>CM055127.1:386611687-387326687 GCA_029206835.1 Rana muscosa
GGAACTGGGCCAAATTTGCAGTCAGTTATTGGCTCTACAGCAGGGATGGACTGCACTCAAATCAGGAGGGTGCAGTTTTGTTGGGGGAAAAGATGGGCAGAAGGTTGGAGGAACTTTTAACCACTTAAGGACCGGCCCATGTACATTTACGTCGGCAGAATGGCACGGACAGGCACAATCATGTACCTATACGTTGCCCTTTAAATGCCTGACGGGTGGTCGAGCACGCGCCGGCGCGCTCGCGACCATGCCGCCTTCCCCGTGAGTTGGACCGCGGGTCCCAAGGACTCACGTAGGTATAGAGTGGGGAGATGCTTGTGTAAACAAGCATCTCCCCGCTCTGCCTAGTGACAATGACACTGATCTCGGCTCAGTGTACTCGGAGCGAAGATCAGTGTCATGTGACACACAGCCCTTCCCCCTACAGTAAGAAACACTCAATAGGGAACACCTAACCCCTACAGCGCCACCTAGTGGTTAACCCATTCACTGCCGGTGTCATTTTCACAGTAATCAGTGCATTTTTATAGCACTGATCGCTGTAAAAATTACAATGATCCCAAAAATGTGCCAAAAGTGTCCGCCATAATGTCGCAGTCACGATAAAAAAAAAAAAAAAAAAAAATCGCTGATCGCTGCCATTACTAGTAAAAAAAAAAAAAAATAAGAAAAATGACATAAAACTATCCCCTATTATGTAGATGCTATAACTTTTGCGCAAACCAATCAATAAACGTTTATTGCAATTTTTTTTACCAAAAATATGTAGAAGAATACGTATCGGCCTTAACTGAGGGAAAAAAAAAACATTTTTATATATTTTTTGGGGATATTTATTATAGCAAAAAGTAAAAAATATAGAATTTTTTCCCAAAAATTGTCGCTCTACTTTTGTTTATAGTGCAAAAATAAAAACCGCAGGAGGTGAAGTTCTCAGCTTAATAAACTAGCTGCAGAAGAGATATTTTTCCTCTGAGAACTGCCGAGAACTGAACTGAGAAAAAACTTTGCTTAATAAACGTACACCCTAATGTGAACAAGTCAGCAAGACCAGATGGCTTACACCCAAGAGTTCTCAAAGAACTTTGCCATGTTATAGCCAGACCATCATTCCTAATTTTTATTGACTAGAATGGTACCAGCTGATTGCCAAAAAGCAAACGTAAAACGAAAAGGATGTTTGGACAGCCGCACTACAGGAAAAAATTCCTAAAATGTCCTTTATTGGTAAAAATGGAATACACTACAATCCACAGCAAACAGAAAATCGGGACACAGCTGACGTTTCGCACTGGTACTCAGTGCTTACTCATAGCTTACACTCTAAAAAATACATTTAAAATATATACTCAGGCATGATGGTCACATGATCAGAAGGCAGCGAATAGTAAATGTGTAAAAAAAAGGAAAATTAAATATAGTAAAAGCGAGACAGAAAGAGAAAGCTCCCTTCTTCTCTATGATTCCAGACTATGTGTAAAGAATATCAAATATAAAAATAATAAAAATGTATATATTTATATAATTCTTTATGCAAGATTTAAACATCTATAATGTCTAAATCTTCATGCATACCATAAAATTACACTGATCACATAAATATACAATACTTATTTATATCGTATTTTAGTTCACTATATCACTTTATTTATTATTCACTGTGCCTTGTTTCCACACATACACAGATATGTATGTATGTATGTATGTTGTGAAGGACTAGCACCAAAAGGTAGAGCGTAGGTATAGAGTATTCATACACTGGTGGGGTACCACGCTACCACAATGTATGTATATGTAGCGGGGTGCTATATTTAAGGGAAGTATCTGAGTGGTAATAAGGCTCAGATACACAAACTGTTAGGGTTCATGGACCATTTCTGTCCTTGGGAGTTAGTACTGCTATACAGTTCCCTGGGGCCTATAGGTGGCGCTGTTGCCATAGGCCCGGGTTGAACCACGGTACAAGGTTGTGCCTTTTCTTTTCCCCTCTTGATAGCAGTGCGGTGGGGCGGGGAACCTGCTGTGCCTGTCGGGAGAGGGTATAAAAGGGGGCGGCCATCTTCCACAGGGGTCCGTCCACGCCCAGGCACCTTCAGCCTGGGTGTGTGTCGCCTCCGGGTGCCCTTGGCCTGGAGGGGGTCGTGTTCGGAGTTGGGCCCCAGGCACCTTAGGCCTGGAGTGTGTGTGTTGCCTCCAGGTGCCCTAGGCCTGGAGGAAAAGTTGCTGTTCCATCCCAGACACCTTCAGTCTGGGGTGAGGTACTAAGGAGGCCCGGAGCCCAGCAACCTTCGGCTGGGATCCGCCAGGGATCGAGGAGCTCCCAGGGACACCGCCTTGCGAGGGGACCCGTATCTTGGATTGAGGAGGCCAGGGAGGTGATCCTTTCTGAAGACCCAGCGCAGAGTCGTGGTGACAGTAAGGGCCTCTGGTAACTCTCCGGAGGGATGCTTTTCTCTTGACATGGGCCAAGTTCTTCAAGAAGGCAGTGCATGTTCTGTAGGTCATAGTGGCAGTGACTCTACGCACACCAAGTCAGTGGCAGTGACTTTCATATTCAAAGGTCTGTGATAAAGATCGCACGCCAAGCCTGTTCGTGCATATCAGAACAGTAAGAGAACCAAGATTTGTGTTTGTGCCTGGACCTTTCTTCCACCTTATCTGACCTGTGTCTCGTCTCAACCTGTCTGCTCTTAAAGGGACCATTTATTATTCATGCAAAATAAATACAGTGGTTGGACTTTCAGTTGGTGTGGACAATGGCTTTACTGGGGAGAATTGAGGACTTTTTTCTGGCCAAGCCAGAAGTGAGATCAGCTCAGGAGGATTCAAACACCAGCCGCAGGAAACCAACACCGCTCAACCTCCCCATCCAGGAGGGTACGGGCATGTAGTGTGGTGTGCCTCAGTCTTTCCTGCGGAGAAGCCAAATAAAGAAAAGCAGGTAAATGCTGGGGTGAGTGCGCGATAGAGATATATATATATATATATATATATATATATATATATATATATACACACACACACACACACACACACACACACACACACACACACACACTGAAAAAATAAAACCAACACATAAAACCAAAAATAAAACTCATTTTTTGATAAGCCACATTTTTGTAGATTCCTGCGATTATAATTTTTTTTTTTAGTTTTTACTTAGGTACATATTTATTTTTCACTTCACATTTACTAATGTACGTTTACACTTTATTCATATATTTTTCAATATTTTTCACTGTTTCCATACACTGCATAATTAAAAAATCATATAAATATTTAATTTTCCTTTTTTTTACACACACACACACATTATATATATATATATATATATATATATATATATATATATATATATATATATATATATATATATATATGTTCTTTACTTTATGCACCATTTTTCATGTACACACATTGTTCCTTTTATTGTAGATTTCAGTATTAATTTTGAATTAGATTCATGTTTTGTATGGAACATTGCCCGCTTTTAGTGGTTTTGTTACACATATATTCATTTGAATATCCATACACACATGTTTCACTGTAATTAGATGTGATTGTGTTGTAATGATGTGCCACCCTCTTCTCTGATCATGCACGCATGTGATTGTCATTTCTAATTTAACGAGATACAATCTACCATTCGATGCCTTCTGATCATGTGACCATAATGGCTGAGTATATATTTTAAATGTATTTTTTAGAGTGTAAGCTATGAGTAAGCACTGAGTACCAGTGCAAAACGTCAGCTGTGTGTCCCGATTTTCTGTTTGCTGTGGATTGTAGTGTATTCCATTTTTACCAATAAAGGACATTTAAGGATTTTTTTCCTGGAGTGCGGCTGTCCAAACATCCTTTTCGTTTTCCGATACATGCATTGCCAGCCCTCGTGGTCTTCAAGAGGAGAATGATCAGCCAAGCACACCTATCTGGAGCGGTCACTTCCCTTTCCCCAAAAAGCAAACATGGTATCAATATTCAAGAACAGAGATACAGTTTATACCTGGAAACTACATCCCGGTCAGCCTAACATCAATAGTATGTAAACTATTTGAAGGAATGATAAGTGACCATATCCAAGAATTTGCTGATTAAAATAGTATCGCTAGCAGTAACCAACACAAATTTATAAAAGAACGATCTTGCCAGACCAACCTTACCATTCTATAAGAAGGGGAGCTGTAGTTTGGATAGAGAAAGGCCTGCGATGTATATGTATATCTACAGTACTGTGCAAATGTTTTAGGCAGGTGTGAAGAAATGCTGTAAAGTAAGAATGCTTTCTAAAATCTATAATTTTAATTGTTATTTTTATCAATATACAAAATGCAAACTGAGTGAATAGAAGAAAAATCTAAACCAAATCAATATTTGATGTGATTACCCTTTGGCTTCAAACCAGCATCAATTCTTCTAGGTGCACACAATGCTTGTGCACACAGTTATTAAAGGAACTTGTAGTTTAGCCACTAGAGCAGTGGTTCTCAACTCCTGTCCTCAGGACCCACTAACAGGCCAGATTTTAAGCATTACCTTGGTGAGATGCAGACTAGAATACTGCAATCATTGAGCAGCAAATTATATCACCTGTGATGCATTTCAGTTATCTTGCAAACCTGGCCTGTTGGTGGGCCCTGAGGACTGGAGTTGAGAACCACTGCACTAGAGGGTGGCTTTTTGCCAATACATTCTCATTATAGCTTCTCTCTTAACAATCACTGCAATAAGATAAACACCACACATCGATGCATTGTTTTCAGGAAGTCGGTCGACTAAAAGATTTGCTTGGTTAGAAGCAGCAACAAAGAACAACCAATTTGTAGCAGTGCAAAGTAAAAAGCAGAGCATGCACATGGAGAAAATATGACAACTTTGCACATGTATATATTACACACAGAAAATAAAAGTGGCTTAAAACATCAATACATACTGATAAGATCATATACATGAAAATTATTTTATATAAACCTTGAACAGACTATACATCCCCTTTAAGAAATAGATTTAGCTAGGGGTCAGTTTGATTATATTGCACATTATATATGATAAAAACTCCAGAGAAATGTGGTCAAACAAAACAGAGAGAGCACAGCTCTGACTGCTGAGTGATACTGACAATAACATCAACAGCCCTATCAACAAGTCCAAAAATAAATCATAAGGGTATGTGTACAAAGCACCAGGAACTCAGCACCTGGTAGCCACACAGTTTAGAGAACACGAAGGTGGAAAACAGAAACCAGTTTAATGTAAACCTAGGCTTTCTGGACAACAGTAACAAAGATGCTCTGAATAAACATTTAGGGTTCTATTTATAACAGAGCGAATATCGTAATCTGCTCTACACTATACACCGCAGGCTGCATTTTTTTGACCCATAAAATGAAGACTGATGTGCTACAGCGTTTTCTCTGTGCTTTTTATATGCACATTTTTGTTCTCTATTTTTAAACCAGTGGTATGGTATGGCGGTGGTGAGGCAATATTTGAGCTTCATAAATGTCCTTGTTAAATTAAAGGTTAATTTAATTGTTGTAATAAAAGGTGCAATGCAGACAAGGGGGAACCCGGTAGTTTAAGGAACACTGTGAAACATACAAAATTGGTTCCTAGATTAAGTACCACACATGTAGGTCAATGACATATTCCCTACAGCTTTGCCGAAAAAACTAGAAGTGATCTGCTCCATCCTGAATGCACCTACATTGGGAATACCCTCCAGCATCACAAGGACAAGCGTTATCCTTCTTTAAAGAAGCACACATGTCACTGAAGCCCTGGACCCTCCCTATCCCCCCCCCCCCCCCTAGTGCTTGTGCAGTTTAATGTTACTGGTCTGGACGCTTGCACTCGTACTATGCCCTACTTGAGGGTTTGCATAACCCATAACCTTTATGATGCTACTATGCATATGTCTCCTACCTCCTGACAGGCTCAGGGTGGGTTAAAAATAAATTATCAAAACATTTACATATTTGGCCGAATGTAACCTGGCTATTTGCTCGTTATTGTTTGTTTTTGTTTCTTTTTTTTTTATTTCCTTTTATTCCTCTCCTGTATTGTATTTATTTCAATAAACATATTGCAATATAAAGAATCACACATGTGAAAGTGCACCACCTGGGGCTGCAGCCGCTGGGCTCAGTTCAGGTGTAAAAAGGGTAGAGAGTGCATTGGGCAGATCTTGAAAGGAGAGCACCCATTCCTGTGATGCTGGGGGGTGCCCAACATAGGGTTTAAATCCTGTGTAGGATGAGGCAGATCACTTCCAGTGGTCGTTTTTCGGCCAGGCTTTGGGAAAGCTATAATGGGCACACAAGTATGACACCTAAACTAAGAACCAATTTTGTAAGCCGCACAGTGTTTTAAAAACAACTGGGGCCCCTTGACTGCATGGCACATTTTATTGCAAAGGTGAACCTACATTTTAGGTGAAGCCCCACTGGTAACTGCACCCATTCACACTGTTTATAAATAGTCCCAAAGGGCAAAACGTTGGGTCTCATCTGAACACTTGGAGGTCAAATTTGTGGGTCCAGACAGTGTCATGATTTTGCATGTGAATATGTTGGGAAATATCTGGTTCAGGTTGTAATGTGGCTGTTATCACCACAGGTTCATGGTTCAGGAAGATGGAATTGTAAAATCATCTTGTAACAAATCAGAGCATATTAGTCCTTTAATGGGATGAGTGGCAGTACTGACCATCAGAAAGGCTTGGCGGGGTCAGGTTTAAAGAAAATATTGAGATTTGCATAAAAAGTCTGCTACCTTAAAAAAAAAAATGCCCATTTAACATTATGATAAAGTCACGAGGGCATGACGAAACATGTCAGGGCGGGGCCTATGATATCCCTGTTTCCGGAAGTGGCACTAGATTGCTGGAAATAGGTGACACTGAAGATTAGCCTTAAGAGGTCATTGTACCCAGTTATTGTGGCAAGCATTTAAAGTGTTGCACTGCTGTCTGAGTGCACCTGTCTTGTGAGTGTACATATTTTAAGCCATTTAATAGGATGGATTTTGTGTTATAATTGTAAAGTACTATGCTATTCCTTCTTTTTGGAGCAGAGGCGCAAGTGGAGGCTGCATATTGGTGGTGATTCACACAAGAGCCAGGGGAGTGAGGGGGGAGCCGAGTGTGTACAGGTGTGAGGGGGGAGCCGAGTGTGTACAGGTGTGAGGGGGGAGCCGAGTGTGTACAGGTGTGAGGGGGAGCCGAGTGTCTACAGGTGTGAGGGGGGGCCGAGTGTCTACAGGTGTGAGGGGGCAGCCGAGTGCGTACAGGTGTGAGGGGGCAGCCGAGTGCGTACAGGTGTGAGGGGGCAGCCGAGTGCGTACAGGTGTGAGGGGGCAGCCGAGTGCGTACAGGTGTGAGGGGGCAGCCGAGTGCGTACAGGTGTGAGGGGGCAGCCGAGTGCGTACAGGTGTGAGGGGGCAGCCGAGTGCGTACAGGTGTGAGGGGGCAGCCGAGTGCGTACAGGTGTGAGGGGGCAGCCGAGTGCGTACAGGTGTGAGGGGGCAGCCGAGTGCGTACAGGTGTGAGGGGGCAGCCGAGTGCGTACAGGTGTGAGGGGGCAGCCGAGTGCGTACAGGTGTGAGGGGGCAGCCGAGTGCGTACAGGCATGAACAGTGAAGGGGGGGTGCCAGATATAGGATCGGCCCCGGGTGCCAAATGCTCTCAGTACGCCCCTGGTCTGGATTGTACGTTCCTCTTGAATAAAACATTTGAAAAAATTCAGTGGTCCATGGACACATTCTACACTTATGTATGGTACAACAAGACGACTACATTATTAGCTACATATACTTCTTTGCACTTTAATCTGCTTTATTGTTCTCACCATGGCTATTAATCTTGTTGCCACTTCTGTGAAGCACTAAAGTTTGGGAAATTATGTATTATGTCTATACAAAGCTCAAAAATAGAATCTTAAAAAAAAAAAAAAAGTTTTAAAACTAACACTGGTAAAAAAAAATACTTTTTTTTATTTAGAAAATAAAATATTTTTTTGCTTAAAATTTTGCAAAAAGGAAGGCCTGGCTGTCAAAAAATAAATAAAAAATACTTTGGGATTTAAAGTAATGTTAAATTACTGAGTATAAGGGTCACAGCTAAAATGAAAAAATTGCCTAGGCTCAGAAGTGGTATGGGAGACGCTGTGGTTAATAATAACCTGTACGTATTGTATATTACTTTATTGAATTATCTCCAGCCTCAGAACGGCTAAGTCTTTCTATTATCATATACAGTATATAATAGAATCCATTCAGGGCTGAAAATATAAACTGAGAACTTGTGAATCCTTTGTTAATCTTAAGAAAAGGCTTGAAAATGATATTTATATATGCCAATAGGAGAGCTCACCAAGTACTAATAAGCAGGGGGATTAGGAGAGTTACATTATGTAAACGAATTCCACTTTTTTTGATGATAGCAAAAAAGACAAATTAAGCGAATTATAGTTATCTGATGGGTCACTTTTTAATGCTTCATTATGCCGGCTGAAATTATTAATAATTCAAGAAGCACAACTGTTACCATGAGGAGGATAAGACACTTCGTATACAGAATACTTGGGATATAATCCTTTCTAAGACACTGGGTATAAATGGCTGTACAAGGGTGATGTGCTAAATTCTAACAAAACACCGCACAGACAAAAACCAAAACCAGATAATCTCTCCAGAAGCCATAGCCTTGCACAAATGAGATCGAGCAAATCCAAAACAGCTGTATGCAGTACAAGGGCGTAATGACGGATCATGGGACCCCATAGCACAATTATGATGGGGCCTCTCAATGACCTTTCTACTGTCACTCATCTTAACAAAGTATGTCTAAATTAAGGACAGGTAGCAAGTAAACTGAGCATGGTGAGTACATTACTAAGGAGCAGAGCTGTGAGCATGGTGAGTACATTACTAGGGAGCAGAGCTGTGAGCATGGTGAGTACATTACTAGGGAGCAGAGCGGTGAGCATGGTGAGTACATTACTAGGGAGCAGAGCTGTGAGCATGGGGAGTACATTACTAGGGAGCAGAGCTGTAAACATGGTCAGTACATTACTAGGGAGCAGAGCTGTGAACATGGTGAGTACATTACTAGGGAGCAGAGCTGTGAGCATGGTCAGTACATTACTAGCGAGCAGAGCTGTGAGCATGGTCAGTATATTACTAGGGAGCAGAGCTGCGAGCATGGTGAGTACATTACTAGGGAGCAGAGCTGTGAGCATGGTCAGTATATTACTAGGGAGCAGAGCTGCGAGCATGGTGAGTACATTACTAGGGAGCAGAGCTGTGAACATGGTCAGTATATTACTAGGGAGCAGAGCTGTGAACATGGTCAGTACATTACTAGCGAGCAGAGCTGTGAGCATGGTCAGTACATTACTAGGGAGCAGAGCTGTGAGCATGGTGAGTACATTACTAGGGAGCAGAGCTGTGAGCATGGTGAGTACATTACTAGGGAGCAGAGCGGTGAGCATGGTCAGTACATTACTAGGGAGCAGAGCTGTGAACATGGTGAGTACATTACTAGGGAGCAGAGCTGTGAGCATGGCGAGTACATTACTAGGGAGCAGAGCTGTGAACATGGTCAGTACATTACTAGCGAGCAGAGCTGTGAGCATGGTCAGTACATTACTAGCGAGCAGAGCTGTGAGCATGGTGAGTACATTACTAGGGAGCAGAGCTGTGAACATGGTGAGTACATTACTAGGGAGCAGAGCGGTGAGCATGGTCAGTACATTACTAGGGAGCAGAGCTGTGAACATGGTGAGTACATTACTAGGGAGCAGAGCTGTGAGCATGGCGAGTACATTACTAGGGAGCAGAGCTGTGAGCATGGTGAGTACATTACTAGGGAGCAGAGCTGTGAGCATGGTCAGTACATTACTAGGGAGCAGAGCTGTGAGCATGGTGAGTACATTACTAGGGAGCAGAGCTGTGAACATGGTCAGTACATTACTAGGGAGCAGAGCTGTGAGCATGGTCAGTACATTACTAGGGAGCAGAGCTGTGAGCATGGTCAGTACATTACTAGGGAGCAGAGCGGTGAGCATGGTCAGTACATTACTAGGGAGCAGAGCGGTGAGCATGGTGAGTACATTACTAGGGAGCAGAGCTGTGAGCATGGTCAGTACATTACTAGGGAGCAGAGCTGTGAGCATGGTGAGTACATTACTAGGGAGCAGAGCTGTGAACATGGTGGGTACATTACTAGGGAGCAGAGCTGTGAGCATGGTGAGTACATTACTAGGGAGCAGAGCTGTGAACATGGTGAGTACCGGTACATTACTAGGGAGCAGAGCTGTGAACATGGTGAGTACATTACTAGGGAGCAGAGCTGTGAGCATGGTCAGTACATTACTAGGGAGCAGAGCTGTGAGCATGGTGAGTACATTACTAGGGAGCAGAGCTGTGAGCATGGTCAGTATATTACTAGGGAGCAGAGCTGTGAGCATGGTCAGTACATTACTAGGGAGCAGAGCTGTGAGCATGGGGAGTACATTACTAGGGAGCAGAGCTGTGAGCATGGTGAGTACATTACTAGGGAGCAGAGCTGTGAGCATGGTGAGTACATTACTAGGGAGCAGAGCTGTGAGCATGGTCAGTACATTACTAGGGAGCAGAGCTGTAAACATGGTCAGTACATTACTAGGGAGCAGAGCTGTGAGCATGGTCAGTACATTACTAGGGAGCAGAGCTGTGAGCATGGTCAGTACATTACTAGGGAGCAGAGCTGTGAACATGGTGAGTACATTACTAGGGAGCAGAGCTGGGAACATGGTGAGTACATTACTAGGGAGCAGAGCTGTGAGCATGGTCAGTACATTACTAGGGAGCAGAGCTGTGAGCATGGTGAGTACATTACTAGGGAGCAGAGCTGTGAGCATGGTCAGTATATTACTAGGGAGCAGAGCTGTGAGCATGGGGAGTACATTACTAGGGAGCAGAGCTGTGAGCATGGTGAGTACATTACTAGGGAGCAGAGCTGTGAGCATGGTCAGTACATTACTAGGGAGCAGAGCTGTGAGCATGGTCAGTACATTACTAGGGAGCAGAGCTGTGAGCATGGTGAGTACATTACTAGGGAGCAGAGCTGTGAACATGGTCAGTACATTACTAGGGAGCAGAGCTGTAAACATGGTCAGTACATTACTAGGGAGCAGAGCTGTAAACATGGTCAGTACATTACTAGGGAGCAGAGCTGTAAACATGGTCAGTACATTACTAGGGAGCAGAGCTGTGAGCATGGTCAGTACATTACTAGGGAGCAGAGCTGTGAGCATGGTCAGTACATTACTAGGGAGCAGAGCTGTGAGCATGGTCAGTACATTACTAGGGAGCAGAGCTGTGAGCATGGGGAGTACATTACTAGGGAGCAGAGCGGTGAGCATGGTGAGTACATTACTAGGGAGCAGAGCTGTGAGCATGGTCAGTACATTACTAGGGAGCAGAGCTGTGAGCATGGTGAGTACATTACTAGGGAGTAGAGCTGTGAACATGGTGAGTACACTTCTAGCTGCCGACCTGGAGAGGTAAGTGTCCTTTTTTTTAAAGTCAGCAGCTGCAGTATTTGTGTAAAAAAGAAGGGGGTAGAGGCGCCAACTAAATAAATCCTACTGTAATCATTAATGTAAGTATAGTCTATATACTTACAGGTTCACTTTGAAAATGATATCCATCGAGGATGGGGATGTTCTGAGGTCTGTTGGTGCCGCTCTGCTGGCTCTGGCAAAGTTCCCCTCGGCCGTGAGGTGTAGGAGATGTCGATTTTCGTTTGCACAGGCTTCTCTGCGGTGTCACATGACAGGAAGCTCCATGCTAACCAGTCTGGAACGTGGAAGTGATGTCATACAGCAGGGCAGTCCTCCAAACATAGAGTGGGACGTTTCACAGGCTACGCGTTCGAAGCTCACAGCTCCTTCCACTGGCCATGATGGATATCATTTTCAAGTGAACCTGTAAGTATATATACTATACTTACATTAATGATTACAGTAGGATTTATTTAGTTGGCACCTCCACCCCTTTCTTTTTTAAAACTTCTTGCTGACAGAGGACATGGACACCCTCTGAGGATGGCTGCCTCCTCTTGTTTTTTAATATACAGATTGACTTAGAAGTGCCATTAGAGCCACTATTACATTCATTTTAAAAGGCATCACATCGCTAGGAGCGCTGGAATCCCCCCCCCCCCCCTTTCTACAAGCTGCAGTATTTGTAGCTGCTGGCATTTAAAAAAATAAATTACGGTGAACCTCCGCTTTGAGGCCCATACACACGATCTGACTTTTTGACAACAAACTTCAAAATGACCAGGTTTTGCAGAAAATCCGACCGTGTGTACAAACTTTTTCGGTTTTCATCGGACAAATGTTCGCTCTGCAAACAGACAAACTTTTCGGCAACAAAAGTCCGTTGGTGCAAAGTCCAATCGTGTGTACAGAAATCCATCGGACTTGAGTTCAAATTACAAACACGCATGCTCAGAACCAATGCAAAAGATCAGCCAGCAATAGCAGAAATTGCCCAAAGGGTGGCACTAAAGAGCAGAAAAACCACGTAGTACGTCAATTACGTCACTACGTTCATGTTTGTTGGCTGAAAAAGTCCTGCCGTGTGTATGCATACCAAGTTCACGGCCAACGCCCTTCGAACAAAAATCCACGGAAAAGTTTGTTTGAAGTCCGATCGTGTGTATGAGGCTTTAGATGCACTAGCAGACGGACTTGACTAACAACCTCAAGCCGATCTCCATCTAACACTTTTTAAACAGTTGTAAGTTTATTTTTTTCCTTTTGGGAAATACGTTTTACATTTTGAGGGCAATAAATCTACACAACGTTAAGACAGCTAAACAATTATTTTTGCTGTACAGTCTGCAATAGGGACCTGTGAACAACAAGAAGTCTCCCCCTGAGCTTAGGATGTCAGCTCTTCTTGATGGAAAAAGTCACATGGGGTATAGGGTCCGTGGCAACAGCAATCTTCTGCATTCCTAAATAAAAATGGTGCTGGATTTGTGTTCCCCGGCACACATTTATTCCAACTTTCCTCATAAACCTCCCTAATTAGTGCCCCCTTTCACCCCTAGACCCTATAGCAGCTGTGTGGGCTACTGCCCGCAGTGCCAGCAGCTACAGAGGTCAGTGAGGGCTTGTTTTAAAGCTTGCAGCTACTCAATCTTTGTTTGCAAATAGACATTTAATACAGGGTGCACATTTGATATTGGATTCTCAGAGCACTATTGGTTTTCTATAGACTAAGCACAGCACACGTTGCTTTCTTGCAAACACTTGCAAGAATTTCTTGTGTGCGTGTGTACATTTTACCTTAAGATAACAAGCTCTATAATACACAGCCCTGGTGCCCAACCTGTGGTTCTTTGGTATATGATGTGCGGCCCCCGGACCTAAGCAGTTTGTAGTGGGAACATTGATTATGGTAAAAGCATTGATCTCTACAAGCCTCGTGTAACACATTCATAGTTCCATATTGTGTATCTCCAGCCAAAGATATAGAATGTCCACACTCTCTGGCCCCCTATTAGGTCTGCAGTTTCTGACAGTCGTCTCAAGCATTATGTACCGGATATACTCGAGTATAAGCCGAGGCACCTAATTTTACCACAAAAAACTGGGAAAACGTATTGACTCGAGTATAAGCCTAGGGTGGGAAATGCAGCAGCTACTGGTACGGTACATTTCTTTAGTGTTCTAAGCAACCAGTATCCAGTAGGAGAGATGGGGGTCCTGGTGTTTAGTGAGGGGAGATGGGGTTCCTGGTGCCTAATGGGGGCAGTTTGGGGGCACTGCCAGTCAGTGGGGGAGGGGGGCACTGGTGCTTCTTACCTGGCTGCTTGATCCATATGGAATCCTGTAGAAGAATCATCCCCTCTCACTTTATGTCATTCCTTTTAGTATGTCCCCTTTTCTTGTCTGCTGATTTTTCTCATCTGAAGGGATGCCGGGGATGCCAGTGCAGTGATAGCTCAGACATCTCACAAAAGAAAACTTCCCCTGCTCAGGCTCTGACTGATGACATCATCTTATCTCCCTCACCTCCGTCGGCAAATGCAGTTTGCTCAGGAGCTTAATTGAAAGCCTCTTCATCCCCCAAGAACACCCGCACACACCGGAGCGGCCCCGGAGACACAAGAGAACAGTAAGTGGGGACACTGACTCGAGTATAAGCCGAGGGGGGCATTTTCAGCCTAAAAAAAAGGGCTGAAAAACTGGGCTTATACTCGAGTATATACGGTATATTGAATATTATCTGCGGTCCTTTGGTGATGTAAGAGGTTGCAATTTGTGGACCCCTTGATCTCATAAGATGACAACCACTGAGCCACAGGCTTTTAACAACAGGAGGAACATAACAACAGAAGAAAATGTAAGGAGTTTAGACATAGGCAAAAGCAGCCAGTTTTCATTTATTTTCAGCATGCAATTGAGATCATTTTAAGGCAAATGTGTTTTACCTATTCAGGGCAAAGCAACAGGTTTTCTTTAAACCCCTATTTCCCACATCCCAAAATGTACCCAGGCCCTATAAAAAAGTTCCACCTGCTGGGTATTGCAATAAAAATAGAACATATGTGCAAAACCACTGTACATACCTTCAACAGCAACAAAACATAACTGTTAAATTGCTGCAATTTACTTTTAGCATATAGACCAAAAAAATAAAAAAATTAGCAAAATATGGTAAAGGCAGTATGGAGATAACAAGAATTCCTATTAGCCAATGAACAGGTCTACATATATTATTGCTGTAGGTATCAACCCTATTTCTTCAACCTCTAGTCTATTTATTTCAAAAGCAAAATTTAAAGATATTAACAAAAAATATTCTTACCTGTAACTATACAGTAGTTAGGCGGTTCAAGTACAGCTCCATAAAACTGGATGATGTTTCTGTGACTAAGCATGCTAAGGATTTCTGCCTGCAAAACAAAACAAAACAAAAAAAAAAATAGGTGTCATTTTATTCACATACAAATGTATATTGACTTAAAGTGTCACTAAACCCAAATCATGAAAAACTATCAATAAATGATTTTTACATGCTGTTCATACTCAGTCACTATGATATTCGTATTCTGCCAAAAATCTTAAAGATCCTGCTGCTCTCTATCTCCCCCTTATGTTCATGTCCCCAATTCAGCTAGGGATTTTACAGAGCAGTGTTGGCAGCTCTGCACATGCTCAGTTTTCAGCAAGTTTCTATGCTGAGCAATTCCTCCCCATAACATCTGAGCAGCCCATGTGACTACAGAGTCACACATGTGGGCGTATACACAGTAGTAAATGACAGCCCACTACCTTCTCCTCCATGCCCACTAACCAGCTAAACACAATTGGGACAGATTTTACATGTAGATTGATGGAGGAATCGTCTCCCACCTATTCTAAGACACAGGCTGGAAGGACAGGACTGGCAGAAATTCATCTGCACAATGTTATTGCCCAAAAAATATTAAAGATTTGATTTCAAATATATATTTGTATGACTATTTAAAACAGTTTTTTTAATATTAATTAATCATTTTTACTTTGTATTCCAAAGGCAGTTTTTTTCATTTTCAACATGTGACCAGCAACAGAGGACTAGAAGCTCCTCCTGCTTATGTTTTCTGCAGACAGGAGGGGAAAGATCTGGGTCATGTGGCAGTTGTATATCTGTGACAGACACAACCGGGGCAGGGGCTTTTGGAGAGGACTAGGGGCAAGCCTCCTACCCACAGATTATGGCCCATGGAGAGAGCAGATCATTCTCCAATGATGGACAACAATGTGATGAACGCTGAGAGCGAGGCTTGGATTAATTATCTAAAAAAGGACAATAACGCACCCTTCTCGAGTGGATGGAAAGGTATTATATTAATCTTGTACAGGTTAATGGTCAGAGGGAATATGGTGGCCCTCCTGCAGACTGGGTTGGAGAGGCTCCTTTACTTGAGACAGAAATATCTATCAACCATCTCCCTCAAGAAATCTATAAAAATAAATTATTTATTTCCGCTGTATCAGACAGCTGGAACACTGTATGAGTTAGTCTCATAGACTGCTGTAGACAGGTGCCAGCCACTCTGTGGTGGTGTAAGATCACTGTTAATATTATGTGTGTCTCTCCCATTGTGTGCCTCCTAGGTGTGCATACCCATTGTTAATAGAGTCACCAATTGTTTCTGTCTGTTGGCTAACTCTTGGAGGTTTTCATGATGGGATTAGCCTTGTGTCAACTTTAGCTCGTTACAGAACTATTGTGTGATGTTATGGATAAATATTTGGTCTTATTGTTCATGTGGTGACTGACCTACTATTGAAGTTTATAAAAACCTGTATTTCTGTTCAATAAACCGTCATTCCTTTGGTTCTACCTCAACATCTTTTCTCTGTACGAAGCTTGGGGTAAAAGGGCTAGTATTAGCTCTATGTCTGCTGGAATGGATAGGGGGCAGGAGGCACTGTGTCAGAGAACGTACCTTGCCGGGCGTGTTGGTGGTCGCTTTGGTGTGCGTTCGCGCGCGCCGATGCGCGCTGATGTTGGGCATGTTCCTGTCCGCGCTGGTGCACTTCCCAGACTGCGGGCGTGCGCGCCTGTGCGCGATGGTGTGCCTGTGCGTGCGGGTGCATGTGCGCGCATGCGCCGTTGCGCACGCTGATGCGCCGATGCGCCATTGCGCACGCCGATGCATGCCGGTTTGCCTATTTAAACTCCTGGAACACTTCAGACCGGTGCTGTCTGATCTACAGTCCCCTGTGTATCCTGCTCCCGTTGATTGCCTGAAACCTGATCTTCTGACCACCCGGCTTGTTACTGGACTTTTCCTGCTATCCGCCTGCACCCGACCTCAGCCTGTCTTTGACCCTGAACCTGCCTACCCCGCTGTACCATACTGCCTGAAGGTTGCCGAACCCTGCTTGTCTTGACCACTCCCTCTGCACCTGCCCAGCTGCGCTGCTCTACACACCTGCCTGCCTACCTGCCCGCCTGCAGCCAGCCTGGCTCAGGTACTCTCCTGAACCCAGGATCCAGAGCCGCCTTCCAGTAAACACTCTCAGGCTCTCTTACCCTTCCGCACTCCCGTGCCTCCTGTCTGCACTACCAGGGGCCCGCGAGTCGGATCCGTACGGGGGACCTTCCTCTGCTCTAACGGACTCGCTGATCAGGTACGTACAACCCTGACAGTATCAGACAGCCATGTCCGAGTCCGAGCAGGGAAGGGATCCCATGGAGGAATTGTGCAGACACCTGAACGGGCTGACGCAAGCAGTGAAAGACCTCCAAGCCGGCTATACCAGATTGGAGGAGAGAGTACAAGTCCTGTCCACACCTGCCAGCCCTCAAGGCGCCACATCCACGGGATACTCAGCTACACCTTCTGTCGTCATGCTTCCTCCGGAACCCAGGGTCCCTACACCCGAGAAGTTTGCGGGCGATCGCAGCAAATATCGTGCGTTCCGCAACGCCTGCGAACTTTTCTTCGCCTTGCAACCCCGCACCTTTTCTCTGGAGGTAACCAAGGTGGGCTTCGTCATCTCCCTGCTGACCGACGAGCCGCAGGCCTGGGCTCACCCCGCCTCCTAGAGCAGAAGGATGCCGCCTTGGAGACCCTTGCCACGTTCTTTGCCTCTATGTCCCAACTTTACGAGGATCCGCAACAAGCTGCTACCGCAGAATCCGTTCTTCACTCTCTCCTGCAAGGCCGCAGAGCGGCCGAGGACTATGCGGCAGAGTTCAAACGATGGAGTTCCGACACGGAATGGAATGACGCTGCTTTGCGCTATCAATTCCGGATAGGCTTGTCGGATCAGCTCAAGGACGAGCTAGCACGTGTCGGAGTTCCCCAAACCCTGGACAAGCTAATAGATCTGTCAATTCAGATCGACCGGCGCCTGAGAGAGCGCCGCTCCGAGAGGACCTCCAGTCAATTCCGACCCACCTGGTTGCTTACCAAGGTTTCAAACCCAGTCCGTCTGGCACCACCGTCTTCCCCGTCACCGGCCTCAGATGACCCGGAACCCATGCAACTGGGCCTACTTCACCCTTCTCTCTCTCCCAAAGAACGCCAGCACAGGCGTAGCAACAATCTGTGCATGTACTGTGGTGAACCAGGACACTACGTAAGATCCTGCCCGGCCAAGATGCGTAAGTGCCTGCCTGTTTCTTCTACTTGTGCCTCTTTGTTGCCTAACCCAACTTCTCACTTGGCTCTCTCCATTTCTTTACAGCCCCCCGGAAGGACTTCCGCAATCCTAGTACCCGCCATAATTGATTCGGGGGCATGCAGCTGCTTTATCGATTTGACATTTGCTGCCAGTCATCACATTTCCCCTGCAGCCGAAATCCCGGGGACTTGCAGTACACCTCGCTGATGGCTCCATTATCAAATCCGGCCCTGTCACTCAGGAAACCGTTCCCTTGTTGGCCTCCTTGGCAACCCACCATCAGGAGTTCCTAAGTCTGGATGCCATCTCCTCTCCGTTATTCCCCGTCATTTTGGGGATGTCCTGGCTGCAAGCCCATAACCCCAATATTGACTGGACTACAGGGAGGGTCAAATTCCTCTCAGATTATTGCCAACAACACTGCCTGCAACAAGCCTCTACTGACCGTCCTCATCTGCTCTGTCTGGACACAGACCCTGACCTTCAGAAAACCATCCCTGAGCCCTATCACGACTTTCTGGACATGTTCAGTAAGAAGGGAGCAGAAACCCTTCCTCCTCACAGACCATATGATTGCCCTATAGAACTTTTGCCTGGGACTGAAGTACCTTTTGGGAGGATCTTCCCGTTGACCGAGCAGGAATTGGGCACCCTGAAGGTCTACATCGATGACAACCTAAAAAAAGGGTTCATCCGCCCGTCCACCTCGCCTGCAGGTGCGGGCATCTTTTTTGTTGAAAAAAAAGGACCATTCCCTACGCCCCTGTATTGATTATCGGGAGTTGAACAAAATTACCATTAAAAACCGTTATCCATTACCTCTCGTGCCGGAACTTTTCCAGAGGCTGGGAACGGCGGTCATATTCACCAAGCTTGACCTCCGAGGAGCGTACAACCTGATCCGCATTCGAGAGGGGGATGAGTGGAAGACGGCCTTCCGCACGCGATTCGGGCACTACGAGTACCTAGTTATGCCGTTCGGACTGTGTAATGCTCCGGCTACCTTCCAACATTTTGTCAACGACATTTTCCGTGATTACCTGGACTTGTACGTCATAGTATACCTGGACGATATCTTGATATTCTCCTCCTTAGTAGACGACCATCGCAGGCATGTCCGGAATGTCCTTGTTCGGCTCAGACAACATGGGATTTACGCCAAGCCGGAGAAATGTGAGTTCGAGCGGCAAAGCATCCAGTTTCTCGGGTTGATCATTTCGATTGAGGGCATTAAAATGGACCCTCAGAAGGTGTCGGCTATCCTGGACTGGCCTGCCCCCACAGATAAAAAAAGGGGTCCAGCGCTTCATCGGATTTTCCAACTTTTACCGGAAGTTCATCAGAAGTTTCTCTGCAATTGTCGCCCCTCTTACCGAATTAACCAAACAAGGAAACCGATTCTATTGGTCCCCTAGAGCCCAAGCTGCCTTTGACAAACTGAAGGAATTATTTGTCTCTGCCTCCATCCTGAAGCACCCTGACCCTGCATTACCCTTCGTCCTGGAAGTGGACGCTTCCGAAAACGCAGTGGGGGCTGTGCTATCCCAGCGTCAGGGGGCTAAAGCCTTACTTTTTCCAGTGGCCTTCTTCTCGCGCAAGCTTTCCACTGCGGAACGGAACTACGACGTGGGAGATCGGGAACTCCTGGCTATCAAGGCCGCATTAGAAGAGTGGCGTTACCTGCTCGAGGGGGCTGCACACCCCATTTTGGTCTACACGGACCACAAGAACCTCGAGTACCTGAGAACAGCTAAGAGGTTGAAACCAAGGCAGGCAAGGTGGGCACTTTTTTTCTCAAGGTTTCTGTTCCACATCACCTACAGGCCTGGCTCAAAAAACATTAAACCGGACGCACTGTCCCGAATGTTCAGCATTCCTGAAGAGAATTTACCTGTTGACACCATCCTCCCTGCCGGGAACTTCCTGCTGCTTCAAGAAGACCTCATGTCCTGTATTAAGCTGGCGTCTGCTGGCTTGACCTCTCTTCCGGAGAACTGTGTCAGGGCACAAGATGGTCTGATCAGGCACGGGGGCAAAATTCTAGTCCCAGAGGGTCTTCGGATAGCTGTTCTGGAACTTTGCCATGACCACAAGTTGGCCGGACATTTTGGTACCTTGAAAACGGCCGAGCTAATCAAGCGCACGTTCTGGTGGCCGCAGCTGGGTAGCGACTGCAAGAGCTACGTGGACTCATGCAACACCTGCTCCCGGAACAAGAATAGCCGGATGAGGGCCTGGGGTCTATTAAAACCTTTACCTGGCCCTGAAAGACCCTGGAAGATGGTGTCCATGGACTTCATAGTGGAGCTCCCTCTGTCCGAAGGATTCTCCACGGTCTTTGTTGTCGTCGACAGGCTGTCCAAAATGGCTCATTTTTTCCCCATGAAAGGCACACCTTCCGCCATAGAGACAGCAAAGGTTTTTATCAGGGAGATAGTGAGGCTCCATGGAGTCCCGGCAAGTATTGTCTCAAACCGAGGTGTCCAGTTCACCTCCAGATTTTGGAAGGCTCTTTGTGGTTCTCTGGAAATTGAGTTGGCATTCTCTTCGGCTTATCACCCTCAGACGAATGGTCAAACAGAGAGAACCAACCAAACCTTAGAACAGTACCTCCGTTGCTTTTCCTCCTTTTCCCAGGATGATTGGGTCTCTCTACTTCCCATCGCTGAATTTGCTTACAATAACTCCCTGCACTCTGCCACTAAGCAAACCCCATTCTTTGCCAACTATGGTTTCCATCCTTCCTTTTTACCCAGTACCATACCCGAATGCACCATCCCTGCAGTGTCCGAAACAATGGACTTCTTCATCTCCAATAACAAACTTCTACAGGAGACCATGTCCAAGATCCAGGAGTACAACAAGAGGATGTTTGATAGGAAAAGGAGAGGGGAACTCATTCTGGAGCCTGGCAACCAGGTGTGGTTATCCACAATTAACCTAAAGATGGCCTGTCCGTCAAGGAAGTTGGGCCCTAAGTTCATGGGACCTTTCTCGGTAAAGAGGAGAATCAACAATGTGGCATATGAGCTCGACTTGCCCAACTCCCTGAAGGTCCACCCAGTCTTTCATGTGACACTATTAAAGCCGGTTGTCCCTAACCCCTTCGCTGGTCGTAACACTGGCCCACCGGAACCTGTTTTGATTGACAACGAGGAGGAATTTGAGGTGGAGGCAATCCTGGACTGTAGGAAAAGACACAACCAGGTTCAATATCTAATTAAGTGGAGGGGTTACGGCCCAGAAGATAATTCCTGGGAACCCGAAAGCGGCATACATGCGGAGGAACTCATGCAAGCTTTCAGAAGGTCTCATGCTGCGAAGATCGCTCAATTGGGCATCCGGAGGCTGCCCTTAAGGGGGGGGCACTGTCAGAGAACGTACCTTGCCGGGCGTGTTGGTGGTCGCTTTGGTGTGCGTTCGCGCGCGACGATGCGCGCTGATGTTGGGCATGTTCCTGTCCGCGCTGGTGCACTTCCCAGACTGCGGGCGTGCGCGCCTGTACGCGATGGTGTGCCTGTGCGCGCGGGTGCATGTGCGCGCATTCCGTGCGCGCATGCGCCGTTGCGCGCGCTAATGCGCCGATGCGCCATTGCGCGCGCCGATGCATGCCGGTTTGCCTATTTAACCTCCCTGGCGGTATGATTGTCAGATTTTAGGTGCTGAAAGCGGTACCATTATTCTGCATGGAAATTTGGCGTTTTCTATTGTAGGCCTGCAATTCTTAGGAATAACTCACGTAAATCTGTCCAAACCAGAGTCTAGTAGACATCCCGGGTATGATAAAGTTCAAAAAACAAAATTATACATTATAATAAAATAAATAACTATAAAATAATTATAACAAATAATATAATAATAATAAAAGTGTTTTTCAGTGTTTGATGACGAATTTCCCCACAAATCGCTATCGCTTAATTCTGCGAGTGATTCTAATTTATTATCACTGTTTTTTAGCTGGTCTAAAACCACTTTTGACATAAAGGGACACATTTTGGTTGCTATGGACAATCTCCAGTTTCTAGGCAGAAAGAAAAGTTTTTATTATATAAAAGTGCATGCAGGACACTGGGCAGACCACTAGGGACAATGGGGGTGTGTAATTATTACATACAGTACTGTAATCTGTAAGATTACAGTGTACTGTTTGTGTACTGTGTTTTAACTTTTTTGAATTTGGCGCCGATCTCCGTCCCCGTGCGTCGTAACGTCGCAGGGAACGGAGCTCGGCGGCACTCGGAAGTGTGTGAATCGAGCGAGGAGACACGGCTCGATCACACAGCGGGGAGACATCGCAGGATCCAGGGGACAAGGTAAGCAACTCTGCCTGGATCACTGCGATGCAGCCCGAGTCTGGCTCGGGGTTACCGCTTTTGGTGCTGAAATTTAACCCCGAGCCAGACTCGGGAATACCGCCAGGGAGGTTAAACTCCTGGAACACTTCAGACCGGTGCTGTCTGATCTACAGTCCCCTGTGTATCCTGCTCCCGTTGATTGCCTGAAACCTGATCTTCTGACCACCCGGCTTGTTACTGGACTTTTCCTGCTATCCGCCTGCACCCGACCTCAGCCTGTCTTTGACCCTGAACCTGCCTACCCCGCTGTACCATACTGCCTGAACGTTGCCGAACCCTGCTTGTCTTGACCACTCCCTCTGCACCTGCCCAGCTGCGCTGCTCTACACACCTGCCTGCCTACCTGCCCGCCTGCAGCCAGCCTGGCTCAGCTACTCTCCTGAACCCAGGATCCGGAGCCGCCTTCCAGTAACCACTCTCAGGCTCTCTTACCCTTCCGCACTCCCGTGCCTCCTGTCTGCATTACCAGGGGCCCGCGAGTCGGATCCGTACGGGGGACCTTCCTCTGCTCTAACGAACTCGCTGATCAGGTACGTACAACCCTGACACACTGTTTGGCAGAAGCATCCAAGCTGGGTGCCAAGTGTTCCATCACAATATCGCTTAGGGAAAAAAGGTACTTGGATGTTTTTTATTTTTTTATTAAAATAATTACAGTGCCATCATCTATATACAGAAATAGAAGGGACAATGCAAATTAAACAGTGTGTGTTTAGTATCACTTTAAGTCCTCCTCTACCTTTAACAAAAACCCTCAATGTAACCCTAACACTTATTGTGACCCAGACACTCCCCCTTCCTGTAAACCCAGCACTAACTTTCCCTGTACCCTAAACACTCCCCCTCTCCCTTATGTACTGATTACCTTGTTTAAATATTCAACACCCCCACACAAGGATCCTCTGTGCCAAAGTCCAAAACAGTGCCAAACTACAGATTTAAACAATTTCAATATGTAAAGTTGTTCCCATTTGAAAATTACTTACCCTACAAAAGGCAGTTTGTGCCTCATACAAGATCTAAAGCCCTGTACACATGATCGGATTTCCTATGGATTTTAAACCGATGGATTTTTCCATCGGAAATCCGATGAAGCCGACTTCCATCAGTCTTGCCTACACACCATCAGTCAAAAAACCGATTGTCCCAAATGCCATGACGTAAAATACTCAGACGAGCCAAGAAAAATGAAGTTCTATGCTTCTGAGCATGCGTCGACTTGATTCTGAGCATTCGTGGGTTTTTAATCCGATGGAGTTCCCCACAGACGATAGTAATTTGCTCTCGTTTTTTCTTTCCATCGGATAATTTTAAAACATGTTCTATTTTTTAACACCGATGGAAAAAAGACCGATGGGGCCCATACACGATCGGTTTGTCCGATGAAAAAAGTCCATTGGACTGTTTTCATCGGTAAAACCGATCGTGTGTACGAGCAAATTAAAAAGTCATATCGTTGCCTCCTTGTTTCCTACGTTGTGCAGCTTTCACAAAGACACAAGCAGTGACTGAAAAAAAAAGGATTATTTAACGGCCAGTGCCATTATGCTACATGTACATTAGCAACTTTGTGTGTGCATTCTCCATATCACCATGAATCAAACCCCAGGTGTCAGATGCTTCATGACAGCTTTTAGAAGCACTTCTAAAGTGCAGTGTATCCAAGGTGGCAGTGCTTTTCTGTGACCTCTCTCTTCCCATAGTTTATGTAGTTAGAAAAACCATTTCCTTTGATTGCAATCGTTCAAAACAGCAAAGTTGCTTTTTGTGATTTATGTCAGATCTTTCACTTTGTCTTTGATGTCACTGAAGAGGAGAAATGAGAGCTGCCAAGGCTTGGTTCACAAAACTACTTCAACATTTGTTGTCAGGATTGCACTTATGTTCTTCAAAGCTAGATATTGTCTCCCTTTTATTGGGATTATTTTCTTTCTACTGCAGGTGGAGCTTGCTGAAGAGGATGGTTGATAATTATTTTACTTAGACTAACAGCACAATGGTACAAAACAGTCATGGGGGTTTAAAAGAGTTTCACAAAACCATGTTTGAAATATTGGTCTAAAGTTTCCATTGTGTGCAAATTACCTAAAACTTAACATAGATGTCCATCAACGCTTTACCTCTAAGTCAACAAACCGTGTCCCTCAATGAACTCAGAGAAAAGAGTTTTACGGACAGTACAAACATTTTATATTCTTTATCATTCATTGGGGGACACCGATCCGTAGACCTTCAGACCTGTGGGGTGTGAGCAAATCGTGTCCAATTAAGTGGTTGGTAAAATACACCAAACAATAAAAATGAAAATAAAAAATACAGAGCTATGTGACAGACATCCTCCCTCTTTGTCCATCTGGCATTTGCGGTGCTAGGGAACCAGATGGAGCTGTCCCACCTCCTGTAGATGGCACTATAACCCACCGGTCTAAGTAAATCTATGGATCACCAGCTGTGTACCTCAATGAACTTTAGCGAAAAATCAGTTATAAAATATAGGTCCTATCAAGAACACTATGTGTGCACATACAGTATGCCCATACTATGCATGCTTAGGTGACTTTTCCCCAGGTGTTCTAGTTATCTCCTACAATTCACATCCAAACCAGTTTCCTATAGTGTAAAATCTGTAAGCACATTAGATTGTAGGGGAATGATGAGAATTGTTCAGTGTTCTCTGTAGAGCTAAAGTAGTAAAACACATGTACAAATGCAAACACTAGGGAGCTATGTGAAAAAGGTACTCCATCTGCCTGCCAGAACCAGAGAAGCGGGTCCCCAGGTGATAGATAGATAAATATCTAATAAATGTTGAGGGTGGCGTGCACATGATCCAATGTAGCAGTACTGAGCAATTAGGTCCTTCCACAGGCCATATATAGAAAGAAAATCAAATGGGAATGCTGCACTTAAAATTTATTAGAAAAAGATATCAATTCAAATTCAAATGCAATTGACACCGAATGGAATTTTAATTGATATCTTTTTCTAATAAATTTTAAGTGCAGCGATCCCATTAGATTTTCTTTCAAAATTATATATCTATATAATTTTTTATTTTATTTTTTAAAGGAATGCAGTGATACACAGTTCTTGCAGCTCTAGCACAATGTAATTACTAGCAAGGAGTGCTCGGGAATGATGGAGGGTCTATTGTTGTTGGTAAGCAATCTATTGCTGCTGGGGGTTATTATTATTGCTTGGAGGATCTACTGATCTGATGCTGGGGGCTCTATTGCTGCTGGTGGGGTACCTATTGTTGCTGGGGGATACCTACTGTTCTGGGATTTGTCTATTGCTGGATGCTGAAGGGTTTCTTAAAGCTGGCTGCTAAAGGATCTACTGTTGCTGGTTGGGGTCTTTGTTGTTGGGGTTTATTTTGATGCTGGCAGGGGGTTATTGTTGTTGAAGAGGGCGTCTATTGTTGCCGAGAGGGGTCTCTTGTTGCTGGGGAGATCTATTGTTGATCGAGGGTCTAGTGGGAGGAGACTAGGGGCAGGGACGGTGGATTGTTGGCAGGGACGATGAGCGACTCAGGGGAAGAAGTAGTACCTGCCCCTATTCTTGGAGAAAAAATAAATAAATATATGTATATATATTTATTTATTTTATATTAAAACGTCCACACACCTCTGTTAAAATGTCAGGTTTCTGTGATTTAGTTGAACAAACTGATATTTTTTAGGTGGAGAGAAGTAAAAATCAAAAAGAGCTGTACTGGACTGGTGGGCACTGATGAGCTGGACTGGTGGGCACTGATGAGATGGGACTGATGTGATGCACTGGTTGGCACTGATGATGTGGCACTGACAGGCTGAACTGGTGGGCACTAATGAGGTGGCACTGACAGGCTGCACTGGTGGGCACTAATGAGGTGGCACTGACAGGCTGCACTGGTGGGCACTAATGAGGTGGCACTGACAGGCTGCACTGGTGGGCACTAATGAGGTGGCACTGACAGGCTGCACTGGTTGGCACTAATGAGGTGGCACTGACAGGCTGCACTGGTGGGCACTAATGGATACTGATAGGCGGCACTGACAGGCACTAATAAGGTGGCACTGATGGACACTGATAGGCTGCACCCCACCTCTCCATCCTTAAACAATAACCTCTTTCCCACCTCTCCACCCTAGATTTTCTGAGATGAAGGAAAAAGAAAAAAAAAAATCGGCCTAAAATATCGGCCGCAAAAATCGGCAACATATATCGGCCATCGGCCGCCCCGATTTCTAAATATCGGCATCGGCCAGAGAAAAACCCATTTCGGTCGACCTCTAGTTTGAAAGTGATTGCTTAATTCTGAATACAGCTACATCCCCAGTTATAAGAGGGTGTGCACACTTATGCAACTACATTATTTTAGTTTTTTATTTTTACTTTTCCCCCTAAAAGATTTTGGTTTGCTTTTCAATTGAGTTAAAAGGTGGAAAAAGTTCCGAAATGATTTAGCTTTGTCTTTTTTTTACATCGCAGAAACCTGACATTTTAACAAGGGTGTGTAGACTTTTTATATTATATTATATATATATATATATATATATATATATATATATATATATACACACACATATATATTGTACCGGACGCCAGAGATGTGTCCTGGACAGAAGATAAGGATAACCATTGTTTATGTTTTGAGTAATCAGGGTGAGGGATTGCTTAGGATTATTAAATCCTGATATGAGTCTCAGAATCTGGAGGCTTGGAGAGATCTTGGATGGGAAAGAGCCACCAACCCCATCTACGGCTTAACCCACCTGCAAAAGAGGTCTGAAAGGGGCAGGAAGCAGCCAGCAGGTGTCCATGATGAGTTGTGTGAAACAGGACACAGTGGTGAAGGAGCTGTGGGCTGTTTTGCTGCTGAGATGCCGCTGAGCTATTGTAACCATTTCTGGACCCCTGGAGCAGACGGGGACTTTAAACCCTGTTGTGGGACAAGTTTATGCAGGCGGTGAGGCAAAGTTTTGTTTTGTACCAGAGTTTATGGACTGTTTTATTTGTTTAATGCTAAAGATAAGCGGTCTGCTTTTGTTTTTTTGCAGAAATTAAAACTGTTCATTTTTACACAACTGGCTAGTAATCTGGACCCCAAAATATCACAGTATATATATTTACATTATTAGAGTGGTGCTTGTGGCGAGTTTTGGAAGTCACAAGTGCACAATGTCATTGACTGCACTCTCAATACTGCCCCTCTTATAGATTTCAGAATCACCAGCGTTATATGTAGAATGCAGGGGCAAGACGCGGACTTTTAAAAAGTCAATATTTGCATTCTGACAGTGGGAAGCTAACAGAGCAATCTCTAAGCTCAAATTATTAAATGGAAGTTGTTTACTAGCACCTCTTGGTAGTAGCACTTGCAAGGGTATGTTGGTTTATACATATGGTTGTCAAGACAGGTTTACTTAAATAGCAATAGTGACCAGGCATTTTTTTACATGCATAAATCACATTTGCTGGCAGCCATCACATTGATGGACTAAATTTGGAACACAGACATTGGATTTCCACATATTCGAAATTCAGGAAGGATTTGCCAAAACATACTGCAGTGCATTTGGGTCTGAGACACTGACATGGCGTCCCTTGAAATATCATTCCCCACAGATCTCAACTTACAAATGCCATTAACTTCAAACACATAGCTATTAAAGACTGTAAAATTGTCTAATTTTGTTTTTAGAGAATATCAGGAGCTTGTGGACAAAACCTCATGATGGCGAAGATAGACGTCCCCAACCAATGACTATTTTAGAGGATCTTTAAATATGGACTAACAAAAAATAGTGAATAGACTTGCAGGTATAATTCAACTAACTTTTTTTATTTCATAAATAATACAGGGATAAAAAAGTAAATCTTTCGTCAATAATTACATAATGTTGCATGTGCTTTCCTTGCTTATTAAAAATCTCACAGGTTTTGTATTTTAATATGATACCATTTTCACTCTTCTAATTAAACCACCTACCTCTTTAAAGAGACCCTGTCACCAGACCTGGTTCATGTTATACATCATCCTGAGGATGCCCAGATATAGGCCAGTTTTTAGGCAAAAGAAACCGCGCTAGAGGTCCAACATAAATCAAATCAAATATAAAAGCAGCAGCTTGAAGTGAGATACACACAATACAAATAGAATAAAAAAGAGAAGCTGCGCTACAAAGTCCCAATCAGAACAGAGAATGGCATATTAATATTCCATGTTGGGGAATTTAATCCTCTTCTCATTGGCACCACAGTGACTTCAAACAAAATAGTGCCCCACCACCTTAAGAAAGATCTGCTTACTGGATGGCAAGCAAAAAAGGCATGTGGCTATAACCCAGCCAGGGCCTTTAGCTTGCAATGATGATCAAGTAACGAAACCTCAGTAATACAGGCTGGATGGCTGCTGTCACCGTCTATAGAGTCTGTGGCCATGAGCCCAGCAAATGACCCAGAAAGAAAAGACTGACCATAGCGTAATACAGTCTAATAGGTTTTAATATAAAAGGAAGTATTGCACTTACAGAGATACGATAAAAGTTAGCATAATAAAATCGAAGCCGGCCGGCAAAACAATCGGAAGCCCGTCCTCCTAGTAAATAGCGTGGTGACATCAGCACATACCCTCCTCTTGCTTGCCATCTGGTAAGCAGGTCTTTCTTAAGGTGGTGGGGCACTTTTTTGTTTGAAGTCACTGTGGTGCCAATGAGAAGAGGATTCACTTCCCCAACATGGAATATTAACAGATAAAGGCCAGAGGTTTGGCTAAGCAATGTCAGAGGAAGCTGCGGTCCACTGATTATTCTCCAAGGATTACTCCTTTATCAGGAATCATCAGGGGGCCCAATGCAAGAGTCAGTTGGCTCCTGATCAAGTAGGAAACCAAAATGGTGGCAGGAGATGGAATCTGCGTTCAAAAAGTGGCAGGTGAGAAGAAGACATCCCTGGACTCGCTGGGAACAGCAAGTATTTGTTTCTTTTTGTTTACGGTTCAGGGTCAATAGAGATCTGGTAATTTTTCCTTTTTTTCTGGTGCAAGGCCCAATTTAATTTCGAACTACAAGCATCTTTTAAAACAACCCTTGTATTAACATTGCAGTGACAATTTGTGGATTTTCATACACAGTACAGGAGTCCAAAAAAAAATAAGCTTTAGTTTAATTGGTAATGTATTTTGTATAATTAAAATGTTTTTAAATAAGACGTATGAAATTAGGAATCCCTAAAAAAAAAAAAAAATCTAGACTCAGGAGATTTACTTGTTTATGAAACAATCTCATGGGATCTTACCTATGATGACACTAGAACCACAGCAGCCCACTCAGTAGTGATGAGCCCAGTGATCACCCACACCTGCCCTACCAGAATGACTGAATGGTTGGATACAGCTTCCATAATGCATTTCAAAACTGCAACACTTTCCCCATCAGGGCTAGGGTGGAGTTGTGTGCCCCCAAAATTGATAGGATTTATTTAAATGACTAGTGAAAAAAAAAAAGGATTACTGGACTGGACAAAGCTTTGTGGCTCTCTCATCATTCTAATGCTGTAAAGCAACCATTCCAGAGGTTATTTGAGCTGTGGCTGATCGACCTCCAATTCAAAAGGTGCCTCCATAGCTCTAGGGCTAGTGCCAATTGGCAAAAGCCAGCTGCATGATACCAATCATCTTAACATCTGATTGGTCAGGCTGCAATTATGGGCACGGTCAGGCTGCAATGATAGGCACGGTCAGGCTGCAATGATAGGCACGGTAAGGCTGCAATGATAGGCACGGTAAGGCTGCAATGATAGGCACGGTAAGGCTGCAATTATTAGGCACGGTAAGGCTGCAATTATTAGGCACGGTAAGGCTGCAATTATTAGGCACGGTAAGGCTGCAATTATTAGGCACGGTAAGGCTGCAATTATTAGGCACGGTAAGACTGCAATTATTAGGCACGGTAAGGCTGCAATTATTAGGCACGGTAAGGCTGCAATTATTAGGCACGGTAAGGCTGCAATTATTAGGCACGGTAAGGCTGCAATTATTAGGCACGGTAAGGCTGCAATTATTAGGCACGGTAAGGCTGCAATTATTAGGCACGGTAAGGCTGCAATTATTAGGCACGGTAAGGCTGAAATTATTAGGCACGGTAAGGCTGAAATTATTAGGCACGGTAAGGCTGCAATTATTAGGCACGGTAAGGCTGCAATTATTAGGCACGGTAAGGCTGCAATTATTAGGCACGGTAAGGCTGAAATGATGGGCACGGTGAGGCTGAAATGATGGGCACAGTGAGGCTTCATGGACAGGCACAGAGGCTGAATTGAAGGGCACAGGTGAGGCTGCATTTGATGGGCACTGGTGAGGCTGCATTGATCTCTTGTACAATGTCTGCAGTCTCTGACCATCTGCTGTATCATGTCTACATATCTTACCATCTTTAGTATCATGTCCTCAGTCTCTATTCATCTCCTGTACCATGCCCACAGCCTCTGACATCTTCTTTACCATGCCCGCAGCCTCTGACATCTCCTGTACCATGCCCGCAGCCTCTGACATCTCCTGTACCATGCCCGCAGCCTCTGACATCTCCTGTACCATGCCCGCAGCCTCTGACATCTCCTGTACCATGCCCGCAGCCTCTGACATCTCCTGTACCATGCCCGCAGCCTCTGACATCTCCTGTACCATGCCCGCAGCCTCTGACATCTCCTGTACCATGCCCGCAGCCTCTGACATCTCCTGTACCATGCCCGCAGCCTCTGACATCTCCTGTACCATGCCCGCAGCCTCTGACATCTCCTGTACCATGCCTGCAGCCTCTGACATGTCCTGTACCATGCCCATAGCCTCTGACATGTCCTGTACCATGCCTGCAGCCTCTGACATGTCCTGTACCATGCCTGCAGCCTCTGACATGTCCTGTACCATGCCTGCAGCCTCTGACATGTCCTGTACCATGCCTGCAGCCTCTGACATGTCCTGTACCATGCCTGCAGCCTCTGACATGTCCTGTACCATGCCTGCAGCCTCTGACATGTCCTGTACCATGCCCGCAGCCTCTGACATGTCCTGTACCATGCCCGCAGCCTCTGACATCTCCTGTACCATGCCCGCAGCCTCTGACATCTCCTGTACCATGCCCGCAGCCTCTGACATCTCCTGTACCATGCCCGCAGCCTCTGACATCTCCTGTACCATGCCCGCAGCCTCTGACATCTCCTGTACCATGCCCGCAGCCTCTGACATCTCCTGTACCATGCCCGCAGCCTCTGACATCTCCTGTACCATGCCCGCAGCCTCTGACATCTCCTGTACCATGCCCGCAGCCTCTGACATCTCCTGTACCATGCCCACAGCCTCTGACATCTCCTGTACCATGCCCGCAGCCTCTGACATCTCCTGTACCATGCCCGCAGCCTCTGACATCTCCTGTACCATGCCCGCAGCCTCTGACATCTCCTGTACCATGCCCGCAGCCTCTGACATCTCCTGTACCATGCCCGCAGCCTCTGACATCTCCTGTACCATGCCCGCAGCCTCTGACATCTCCTGTACCATGCCCGCAGCCTCTGACATCTCCTGTACCATGCCCGCAGCCTCTGACATCTCCTGTACCATGCCCGCAGCCTCTGACATCTCCTGTACCATGCCCGCAGCCTCTGACATCTCCTGTACCATGCCCACAGCCTCTGACATGTCCTGTACCATGCCCATAGCCTCTGACATGTCCTGTACAATGCCTGCAGCCTCTGACATGTCCTGTACCATGCCTGCAGCCTCTGACATGTCCTGTACCATGCCTGCAGCCTCTGACATGTCCTGTACCATGCCCGCAGCCTCTGACATGTCCTGTACCATGCCCGCAGCCTCTGACATCTCCTGTACCATGCCCGCAGCCTCTGACATCTCCTGTACCATGCCCGCAGCCTCTGACATCTCCTGTACCATGCCCACAGCCTCTGACATCTCCTGTACCATGCCCGCAGCCTCTGACATCTCCTGTACCATGCCCGCAGCCTCTGACATCTCCTGTACCATGCCCGCAGCCTCTGACATCTCCTGTACCATGCCCGCAGCCTCTGACATCTCCTGTACCATGCCCGCAGCCTCTGACATCTCCTGTACCATGCCCGCAGCCTCTGACATCTCCTGTACCATGCCCGCAGCCTCTGACATCTCCTGTACCATGCCCGCAGCCTCTGACATCTCCTGTACCATGCCCGCAGCCTCTGACATCTCCTGTACCATGCCCGCAGCCTCTGACATCTCCTGTACCATGCCCACAGCCTCTGACATGTCCTGTACCATGCCCATAGCCTCTGACATGTCCTGTACAATGCCTGCAGCCTCTGACATGTCCTGTACCATGCCTGCAGCCTCTGACATGTCCTGTACCATGCCTGCAGCCTCTGACATGTCCTGTACCATGCCTGCAGCCTCTGACATGTCCTGTACCATGCCTGCAGCCTCTGACATGTCCTGTACCATGCCTGCAGCCTCTGACATCTCCTGTACCATGCCCGCAGCCTCTGACCATCTCCTGTACTATGCCCGCAGCATCCAACATCTCCTGTATCATGTCTGCAACCTCTGACCATCTCTTGTCCTATATCATGTCTGCAGTCTCTGAGGGAGTCTGGAGAGGAGTCAACAGTGGGAGCACCGCCAGGATGGGGGTCATGGGAAAAGTCAGACTTGTGTGGACTGTGGAGAGGAGACTATAGGAAACCAGAGCCACCAAGCTGGAGCCAACTGACTGAACCCTGCAAGGTGCAACTGAGAGGAGGTCAGTGACAGCACCACCAGGCCAGTCTGAGGAGGGGGGGGGGGTCATTGGTGTAAGGGGGGAGTGAATACAATAATGTAAGGGGGTACTGATATAAAGGTTTCCCCCTTATATCAGTACCCCACCCCCCCTTAGCTTAGTGTATTCTTTCTGCGGAAGGTCGTCTCTGGTCATCAGAGTTCCCATGTGCTTTCATACCTGCTTTATCTATATATAATATGCTCTTTAAATGTGCTTTAAAATACATGGTTTTCCCTTTTATGAAAAAAGAAAATAATGACGTTTTGCTGTTATAATAATGCTATGGGGCTGGTATGACATTTTTTCCAGGGCTGGTTTTTATTCCCAGTCCGGCCCTGGTTGTCTGTAAAGGTCTGGGGTTCCCTGGGACCTGAAATTATTTAAAGGATTCCACTGGCGTAAAAACGTTGAGAAAGCCCGCTTTATAGACTACTCCAAAGACCCTATAGGCTCCTGAGAGTAAGATCTGACTTTTGTATCTCGACTCACTCTTGAAGTCTAGTACTCAACACATACGGTAGTTTAAAATTTATCATAAATGCTTCCATGCAACAGTAAAATGTCATGATCAGGTGGACTGAGCCATTGAAGAAACCACATTTTAAAGAGGTCTCCAAACTTTCTAAACAAAGGGCCAGTTTACTGTCCTCCACACTACAGGGTAGAGCTGGGCGATTTTCTCTCTGCGATAAAAAAAATAATTAGATTCATGATTCGAAATCGAGTTTTCTTTTTTTTGATGGACACCGCACCGGTCCTGAGGATCTGCGGGCAGGAGTTTTTAGGCGAGGCCGCGGCTTCGGCCTAGTACGCGGCATCCGGTCTTGCGGACTAGGCCGAAGCCGCGGCCTCGCCTAAAAACTCCTGCCCACAGCTCCTCAGGACCAGCGCGGTGTCAGCGCCGGTCCAGGTGAAAAAAAAAGAAAAAATCCATTTGCTGAAAATTTGAATCGATTTGACCCCTCAACTCGATTCAAGATTTAAATCGATTTTTTCCCCAGCCCTACTACAGGGGGGGACAGAATGTAGCCAGTGGGAGTAGTATTTGCCCCAGCATCACTGGGTGTAAACAATGTCTCAGGTTTGCTTGTCAGTGAGAGTTAAAAAAAAAAATTACATAGAATTTGTGGTCAGTAAGATGAGTAATCATGCCCGGTTGTTCGTATCATTGGGCGGATTAGTGCCCCACTGTGGATGTCACTGGGTAGAATAGTGCCCCATTCAGTGGCGGCTGGTGCACAAAATTTTTGGGGGGGGGGGCGCAAACAAACTGAAAAAAAAAACCATCAATTGCCACCACTGTGCCCATTAAACGCAGCCACTGTGCCCAAACGCCACCAGTTTGCCCCCTCAAATGCAGCCAGTGTGCCCCCATATGCAGCCAGTGTGTCCCCATATGCAGCCAGTGTGTCCCCATATGCAGCCAGTGTGTCCCCATATGCAAATAAGAAAAAATATATATAGTCGCGCTAACTTATGACTGAACATAAGCCCACCGCTGAATAGTTGAAAAAATCCAAATACCAACAGTGATAAATCATATAGATACTCAATGAAGAACCATGAAAGATCAGTAAATTATAAATAATGATAAGGTGAGTGAACTTTGATTAAACAGTTAATAAGATGATAGTCCACAACTGCTATATGAGACTCTCAAAGTTCATGTCTGAAAGTCCATGATAAACAAAACACCCGTGAATAAGTGTCCAAAAAAGCCAACGACAGAAAATCTTCTTATAATCCGTGACTTTCACCACCACCAGTAAGAATTCCTGCTTACCAAAAAGCGATGGTCCCCTATGACAGAGGACCTAAAACAGCCTCAAATGATACTCAGTGGAACCTCCGGATTTCAGCAAATGATGAACTTCAATGGTTTAGTAGCCCGACAACTCATACAGCATCATGCGAATGTTCAACATCAACATGAAAAGAAGGAAGGACACCGAATAGTGTAAAATCCTTGGTGTACATTTATTAAAAGAATATTGGAATCATACTCACAAAAGCAGTTAAAAAGACAACCTTAAAGTGTGTCAGCGCCGACCGGTCAGAGGCGCTGGCACACAAATACGTCTGTGGAAGCCGAGCAGTGGAGGGTGACGTCAGCACAAAGCTCGTATCCTGCCCTACGCGTTTCGTGAAAATTCACGTCGTCTCGGGGCACGGGCGATGGGCTGCGTCACCCCCTCTTTATAGGGAACACACCAGAGAAAGATCCAACCCGAAGAAGAGCGCGCGCGCGTCACGCCGCGAGGCAACCACGTCTCGCTAGCAGTGCCGCTAAGCCAGTCCAACGCCGGATGCGCACGCATCTCTCCCCACGAGGAAACCAAGCCTCGTTTGTAAAAACATTATGTGCACGTCATCACGCTAAACCGGAATGACGAAAGCACAAGGGGAGAGTGTGCCGCACATCCGCGTGACCATGGCAACAGGGATCATAGCAACGATACGCACGCCCTCCAAGGGGGAGGGAACCCCCCAGGTGTGTCACAAGAAGCAGTAAAGCCCACAACCTCCGCTGCAACCCACAAACAATGGGTGCAGTGGGCGCAATGGGACAATAAGCTGCTCCGGATGTTAAATCCTAACAACAGAAAAAATATATACATTGATACTGGAACTAAGGAGCATACTAGTTCATACCGATATCAGAAAACATACATAAATTACAATAGACAAAAAATAATAAAATAAATTTGCCTAAATATTATTTAAAAAATTATTATTAATAAATGACACTAAAACCACATAGATTAAAGGCTGTCATCATTTAGTCACACCCCTCCCTACACCCCATTCAATATAACTAAAAGACAAAAGCAGTAACTAAATGTCCATAGGAAAAGGAGGGGAGAGGGGGGGGAAAGATTCAAATGCGGCGCAATATCAATCGACACACTATATCATACAGTCAGTATTAATAATCCCGGAAATCTGTTATGAAAACACGATTATCAATGGATAAGAAAAAACCTAGGAATTATTGATAAAGGCATTGACATCGGTGTCAGCGTTGAGACCAAATGGAACATAAGTTCTCAACCTGTACACCCATGCCATTTCCTGCTTGGAGATTTCTCTAACAAGCGAACTGCCTCTCCAGTGAGGTCTGTATTTGTCAATTGCAATGACTACCGTACCAGACGGGTCTCTCTTATGGACCTGATCATAGTGCCGGGATACAGAATGCTTATCGAATCCTTTCCGTATATTAGCTATATGCTCATTAAGTCTTACCCTTACTGCCCTTTTGGTCCTCCCCACATATTGGAGACCACAAGGGCACTGTATAAGGTAGACAACCCCCAAAGATGAGCATGTTATAAAAGGTTCGATTTCATAGGTTCGGCCAGTACTTGTTGAAGAAAAATGACTGATCTTCCTATCCCTGCAGCTATTCAAGCTGCACACTTGGCATTTCTTACATCTATAGTACCCTGTCAGGTTCTCTAAGAATGTCCTATTGGCCCGTGGGGGATCCTGGACACTTGGGGCCACTCTATTAGAAAGTGTTGAAGCACCTCTAAACACAATAACTGTTTTTTCTGGAAGAGAAGATACCAGCACTAAGTCACTGGTTAAGACATGCCAGTGCCTACGTATAAGGCTTTTGATGGTCTGATGCTGCATGGAGAAAGTGGTGATAAATGGAAGAGAGAACTTACCATCCCTCACCACCCTCTCCTTATCAACCAAAAGTGATCCTCGATCAACCACACTCACAGATTGTATCATTCGAGACATATCACTTTGTTGATAACCTTTGTCCACAAATCTCTTAGAGAGGATCTCGGCCTGGCCTTTGAAAGCCTCTAGATCTGTACAATTGCGTCTCAGTCTAGTGAGTTGTCCCACTTTTTTGGACACTTATTCACGGGTGTTTTGTTTATCATGGACTTTCAGACATGAACTTTGAGAGTCTCATATAGCAGTTGTGGACTATCATCTTATTAACTGTTTAATCATAGTTCACTCACCTTATTATTTATAATTTACTGATCTTTCATGGTTCTTCATTGAGTATCTATATGATTTATCACTGTTGGTATTTGGATTTTTTCAACTATTCAGTGGTGGGCTTATGTTCAGTCATAAGTTAGCGCGACTATATATATTTTTTCTTATTTACATGCACTGATGATTGTTTTCAGAATAGTTGCTGCTTTCCTTTATTTCTTTTTTTCTAGGTAAACTTTAATCATTTACCAGGTTTTACACTATAGCGCAGTTTCTTTTTATTTTTTTCTAATTCTTACACAAATTACCATTAATTGCTGCTTAGTGAGTGGTCGATATTTTGACCAAAATGGATATTTTTGATTTCCGAGCGAAACGGATAGTCAATACGACTGGGGTGTTTGATTCCACCCCGGCCTCGGGAGGTTCTGATATCAGTGGTCTCTTTATGAGATTAAAGAACCTCATGACGACCGAGATACATACCCAGTGGGACATAGCGTTTCTTGAGAATTATATTAGAAATGCTATGGTCCCAAGAAGCCTCCGTTGGGAGGTAAGCCCACAAAAGGGCGAGTCAGATTTAGAGGTTTGGGCCAAATATTTTAATGAGGCTGGAGTCTCCTTTTTGCGATTTCTGGCTCAACGAAAGAGCGAGAAATTGCAAAGACTCGATACCGAAATTAAAATGGTTAGGGACCTGCTGGCCTCTTCGAAAAATGGAGAGGAATACAGGGAGTGTTCCAACTCTCTCCAAAAAACTTTGGAGAGGGAAGAAAAGGACCAAAAAGTGAAAAAGAAGAAAAAGTACCTTAGAGACTTTGAAGATTATCAGTCTGGTCTGGTTTTTTTGTGGCAGAAGAAGTTGGCAGCTGAGGAGACAAACGAGGTTGTAATGGATACTTCCCCTCAGGGTGTAGTGCCACCCGGTTTGGTTGGCATCCCTACTATGACTGGTAGGGGAGGGGTTTCTAACCCCCCCATACCGACTCCAGCTCAACGCAATAATAAGGCCAAAACTAAGAATGGGCCTAAACAAGGCACTTTTTCATCTAAAACGCCTAAAAAAATGAAAACTCATAAACCTGATGCACATTTTCAACACTATCGGGATGAATCTTTGGGAGGTTGGGAGCATCCTTCATCTAGATCCACCCATCATGATGTGGGGTACAACCAGGGATTTATGAGACCCAGCTTTGAGACCAATGGCAGGTGGGAGTATAACACCCCTACCCAAAATCGTTTTTTTCCTTTAACAGATTCACTGGGGCCTCAAGGCCGTGAACCTGTGGAAAGACGATTTGGATTTGACAACCAGGATAGGAATGGTCAGTTCCCTCAGTCTAATTATTATGACAGGGGTTACGATTATTCTAGACCTCCCTACCCCCCAGGTCAATATGACTTTAGACCCAACCCCAGTTGGGGTTTTCCCATGGGCCACCAAGGTCGGTTCGGCCCACCGGAACGAAGAGAGGGGTCAGAGGGGGGAGGAGGGCCCAGTTGCTCAAAAAGAAAAAGAATATAGGCACGGGCATCTTTAATTTGAGCCAACAGCCTCTATCAGAATCCGAACAATGCCTGCTGGATAAGGGTTTGAAATTTGCTCCGCCTAGGAGCTTGAGCAAGTTTCAAACCTTTATGGACGTTCACAAGTTTGCGAGAAAGCTCAATATTAAAAGGCATTTTCTGTCTAATCCTATTACGGATAGAGTGAATCCTTTACCTGAGTACAAACATACTGGTTTAGCCAATGCATCCTTGTTCAATCCCCCCGGCTCATTGGCCCCGAGCATTAAAATATTCAGGGATGTGGTACTTAAAGATCTGGAAAAGATCAAGGTAAAAAAGGTCAAGATGCAGAGGAATTTGGAGAGTGGGCTTGAGTCCCTCTGTTCTAACAAATCTCTGGTCATCAGACCTGCAGACAAAGGGGGAGGGATAGTCATTCTCGATAGGTGTGACTACCCTAAAGAGTTACACAGGATCGTGGATGACACTGAAACCTACTCTCCTCTTAATAGGGATTCTGTCATCAAGTATAAAAGAGAACTTGAAATTATTGCGGATGAGGGATACCGGGAAGGTATTCTCAGTGACAGGGAGAGATTGTTTCTGATACCTTGCGCCCCCCGGACTCCCGTCATCTACTATCTCCCGAAGATCCATAAAAGTCTTACTTCTCCCCCGGGACGACCCATCGTTAGTGGGATAGATTCGATTATGTCCCGGGTGGGGAAGTATATTGACTTTTTTCTGCAACCTTTGGTCCAGCAGATCCCCTCTTATGTAAGGGACACTAGACATGTCATTAACTTACTTAAAGACCTTACTCCCACAGAGGGTATATGGATGGTCACGGCAGACGTGACCTCACTTTATACCATTATCCCCCATGAGTGTGGTTTTGAGGCTGTAGAACTGTATTTGACGAGAGGTTCAGATTTGCCACCCCGGCAAATTGAATTTATTGTGACTTTGCTGAAATATGCAGCAAGTCACAATTATTTTTGGTGCGATAATCAATTTTTCCGCCAGGACCGTGGTGTGGCGATGGGGGCGAAGTATGCCCCCAGCCTGGCCAATCTTTTTATGGCCAAATGGGAGGAGGACGTCGTCGATGTTTGCCGGAGACCAGAGGTTGTACTCTGGGTAAGGTACATCGACGACGTCCTCCTCCTATGGGACGGTAGTGAACCTGCTTTGCGGGATTACATGCTGTCCCTGAATGACAACAATAGGGGCATTAGATTTTCCTTTGAGGCAAGCCAGGAATCAGTTCACTATCTGGATTTGAAAATTTCAGCGGCTGACAGTAAATTTGTCACGACCACTTATTTCAAACCAACCGATAGAAATTCATATATCCCGCTTGACAGTTGCCATTATGCCCCCTGGCTGAAGGCTGTCCCTCGGGGACAACTCACTAGACTGAGACGCAATTGTACAGATTTAGAGGCTTTCAAAGGCCAGGCCGAGATCCTCTCTAAGAGATTTGTGGACAAAGGTTATCAACAAAGTGATATGTCTCGATTGATACAATCTGTGAGTGTGGTTGATCGAGGATCACTTTTGGTTGATAAGGAGAGGGTGGTGAGGGATGGTAAGTTCTCTCTTCCATTTATTACCGCTTTCTCCATGCAGCATCAGACCATCAAAAGCCTTATACGTAGGTACTGGCATGTCTTAACCAGTGACTTAGTGCTGGCATCTTCTCTTCCAGAAAAAACAGTTATTGTGTTTAGAGGTGCTTCAACACTTTCTAATAGAGTGGCCCCAAGTGTCCAGGATCCCCCACAGGCCAATAGGACATTCTTAGAGAACCTGACAGGGTACTATAGATGTAAGAAATGCCAAGTGTGCAGCTTGAATAGCTGCAGGGATAGGAAGATCAGTCATTTTTCTTCAACAAGTACTGGCCGAACCTATGAAATCGAACCTTTTATAACATGCTCATCTTTGGGGGTTGTCTACCTTATACAGTGCCCTTGTGGTCTCCAATATGTGGGGAGGACCAAAAGGGCAGTAAGGGTAAGACTTAATGAGCATATAGCTAATATACGGAAAGGATTCGATAAGCATTCTGTATCCCGACACTATGATCAGGTCCATAAGAGAGACCCGTCTGGTACGCTATTCATTACAATTGACAAATACAGACCTCACTGGAGAGGCAGTTCGCTTGTTAGAGAAATCTCCAAGCAGGAAATGGCATGGGTGTACAGGTTGAGAACTTATGTTCCATTTGGTCTCAACGTTGACACCGATGTCAATGCCTTTATCAATAATTCCTAGGTTTTTTCTTATCCATTGATAATCGTGTTTTCATAACAGATTTCCGGGATTATTAATACTGACTGTATGATATAGTGTGTCGATTGATATTGCGCCGCATTTGAATCTTTCCCCCCCCTCTCCCCTCCTTTTCCTATGGACATTTAGTTACTGCTTTTGTCTTTTAGTTATATTGAATGGGGTGTAGGGAGGGGTGTGACTAAATGATGACAGCCTTTAATCTACGTGGTTTTAGTGTCATTTATTAATAATAATTTTTTAAATAATATTTAGGCAATTTTATTTTATTATTTTTTGTCAATTGTAATTTATGTATGTTTTCTGATATCGGTATGAACTAGTATGCTCCTTAGTTCCAGTATCAATGTATATATTTTTTCTGTTGTTAGGATTTAACATCCGGAGCAGCTTATTGTCTCATTGCGCCCACTGCACCCATTGTTTGTGGGTTGCAGTGGAGGTTGTGGGCTTTACTGCTTCTTGTGACACACCTGGGGGGTTCCCTCCCCCTTGGAGGGCGTGCGTATCGTTGCTATGATCCCTGTTGCCATGGTCACGCGGATGTGCGGCACACTCTCCCCTTGTGCTTTCGTCATTCCGGTTTAGCGTGATGACGTGCACATAATGTTTTTACAAACGAGGCTTGGTTTCCTCGTGGGGAGAGATGCGTGCGCATCCGGCGTTGGACTGGCTTAGCGGCACTGCTAGCGAGCCGTGGTTGCCTCGCGGTGTGACGCGCGCGCTCTTCTTCGGGTTGGATCTTTCTCTGGTGTGTTCCCTATAAAGAGGGGGTGACGCAGCCCATCGCCCGTGCCCCGAGACGACGTGAATTTTCACAAAACGCGTAGGGCAGGATACGAGCTTTGTGCTCGTGTCACCCTCCACTGCTCGGCTTCCACGGACGTATTTGTGTGCCAGCGCCTCTGACCGGTCGGCGCTGACTGTCAGGAAAGGCTTCACCCGCTGGTGGTAACACCTGATCTATGGACCGTAGTACCGGCATCCACCAGCGGGGGTATTTTGGCAGTGTGGGACAGGCAGCACTTCCTGTGGTCAGCTGTGACCTGAAGCCTGATTACAGGACTTTCTTATAAATACCCGGCAGGTGCATACACACACCGCCCTGGTATCGTCCTCGTGCCCTGACCTGTAGCCCGTCTGCTTGAACCTTGATCCATGTATCCTGATCCCTGAACCTGTAACCTGAACCTGAACCTGTTGTGTCCGTCCTAATCCCTGATCCCTGCTCTGCAGCCTGGTTGCCCCCTGCTTGATCCTGTCTCCCTGTCCTGATCCATCCTTACCCCATCTGCTGATCCCCCTGTGTATGACCTCAGCCTGGCCCTGTTTATGATTCTGGTTTCCCCATTACTTGTACATATTTGTCTGTTACTGTTATTAATTGTGGGTTCTGTTTGGTATTGGTTGTTGTGCACTGTGTGGTATTGGAGGTGGTTATATATATATATATTATTTCACTTATCTTTAAATCTTTATATTTCACTTATACGTGTTTGGTGTTCCTCTGTTGCCAGCTGCACAGTTCTGGTCACACTTGGTACATGACAGTATACCAGGGCCATTAATGATCAGAAGTAGCTGCACAGAGGACCCATTTTGGTTCTGTTACTCTGCTAAAATGAACTCTGATATGATTCCTTATTATACTCTGCTGGCGTCAGAGAGTGGTGAATACCTCCGTCAGACACTGAAAGAGTGGACCAGTGATCAGCTGCTAGAGATTATTCGTTTAGCTCACTCCTGGGTTGATCAGGGCTGTATGATGTTTGGGGATGTTCAACCTTTAATTAAAATCTGCACAGAGCTGGCTTTGCCTTGTATCCCAGAGGGCCATGATGATTTTTCTCCCCCCTTTAATGTTAATCAGGTCGTATCTTTGGTTTGGCTTCTGGAGGATGACTCCCCATACTTTTTTGAACATTACACAGCTTGTTCCCAACAGAAAATAATAGAGTGTGTTGATTGTGTACAATCCCTTGTCAGACAGGCAGAATGTAAACTGCAGTTTGTGCAGCCACTACTCTCAGCATGGTCTGATATTTTGCAATCGGCCCCAGCCAGCCCACAAAAAAACATCTCTGCTGCCAGACACCTGCCTGCCCAAGAGTCTATTTCTCCATCACCCATGGCAACCCCAGTCGCAGTTCAGTACACACTACTTCCCACCAGGTATCAATATCCAGTCTCTGCTCCCTGCACCTATCCTGCATTCAACCCACCTGCCTCTTCTCAGCTGCCTGCAAGCCCACAAGAACCTCCTCCAGCCACTGTCCCCGTATCCCTGCCATATTCTTCCATTTGCTCGATTCCATCTTTTCCATATACTCCCCCGTTATGTGCAAACCTGCAGTGACCAAATCTAAAAGGAAGCGGAAGTATTTCCCTACCCACAATCCAACCAGTAATCCCACCTTCCTCCACACCCACCAACCTGCTCCAGCTTGCAGTTCCCGAGCCAGCCTTCCAGTCTGCAGTTCTCGAGCCAGCCTTCCAGCCTGCGCTTCCCGAGCCAGCCTTCCAGCCTGCGCTTCCCGAGCCAGCCTTCCAGCCAGCCTTCCAGTCTGCAGTTCTCGAGCCGCTGGCTCTGATAGGCACTTCCAAAAACCAACCAGCCGCTGTTATTCAGATGGCCGGCGCTCAACAGGGGGCTGGCCATCTGAATAGTGGGCGGCAGCGCCAATACATAGGTTCATGCAATGCATGAACCTATGTATTGTTGTGAGTGACGGACGCAGGAGCGAGAGGGGGCGGCGCTCCTGCGCCCACTATGGACGCACCGCCACTGGCCCCATTGTTGGTGTAGTGAGAGCTTAGTGCCCCATTGTTGGTGCCAGTGGAAGGATCTATACACCCCATGGTATATCGTTGGTGTCAATGGGAGAAATGGTGCCTCACCCTTGGTGTCAGTGGGAGGAATAGTGCCCCTTCATTGGAGTCAGTGGTAGAAATTTTGCCCCATCTTTGCTGTCGCTGGGAGGAAGTCATTTTTTAATTCTGAATTTTATGTGAGCATGTTAAAACCTCTGTGTTTTTTTCTTGCAGCATGTGTCTTCATTTCGGGTTTTTATCTCACTTCCTGTTCAAGTGACACCTGACTCGAACCCCTATCAGAGTGTACAAAAATGTTTAGTTGACTTCTCTGTGACTTACATGATTTAAAACTAAAAATCAGATGAAAACGTCACAGTGTAACAATACAAAGAGATGAAATTAGCTTCATATTTCTGAACCTAACAATAGCTATTACTGTATTTGAAATGTTGTAAAATGTGCCTTGAATCTGCTCCGGATCTCTTTGGCTCTGTGTCAGCATACTTTTGGCAATCTAAAATACCAAGCCCAAAACACAAAGTTCTCACACACTGTAACAAAAGGAATAGTCCTCAAACATCTCTCCAGCAACCACCGAAGCCAAACACATGGAAATAGTAACAAGTTTTATAGTTTATATCCTGTCAGATGATTTGAAGCATGTGCACTTTGGAAACATATACTGTCAAACAGAACTCAAAAAAATTATAATTCAGCTGCTGAAAAATACATCTAAGCCATATTCTGCAAGTATATATTTAAGGTATGAAAGCAGCACTACTTAGGTGAGATATATGAAATTAAACATATCATTAGAGTATTATAACCATATCATTATACTGGCCACACACAGTAATGTGTTCCTTAGCGGGAGAACAGTTTATAAAATGAATACACATCAAAACGTGTCACGCAAAAATCGTGTTTTTCATTACATCAATAGGCCAATATTTTAACTTGGAAGCACAAAATCAATTCCATTAAAAAAAAAAGTGGACTTGTCATTTATGGACTCCCCTTCCCCAATGCATAAAGGGTTCATGTTTGGAGGCATTTATAGGCTCCCTGTGTAATGTATTCCTAATGGGTAAATACCTGTAGCCCTGCTCTTAAGATCTGGTCAGGGATGCACAGTCTTTTGTTCAAAACAGTCCTGATTGGGCCTTTCACCTGTCATGCACACACTGCACTTCCAATTCTTTTTGTAGTATGATTATTCATCCTTTCCAAAAGTATAGAGCAATTCATAGGAATGAATTGACATTAGGGTTGCCACCTGTCCAGGATTCACCCGGACATCCCGGGTTTTGAATCATGTGTCCGGGTTTCAGTCCGCCTGAAACCCGGACACAATATTCACACAGGAATGTGGCTCGGAAAAGGGCCTGACATGGGGAGTGAGGGGGCACGATGCATGCCACATTACTATTCTCTTTGGAGTGCCCAAAGGTGTCCCAGGTCTGTTACAATCCTAAAGTGTATGCTAAAAAAAAAAAAAAAAAAAAAAATTTGCTGTGCGCAGCTAAAGCGTTTGACTTGAAGAAAAAGTGGCAACCCTAATTGGGACGGAGATGTGCAGTGCAGGGGCTGATGTGGACCGTTATAAAAGGCTGAGCACCACTGGGCAGATCTGTTTTAAAGAAAAGGTTGTGGACCACCAGGCAGATCTCAGGAGCGGGGCTAAAGGTATTTACCAACTTAGAATTTATAATAGAGGAGGTCCATAAAGGACATCAAAAGTGAAGTATTCCTTCTTGCATTGTCTTCATCCCAATACATTGTGAGGGGGTTAACTCGGCAGCCGGTGTGTGTGACCCCCTGGATGGGTTCACCACACAAAAACAGGCACAGCAGACAGTGGTAGGAGAAAACAAAAGGGTGTGGTTTTATTTGAACTATATACAGACCAAAAAATACAGCAAAAACAAAAAGAAACAGGAAAAGAAATCCTGGTCAACTTGACCGCTCACTACACACGTTGGTGTCCCTAACTAACAACTGGGTACAGCCTTGTGCTGTCCCAGTCCCTAGCTCCCTGCTTTTAGAAGTTCTAGCAATAACCACACAGGCTTTGGCTCACCGCACAGAGATCACACTCCCCAGACTATCCACACAGATCTGGTTCCAGGTTGGAGCATCTCCCTTAGCATGCTGGGAGTTCTTGTAGAGGCCCTAACGAGCCCACTTACTTCAGCTGGGCTCATTAACTCTTCCCCTGCAAGACTCCCAGCACTCCCCCTAGTGGTATAAATCGGCATAAAGCCTGAATCTAGGACATATATACCTTCCATCCTGGATGCAACCTGGTGATTTTACCTGCCTGCTGTCACAACATTTAAAAAGTAATTACACCTCATCCTAGTTATATGAGCTGGCACCTTGAATCGCACACTATCTTCTTATATAGCTTGTAGACTCTAGTCGTAAAATTTTCCCACCAACTTCTGCAGCAGCTGCACAGTCAAGTGATGGTATCACGACCCCCTGGGGGCCCCTTTATAAACGCAGAACAATTAACTGGGGAGTCAGCATGTCAGAGGAAAACCTTCATTTTGTCTGTCTGGTGGTCAGTGGGGACACTAACTATTCTGGAGAAACGGTCGATAAAATGCCTATTTTTCTTACCCATGTTGGCCTCTCTAGAGAACTCATAAAACAGTTGCACATTCCAGTAGAAAACTGGGCATGATCCATCCACGTTGTGAAATCTCTTGTATGTAGCCATTTGCAAGTGGGAAGGTGGCGTGTAGAAATCACTATCCAGTGCAAGAACATTAGAGCATTAACTAAGTAGGAGCAGGGTAGGGTGGTGAAGAAAGGGATACAGGGGTTCAGAGGGATTTGGAAGGAGAGGGGGCAAAGGCAGTAGGATTGGGGAGGGTGCTGAGAGGAACATATCAGGGGTAGAGTTGAAAAAAAGGGGGGCCAGCTAGCGGACAACTTTTTCTCCCTTTTTAATTTGGTCTACCAAATGTTAATAACTTGTTACTACCAGAAAGCTACTGCTACTGAAGAGGCTGTGGCAGTATACTGCCTACAACTACCTTTAGGTGACCTTTCCAGTGTCCCAGGTTCCACTAATCCCAGGCTGCTGTAATGTGCCAATTTCAAAACGGTTAGTGCTGAGAACTGCCTCACCTTTCCCTATCCTGTGATTTGCAGGTTTACAGGCCAGGAATGTGTAGGAGGGCATGCCCAGTACATAACAATACAGGGAAGGTGCAGGAGGGCATGCCCAGTACATAACACTACCGGGAACGTGCAGGAGGGCATGCCCAGTACATAACACTACTGGGAACGTGCAGGAGGGCATGCCCAGTACATAACACTACTGAGAACGTGCAGGAGGGCATGCCCAGTACATAACACTACTGAGAACGTGCAGGAGGGCATGCCCAGTACATAACACTACTGGGAACGTGCAGGAGGGCATGCCCAGTACATAACACTACTGGGAACGTGCAGGAGGGCATGCCCAGTACATAACACTACTGGGAACGTGCAGGAGGGCATGCCCAGTACATAACACTACCAGGGAACGTGCAGGAGGGCATGCCCAGCACATAATACTACAAGCAAGGGTTTAAACTGGCATGTTACAGTGGCTCTGAATTCATGGAACCTGGATAACTGTAGGGATCATCTAAAGACAATTGCAAACACCACTAGATACAGTACCTGCATTGTACTGCCACAGCCAGTTTACTCGCTTTATGGTACTGCCACATTTACTTTAAAAAAAAAAATGTTACTCCAACATTTCATATTCCTTTATTTAAATATTCCTGATATGTGCCTGCTGTACCATGTACTTGTATGAAAAAGTATCCTGTTCTCTTTGTATTGCTTCCTTTGTGTGAAATCCCCGGTGTTCCTGCAAGCCCCTCTGCTATCCTAATAAAAAGTGACCACACCAGGCATAAGAGCACAGCGTGGTCACTTTTCTGTCTTTGCTGGGAACTCAGACTGCTCTCCTCCAATGATCAAACAAACACCCCACCCCCTGCACAGCCATTCACTGGGAAGCCCAATGTGCTGCTGTTTCTTCTCCCCTAGCTCTCTGAGCTCCTTATGCAGCTGAAAACAAAGAGCATGTAATCACCTAAAAAAAAATAAATAAAATTATATTTATAATTTATTTTTATATGTATACACAAATGTTTTGCCTTTCATTTCTATTTTAAACTGCATGGGTTGTTTTACAAGATGAGGGTTCACAAATACTTTAAGGCTTTGGGCTTCTTGAACTGTCTGCAAAGGACAGAGCAGTAAATGTTAGCTGGAAAGGTCTAGCGACATTTTGGAACAGAGACAACAACATCTAATATCAAGCTGCACTTTCCAACAGTGAAGTAATGGTCTCTTCACATTCCTGTCTTTAAGAAGCTGAGACTTGCTCTTAAAGCTTAGTAACGCTATTTTTACCCCCAGCAGAACTCGCTATCCATTTCAGTTTTACTTGTTTTCTCCTGTAATTCATGCTGTTCAGAGAGCGCCTGCTCATGTGACCCTTCCAGTAACCTTACAGCAAGACCACTTTTAAAAATGGTCTCTGAAAAGTCTCAGACGCAAGTCATTATACAACCATGACAGCATGTTGCAAAAGGTCTTAAGACCAAAAAAGTATTTTTCCTCCCTTGTATCCAAAACTTGTATGTCAATATCAAGAGAATCTGCAGACACAGGTATAATAAAAAATATGTATATATAAAAAATTACATATACATATACACACACACACACACACGAACACTACTTTGCAAAAGTTTTAGGCAGGTGTGAAAAACTGCAGTAAATTAAAGTGGTTGTAAACCCTGTTGAGAATTTTTTTTTTTTTTAACTAACCTGCAAGACAAAGCTATAATGAGCTAGTATGACTAGCATACTAGCTCATTATGTACCACTTACCTTAGATCGGGGCCCCCGAAGTCGTCCGTGTCCCTCCTCTAGCCGCATCTATCGCTGCGGCGATAGCCGGAATGTTACTTCTGGGTATCGCCACTGCAGCCAATCACAGCACCGCTCCAGCGCTGTAATTGGCCGGAGAGGCGAAGACGTGACTCCGCGCATGCGCTGAGCCGTCGAATGTTGCGACCTAGCCAAATTTGTGAATGGGGTTAACCCCATGCGCATGCGCTTGACGTCAGCGTCGCCGCTTTTAAATGCAAATATCTCCTTAACCGTGTAGGTTAAGGAGATATCTCATGCACCTACAGGTAAGCCTTAATCTAGGCTTACCTGTAGGTCTTTGTTTATAAAAGTGGGTTTACAACCACTTTAAGAATGCTTTCAGATATAGGAGTGTTAATAGTTTAGTTTTTATCATTACAGTAGGTGCCGCCGACATTGTATATTCATCGCGATCCCATTGCGGAGATTCTCGGCGACAGGGTGCCAACATCTCGCGCTCGCTGCAATAGCGAGAAGGAGACGCGGCACTGTATTGAACAGGATCCGACGTGGATTCCCGCCAATACCAGGCACTGTTTGGTATGAATCCTGAGCGGGAATTCTACGCCAATTTTTAAATAAAAAAACCGGCATGGGTTTCTCCCCTCAAAAGGAGCATACCAGGCCCTTCGGCCTGGTATGGATTTGAAGGGGAATTCTCCAAGCTGAAAAAACGGCGTGGGGGTCCCCCTCAAAATCCAAACCAGACCCTTATCCGAGCACACAACCTGGCAGGCTGCAGGAAAAGAGGGGGGGGGGATGAGAGCGCGGCCCCCTCCCTCCTGAACCGTACCAGGCCGCATGCCCTCAACATGGGGGGGTTTGGTGCTCTGGGGCAGGGGGGCGACCTGCGGCCCCCCCACCCCAAAGCACCCTGTCCCCATGTTGATGGGGACAAGGGCCTCTTCCCGACAACCCTGGCTGTTGGTTGTCGGGGTCTGCGGGCAGGGGGCTTATTGGGAGCCCCCTTTAATAAGGGGGCCCCCAGATGCCGGCCCCCCACCCTATGTGAATGAGTATGGGGTACATTGTACCCCTACCCGTTCACCTGGTGGGAAAAAAATGTCAATAAAAAAAACACACTCAGCTTTTTAAAGTAATTTATTACACAGCTCCGGGGGTCTCTTCCGACTCCGGGGGTCTCTTCCGACTTCGGGGGTCTCCGGTGTCGTCTCCGCGCTCTCCGGTTCTTTCTTCCTTCTGCCGGGCCTCCGCCATCTTCTTCCAGCTCTTTTGCTAGCGGAGAGGCCCGGTCTTCCCGTCGTCTCGTCCGGCTCTCCGTTGTCCTTCTGCCGGCCCCTCCACTATCTTCTTCCAGCTCTTTTGCTAGTGGAGGGGCCCCGGAGCACGTGACTGTGACGTCATGGGAGCATGTGACTGTGACGTCATGAGAAGCCTATGTAAATCGTTGCGGACCGAACAGCCAGCATTACAGCGGGAGGAAGCGACGAGTGAACATCGAGGAGGAGAAGAGAGAAGACGCCGACGGCGATGGGAAGACCAAGAGTGTGCGCAATTTTAAACCGTAACATGTTAGGTATCTATTTACTCTGTGTAACATAATTTTTCACAATATACAAAAAAATTGGTCTAACTTTACTGGGCTAGTTTTTTTTTTTTTAATTCAGTGAAATTAATTTTTTCCCCAAAAATTGCGTTTGAAAGACCGCTGCGCAAATACAATGTGACATAAAATATTGCAATGATCGCCATTTTATTTTCCAGTGTCTTTGCTAAAAAAATATATATAAATGTTTGGGGATTCTAAGTAATTTTCTAGCAAGAAATACGGATTTTAACTTGTAAGCAACAAGTGTCAGAAATAGGCTTGGTCCTTAGGTGGGTAATGTATCAGAGGGCCTGCATATTCGGGGCCTGACACGCATTCTTCATATGTGTACCATAGGAGAGAGACAGAAAAAAATTAAATAAGAACCACAAGTTAGGGAAGGAGACTGCAAAGTGACAGACATTACGATAATACGTTTTCGCTAGTAAGGATAGTAAATGGTTAACACCTATCAGTCAAGAGAACAAATAGAATGTGCATTTTATTGGCTTTATAGTTTATCCCGAAAACAAACCATCATTTAATAACAATGCTGCCACATTACATGTACCATCTGTGCCTTAGTTGCCAATTTCCTGTAGCACCTAGCATGTTTATACAGTTATGTTGTAAATCGCAAGCTGCTGAGAGCCTGAGAAGCCCAATGCCCTCCTACAGCCCAGAGCACGCATGCAGGGGGGGGTCAGAGCCAAGAGCTCTCTGCTTAGGGAGCTCTGAGAACTGAACGAGGCAGGGTTTGCTTTGTACCAATGCTGCATCCACCTAGGCAAGTATGATTAAAAATAAAAAATTCCCGAAGAGAACTATATAACTGCAATTAGCAAAATCTCAGCTCACAGTGCTTACACAAGACACGGAAGTGCTCAACATTTGATGTCTATCTACAAATAGACAGCCCCACATACATTGAACTCATAGTAGTCACAACAACAAATCCATCCATGATGTGTAGCTGAGCATTTATGTGGAACAACCTGCCATGTTGCACATGGAAGAATAAAGTATGGACTTTTTATAAAGAGCGCATTTAAAAAAAGCCAGTCATGAGCCTCCTCTGGGAGCTTCTAAAGGAAATAAATATGATGTAAAAACATCTGCATATATCAGCTGATCACACTTACCATGCCTCATTCATTACTGTGTCTCTGTGTATGCAGGAAGCCATCTTGGTAAAGGCCACATGTCAACTGCTCCCCAGTGACTAGTGATCTGAAAACTGGTGGGGTAGTATTCAAGAAGCAGAAGGAGAAGTTTAGAAAGCACCAGTCTACAGCATGAATGAAGCAAAAGCAGCGTGATCCTTACACTGCAGGTCCTCTGGGTACAGCTTCCTCTCCAGCAAAGAACAGTGAGCAACACACTAGTGACTTTACCAAACCTCACTCTAAATCTCAACAGACTAGCAGTCACGCGAAGCAGTGACTTGGATCTCACGCTGCACATACTGTATACAGCTCTGAGGCTGTAGGTGCAGGAACTACACTGCTATTCAAGAAGAATCCAAGTCAAAAAAGGTAGATATTTCACTCTACTGCTTTAGCAAAATTAACATTGCTAGACGTTCCCTATAGCAGAGCAAATCTTCACTTGGGTTCAGGTCCACTTAAACCCTTTCACTGTCCCCGACAGAAGGTGGGGAAAATTATTATTTGATTCCCTGCATGATTGTTTTGTAAGTTTGCCCACTAACAAAGAAACAAAGGGTCTATAATTTTTATCATAGAAGTAAAATAAGTATTTAATCCCCAAGTAAAACAGGATTTAGTACTTGGTGGAGAAACCCTTGTTGGCAAGCACAAAGGTAAAGATGTTTCTTGTAGTTGGTGACCAGGTTTGCACACATCTCAGGAGGGAATTTGGTCCACTATTCTTTACCGATCTTCTCTAAATCCTTAAGGTTTCTTGGCTGTCGCTTGGCAACTCGAAGTTTCAGCTCCCTCTATAGATTTTCTAAAGAATTAAGGTCTGGAGACTGGCTAGGCCACTCTGACCTTTATGTGCTTCTTCTTGAACCCCTTCTTTGTTGCCTCGGTGGTAGGTTTTGGGTCATTGTCATGCTGGAAGACCCATCCATTGGCCCTCAATGGGGCAAAGTCAGCCTGTACCATTAGCTGAGAAACAGCCCTAAAGCATAATGTTTCCACCTCCGTGCTTGATTGTAGGGATGGTGTTCTTAGGGTCATCGTCAGCATTTTTCTTCCAAAAAACAGTGTGTCAAGTTGATGCCAAAGAACTCAATTTTGGTCTCATCTGACCACAGCACTTTCTCCCAATCCTTCTCTGAATAATTTAGAAGTTCATTGGCAAACTTCAGATGGGCCTGTACATGTGCCTTCTTGAGGAGGGGGACCTTGCGGACATTGCAGGATTTTAATCCATGGCGGCATATTGTGTTACCAATGGTTTGTTTGGCGACTATGGTCCCAACTGCCTTGAGATCATTCGCAAGCTCCTCCCGTGTAGTTCTGGGCTGATCCCTCACTTTTCTCATGATCATCCTTACCCCATGAGGCAAAATCTTGCATGGAGCCACAGACTGAGGGCGATTGATGGTTATTTTGTATTTCTTCCATTTGCGAATAATCACTCCAATAAATTGTCTCCCTCTCACCAAGCTTCTTGCTGATGGTCTTGTAGCCAATTCCAGCCTTGTTCAGATCTACAATCTTGTCCCTGTTATCCTTTGACAGCTGTTTGGTCTTGCCTATGATCGTGAGGTTTGAATGGAAGAAAGATTCTGTGGACAGGTGTCTTTTATAAACAACGCACTGTTGTTAGGCGCACCTTCTTAAAATTGACAGGACTAATTTGTGTACCACATGAGCACATACTGTAGCCAGTCTGTGGGAGCCAGAATTATTGTTGGTTGGTAGGGGGATCAAATACTTATTTTACTCACTTTACTGCAACTCCATCTAGAAAATTTGTTTTACATGCTTTTTCTGGAGTTTTGGTTGATATTCTGTCTCCATCATTTAACCACTTAACGACCGCCCACTGTAAACACACGTCGGCAGAATGGCACCGACAGGCAGAATCACGTATATCTACGTGACTGCCTTTGTATAGTTGGGGGGTCCGATCAGACCCCCCTTCTTTACAGTGAGCGGTGGTTAACTGATCGGGAGCGATCAGGCATGAGGGGACGGCCGTTCGATTCCGGCCACCCCCTCTCGATCGCTCCCGGCGAATGAGAGAGCTTCCCCTGCCTGTGTAATGTTTACACAGGCAGAGGAAGTGATGTCATCTCTCCTGCGGTGCTCACATATACCGAGCGCCGTACAGGAGAAGATGCCAGGTTAGTGCACAAAACACTACACTGACACCAGGACACATAGGTACATAAATCGCCCCCCCAGCCCCCAGCCACAGTGTCACTGAATGCAGTGACCATTTATTTACTGATCACTGCAATCAGTGACATTTGTGACTGTAAAAGTGTCAAAGTTTAGTTTTAGGTCCAGTGTAGCCCCCTAACCCCCCCTAATAAAGGTTTAACCCCTTGATCGCCCCCCAGATAACCCTTTCACCCCCTATCACCACTGTCGCTAAGCGATCATTTTTCTGATCGCCGTCTTAGCGTCGGTGATGCCGATCGGTAGCCAGTAATTATTTTTAGGTTCGCCGCAGGTTTTTATAGCGTCGAGTACCCCCATATATTACCTAATAAAGGTTTAACCCCCTTGATCGCCCCCCCCCAGGTAACCCTTTCACCCCCTAGCACCGCTGTCACTAAGCGATCGTTTTTCTGACCGCTGTTTTATTGTCGGTGATGCCGATCGGTAGCCAGTTTTTTTTAGGTTTGCCGCAGGTTTTTATAGCGTCGGGTACCCCCATATATTATCTAATAAAGGTTTTAACCCCCTAATTGCCCCTAGTTAACCCTTTCACCAGTGATCACCATATAAGTGTTACGGGTGACGCTGATTAGTTAGTTTGCTTTTTATAGTGTCAGGGCACCCGCCGTATATATAACCCAATAAAGGTTTAACCCCCTGATCGCCCGGCGGGTGATATCAATTAGGTTTTAGCGTCAGAGAGGGTCTGCGTCACACCCCAGGCAGCGTCAGGTTAGTGCCAGTAGCGCCAACATCCACGCGTGAAGCATACACCCCCCTTAGTGGTATAGTATCTGATCAGATCAATATCTGATCTGATCAGATCTATACTAGCGTCCCCAGCAGTTTAGGGTTCCCAAAAACGCAGTGTTAGCGGGATCAGCCCAGATACCTGCTAGCACCTGCGTTTTGCCCCTCCGTCCAGCCCAGGCCACCTAAGTGCAGTATCGATCGATCACTGTCACTTACAAAACACAACACACATAACTGCAGCGTTCGCAGAGACAGGCCTGATCCCTGCGACTCCAGTACTGTAGGAGGGGATTTCACCACCACAGTTAAAAAAAAGCAAATATGCCGAAGCATTGGGGCAGCAGGGGCGGAGGAGCGATTTTGCTCCTAATGCCGCGTACATACGGTCGAAATTCCGACGGAGGCTTGCCCGTGTAAAAGTCCGACCATGTGTGTGCGGCATAACTTTTTTGCGGGAGGATGCCCCCATGCTTCGGCATATATAAATGGTGCATGTATGCCCATCATTAGAAGTGGGTGGATGAAGGGCGGTATTCTAATGGTGGGCATACCCACCGATCAATCTCTTTTTTCGTTCAGCCAACTGGCTGCATGAAAAAAAAAGATTACAATACATGTCCAACAAGGACCAGCAACGTACTGGTATGTTGCTGGACTTTGAATGTTTATACCAGAATGATGCCTGCGGGTTTAGGTATCATCTTGGTATCATTCTTTTCAGCCAGCGGCCGGCTTTCATGTAAAAGCAATCCTAGTGGCGAATTAGCCTCTGGACTGCTTTTACAAGCAGTGGGAGGGAATGTCCCCCCCCCCCGGATATAAAAAGCGCCATTGGGAAAGCATTTTATCACACCGATCTTGGTGTGGTCAGATGCTTTGAGGGCAGAGGAAAGATGTAGGGTCTAGAAGACCCCAGTTTTTTCAAAAAAGAGTACCTGTCACTACCTATTGCTATCATAGGGGATATTTACATTCCCTGAGATAACAATAAAAATGATAAAAAATAAATAAATATGGAAGGAACAATTTAAAAATAAAATAAAAAAGCAAAATTAATAATAAAAAAAAAAAAAAAAGCACCCCTGTCCTGCCCTGCTCTTGCCCAATGGCGAACGCAAGCGTCGGTCTGGCGTCATATGTAAACAGCAATTGCACCATGCATGTGAGGTATCACCGCGAAGGTCAGATCGAGGGCAGTAATTTTAGCAGTAGACCTCCTCTGTAAATCTAACGGGGTAACCTGTAAAGGCTTTTAAAAATGTATGTAGTTTGTCGCCAATGCGCGTTTGTGCGAAATTTTAAAGCATGTCGTGTTTGGTATCTATGTACTCGGCCCTAAGATCATCTTTTTTATTTCATCAAACATTTGGGCAATATAGTGTGTTTTAGTGCATTAAAATTTAAAAAAGTGTATTTTTTCCCCAAAAAATGCGTTTGAAAAATCGCTGCGCAAATACTGTGTAGAAAAAAAAAATGCAACACCCACCATTTTAATCTGTAGGGCCTTTGCTTTAAAAATATATATAATGTTTGGGGTTTCAACATAATTTTCTTGCAAAAAAAAAAAAATGTTTTCATGTAAACAAAAAGTGTCAAAAAGGGCTTTGTCTTCAAGTGGTTAGAAGAGTGGATGTAAGCTTCCTAATGTTGTGTATAAAATGCCAGAACAGTTCAAAACCCCCCCAAATGACCCCATTTTGGAAAGTAGACACCCCAAGCTATATACTGAGAGGCATGTCGAGTCCATGGAATATTTTATATGTTGACACAAGTTGCGGAAAAAATACAATTTTTTTTTTTTTTTTTTTTGCACAAAGTTGTCACTAAATGATATATTGCTCAAACATGCCATGGGCATATGTGGAATTACACCCCAAAATACATTCTGCTGCTTCTCCTGAGTACGGGGATACCACATGTGTGAGACTTTCTGGGAGCCTAGCCACGTACGGGACCCCAAAAACCAAGCACCGCCTTTAGGCTTTCTAAGGGTGTAAATTTTTGATTTCACTTCTCACTGCCTATCACAGTTTCGGAGGCCATGGAATGCCCAGATAGCACAAAAACCCCCCAAATGACCCCATTTTGGAAAGTGGACACCCCAAGCTATTTGCTGAGAGGTATTGTGAGTATTTTGCAGATCTCGCTTTTTGTCACAAAGTTTTGAAAATTGAAAAAAAAATAAAAAATATTTTCTTTCTTCATTTTCAAAAACAAATGAGAGCTGTAAAATACTCACCATGCCTCTTAGCAAATAGCTTGGGGTGTCTACTTTCCAAAATGGGGTCATTTGGGGGGGTTTTGTGCTATTTTGGCATTTTATGGCCTTCGAAACTGTGATAGGTAGTGAGGAGTGAAATCAAAAATTTGTGCCCTTAGAAATCCTGAAGGCGGTGCTTGGTTTTCGGGGGCCCGTACGCGGCTAGGCTCCTAAAAAGTCCCACACATGTGGTATCCCCGTACTCAGGAGAAGCAGCAAAATGTATTTTGGGGTGTAATTCCACATATAACCATGGCATGTGTGAGCAATATATTATTAAGTGACAACTTTTTGTAATTTTTTATTTTTTTTGTCATCATTCAATCACTTGGGACAAAAAAAAAATATTCAATGGGCTCAACAGGCCTCTCAGCAATTTCCTTGGGGTGTCTACTTTCTAAAATGGGGTCATTTGGGGGGGTTTTGTACTGCCCCGCCATTTTAGCACCTCAAGAAATGAGATAGGCAGTCATAAACTAAAAGCGTAAATTCCAGAAAATGTACCCTAGTTTGTAGACGCTATAACTTTTGCGCAAACCAATAAATATACGCTTATTGACATTTTTTTTACTAAAGACATGTGGCTGAATACATTTTGGCCTAAATGTATGACTAAAATTGAGTTTATTCGATTTTTCTTATAACAAAAAGTAGAAAATATCATTTTTTTTCAAAATTTTCGGTCTATTTCCGTTTATATCGCAAAAAATAAAAAATCGCAGAGGCAATCAAATACCATTTAAAAGAAAGCTCTATTTGTGGGAAGAAAAGGACGCAAATTTCGTTTGGGTACAACATTGCATGTCCGCACAATTTACAGTTAAAGCAGCGCAGTGCAAAATTCTGAAATCACCTCTGGTCCTCTAGCTACCAAATGGTCCGGGGCTTAAGTGGTTAAAATACACCTATGATAAAAGTTAAACCATTTCTTTGTAAGCGGGCAAGCTTACAAAATCTGCAGGGGATCAAATAATCATTTTCCCCACTGTAGGTCATACGTCAGCAGCAGTAAAACGATTTACACACACACTCCCGGTTGCTGTAGTGCAGGGGTCATCAACCCCCGGACCCCGGCCCACTACCGGGCCGTGGCCCTTCTGCAGTCGGGCCGCGGGTGGCTCTCAAGAGACATGCTGGGCTGCCGGCATGAGAGCGCTGGGTGGATTGAAGAAGCGAGCGGGCAAGCAGAGATATCATCTCTCTCCGCCCATTGCATCACCGCTCTTCCGCCCTCAAAGCCAGTGCTCTGTCTCAGTGTCGGAGGGAGCAGAGAGATGACATCATCTCACACTGCCCGCCCCGCATCGCCGCTCTCCTGCGGCTCCTGTGAGAACTTCCTGAGATTCCTTTATCAGCGGCGCAGATTGCCTGCCTCCCCGGACAGCTAATCAGGAATGGCAGAAGGGTGAAGGGTGACAGCCGAAGGAGTCCCGAACCCTCCCTCTGCCAGGTGAGACCGGCTGCAGCAAGACGAGGGAGACACCCTGCTACATCCAGAGGGGCGATCCCACAGAGATGTGACATCATCAGTTACAGGTGAGCTGTGTGTGGGAGTACAGGTGAGGTGTGCTGGGACTTGTAGTTCACCCCCTCAGCTGTCTGCCTGATATACCACAAGGGGCGCTCCACTCACTCCGCATCTGGTGACAGGCATGGTGGCAGGTGGCATGGCAAGTGACATTCCACATCTTCTGACAGGCAACGTGGCAGGTGGCAAGTGACATTCCACATCTGGTGACAGGCAACGTGGCAGGTGGCAATCCACATCTTGTGGCAGGTGATGTGGCAAGTGACATTCCGCATCTTGTGGCAGTAAGCGTGGCAGGTGATGTGGCAAGTGACATTCCGCATCTGGTGACAGGCAACGTGGCAAGTGACAATCCACATCTTGTGGCAATAAGCGGGGCAATCTGGTAGCAGGCGACAGTGGCAAGTGACACGCTCAGGGCTCCCACTGATTCTACATTATGGTGAGTTGAACTATTTCATTTATTACTACAATGTAATAATAGAAATAATGTGCTTCAATCACCCTGACACCATATTAAAGCATGGTACCGTGAGGATTGAAGCGCTAACACCAGCCATTGCCCGCAAAAAATCTTAACTCCCCCCCCCCCCCCCCCCCGGTCCTTGGCACAATTTTCTTCCACGCAGCCGGTCCCCGGTGCCAAAAAGGTTGGGGACCACTGCTGTAGTGCATGCAAGTCTGACAAGCCAACTGTCGGCTGCCAGGTGGAAGCAATCCCCAGCGGCTGTAGTGCCTGAATGCTTCCACAGTCCCTTTACATTGTGCCAAAAATCACCCCTCATCCAACTAAAACCCAAGATATTTGCGTTATTAACAGCTCTTCTACAAAACTTTTTTGTTATTACAAAATCATTGCTTCTTAATTCGGCATAAAAGTACCTAGAGCACCGGAAAACATCTGTCAAATATCGGCCAATTCGACAGGAACCGTCTGAATATCGGTAACTGTCTACTTGCTTTGGTTGAACGGTCTTGGTGGAAAACCAACATTCGATGAGTGCTTGCAAGCGCTGATCAGTGTATTCTAGTGGAGGAAGTAGTCCCTCTGTTAGAATACAAAAGCACAGTGGGAAGGATCCCTAAATCACACATCGTTGTGTTGATGCGGAGATCTGTCAGGTATTTTTTTCCTTTAACTCGTTGGTTGAAGGAAAAAAAACATGAACTTGTATACCCAGCTTTCGAGGCAAACAAGACAAAAAGTTTAATTACCAAAAAAAATCTAAATGTATCTGTTGGTTGCTATGAATCGCTGCACTTCACATACGCTCAGTGACGTTTACGCAGCTATAATGCATGTACCTGAATGTGTCTGTGGTCAGGCCTATATATAAAACTGGAGTCAACAGTGTCAGATACATCTCACTTTACTCATAAACTGTAAATAGGGATAATATAAAATGGTGTGATAAGTGCTTGACATAATTCGGAGTCTTACACAATTGGATGTTAAAAGGCAGAGAGCTTGTAATGCCAATGTGCTCCTGCAATGCTCTAAATTCTATTTAGCATGATAAAAATGTTGCCGTTGCCATATTTTAGATCTTGCCATTTCCGATGTGGTTATACTCATCCTATGGCCTCACTACTCGGTAAGCTTGGTGCCATTTTTATTGGCAACTTTATTCCCTCTCAAGTTGCCCAGTTTAGTATCTTATGGGTGTCACTTCTTAGCGGTTTTTCAGATTAGGCTTCATCACTTACCTCAACTGAACTCTTCCTGCCCCGACCTTGCTCCCATTCCTGTGTAGGTGTTTGCTCTTGGTTTCATACTCAGCGCTGGTAACTTCTGACAATGACTCATTATACTCATGCCTACACCCCAGCCAGGCCTAGGGCCCAAGTTATCACCAGCTAGTGTAACCATTTTTATGTAACATTACACTCATTACAGTTCATGAAAGCACTGGATAGTTGAGGGCAGGGGTGGACAAATTAGTATGGAATTCAGAAGTCAGCCTGTACAATCTAGGGACAAGCAGGATTTTTAGGAGCCAGCTCCATTAAAGCGGTGTTCTAGCCGAATGTATTTATTTTTTTAAGTCAGCAGCTACAAACACTGTAGTTGTTGACTTTTAATAAGGATACCGACCTGTCCAGGGGGCCCGCGATGTCGGACCCCCGAGGCCGATCCATCCATTGGATCGGGTGACAGCGCCACCATTCCAACTAAGGGAAACCGGCAGTGGAGCCTTGCGGCTTCACTGCCAGTTTCCTACTGTGCATGCGTGAGTCGTGCAGCGCTTTGGGAATGGCCAGATTGTCTTCTGGGACACACAGGTCCCAGAAGACCACAGGGGAGCTCGCCCGCAGAAGAGGACGTGACGTCATGGGCCACGGCCCGGCTGGATCGGAAGTACACTCGGTACTTACAAAAAGGTAAGAAAAAGAAAAAAAAATTGAATATCCAAAAACAAGGTTTTGAGAGGTGGTCTTTAGTTTAAGACCACCTCTCAAAAATTGGTGGAACTCCACTTTAACTAGAGAAAATCTCAAACCTTAAGTGCCAAAAATTATTTTTTTGAAGCATTGGCTGCCTGGAATTCGTCCAGCCCTGTCTTAGAGAATAGGTGCGACAGAGCTTGGTGTTACCACATACCAGCCTAGGGCTTTTAAAAAGGTATTAAAGTGTTACTAAACCCACAACAGTAAAATCAGTCTGTATATATACAGTAAAGCATGCTTGTTATACTCACTTTAGAACCTAAGGGGTTATTCCTCTGCATTGTGTAAAAAGGCTGTTTGATCCTGTCTTCTCTGATCCTCCCTTAATTTCACAGTCCCCAATCCATCTACTGATAGCATGTGCAGAGTGCCCTCAAGGCTCTGTTCTGTTTGGTGTGTATTGCTAGAGAGTTTTTCCTACTTTTTTTGGATGGTGCATGTGATCAACACAGGGCCAAATCAGCACTGTCCAGACAGAGGTCGGGGGTGCCTCAAAGGACAGTCAGAGCAGAATGAAAACTCCTCCTACAAGCTTTAACTACTGCTCAGCTGGACTGATAGAAGTCACAAGACTGCTATATACTGCTGATGAGAAAAGGTGTTTATCAGTTTATATTTACTAAAATAATTGCATTTCCATGTTCCGTGTAGTGTGGAAGACCAGATATAGTGAATGCAGGGTCCTGGGTTTAGTAACACTTTAAACCCCAAAAAAAAATATGTTATATATTGCAGCTTTCCAGTCATTAGCTGTGGTAGTCTGACCAGTACCACGCCTCCTGTATTAGAATGACCCCACACTGGATGAAGGTGCACAGGAGGCATCTTTGGACAGCAGCATTACAGGTCTGTGTGGGGCGGGAATATTCGATGGATGGATTTAGATACAAGATGAAACCAAACGCCAGCTCACACTTTATAAGCAGTAAGACCCCTTTCACACTGGGTCAGTTATCAGGCGCTTTAGCGCTAGAATCAGCCTCTGGTAAGCACCTGAAAAGCACCTCTCATTCATTCCAGTGTGCCTTTTCACAAAATAGTCCTGCAAACAGCATCTTTGGGGTGGGTTGGGAGCGCTGTTTACAGCGCTCCCAAAAAAACCCTGCCAATTGGAATGAATGAAAAGCACCTGAAAAGCGCTTTGAAAATGCAGCAACATGGGGGTTAAAATCACCCCGCTAGCGGCCAAAAAGCGTTGCAAAAGAAACAGCCGTGAATCACCGCTAAAACGAGTAGCCCTTTCGCGCCAACGCTGCCACGGCCCCACTGTGAAATGGGTCTTACAGCGAACTTATGAAGATTTATAAAAGCTAATCATTGTAAGCACCCTATCAGTGCTAAATGGTTTGTATCATCCCCACCAACTACTACATTTGCAGGACAGCTTCTTCTTATGAAAAACAGACTTACTGACCAGATCGTCAGTTAGAAATAAAGGAAACAAACCCTAAGGGCCAATACACACTTGATAGAAAACAATATTCATATAGAGCATTTTTGTACAGGCGTCTTGGAGTATTTAGCCGTTTTTTCTACCAGAAAACTCCTCTTAAACACAAACCAGAAGGGTTTTCTTTTATGCCCACAAATCCAGCGGCGTCTTCACCCGTGCCAATTTTTCAATCACATCTTCGGTGCTGACACTGCCAACTCAGCTAAGGGCAACTGGCAGTGAAGCCTTGCGACTTCACAGCTGCACACTGCGCTTTGTGAATGGCCCGGCATGGCGGAGGGAGGCCGAACTTTCAGATGAGTTTGCCACGATGAGCACAGCCAGAAGTGGGAGCGGGTACCTATCAAAACCCCTGAAAAGTGCCAAATGTGGCAGCAAAGGGGGTGGGGGGGGGGGGGGGGAGTAGGCAAACAAGTGTAGCTTCCCCGTTTTTTTTCACGTATTTTCTGTACGTTTTTATTATAGTCACTGGTGCTGCACCATTTCATGATATTATAACTGTTTAGGTTAATTAAACTTTGTTTTCCAGCAGCCACACGTGTTATCACAGTGCAGATTCATCACAATACGTTTAATAAAACAGGGTTGCCCTCAACTCCAGTGCTTGAGGGCATCATACAGGCCTGCGCTTTGGTATATATAGAGTTAGTTGCTGACTATTTGTAAATCATAGCTTAATGCATTTACACTTCTATGTGTAAAGCCTCGTACACGCGGTCTGATTGTTGGCCAACCGAACGTCTGATTTTTGTCAAAAGAGCGTGTGCCAGGATGTTGTCTTGGATACCAACCTTACACAATTGTCTTGCCACAAACACGAACGTAGTGACGTACTACGAGGAATTTGAGCTCTTGAGCGCCACCCTTTGGGCTCCTTCTGCTAATTTCATGTTTGGTGAGCATTGATTCCGAGCATGCGTGTTTGTACTTTCAACTTGTGTGACGGATTTGTGTACTGACCATATGAAAATTTGACGCAAAACTGTTGCTCGCCAAAAATTTACTAGCCTGTCATCCAACATTTGTTGGCCGAAAGTTGGACAACAATTGTCAAAAGGAGCGTACTAACAGTAAGATTTTAGGACAACAGTCTGTCAACAGACAATCCCCTGCCAACAATTGTATCGTGTGTACGAGGCTTTAGACTAAAGCCTCATACACATGATCAGATTATCCGACGGGAATTGTGTGAGGACAGGCTGTTGTCCGAAAATCCAACCATTTTGTATGCTCCATCGGACAATTGTTGTCGGATTTTCCCACGGACAAATGTGGGATAGCATGCTTTAAAAATTGTCTGCCAACAAATGTGCATTGTCAGATTTTCCGAGTGTATGTACACAAGTCCGTTGGACAAAACTCCAAAGTACGAACACACATGCTCAGAAGCAATGCTCATCATAACACAACATTAGCAGAAGTTGCCCAAATGGTGGTGCTAAAGAGCTGAAAAAACACGTAGTTTCGAGTTTCCTGGCCAACAATTCTTTGCCGTTTGTATGCAAGACAAGTTCCTGGCCAACGCCCTTCGGACAAAAGTCCTACGCTTTGTCCGCAGAAAATACGATCGTGTGTATGAGGTAGAGCTGCACGTAGAAGTCGCGATCTTTTTCCCTCACTGATCTTCAAAACAGCATGTCACGATCTTTCTAACAAGTGCAGAGTTCTCACAGCTGGAAAAACTAAATCCAGGCATTCTGCCAAGTTTTAATACAACAAGCGAATAAGTGGAAACAAAGTATCTTTTCGTTCTTTTATCAAAGGAAAGAACTTTGGCGTGTAAATTAAGGAAGTTTAACCATTTAAAGTGGTGTAAACCCTTACATACCACTTCCACCTGCAGGTAAGCCTAGATTAAGGCTTACCTGTAGGTGCTGGAAATATTTCCTAAACCTATACGGTTTAGGAAATATTAATAAATCGCCATATGGCGATACCTTCTGCGCATGTGCCGGAGTTAGAAAGGGCACGCTGTGCCGTTTCTAGCTCGGATCATGCCGTGACTGGCGGCTCCCGCGCACATGCGTGGGAGTGATGTCACGCGACTCCAGCCAGTCAGTCACAGAGCCAGAGTTCGTGGCCCCGGAAGGAAGAAGAGGGGTAAAGAATGGACGCTGGCTGCCAGCGAGGAAGACGTGACACCTGCAGGAGAAGCCCGCGATAAGTGTCACATAATGGGCTACTATGTGATGCATAGTAGCCCATTATGCTTTACCTTTGCAGGGAAACAATCAGGAAGTAAATCCCATCAGGGTTTACTTCCTCTTTAAAGACCAAACCTTTTCTGACATTTGTTGCTTACAAGTCAAAAATCATTATTTTCTGTTAGAAAATTACTTGGAACACCCAAACATGATATATATTTTTTTTTGCAGAGACCCTAGAGAATAAAAGGGTGGTTGTTGCAATATTTTATGTCACACCGTATTTGCACAGTGGTTTTTCAAAAAAATACACTTTAACGAATTAAAAAAAAAACTAAACAGCAAAGTTTTCTTGTATAATGTGAAAGATGATGTTACACCGCGAGAATCTTGATCTTTATTCTAAGCAAAAAAATTGTGATTCTCATTTTAGCCAGAATCGTGCAGCTCTAGTACGAGGCTTTAGAGAAATAGTAAAAATGTGTGCCGATTCCAGTCCTGGAAGACTTGAGTAAGACACCCCTGCATTGAAAAGAACCAGGCTGAACTGGGACACCGGTATCTGCAGATATCTGTGAATTAGCCAAATCTGGGTTGCATCACAATCCACGACATTTGGTTCAATTATTTCTATTGATTTGACCATTTAAATTGTACGATAAATTTCATGCCACGTGAATGTTGGTACGAGTGAATGTGTCATATCATGGAAACAAATCTCTTACCTCCTTTTCTATTTTCAGAAGTTTCTTCACCGCCACTTCTTTTTCTTGTGGCAACCATTTTGCTCTGTATACGCTGCCAAAGCTTCCCCCTCCACAGCTTTCAAAAAACTGCAGGTCGATAAACTTTATTTGGACAAACGAAGCGGTTAAGGACGACATCTCATAATGACAAAGAGCAGTTCCAAAATACAACCTGCAACGCAAAATACATTTGTTCAAGTTCACACGTCAAAATGAACAGTACTATATAGTTAAAGACAGACATGTTACCCATATAAACAATTATTATTTTGTGTTTAGCAAATGGGGACAAAATTAATTCTTTGAACATATTCTTTTTTTTTTTAAATCTTTTATTTTATTTTGAAAACAACATTCCATATTATCACTTTCAGAAAAAAAAGGAGATACCGTATATACTCGAGTATAAGCCGAGTTTTTCAGCACAATTTTTTGTGCTGAAAATTCCCCCCCCCCCCTCAGCTTATACTCGAGTCACCTTTTTGTGCCCGATCTCCCGGATTTTGGGGACCCGGTACTGGCCGGCCGTAGGTTCCCTGGACCCCAAAAACTTGGCACACATGTAGCCTCACTCTTCCTCTGTTGTCCGGGGGACCTACGGCCGAGGAGCATCGATTTTTCAAAGCCGGGCACCCCTTCCATAGACTCCCATGTTAAACAGTAATTTCTCCAGTGACTTTGGGGACCCGGTACCGGCCGGTCGTAGGTCTCCTGGACCCGAACTTGGCACACATGTAGCCCCATTTCTCCTCTATAAGTGTGCAAAGTTTTTTGTCTGGGGGACCTACAGCCGGGGACAGGGCCGTCGGAACAGGAGAGGCAAACCAAGCAACTGCTTGGGGCCCCCAGCAGGGCGGCCCCCCACCCGCGATTGGCGGCCCCCCTCCCGATCGGCGGCCCCCCCCCACCCGCGATCGGCGGCCCCCCTTCTAAATTAAAACCAAAAATCTGTAGAAATCTCAGTAGCACCCCTCCGCTTCTGAATTAAAAAACAAAATCTAAAAAAATTGTGTAGCAGCCCAGCCCAACCCCCCCCCCCCCCCGCTTCTCAAAAAAAAATCAGTAGCCCCCCCCCCGCTTGGGGCCCCAAATTCTCAATCTGCTTGGGGCCCCCAAATTCCTTCAAACGGCCCTGGCCGGGGAGCACTGATTTTTCAAAGCTGGGCACCCCTTCTATAGGCTCCCATGTTAAACGTCAGCCTAGTCATGGGCACAGTGAGGCATGGGCACAGTGAGGCATGGGCACAGTGAGGCATGCAGATGGACACCCTAGGCTTATACTCGAGTCAATACGTTTTCCCATTTTTTTGTGGTAAAATGAGGTGTCTCGGCTTATATTCGGGTCGGCTTATACTCGAGTATATTTACGGTAATCACAAAACAACAATAATGTCCTGACCAGGGGTATTATCAAACTATTTACTACCGATTCTTTTCTTAGTCCTCTTGACTCTTTCCCTCTGGTCTTGTATTTTCCGTACTCTGATCTCCTATTTGGGTTCCCTCATAAGAACGGTGTTTGGGAACCCCTCACCCCCCTCCCCCCCATAGACCAAAAAAAATGGGGACAAAAGAAATTCTTTGAACATTTTCAAATAAGCGACAGTCCTTGCTGCTCTTAATAAAGTTGGGATTACATATAGGTTAGTACTTTAAATGACATTAGGTAAACTCGTAGAGTAAAATAAACTTACAGGTTATTTCTCCCCAGACAAAAGTAGCAGTTTTTTCAGCTCTGCTGGATAATATCCCGTGATCTCTCTCCCATGGGACACATTACTGTATAAAGATCTCCATGGTCCATGGCACAATGATCTGGCCTTCCCACAGGTCTGCTATAGCTAAGTTCTGACAAGTGCCCAGCACACTTTCAACTGTCAGCTTGCATAGCCGTTCTGGAATCTAAGGCATGCCATAGCCCTGCGTCGTGCTCACTTCCCATTATATGAACATTCTCCCAACATCATAGCTGTGACAAATCGGTCCCGATCAGCCGGCTGACATGGGTGCTTAGGACCACTGAAACACCTGAGAGATCCTGATTGACATTCTAAGCAGATGGTTGACGTACCTGTACTGTTATTTACATGAGCTTACATAATGCTAAGTCCAAGGCACGGCACACCCCCCCTCCCCATATATATGAGCTCTGATTCCAAGAATGGGTCTTACGTTTCTAGCAGATGACGGGGTCATGTTCCCGTTCTTTTTTTAGATGTACAAAATAATGTCTGTCTGCACCATTTATCACTATATGACCATTCTACAACGCACACTAGAAAATACACAATTCAGATGCAAAACTAGCCTATTCTCAGATGAAAACCATTGCAAGTCATATACTTATGCCAGCACCTCCATAACATCACATTACCTGTCTGCACCGCCTATGCTGGAGCAACACAAGGAAAGTAATCGTATTTTAATAAGGGAACAAGAGGAGGAGTCACATAGGAAATAAAATCCTAATGATATACCAGAACCTGCCAGAGGTAAAAGGTGTCAAAATCACTGTAAGTTCCGGTTCACACATGTGTGATGTCAGACATTGCATGTGATTCGCACCGCACTGCTGTGCAGATCACATGCGATGTCTGTGTGATGCCAATTCAGCCATACAAAAAATGTTTTTTTACATGGTACGATCATGTTTAATGATCCCCAGAACATCTGTGCTCGTAATATCATACAATGAAAGATGAACATCCTGTATTTAAGCAAGATGTTGCTGATTGATTTTACCAGTCTGACTTCCTTTTTATTGACATTTTATTTTACACAAAAAAGCTTTAAAAGGGCATTTCATGCTGCCCAGAGCGCCATGAAGGCAAACCTTAGTACTGCAGCCCAACCATGAGGAAGCATTAGGGATGAAAGGCCATTTCCATTTCCTTACAGGAAGGTCATGGAGGGATTAGATAAGGAAAAGACTCAAAAGTCTTACACATGGACAGAAATTCAAGAGCCAGCATTGGTTACTTTTTTATTTTCTTTTTTTTTATAAAATTACTGTTAATTGAAATTTTGTACAAGACAATAGTACAAAAAAAAAAACCCAAACATCAAAAAAGGATCCACATTTGCAATACAAGTCCTGACCATATACAATATGGCAGAACAACAGGGTGGATTGCAAATCAACAGATTGTGCCCATAGGCCAAATAAAGTACCGTATTTTTCGCTCCATAAGAAGTACCTGACCATAAGACACATCTAGGTTTTAGAGGAAAACAAGAAAAAAAAAAAAATATTCTGAACCAAATGGTGTACTAAAATATTTACCAGTCCCATTAAACGCAGCCTGACTTTTGCCCATTGACTGCACCAATAAATGCAGCCTGACCTGTGCCCATTAAAAATGCAACCTGACCTGTGCCCAATAAAAATGCAGCCTGACCTGTGCCCAATAAAAATGCAGCCTGACCTGTGCCCAATAAAAATGCAGCCTGACCTGTGCCCAATAAAAATGCAGCCTGACCTGTGCCCAATAAAAATGCAGCCTGACCTGGGCCCAATAAAAATGCAGCCTGACCTGTGCCCAATAAAAATGCAGCCTGACCTGTGCCCAATAAAAATGCAGCCTGACCTGTGCCCAATAAAAATGCAGCCTGACCTGTGCCCAATAAAAATGCAGCCTGACCTGTGCCCAATAAAAATGCAGCCTGACCTGTGCCCAATAAAAATGCAGCCTGACCTGTGCCCAACGACTGGCGAGGACATTATCACATCTGCCTTTCACTCAGATAGAAGACAGAGCAGAATGAGCAGCCTTACTCCAGTTGGAATTCGCTCCATGAGACGAAGGGACCTTTTCCCCCCATTTTTTGGGGGACAAAAAGTGCGTCTTCTGGAGCAAAAAATGTACCGTATTTTATCAAAGTTTAACCTGTAATCAAGAAGGACATACCCAGATAAGAAGTATCATAAAACATTCTAGGTACCATCCTCCCATACAAAATCTAACAAGCAGTGAAAAGAAAAAAAGGCAAAAAAACACCAACTATGAATACAACGAGGGCACATCTAATAACTATCCATTAGAGAATAACCATCTCTGAGAGAACATGGATGCAGATGGGATGAGCACCTCAAATTCTGTATTCTAAAGAAAGAAAAACAGGACAAAAACATGACAGGGTGTGGCTGTAAAGATCAAGTCCACCTTAGCAAAACCTAATATTGCATAGGAGGCCTAAAATTCAGACGGGGACTAAAATGTAGAAATAAGGGGGCCACTATTGAATCCGGTAAGAATATAGTTAGGCATCAGGAATCTCAGAGTAGTACATGGATCCCCACCAAATATCACCAAAACGGTCAAGCTGGTTCTTAACAGTATGTGCCCAGCATTCCACCTCCATATTGTCTACTTCTCACTTCCAGTCAGTCAATGTTGGGCATGCAGCCAGTTTCCAATACCTTGTAATAAAGCACTTAGCAGCATTGAACAAATAAGAAGTTACACTCTTCTTGTACCGCTGGATAGAGAATTGTACATCATAAAATAGGACTGGAGTGGGGTACATTGAATCTGCCCAAGGGTCGTTTTCTGGATCCAGGGTGTAATGGTTTTGGTTACTTGTTTTTGGTGCTGGTTCCAGGGCTACCATACTAATTATTGTTTTATCATTTAGAAAGACTTTAACCTGGAGAAAATATAGAGCCAGAAAAGTTGAATCTCCCAACCTGAACACATACAATATTCTCATTAGGTAGCTAAGCAAGGATGAAATTGTCATCTCCAGGGCTTCCACCATCTCAAAGTTAGATACCATGTTTTTTCCATAAAGGCTCCTAAAAACCGAGTCTATAGTCACTGGATTGCTGACCATTACAGCCTTTACACTTTTGTTGCCAGGTAAATTAAAGTTAAACCTAGTCATGAACCATAAGTACTCCACAATGATCTTAGATTTTGACGGCATATCAAACTTATTTTGGGGCAAAGTAAATTACTCTACTGGGGCCATGGCAACTTTTCATGGAAAATTGTAGCACGTGGCCATGTGTTTAGTACAGATTCCACATGTTCCTTGGTTGGGGCACCTGTGTTGGAAAAACGACACATTGGTAATTTTCTTACTACTGTATCCTCTGAGCATGTCAGTGTAGATAGTGGCCCAAAGGCCAATTGTGGCACCTCAGCAATGAAGCATGAAATCAGACAAACAGTCTTTAGGAGAAAACGCATAATTTACATACTACTATTTCAGCAGCAGCTACAGGCAACAAGTAATACTATGCAAGGAACTGCTACTGCTGATCAATGTCAATAAAGGCCCAATCCTAGGCCACTTTTATTCGGATTGCTCACTGACGAGAACAACAATGTCAGCCTAGAGACCTCCTCTGTTATCCTCTACAATGCATGGGAGCCCCTAAAATCAGAAAGCCACTCTACATAAATCTATACTACTAGCCTTAGCATTGCTTTCAGAAGACCTGAGGATAGTACTGCAATCTCCCTCCTGAGCAATGCGTTCAGGAAGCTGAATTAGGGCCAGATCAGGGGCATAAGTAACATTTTGGGCGACCAAGGGCTTGTACTAGTAAAATAGGCAATTTTTAGGATATGCATGGTTGCCAGGGAATGGATGGGGATCCTGAACGGAGGGTACGCGTTTCCTTTATTTGGGTTGTGGTCCCTTTAATGAGGTGTCAAATAGAAGGATGTCAGGGTTTCTCATCTATGCAGGGCGAGGGGTTCTGGTGTGATCCGGCAAAGGGGGAAAACTGACAGTTTTCCCTGGATTGCTTGGGTCATTATATGGGACCTGGAATTCGGAGACTAATGCCGCGTACACACGATCGGAAATTCCGACAAGAAAAGTTCGATGTGAGCTTTTGGTCGGAAATTCCGACCGTGTGTAGGCTCCATCTGACTTTTTCTGTTGGAATTTCCGCCAACAAAAATTTGAGAGCTGGTTCTCAAATTTTCCCGACAAGAAAAGTTCTGCTCGGAAATTCCGATTGTCTATATGCAATTCCGACGCGCAAAAAAACACGCATGCTCGAAATCAATTGGACGCATGCTCGGAATCATTGAACTTCATTTTTCTCGGCTTGTTGTACGTCACTGCGTTCTTGGCGGTCGGGATTTGGTGTGACCATGTGTATGCAAGACAAGTTTGAGCCAACATTCCGTCGGAAAAAAATCCACAGTTTTCTTGTCGGATTTTCCGATCGGGTGTACGCGGCATTAGAGAGATTTTTGGTGAAAGAAAAAAAAAAAAAAAAAGAGCCTCAAACCCAGACTATGGGTACCGTGGTCCTGAAAGTGTTAACCTACCTGTGAGAGGGGGCTGAAAAAGGGCAGGAAGCAGTCAGCAGGTGTCGGTGATATGTGCTGTGGAACAGGACATGCTTATGAGGAAGAGATGTATGCTGTTCATTGCCAAGACACTGCTGGTTATGGTCGCCTTTTTCTGTGGACCCCCTGAAGCAGGCGAGGAATTTATAGCCCTGTTAAGGGACAAGTGTTACTGTCAGTAAGCCAAAGTTTTATTTTCTTCTAGAGCTTATGGACTGTTTGTGTTTTGTTTAATGAAGAAAGCTATTTTTGTTTCTTCGTTTTCAGATAAATAAAAACAGACTGGCTGGTTTTGCAATAAAACAACATTATCACCATAGGCTGAGGGGTCCTGGCCTGTAAAGTATTTCCAAACTCAGGATTAGGTGTTCCCAGAATACAAGGTTAGCATCAGATAGGCTGGAGTATACTTCCAGCCTCCAACCTTTATTAAACATATTATACACGTTACAACAATTCCTACATGTAGGAAGCCTGGGATTAAGTTTCAAGGCAAAATGTGCCAGGCTAGGCTATACTCTATGATGCCAATGCACAAACAAGGCTAGAGAGTGTTCTGTGTCAAAGGCACAGTGCTAAATGTGTTTATGTAATGGATTTTTATTCCAGATCTCAGACCTGCAAACAGGAATAGAAGAACAGAAATCATCTCCGCTCTGCCCCACTGCCAATGAGTTTGATATTGTAGAAAGGTAATAGACAAATGTTGACAAATTTACTGGGCTTATAAATTATCAGCTTTCCAATTCTAAAGAAAAGTAGGCAAAAGGTGATAACTGTTGTTCTTTAAAGTGATTTAAAGCCTTGAAATTTTCTATTAACTGCTTCCGGACCGCCCACCGTACATATACCGTGGCAGGGCGGCCCGGCTGTGCAAAATCACGCACCTGTACTTGATTTTGTGCACATGATGAAGGGGGCGTGTGTGCGCCGCCAGAGCGCCGCTCCTGCTTTGATTGGACACAGCGGGAGCCAATCAACATGTCCGGCGGCCACCACGACCCGCCGATCATTCTGTGGAGAGACGGATCAGCGGTGTGCCTATGTAAACAAGGCAAACCGCTGATCTGACAGGGAGAAAAGGAGAGATCTTTGTGTTTCAGCTAAGCTCTCTTTTCCTCCAGTCTGTCCCTCCCCCACACAGTTAGAAAACACCTCCCAGGCACACACTTAACCCCTTGATTGCCCCATGGTGTTAACCCCTTCCCTGCCAGTGTCATTTATACAGTGATCAGTGCATTTTTTTTGCTGATCACTGTATTGGGTGTCACTGGTCCCCAAAAAGTGTCACTTAGTGTCCAATTTGTCTGCCGCAGTCCCAATAAAAAAATCGCTGATCACCGCCATTACTGGTAAAAACAATACAAAAATAAGTCCCTAAATCTATCCCATAGTTTTTGGATGCTATAACTTTTGCGCAAACCAATCAATATACGCTTATTGGGATTTTTTTTACCAAGAATATGTAGCAGAATATATATTGGCCTAAATTGAAGAAATTTGAGTTGTTTTTTTTTCATTGGATGTGTTTTATAGCAGAAAGTAAAAAATATATTTTTGTATTCAAAACAACAACAAAAAAAGGCAGAGGTGATCAAATACCACCAAAAGAAAGCTCTATTTGTGGGGAAAAAAAGGACATCAATTATATATGGGTACGACGTCGTATGACTGCGCAATTGTCAGTTAAAGCAACACAGCGCTGTATTGCAAAAAATGGCCCGGTCATGAAGTGGGTAAAAGCTTCCGGAGCTGAAGTGGTTAAAATAACACGTCATACTTACCTGCTCTGTGCAATGGTTTTGCACAGAGCAGTCCTGATCCTCCTCTTCCCAGGTCCCCCACCGAGTGCTCCCATAGAAAGCCGCTTTCTATGGAGGCATTCATGCAGGCTCGTTCCTGAGCCACCCTCTTTGACACAGACCACACAGCTTGGCACTGCCCCCCACTCCCTTGTCCCAGAATTTGATTGACAGCAGCAAGAGCCAATGCATTTTATGCTTTCCTTTTTTGTATACTTACCGATTTTAGACATCACTAGGCTAGTAATGTGATATGCAGGGTCATTTTCTTTGCCTCTACTAATGTCCTCAATGATGCAGACAGTGTGCTAAATTTTATGACATCAGCACCATTCTGTATCATTACACTGAGTGCAGAGCAGCATAATGGTACCCACTCAGAGGACAGATCATTGATGCCCTGCACTCACAGTACACCCCAAATCTTCTGGGTAAGGGCCACTTGGTGGCATTCAACAAAGGAGACTGTAATGGCAGTAAAGTAGTACTGCGGATAACAGTGCTGAAGATGAGGCAAGTCCATTGCAGCTGATCTTTCTCTGCTAGAGTTTCACTTACATTTCCCCTCCCCACTCTTTGGACAGTAAATAGAGAAGCAACTCCCAGATGAGCTCTGTCATTCCGATTTCTCCACCTATCACCACATTTCTTCCACTGCAGCACATCGGATTGTTCTGCTTCTCCCTCCTCCAGTCTGAGTTCTGCTGTATACACTGTACAGTAGACTACAAAAGGTTGATAGCTAGGCAAATTCAAGTACTTACTGCACATTGCTTCATTAAAAATATAAATGTAATTAAATATTAATGAACACAGATCTGCATTTTTTGTATCTTTTAAATCTGCTTTGAATTCAATGTGTGATAGTGATGTTTTACTATACCATACCTAGGAAACACCTAGTAGTATACCAGCAGATCCTTTGCTACATGTGCCAGTGTTCCCATGCAGCAGTCCTGGGTAAATTCACAAAATGAATGGGTTATTTTTACTACAATCTTTATTTTACTTCATAAAAATATTCTCATGAAAAAGCGGAGTTCACAAACATAAATATCATAGATGTGGGACAGATATTTTTTCACATGGAATGGATATTTAAAGAGAATCTGTCACTTTGCCCAGTAAGGTTCTGATGCCAGCCGAGCCCACCCCACTGATACTCACCTTTGCCTATGCTGACCCATTTGCTCCATTGGTCTGTCAGAGACATGGGTGTAATGTCTGTGTACCTCAATGTTGGAGCTTAAAGCGGTAGTAAACTTGCTGCTGCTTTTTTTTTTACATACCTGAAAGGCAAAAAGCATAATGAGCTAGTATGCACCGCATACTAGCTCATTATAAAATACTTACCTTAGAACGAGGCGTTGGTAACTTTTTCCTGGTCCACGCCGAGGGAGATGTCATCTTGCCTTCACGTGTCTTCTGGGTATCGCCGCTCCAGCGCTGTGAGTGGCTGGAGCGGCATGCGCGGGAGACTTCTTTCCGGCAATGCCCGGCAGCTGCCGGGCCTTTAGCCGACAATCCCTGCTGCGCATGCGCCGCTGCAGTCAGTGGCTCATTGCGAGGGGAATATCTCCTAAACCGTAGAGGTTTAGGAGATATTCTTTTTACCTACAGGTAAGCCTTATTATAGGCTTACCTGTAGGTAAAAGTGGTAGTACAGAGTTTACTACCACTTTAAACAGGGTTAAAGTGTTACTAAACCAACAACAGTAAAATCAGTCAGTATATACAGTAAAGCATCCTTGTTATACTCACTATGGAACCAAAGGGGTTAATAATCCACATTGTGTAAACAGGCTGTTTGATCCTGTCTTCTCTGATCCTCCCCTTCTTCCACTGCCCCCAATCCATCTCCTGATGAGACATAGCCTTGGGAGCACTCTGCACATGCTCAGTTTGTTGTGTATTGCTAGAGAGTTTTTTCTTTTCTTTCTTGGGAAGGTGCATGTGATCAGCAAAGGACCAAATCAGCACTGACCAGACAGAGGGTCAGAGGTCCTGCAGCCTCACAGTACAGTCACTCCTACAAGCTTTAACCAGACACTGATACAAGTCACAAGACTGCTATATACTGCTGATGAGAAAACGTATTTAGCAGTTTATATTTACTAAAATAATTGCATTTCCGTGTACTGTGGGAGACCCGATATAGTGAATGCAGAGTCCCGAGTTTAGTAACACTTTAGTAAGTATCTCCCCTCTTTCGGTGACAGTGTTTGGCGCTGGCAATTGGGTACCCAGGCCTGAGCATTGCATCATGTGAGTAAAGAAAGAAGTTCACATTGAGCCCCATACCCAGAAGTACTGATTATGGTCCAAAGGAGGATCGGAGCAGCGGGAGTTCAGCCAAGAGACGTATCAGTGAGTAAGCTAGCAAGAGAACCTTTGCCATGAATGCAATAAGTGACACATTTCTCATGAATCAGTATTTCAATTTTAATTTTTTTTTTTACAAGTTTTTCCATTAGAACATTAACCAGAAATGCAGCTATAGGAAAAACTGTACAGGACATCACTATGCATTACATCGCTGCAAAATGGGAAATTATTCTTAAGTGCCGCATTCAAGTAAAGAATTGTCAAGGTAGACAACAGTAGGTTAGAATATCATCAGATAATACTAGAAGTGTGGTAACGGCTAATGTCACAAGTGTGATGTCCTGTGGAACAAACAGGAGGTAGATAAGCTAGCCAGAGATGGATTGAAATTCAGCTGGTTAGGCAGCGACGGACGAATTTGTGGTTGCTCCTGCTCAGGCTTGTTTTTTCTTGATCAGTGGCTGCAGCTGCTGATCAGTTATTCTGATGGCAGAGGGTCCCTGTGTGCATTTGGGGACACAAACCTGCAAGACCCACACAGAGATCATATTGGGACACAGCAGCTGTGTCCTTGCACATCAATGGGACTTAGTACACAGAGATGCATGGAACATGGTATTGTACTCCCTGTGTGAACAAAGCCTTATGGCCCGTACCCACGATCCGAAAATCGTCCGAAAACGGTCATCCGAGGAAGAATCGTACGATTTTCAGATCGTGTGTACACTACTTTCGAGAGCCGATCACAACAGTTCATCCGATATTATTCGATCAGACAAGCGCGAAAATTTACTTCGTACGATACCAGATCGTACGATTTTCGTTTAGTCAGTATAGTTGTCGTCCAAAAATACAATACAAATACATTACAACACATGACATCACTTCCGATTTTTTTTTTTCTGTTGTACGGGAATTTTCGTGACTTTAGTAACCTATTCAATTTCTACTTGAGACTACTAAGCGAAAAAAGTCATACGATATTCGGATCGTGTGTACGGGCCATTACACAGATAATGAAAATTACACAAAGTAAAGCATAGGACACATAGTAAACTTTTTGTGCATCAACCCCATTCTCTTCTTCCTAAGGCCTCACTCACATGGGCGTTCTATAGCATATGCCCATGCAAGGGGTGCGTTTTCTCGCACGGGGGAATTCAATAAAGCTGCTGCATCACTTTTCTGGTTCCGACAGCGACTCGTGCACCAAATTCAGGTAGTTCAAAAATGCGCCTGTTTTACATTATGTCGCATGGAGTGCCCCAAATTGCGAAAGCGTCTCGCGTGCGTTCTAAAAGTGCCGCAGCACGAGCCAAATTCAAGTACAAGTTCTAGACCGGTATATGAACTTAGCGCATTCTTCACCACTTTTAGAATGCACAAGAAATACTTTTGCAAATTCTGCCTGCGCCAGTCTTTATATATTCCAAGAAGTGTGTGTTTGGGGCTGTGTACCCGCACGGCTGTCAAATTGGCATCAGCGGCTGTGTTCATGCAGCTTCTGGGTCCCATCTAACAAGAATAGGACTGCCTGCACAGGGATCACCTGTGCATCTCCGTACCGACAAACAGGGCCCCTGCACGGGCGCGCACTATATTTATTAATTTTATTTATTACAGGTACTTATATAGCACCGTCAATTTATGCAGCACTTTACAAATACACTATATTGTCTAAAGTATTGAGACACCTGCCTTTACACGCACATGAAATTGAATCCCAGTCTTAGTCTGTAGGGTTCAATCTTGAGTTGGCCCACCCTTTGCAGCTATAACAGCTTCAACTCTTATGCCGCGTACACACGATCATTTTTCCCGTTGAGAAAAATGAAATTTTTCCCTTTTGACGAGAAAAACGATCGTCTGTGGGCTTTTGTCGTTTTTTTCTCGATGGGAAAAACGGCATCAATCACGACAAGAAAAATTAGAACATGCTCTAATTTTTCTCGTCGTGATTCCCGTCGTTTTTTGCCGCGGCAGTTTTCCCATAGGGAAACACTGCCGGGGAGCTCACACACGGTCGTTTTTTTCGACCAAAAAAAAAATGTCATTTAAAAAAACGGCCGTGTGTGGGGGGAACAAGCTGTTCCTCGTTTTTCACGTCGATTTTCTCGACGGTGTTTTCACCGTTGAAAAAATCGATCGTGTGTACGCGGCATCCTGGGAAGGCTGTCCAAAAGGTTTAGGAGTGTCTATGGGAATGTTTGACCATTCTTCCAGAAGCACATTTGTGAGGTCAGGCACCGATGTTGGATAAGAAGGCCTGGCTCGCAGTCTCCGCTCTAATTCATCCCAAAGGTGTTCTATCGGGTTGGGGTTGGAACTCTGTGCAGGCCAGTCAAGTTCCTCCACCCCAAACTCGCTCATCCATGTCTTTATGGACCTTGCTTTGTGCACTGGTCCAAATCATTTGGTGGAGGGGTGGTTATCTTTCAGGGGTTGGGCTTGGCCCCTTAGTTCCAGTGAAGGGAACTCTTAAGGCGTCAGCATACAAAGACATTTTGGACAATTTCATGCTCCCAACTTTGTGGGAACAGTTTGGGGATGGCCCCTTCCTGTTCCAACATGACTGCGCACCAGCGCACAAAGCAAGGTCCATAAAGACATGGATGAGTGAGTTTGGGGTGGAGGAACTTAACAGGCCTGCACAGAGTCCCAACCCCAACCCGATAGAACACCTTTGGGATGAATTAGAGCGGAGACTGCGAGCCAGGCCTTCTCATCCAACATCGGTGCCTGACCTCACAAATGTGCTTCTGGAAGAACGGTCAAACATTCCCATAGACACACTCCTACACCTTGTGGACAGCCTTCCCAGAAGAGTTGAAGCTGTTATAGCTGCAAAGGGTGGGCCAACTCAATATTGAACCCTACGGACTAAGACTGGGATGCCATTAAAGTTCATGTGCGTGTAAAGGCAGGTGTCCCTTGACAATATAGTGTACATTGACATCAGTCCCTGCCTTCAAGGAGCTTACAACGTAAGGTCCCTAACTCACATTCATACATACATACTAGGGCCAATTTAAACAGGAGCCAAATAACCTACCAGCATGTCTTTGGAGCGTGGAAGGGAACCGGAGTTCCTGGAGGAAACCCACGCAGGCACAGAGAGAACATGCGTAGTGCCATGGTTGAGATTTGAACTGGTGACCCTAGTGCTGCTAGGCGGAAGTGCTAACCACTTATCCACCGTGCTGCTATATAGTAGTATATAGTGATCCCATCCCAACAGGTCATGTTTTAATACTTTGCTTTGGCCAGTGCCGTGTCTGTCTGCCAGATTTCTGCCGTATTCCTCTCACCTTCACAGGCCTCAGTTTACAATTCATTTCTCAGGAATACACAGTGTGAAAAGTCTGACTGTAGAAGCGCACATAAAAGTACTTCTATTTATAATAATGCAAAGACTTTAAAATAACATTATAAAACATTTGTCTAGAGAAACCTCATAAACACTTGTGGAAGTAAATGGGCACAATGTACTTCTTGGCCAGTAACCTCGTAATTCCATTGTCGGCATTGTTGTATATTGAGCTGATACCATCTTTACTCTATATGGCTGTCTGGTTAGACTACTACACGCCAACTAACTGCAGTCAGCCTCAAGAATCATCTCCAGGGACCTCATGTGACCCACTTGTATAGCACATTACTAGCGGTATCTTATATTGTGAAATCACCACAATCCCTCCCAAAAAAAAAAAAAAGCAATCGGCTGCACTGCTTGTATAAAACGTGTATCATTTATTGAATACAGCAATGTGAAAAAGACATACCGTATATACTCGAGTATAAGCCGTCCCAAATATAAGCCGAGGCACCTAATTTTACCACAAAAAAAAAAAAAAAAGGGAAAACGTATTGACTCGAGTATAAGCCTAGGGTGTCCATCTGCATGCCTCACTGTGCCCATGACTAGACTGACGTTTAACATGGGAGTCTATGGAAGGGGTCCCTCATACAAAAAAAACTTTGCACACTTATAGGAGGAGAAATGGGGCTACATGTGTGCCAAGTTTCGGGTCCAGGGGACCTACGACCGGCCGGTACCGGGTCGCCAAAATCACCGGAGAAATGTCCGTTTAACATGGGAGTCTATGGAAGGGGTGCCCGGCTTTGAAAAATCGGTGCTCCCCAGCCGAAGGTCCCCCGGACAACAAACTTTGCACATTCTTAGAAGAATAGCTACATGTGTGCCGAGGGGGGCATTTTCAGCACAAACAAATGTGCTGAAAAACTCTGCTTATAATCGAGTATATACGGTAACTAACCCCATAAAACCATTAGTACTACAGCTAAATACACTGTTCAAATACACACTCACCGGCCACTTTATTAGGTACACCTGTTTAATTGCTTGGTAACACAAACTGTTTATCAACCAATCACATGGCAGCAACTCAATACATTTAGGTATCTAGACGTGGTGAAGACAACTTGCTGAAGTTCAAACCGAGCATCAGAATGAGGAAGAAAGGGGATTAAAGTGACTTTGCACGTGACATGGTTGCTGGAGGAAGGGAACGTGTTTTGTTACGCCCCTTGGAGCTTAATCATGGGGATGGAGTACCCATATGCGTGGGGGAGTATAAGAGCATTATTGGTGGTCACTAATGAGAACTGGTATTACCTCATACACCTGCCAGCTCTCATTAGTGACCACCGATGATGCTCTTACACTCCCCCACGCATATGGGTTCTCCATTCCCATGATTAAGCTCCAAGGGGCGGGGCGAAATGCTTTGGGGTGTGGCCTAGCGGGAGCCCAAGCTGAGGTTGTCAGTCTTATCATCATACACTCGCGTGGATGTGCGGCGCTGGGGATTCCTTCCTTTCTCTCTCCAGTTACCATAGGAGCCTTGACGAGCTCCACTCCCTTGCCAACACTCCCGCAGCTGTGGATGCATCTACCATCGATATCACTCCCCGAATCAGCCGAGCCTGAGCGGCACACTACATTGTCCAAGGGTCCACAGGGCATGGTTGTTGGTGCCAGACGGACTGGTCTGAGTATTTTAAAAAATGCTGATCTACTGGGATTTTCACACCCAACCATCTCTCAGGTTTACAGACAATGGTACAAAAAAGAGAAAATATCCAGTGAGCGGCAGTTGTGTGGAGGAAAATGCCTTAAACAATACCCCAATTATTGCACTGATTATCAGTGCAGATCCCCCATCAGGAAAGCCACTTATTGGCTCTCCTCTACTCACGCGCTGTCAGCATGAGTAGAGGAATGCTGATAACCTGCACTTCCTATTTACATTGTGATCAGCTATGATTGGACACAGCTGACCACACAGTAAAGAGCCTATGTCATAGGCCCTTTACCCTAAACAGAGATGCAGTGTGTCCGAGCGACACATAGCACCACGATCGCCGTGCTGCGTGCTTTGTTCTGAAGGACGTGATGCAACGTCCAGTAACAATTAAACTGCCACCTGGCCATCATTTTGCTATAGGCCAGGCGGAAAGTGGTTAAGCTGGGTATACGCTAGACGTTTTTTTTTCTTCATTCAACCTAGCGGGCTGAACGGGAAAAAAAAAGAAGGGATTACTGTACTAACACAAGCAAAGTTCTTACAGGGGGACTGCCAGCGCTGATCAGATGCTGTTTTTTTAGCATGCACGTTCAACAGAAGCCAGTCATGAGACAGACTTCTGTAGAACAGACAGCTGTACACACGGGCTGCCGAGCCGACCGATTTTTGGCAGATTTTCGGCCTGTGTGCACAAGGCTCTAGTCATCACTCTGGTCTCTCCTGCTGTGAACATGATCATATGGTTTACTGAGAATTCAGTGCAAACCAATAGATTTCTGACTGCCCCATATTGATGGTCCTCCAACTCCTGATCTGCTGTGCAGAGGACCACAGGAGCCGATATCAGGACCGCTTTAGGCATTAATGCAAGTTCTATATAAGATTATGATAAGTAGCGTTTCCATGAATACATACAGTATATGTTATATGGTGTTTTAATATTGGCCTGGAATTCAGCTGTAAGGCATACGGTAAACGTATTTTTCTTTTCATGAGTTGAGTTCGTAAATCACCTTCAGGAATGAGCAGGACCATGAGAACTCGGTAGGGAGGAGGATTCTCTCCTTAGATCTCTTTTGTCCCATGCTGCCTTTTTTAGTTATATTTACAAGAACATGCCAGCAGTCTTTCAACCTCTCTGTTCTGCTCACATCTATACTCTTCCTTAAAGTACACACACTGCGTGATAACCGTTACCGTAATCCCACTGCAATTTGTCAGACAGCGCACAGACCAGAAGGCAGCTCACTTCTATCAGATCAGGCAATGATATTATACTAAAGCCTGTAAACTTCTTTCTCTCTTTCCTAATAATGGAATGGGGTATATTGTAGCCGGTAACAGAACTCATTATCTGGCACATTTCACTAAACAAAGAAAGTAGCCAAGCGGCCTTATTTAGCCAGGAAAGCTCTGCGGATCTACTCACTGTACAGTGCAAAAAATAGGATTTTTGTACTCACCGTAGGGCTGGGAAAAAAATCGATTTTAATCTTGAATCGAGTTTTGAGCTCAAATCGATTCAGTTTTGAAGAAAATCGATTTTTTTTTATTTATTTTTTTTTTGAAAAAAAAAAAAAAAAAATTAATTTTTTTTTCCCTTCAAAGTTTCCGTAGCAGGACTGCAGGGGGCGTATCCGGAATGGCACTGGGCAGCGTTACCCCAATTACATCTACTCGCTGCAGCTGCCCTCTGCCTACCTGATCAGCGTGTCATGCAGACAGACGGCGGCCATTGCAGTGTTCAAAAGCCGCGCCTCCCGAGTCCTCGTCGTCTGTGATAATTTCACAGCAGGCAGTATTCAGCCTATCACGGACATCCTCTCATCCTCGTCTGTGTTATGAGGATGACCATGATAGGCGGAACACTGAATGCTGGGAAATTGAGTGTTCCGCCTATCACAGACGAGGAGGAGGCGCGGCTTTTGAATAATGGAATGGCCACCGGTGTAGCAGTAAAATCCGTATACCATGAAAATCTGCATCAGGTACGGGCACAGTGATTGAAGCATGGGCACAGTGAGACACGGGCACAGTGAGACAAGGGTATAGTGAGGCATGGACACAGTTCAATTCAACTAAGAGTAACCTCAGGATTTTTTGTTGTTTTATTAGCTAAATCCAAATACAGTATTAATAATTTGGATGTTTAACAATCTTTGTTGCACACTGCAAAAAACAACAAAAGGTCACAAGCGCTAAATTGGTGGATAAAGAAAAAAATATAATGGATGATAATAATAATAATAAGAAAAAAATCCCAAATATTTTGGGAAGTACAAAGTATCCAAAAGGGGGAAAAAACAGGATCCAGCGCAGCAAGAAAAAATCCGTACCCAGAAGTACAAAATACACAACATGCACACAATATAATCCAGCGCTCATGGAACATACATTATTAACTATTGAAAACTCTTGAAGAATTGATAAAAAAGCTTAGTCCATTTATTAATCACAATAAAGAGAGGGATCCAATCCCAAATGTGCAGAGGGCAAATGAATCTTAACTCTCCAGTTGCCAGTGGTGACAAACTTGTTAAACTTGCAGTGACATCCGTGGAGCAAGGAGGGGTTAAAAAAGTCAAAACAAAGCCTGTGGCATGATCTCCGTGTGAGCACAGTACCTTGAATGATGGACAACAGGCAGACCAGCGTGTGGAGGACCCTCCAACCCAAAAGGATGCAGAGCCAGGATCGCAGCAAGGCTGGGACAGAAGGAATCACACACAGAGTTTCAAGAGTTTTCAATAGTTAATAATGTATGTTCCATGAGCGCTGGATTATATTGTGTGTTTGTTGCACACTGACTTTGCAGTTAGAGAAAGGGTTTGCCTTTGCAATTTTGTTTGTTGATGCACTTTAATTAATATAATAAAAAAAAAAAATCTAATCGAATCGTAAATCGAGTTTTTTATAAAAAAATCGCAGATTTTTTTGGGGGGGAAAATCGCCCAGCCCTAACTCACCGTAAAATCCTTTTCTCTGTCGTCCATGGACGGACACAGCTCCTTAATTCTTGACAGTTGGGTTATGTTCCTGTTCATAGGAGAGGACTAGGCAGAACATGTTAGTTATCTTAAAACATGTAACTTTAACAGAGTTGAACAGCCCCGCCCAGGGGGCGGTCCCTCCGTACATAACCCTCCTACCCCACCGTGACCCAGAGCCCCTCCACGGGTACGCCCCGGTCGCAGCCAGCCCCGCTGGGGCAGAAGGGTTAAAGGGTGACAGAAAACAGGGAAGGGGAGGACAGGAGAACCCCCTTTCCCAGGAATGCCCAGCTGTTCACACCCGCCGAGGCAGGGGGAACTGTACTTACCCGTCCAAACGGAGGACCTGCTGGTGCGTTCCTGACAGGCCTACAACCGAGCGGTACGGAGTAGCTGTCGGCCCGGTCCACTGCAAGTGAGACAGCAAGCAGCCCAGTCATGTGTGGACCCTGGAGCAGAAGCTCACCGGCCACCCCTGGAGTCATGGGGTATGTCGTGACAGACCCGACGCCTATTTGCAAGGGACTGTAACACGCTCGATGGCTGGACTGGGGGGGGGGGGGGGGGACTACAAGGATCTATAATATCCTGCCTGTCATGCCCAGCTGGCAGTTGATAGAAGATCTTAAAAATAAAAATAACATTTCTTCAGGACTCAGGTCCCAAAAGGGAGCCACGTCCATCTCCTCTGCTAGGCAGAAAAAAACTGAGGCTGCTGACTGCAGGTAGGAGGGTTATGTACAGAGGGACTGTTCAACTGTTAGGCTCCATGTACACAGAAGCTCAAAAACGGCCGTTTTTAAAGCAGCAGAAAAAGCTAGCTTTTATCAGCGTTTTTTTTACTAGCTTTTATTAGCGTTTTTCAGTGTAGCTTTTTTTAGCTTTAAAAAAAAAAAAATTTCAATGGACCAAAAAACGCTTGCGGCCAGCGTTTTTGAGCGTTTTTCGGCGTTTTGCGTTTTTTTCTGCCGAAAAACGGCACTTTGAACGCAAATTTCCTGCGTTCAGAAAAAAGCCCATTAACTCCACTGCTCATTAAAGCTAAAAAACGTTATGTGTACATGAACACATAGGCTAACATAGAGTGCAGTTAATGGGCTTTTAAAAAAAACGCCAAAACGCCCATTAACTGCAGTTTATCAGCTTCTGTGTACATGGAGTATTAAAGTTACATGTTTTAAGATAACTAACATGTTCTGCCTAGTCCTCTCCAATGAACAGGAACATAAAATTCAACTGTCAAGAATTAAGGAGCTGTGTCCGTCCATGGGCGAAAAGAGAAAACTTCTTCTCTAAGAGAAATGAAAGTGATTAAGGGTCATTTTTAGTTTTTATTTTTAAATAACAAACATCTTATGTCTCGTACACACGATCGCGATTTCCGTCAAGAAAACCGTGTTTTGTTTTTTTTCAGCAGGAAAACAGCTGAAACTTGTCTTGCATACACACGGTCACACTAATCTTGGGCAAAATTCCGACCGTCAAGAACGCGGTGACGTACAACGATCCGAGATCAATGAAGTTCAATAGGCAGTTCGGCTCTTCTGCTCGATTCTGAGCATGCACGTTTTTTTTGTGTGTGTCGTAATTGCATACAGACGATCGCGATTCCCGATAGGAATTTTTCCTGTCACGAAAATTGAGATCCTGCTCTCAATCTTTTCTTGGCTAGAATTCTCACAGAAAAAGTGCAATGGAGCATACACACGGTCAGAATTCGCATCAAAAAGCTCCCATCGCACTTCTCTCTTCCGGAATCGCGATCGTGTGTACGAGGCATAATACTTACCTGCGTTGTGCAGTGGGTTTTGCACAGAGCGGCCTGATCCTCTTCTTCTCAGGTGTCCCGCTGGTGCTCCATGGCTCCTCATCTTCTCCGAGGGAAAGGCCTTCCCAGAAAAAGACGTTGTCTGGATGGGAGCATATGCTGCTCTAAAACCTGGAAATATCTTTCAGCATTAAATGGTTCCTTTCCAGATGTGCAAGCTGCCCATTCCAAATGCACTAATGTACCCCAATACCACCAGAGATGTAGGCTTTTGAACTGAGTGTGAATACCAAGCTGGAAGGTCCCTCTACTCTAGCCTGGAGGACGTGGCGCCCACGATTGCCAAAAAAAGTGTCAAACTTCAATTTATCTGATTGCAGAATAGTTTTCCACTTTGTAAAAAAAACATTTTAAAGTGGTTGTAAACCCTCAGGGACAACTTACACCTACAGGTAAGCCTAGATTAAAGGTGCTTGCAATATCTCCGAGACCAAGGAGATATTTGCAATTTCCCCGAGCGACGGTGCATGCGCCGTCTTGAAAGGGCACGCTGTGCCGTTCCAAGCTGGGGTCATGCCGTTGAAGGCGGCTCCCGCGTGCATGTGTGGGAGTGATGTCACGCGACTCCGGCCAGTCACAGAGCCGGAATTCGCGGCCCCCGGAAGAAGAGGGGTGAAGAATGGATGCTCGCTGCCAGCATGGAAGACGGTGACATTGCGGGCTTCTCCTGCAGGTAAGTGTCACATAATGGGCTACTATGCGATGCATAGTAGCCCATTATGCTTTACCTTTGCAGGGAAACAAAGAGGAAGTAGAACCAATCAGGGTTTACTTCCTGTTTAACCACTTCAATACAGGGCATTTTCACCCCCTTAATGCCCAGACCAATTTTTAGTTTTCAGCGCTGTCGCAATTTGAATGACAATTGCGCGGTCATGCAACACTGTACCCAAATAAAATCTTTATGTTTTTTTTCCCCACAAATAGAGCTTTCGTTTGGTGGTATTTGATCACAATATCTTTTACTTTTTGATTTAACATTACAATTTTGTTTTTTTTAAATTTACTCAGTTTAGGCCGATATGTATTATGCTACATATTTTTGGTAAAAAAAAAAAAAAAAAAAAATCGCAATAAGTGTATTGGATCAGATTGTGCTAAAGTTCTAGCATCTACAAAATGGGGGATAGATTTATGCCATTTTTATTTATTTTTTACTAGTAATGGCGGCGATCTGCGATTTTTATTGTGACCGTGACATTGCGACGAACATATCGGACACTTTTGACGCGTTTTTTGGGACCATTCACATTTATACAGCGATTAGTGCTATAAAACTGCACTGATTACTGTGTAAATGTGACTGGCAGGGAAGGGGTTAACACTAGGGGGCACTGAAGGGGTTAAGTATGTTCCCTAGTGAGTGATTCTAACGGTAGGGGACTCACAAGGGGAGGAGACCGATCTGTGTTCCTCTGTACTGGGAACACACATTGGTCTCCTCACCGCTGACAGGACATGGATCTGTGTGTTCACACACACACACACACACACACACACACACACACACACGGTCCTGCCCTAATTGTGGGCAATTGCGGGTGCCCGGCGGACATCGCGGCCGCCAGGTACGTGCACCAGGTCCTGAGCAATGCGGCGGCGCCCCCTAGACGGCCGGGAATGCCCGGACGTCATATGACGTCCGCCCGGAGGGACGAGAGGTTCCTGCGGACGTCATATTACAATACGCCGGGCAGGAAGTGGTTAAATGAGCTTTGGTCCAGAGAAGAGGGTGGCATTTTTGGATCATGATCAGATATGGGTACTTCTTTGAATGATAGAGCTTTACCTTGCATATTTGGATGGCACGATGAACTGTTCTTTTTTTTTTTATTTCTTTATTTTAATTGTCATACATACAGAGAAATAAACAATTTCATTAATCACATGAGCTCCAACAAATCCATTCAAAATCCAATTAACAGCATTACTCCTATCTTAAATACATCCACAGAAAAAACAAAAAAAGTTTTTTTGGGGGATAGTCCCCATTCTATCTTCCGTTAGACCTGCTTCTCTTGTATGTCCTGACAACATACTTTACCAAGAATAAAAACCTCTATGAAGAACTGTTCACAGAGTCATTTTTGGAAGTAATCTAAAGCATTCAAAAACACAGATCTTAGTGTTTTGAATGCTTTTAAGTGCATCTTATTTGTTTGTACTCCTTATTGTACACAAGTTTTCCAACATGCTGGAAAGTTTCTGCACTGCATGCACCATTGTATTACCTGCGCAGGAAAACAAAGACACATCTCCACAAACATGCATATCGATTTGTGTGTCACTGCCAGACATCTGCTTGTCTATAGCCAGCCCAGCCTGGAATGAACACAGCACAGTGCTGGCAAAGTCAATATAAATCCAATCTGCAAGCTCTAACAGTTCAATCTTCATTGCAACATAAAGATAAATGATGGCAGGAAGCAGTCAGTGAGCCTCCTAATGACACATTCAGATGCAATAAATTAGATGACTATCACAGCCAGAGGTTCAAAGTATGCTTGTCACCTGTTTATTACAGTAGTACTTTACCCATTATGGCAGGCACTGTTGGCATCCTTTTCCTTCCTCCTCGTGGCCCCAAAATTGTACTTCTTACTGACAGTATAAAAACATTTCTTCAGCGTGGTTTGTAATATCCCCGACCCGGCCTGTTCTGGAAGGAGCACGCTTTCGCTTTTTCTGCCAGTAAATACCTTATACAGCCCAATTCCTGTTTCTTGTTCCTTGGCTTATGACATCATGCACAGCTCTCACTCTGAGAGTTTTCCAGGAAAGGGAGGGGGGATGAGCCATAAGAGGGCCAATGAGAGCTGCATGGCTACAGAGATGGGTGTGTGCCTCTGTGTGTCTGTGTAAATCCAGGAAGTGAACAGGCAGCAGCTTCAGGTGCCCACAGTTAAAATGACTGCAGCCAGACTTAGTGGAGGGAGATTTCTGCAGCAAATTTGGCAAGTACAGAATCACAGCATTATATATATATATATATACATACATACATACATACATACACACACACATATATATATATATATATATATATATATATATACACACACACACACACACACACACACACACACACACTAGGGCTGGGCGATTTTCCCCCAAAAAAAATCTGCGATTTTTTTTATAAAAAACTCGATTTACGATTAGATTTTTTTTTTTATTATATTAATTAAAGTGCATCAACAAACAAAATTGCAAAGGCAAACCCTTTCTCTAACTGCAAAGTCAGTGTGCCGTGTGCAACAAAGATTGTTAAACATCCAAATTATTAATACTGTATTTGGATTTAGCTAATAAAACAACAAAAAATCTTGAGGTTACTCTTAGTTGAATTGAACTGTGTCCGTGTCTCACTGTGCCCGTGCTTCACTGTGCCCATGCTTCAATCACTGTGCCCGTACCTGATGCAGATTTTCATGGGATACGGATTTTACTGCTACACCGGCGGCCATTCCAGTATTCAAAAGCCGCGCCTCCTCCTCGTCTGTGATAGGCGGAACACTCAATTTCCCAGCATTCAGTGTTCCGCCTACCATGGACATCCGCTCATCCTCATAACACAGACGAGGATGAGAGGATGTCCGTGATAGGCTGAACACTGCCTTCTGTGAAATTGAGTGTTCTGCCTATCACAAACAAGGACTCGGGAGGCGCGGCTTTTGAACACTGCAATGGCCGCCGTCTGTCTGCATGACACGCTGATCAGATAGGCAGACGGCGGCTTGCGGTTAGTTAGTGTTACATTACATCTACTCGTGGCGGCTGCGACGAGTAGATGTAATTGAGGTAACGCCGCCCAGTGCCATTCCGGATACGCCCCCTGCAGCCCTGCTACGGAAACTTTGAAGGAAAAAAAAAAAATCGATTTTCTTCAAATCTGAATCGATTTGAGCTCAAAACTCAATTCAAGATTAAAATCGATTTTTTTCCCAGCCCTAACACACACACACACACACACACACACACCGGTCGGAGATCCGGGAGGTCCACCGAACCGTGAACCTGCGAAGACGTCCGCCCACCCAAGTCGGGCAGGGGCAAGACTTCATGCGGTGGCGGGCTTGGGAGCTTGCTTGGTAGGCTTACGCACCCAGGGACGCTTCTGTCCCCCAGCCACACTTTTTTCAGTCTGGGCGGGCTTACCCGTGGATTGTGACTGACGAAAAAACGTCTTCTTCGCCGGGCCTGCGTGGGGCTCCTTTCCCTTAACAGACTGAGGAAGGAAGGTGCTCTTACCCCCTGTGACATCCTTAATAATGTCATCCAGGGCGGCCCCAAACAGTCTACCACCGTTAAAGGGCAAGTCAGCCAGGAGCTTTTTGGAAGCTAGGTCGGCCGAACAGCATTTCAGCCATATAAAGACATGAGCGCCCCCCGCCAGGCCAGAGCGACCCCCAAGTACCCCCACACAGCACAGCACCAGTACAGGGTGCAGAGAGCAGCATAATAGGGGGGGGAGACAGGGAGAAACCCCCCATATAAAGAAACACAGCCAGCATGTACTCACCTGCAGCAGGAGAGACTACTTACCCGTCCCAGAGGGACCCACTGGCTTGTTTCAGACAGACCTATCACAGAGTAGTACTGCGTAGCTGCCGACCCGGTCCACCGCGAAAGATACAGCAGGTACTGTTCAATCTTGAGAGGACCGCGGGAGCATAAAAGCCACCTGGCCACCCCTGGAGTCATGGGGCATGTCGTGAACTGAGTCTCACGCACACAAGGCGAGGATCAGCACGCTCGATGGTCGGACAGGGAAGACTACGAGGATACCAGTGTACCCAACCTGTTGCCCAGCCAACAGTTGATTGAAGGTCTCAAAAATAAAATAAAATTCCCAAAGGAATAAAATCTTCCAGGAGACTGGCTCCTGAGAGAGCCATGTCTTCTCCTTCTGCTAGGCAGAAAAAAAACTGAGGCTGCTGGCTGCAGGTAGGAGGGTTATGTCCGGAGGGACCGTCCCCCTGGGCGGGGCTGTTCAGCTCTGGTTTTGTTCTAGAATGTTTCTAACATCTAACATTCTGCCTAGGTCTTCTCCTGCAAGCAGAGACATATACCCACACGTTTACAGTATTAGAGCTGTGTCAGTCCATGGACGGTAAGAGAAATATTGTTTTTTTTTCAAAATTGACGCTTTTTTTTTGGTTAATAGCGCAAAAAATAAAAACCGCAGAGGTGATCAAATACCAACAAAAGAAAGCTCTATTTGTGGGAAAAAAGAACGCAAATTTTGTTTGGGTACAACATCGCACGACCGCGCAATTGTCAGCTAAAGTGACGCAGTGCAAAATTGTAAAAAGTGCTCTGGTCAGGAAGGGGGTAAAATCTTCCGGGGATGAAGTGGTTAAGGATTAAACGCCATTACAGCTTCATTTCCTTACAGATGACCACCTCCGAAAATCGTTTCTAACCCCTTCCTCTTATTTTTACTATTTTCACAAAGAACTGCACATATTTAAAGTGGTCTTAAACCCAAAAGCAAATATATTGCAGCTTACCATTTTTTTGCCAAAGCTCCTGAACTCAACTCCATAAAAGCCTGTGTGTCCATGTACAGATCGGCTTTTAGGATCGTTTAGGAGCTGCTGAGATTGGAGGAGGCTCAACCATCCCTCTCCTGAATGCAGAAGAGTCACGTTCAGGATAGGAACATTTTGCCCCGCCAGCCGCAAAACGCTCAAAATCGCGTTTTCCCCACGCTTGGAGGTCAAAGTGGTTTAAAGTGTACATGAAGCCTTAGATGTGATGGTTGCAATCGTTTTCTTTTTTGGATTCTCTTTTAATTTCACCTGGTGATCCAGCCAATAAATCTGATGTTTTTTAACAGAATCCTAAAGATGTAGCAGTCAGGGGGTTGAGAAAAACCATTTACCACTGACAGGGGTGCTTACAATGATCAGATTTTATTTATTTAAGCAAATCATTGCTTAAAAAGTGTTCACTGGAGTTTGGCTTCAATTTGTTAGTGTAGTTATATCTGCTAGTCCATCTAACACTTACACCCCCCCCCCCCAGACTGACATTGCTGCTGTCCAAAGGTGTCTTTGTGCTCCTTCCTCCAGAGTTGTGTCTCAATAAGACCAGCCATAGACGGTCGACGGCCGAGATTTGAACCATGTATGGGCAGTCTGAATGTAACAAGTTCATCGATCAACTTGGGTGCAACCAGCCTGCCCAATTTTGCATGTGATCATCGCTAACAGCTGGTATAGTTGCTAGCAATAATCACCATCTTTTCGGAGCTCAGTTCAGGTTCGTACTGCGCAAGTGCCGCCCCTGCGCAGTACAGGGGGTACTTATCCGCCGGGTGGAACTTATTCGGCAGAACACCGGCCTTGAGACAGAGATTGTGACATCATCTGCCTCTCCTCTCTGCCTCATCCAATGACTGTGTCTCCTGTTGCAGCCACTGAGCTCATCATAGGCTGTCACCTATAAATACACACTGCATGTACTGCCCAAAAGTCCTGCCCAAAAGACAGCATTCCCTCTTCCAAGGCACTAGGGGGCACTGTTTTTTTTTTTTTTAACAAATATATATCTTACGGGTGGAACATGCAACATGAAGGTGAACTTATCGTTTAACCCAGTGTTTCTCAACTCCAGTCCTCAAGGCGCCCCAACAGGTCATGTTTTCAGGCTTCCCATTATTTTGCACAGGTCATTTGATCAGTTTAACTGCCTTGGTAATTACCACAGCTGTTTCATTTGAGGGAAATCCTGAAAACATGACCTGTTGGGGCGCCTTGAGGACTGGAGTTGAGAAACACTGGTTTAACCCTTTCACTGCCAGAGACATTTGTTGCATTTTTTTTGCACACATTTAAAAAATAATTTTAGGCCTGAAGATTACATAAAACCCCCAAATATTATACATTTTCTGAAAGCAGACACCCTATAAAAAAAAATATTAGTAGTTCAAATTTGTGTTACAAAATGTTACCGCAAAGGTAAAATTCAGTAAAAAACAAAAAAAAAAACACAACACATTAAAAGATATTTTAGAGGGGGCACAAAAAACGCAATAAATTGGGCAAGCGGAGCCCGGGATACATAGTCGGGGGGGGGGGTGTGGCAGGTTCAAGGGAGCATTTGGGTGGTACCCGGGGTTTGTCTAAACTGACCCAGAAACCTGCACTGTGATAAGAGAAGCACTAAAGTACAATTACTGTACTAAACAGAAAGCTCTGTAAATAATGAGCAATTAGGGCTACACCCTGTACAGGTAGAATGACAATCACAAGAAAGTTTATAAAACATTAACGTAGTGATAAGATTTTTTTTATTGGTTTATCATGATATTGGAAACAATCCGCACACAAAAAAAAAGGAAACCTGCAAAAACAAGGTCTGGCTGACATTCCAGGAGTGGCTCCACCCCGCAGCAGTTCCAGCAGCAAGAATAGTTTTGCCGAACATATTTCCTAAACTAAATCGAAACTGTGCCGTCACATCATGCTTTAGGGCTCTTTCATATGTGCGCCAAAAAAAAAAAAAAAAAAACGTTTTTTTGGGTGTCCAGGAAGTTTTTATTTTACACATCTCAATGCAGCCCATTGTTTTCCATAGGCCTGTACACACAGGCACGTAACGTCAGCAAACTACCACTGCTTTTAGGCCAGCCAGTTCAGCAGGAATTGGCCGACATTCGAACCGTTAATGGGAAGGCTGAATGTACCAAGTTGATCAATTGACTTGGATACAACCAGCCTGCCAAATTCTATTGGACGTCAAAAGAAAACAATGGCCCAGCCGGAGGAATTCCTGCATCAACACTGTCTGTGCTGATGGGGGAATCAAGCAAATTTCTTTCCTGCAACCCGTGGTTGCAGGAAAGAAATTCGGTCCGCGTATGACCTGCCTTAGATCAGGAAAGAAAAAATACAAATATGATTTACTGGTCAGTAGTTTACATGTGTACAGGTCAATACATTCGTAACTCACACCCCCGTCGGTTCTATGTAAACGTGCGCACTATACTCCTATTTTTTTATGCAGGAACTTTTTGCCAGTAAGATATGCCATTATTATATTAGTACCATGCACAAGGACCCCCCATAGGCTACATTCACTTGGGCAATTGGGGACACATAATGGATTCCTGGAACTGGGAACCGTAAAGGTATATGTGAACAACTGCGGCCCGGGAAGCCTGTACAAAGCAATGACAGGAGCCACGGTTGTGCTTACAGTGCCTTGCAAAAGAATTTACCCCCCCCATTGGCTTTTTACCTATTTTGTTACATTACAGCCTTTAGTTCAATGTTTTTTTTATCTGAATTATATGTGATGGATCAGAACACAATAGTCTAAGTTGGAGAAGTAAAATTAGAAAAATGTATACAAAAAAGTATTTTTCAGAAATAAAAAAAATAAAAATAAATGATACCGTATATACTCGAGTATAAGCCGACTAGAGTATAAGCCGAGGTACCTAATGTTGCCCAAAAAAACTGGGAAACCTCACTGACCCGAGTATAAGCCGATGCCCCACTGTTCCCTGTAAAAATACATTTTTACATTGTAATTATTACCTGTAAAGGAGTTGCGGCTGCGGCGTCCATCGTTCAAATTCCGCAGCGTCCATCGTTCGAATTCCGCGGTCTCTTCCTGTTCCTTACTTGATAGGCGAGTCTCAGCAGACACTCTCCGCCTATCACGATCCTTCTCTCATCCTTAGTTTTCCCAGCAGACACTGTGTTGGGTATTCTGCCAATCACAGACGTCTGCTGGAAAACTGAGGATGAGAGAACGTTCGTGATAGGCGGAGAGTGTCTGCTGAGACTCGCCTATCAAGGAAGGAACAGGAAGAGACCGCGGAATTTTGAACGATGGACGCCGCGGAATTCGAACGATGGACGCCGCAGCTTCTTTACAGGTAATATTTACAATGTAAAATTTATATGACTCGAGTATGAGCCGAGGGGGGGACTTTCAGCCCCCAAAAAAGGGCTGAAAATCTCGGCTTATACTCGAGTATATACGGTAATTGGCATGTGTATGTATTCACCCCCTTTGTTATGAAGCCCATAAAAAGCTCTGGTGCAACCAATTACCTTCAGAAGTCACATAATTAGTGAAATGATGTCCACCTGTGTGCAATCTAAGTGTCACATGATCTGTCATTACATATACACACCTTTTTGAAAGGCCTCAGAGGCTGCAACACCTAAGCAAGAGGCACCACTAACCAAACACTGCCATGAAGACCAAGGAACTCTCCAAACAAGTAAGGGACAATGTTGTTGAGAAGTACAAGTCAGGGTTAGGTTATAAAAAAAAAAATATCCAAATCTTTGATGATCCCTAGGAGCACCATCAAATCTATCATAACCAAATGGAAAGAACATGGCACAACAGCAAACCTGCCAAGAGACGGCCGTACACAAACTCACAGACCGGGCAAGGAGGGCATTAATCAGAGAGGCAGCACAGAGACCTAAGGTAACCCTGGAGGAGCTGCAGAGTTCCACAGCAGAGACTGCAGTATCTGTACATAGGACGACAATAAGCCGTACGCGCCATAGAGTTGGGCTTTATGGCAGAGTGGCCAGAAGAAAGCCATTAATTTCAGCAAAAAACAAAATGGCACGTTTTGAGTTTGCAAAAGGGATGTGGGAGACTCCCAAAATGTATGGAGGGAGGAAGGTGCTCTGGTTTGATGAGACTAAAATTTTACTTTTTGGCCATGAAAGAAAACGCTATGTCTGGCGCAAACCCAACACATCACATCACCCAAAGAACACCATCCCCACTGTGAAACATGGTGGTGGCAGCATCATGCTATGGGGATGTTTTTCAGCAGTCGGACTGGGAAACTGGTCAGAGTTGAGGGAAAGATGGATGGTGCTAAATACAGGGATATTCTTGAGCAAAACCTGTACCACTCTGTGTGTGATTTGAAGCTAGGATGGAGGTTCACCTTCCAGCAAGACAATGACCCCAAACACACTGCTAAAGCAACACTTCAGTGGTTTAGGGGAAACATGTAAATGTGTTGGAATGGCCTAGTCAAAGCCCAGACCCCAATCCAATAGAAAATCTGTGGTCAGATTTAAAGATTGCTGTTCACAAGCGCAAACAATCCAACTTGAAGGAGCTGGAGCAGTTTTGCAAGGACGAATGGGCAAAAATCCCAGTGGTAAGATGTGGCAAGCTCAAAGAGACTTATCCAAAGCGACTTGGAGCTGTGATAGCCGCAAAAGGTGGCTTTACAAAGTATTGACTTTAGGGGGGTGAATAGTTATGCACATTGACTTCTTCTGTTATTTTGTACTATTTTATGCCCCGTACACACGATCTGGATTTCAAACGGGAAAAAGTCAGTTTGGAAATTCCAACGGGAAAATTGAGAACCAGCTCTCATTTTTTTTTCTGACAGAATTCCTGACAGAAAAAGTCAGATGAAGCAAACACACGGTCGGAATTCCCGACCAAGAGCTCCCAATGGACTTTTTCTGTTGGGAATTCCGACCGTGTGTACGGGCTTTAGTTGTTTGCTTCACAATAAAATAAAATAAATCATCTTCAAAGTTGTGGGCATGTTCTGTAAATTAAATGATGCAAATCCTCAAACAATCCATGTCAATTCCAGGTTGTGCGGCAACTAGACACAAAAATTGCCAAGGAGGGGGGGGGGGGGGGTGAATATTTTTGCAAGGCACTGTATGTGTCCACACACCCAGTGATCACCTGTGGTTTGGGACAGATGTTCACCCCTGAATGCAATCTGTGTCCAAGGTCAGGCATCTGTCCCTAACCACAGGTAAACACTTGATGTGGGGATACATGCATTCTTTAATTTTACTTTTATTTTTACTTTCTTTAAAAAAAAAAAAAATTGGATCACTTTTATTCCTATTACAAGGAATGTAAACATCCCTTGTAGTAGGAATAGTGCGTGACAGGTCCTCTTTATGGAGAGATGTGGGGTCTATAAGGCTGGATTCACACCTATGCATTTTTAATGCTTTTTGCATTTTGCAGATTTGCTCTACAGAACGTGTTCCATGGAAAACCATGTTAAATGGGCTGTAGTGCAAATCTGCAAAATGCAAAAAGTACTAAAAATGCATAGGTGTGAACCAAGCCTAAGACCCCACATCTCTTCTTCAGGGTGAAAAAGCTGAGATCAAAAAAATAAAAACTCTCTTGGCCTTTCCAGCTGTGTCCCCAGCATTGTTTACTTCCACCGACCCGGACGTGACGTCATAACGTCGCGTCCGGGCCTCCAAGGGTCATAGAGATCACTGGGGACCATCTTGTCAGGGATAATCTCTTTGCTTAACTTCCAGCAGCGACTGATTTGTTCTCCAGCTCGACTATCGCAGGGGCGAGCCGGGAGAAGCACCGGGGAGCGGCGGGAGGGGGATGCCCCCTCCCAATGCCTGTAAGAACGATCAAGTGGCTGAACTGCCGCTATGATTGCTCTTACGGTGCACAGAATCGCCGGCAGAAAAAGATGATGATATCTGGATGACTCCTGTAGCTGCAGGCATCAGATATCCCCACTCAAAGCCCAGGATGTCATATGATGGCCTACGGGCGGGAAGTGGTTAAGCCCCGTACACACGGACCAAATATCGAGTCGGTTCAATAGAAACTGGCCAACAATCGGCCTGTGTGTGTGTGGCAGTCAATGGCTGAGAGCGCTGATGGGAGTGTTCTGACGGGGGCATCCCTCTGTCAGAACACAATAGCGCTACGTGGAGATCGCTCTACTAACATCGGATTGTTAGTACAGGATCTCCTTCCAAGCTCTTCATTTTTTATTCTCGTTCAGCCCACTGGGTTAAACGAAAAAAAAACTTCTCGTGTGTGCCAGGCTTAAGATTTCTTTTTCCATAGTGAACATGAAAACAGTATCCAGATGTCACCGGTAATATCAGATGTCATATCACAGATTGGCATTTGCAGTGACCATATGAATGTCTCTCTTGACTCATCACTGTCTGTTGTGTTCTGATCCATTTCAAGCTAACTAGTCAATCTTCAAATGATGAGCCTCATATTAAAAACAAACCGGAGTATACCTGCCACACCTGGAACCCTACCTATACCTCTCACCAGTCTGGAAATACTTGATCTGTAGATCTCTTGTATTACTGATTAAGAAAAAAAAATTAATCAACTTCAAATAATCACTGCAGCCAAGGAAACATACTGAAACATGAACATAAAACTATTTCAACTGTCATTCCCGACTGATAAAGAATACAGAAGAGAAGAAATATGTAAACTTGAACAATACATTTCTCCTATGGGCGCCATTTTGGTCTCCTAAAATACCAATAAAAAGGGTTTGATTATATCTGGTGAACAAATATATAAAAAAATAACATCCAGCCAGATAGTTGTGCTCTCTGCCTCTGGACTGTCATCATTTTGCATTGTTCCCTGCTATCTCTGTGGACTACAAAACACCTCTCCACTGTTATATAGAGTAGAGAGAAGAAAGTGTTATGTAGTCCTAACACACTTAGGGTGATAACGCTGCTCAGTACGGAAGCACAGGAAGTATGTTAATGGAATGATTACTAGGTAATCCCCTGCAGCACAGAAACATAGGTGCATATTATGGTATAAGCCTGCAAGGGGTGGGGCAGGTGCATTTATTTATTTTTTAACTTTACTACCACTTTGAACTGTCGTTCTGACTTTTTTTTATTTTTTCCCTGCAATTCATTTTAATAGTGTTCAACTTGCTTCCTGATTCAAGTATTGCAGTAAGAACATTTGTTCAGCATGTCACTGTGCTTCATAAACAAGGGCGGACTGGGCAGGGGGGCAATTGCTAACTAGTCAATCTTGCCCCCCTGGGCAGCTCTGATCTCCTGCTAAAAGGCTGCACTGCTGCAGGCATGCCTAAAGGCTTCCTGGTGAAGAGGAGTAAAGGGTCCCAGCCATTGTCCTACAAAGTACGACAGAGCACAGGCTGCCCCTCTGGCATAGATGGTGTACTCTGTATCCAAACCGGCGGTCTCCAAGACCGTCTCCGTGCCCCACCAGAGGCACTTCTCCCTTGTCCAGCCCCGACCGAGCTGCCCCGGCTCCCCATTGCAGCCCCTAGCTGCCCCCCTGCCGACCAGTAAGGTAACCCTGGAGTCGGTGCAGCAGGTGCTGTCCAGCCCAACCTGCCTGGTAAGCAGAGAGTTTCTTGAGCGGAGCTTCAGCCTGGGATGGGGGTTGAAAGGAAGCAGGGAAGAGAGAGATAGTGAGAGGGGGGCCGAGTCGCTGCACCATGGGCCTCCGGGTTGTACTTGCCCACTGGGCCAAAAGTTGCCAGTCAGCTCCTGTTCATAAATGTGCACTTTGGTTTTTGCTTTTTTCTTTAGGCAGAGGTAAAACCATACTTTGTAAATGGGGCTTGTACTATAGATCACTGCATTAATAGAGAAGTCTATCTTTCGGACCATGTTTCATGTTGCACCAATAACATGGGTGTAAAATGAAACGTGGCCACAGTCCTTCTCCTCATCCCCTTAGACCCCTTTCACACTGGGGCGCTTTAATGCTAAAAATAGCACCTGTAAGCGCCCTGAAACAGCCGCTGCTGTCTCTCCAGTGTGAAAGCCTGAGGGATTTCACACTGGAGCGTTGCGCTAGCAGGACAGTAAAAAAAGTCTTGCTAGCAGCATCTTTGGAGCGGTGTGTATACCGCACTTCCCCATTGAAATGAATATGGCACCGCGGCATTACCGCCGGCTATTACATTTCTCGGCCGCTAGCCAGGGGTAAAAGTGCCCCGCTAGCGGCCGAATAGCGCCGCAAAATTGACAATAAAGCACCACTAGAAATAGCGGCGCTTTACCGCCGACGCATCCACCACCCCAGTATGAAAGGGGCCTTAAAGAATCTGGAAGTTTTCATCCCCACCGGCTCCTGTCATGGTTTTAATTCAGAGCAGCTGTGTCATTTATTCACATGAATCTGGTAAGTCAGGCAGGCTATAGATCAGTGGGTGGGAAAAATGTTTTTTTATTTGATTCCCCCATCAACACACTTTGTGTTGATGGGGGAATCGTGCCATGGGGAGAGTTCCCCGCCATCATAATACAATGATCAGTGTTGCTGACTATAGCTGGCGGCACTGATCTAGCAAAAAAACCTGACAGGCTCAAAATTTTACCGGGCCCACTGAACCAGCTGGATTTTGATCCGTCAATGCCCGTCTTTAGATGTATGCTCACCTTTCCCTTGGCTTCCTCTGGTAGTACCTAGATGACAATGACCTTATCATGCTTGTTTTGAGATCCCGGGAAGGTTGAGTAGCCCAACTCTTATGGAAGACCATCCTGAGCTTTAAGGAAGAATCTTGTTGGTAGGGTGGTAACGTTACTTCCTTCACTACAGAAGCCATGGGAAAGGTAAGTACATTTAACTTTTTTTCCCCTACAGGTTGTTTTTACATTACGTTTTATGTGGCATTTCAGGGAAACTAGAGAACAGACCATGCATGGAGTGTAAGGTTCAATATAAAAGCCTTGCAGAAGAGCATCCAACACAGACAGTTCTGCCCTTCCATAAGAGGACCCTGTAAAACGATAGGCTGCCGTGGTCTGGCGCCCACGTGGACTGTGTCGCCCAGACAACATTGGGACTGCTGCGCTGCAATTCCCTTCCCCCCTGCCACGAATGAAGCCACTGGGCTTAGTACACACTTTAAAACCCAACATTTGCAGAACGCCAGACCCCCAGACCCCTTTTATGGCCAATTAATTGCATATAAGCCTTCAAAATGGGCACTTTAGATTTTTCCTGTTCCGCTCCCATAGACTTCAATGGGGTTTGCCGTTTGGGTTTGGGGGGGGGGGGGTGTTTGGCCCATGTCTAATTATGACAGACTTACCTAAAAACAAAGCCCTCTAGCTGTCACCGCTGAAGGCACTTCCATCTTTACCCATCTTTCTTTTGGGTTCGTGGGCTTTGGGTATATGAATGGCTGAGCCGGCGATTACGTCACTCCCAAGCATGTGAGAAGGAGTCGCCGTTTACGGTACGGCTCTGAAGGAAAGGCACAGGTAGGCTGCTCCTTCAGAGCACATGCGCCAGTGACGTCACCTGCTGCATCCAAAGTAAATTTCTCCTAAATGGTGCACGTTTAGGAGATATTTACACTACCTATAGGTACGCCTTATTATAGGCTTACCTATAGGTAAAATTCAAACATAAGAGTTTACTCCCACTTCAAGGAAGTCTTCCATCAAACAAGAGAACCTTTTACATTTTGAGTGGTTTATGGTACATCTCTGACTGCGGGGGATAGGTGCATGCAGTAACTACCAGAAGTAAGTAAGAATGACGACTTACCCCATAAATACATCAGTACTGAACTATCTTTTGCACTCAGTGACTCGATCACAGTAAAATGCCAGACATCTCATATGTATCATAGTAGGCAGTTTAGCCATGACATGGTGTGTCTGTCATTGTAAAGCAGTTCAGGGATACCGAAATGTGTAACGTGTTGCTCAACACTCCATTAATCCCAATGTGACGACAGCTGCTGTTCTCTAAGGAAACCGGCTTTTTTAGGCCTCATGCACGCTGGGCATAAAAAACGCTTCTTACACAGGCGTTTGGCTAGTTTTTCCTTTCAGCCTGTAGAAGGCACTTTATGGTAGCCTATGTGTCCTTGCATATTTTTGGTGTTTACAGGCATATTTAAAAGGAGCATTTACAGGCTGAAAAAAAAAAAAAAAAAAGAAGCTTTCGGGCAGAAAAAAACGAAACATGCATAAACACAGCGTTTAGACGCCTTCGGCATTTTCAAATGTAAACTGATTATTGAAATCAGAATGAAAAATTAATAGAGGTTCTGACATTTTTTCAGGTGCCCTGTGTGCATGGACCCTTCATGTTTTATTTCACGCTGTACTTCAATTTTGTTGCATTGTTTGATGATCAGTGCAGTGTCGTACCCGAGTCCATTCCTTTCCTATGGGCCTCAACAAGTGTACAGACATCAAAAAACATGCCCTTTATTTCAAAGTTCACTGCAACACGACCCGTGTATTGTCATGTGTGCATTGTGGATCAGGCCTATTGTTAACTGCCTGGTTTTATGTTAGGGGGTCAATTATAAATGAATGGGGGCATCTCCAGAACACACGAACAGTGCATGTGTCTGATGTGCACACATAGTAGTGAAGCCGGTCTTCATCAGTGTCTATGTTTTTACATTACTCATATGCTCACAATGTCTATGCATTTACTGTCTCATTGAAAACAATGCACTCCCTGTGTGGCTGATATTGATCCCAGTAGTTGAAAAAAAAAAAAAAAAAAAAAAAAAAAGCTTTAGACCCCTTTTACACTGAGGCGGTTTTCAGGCGTTTTAGTACTAGAAATAGCGCCTGGAAACAGTCTCCCATTCATTTCAGTGTGACTTTTTACACTGGGTCGGTGCGCTTGTGGGATGTTAGGAAAAGTCCTGCAAGCAGGATCTTTGGGGCGGTTTGGGAGCGCTGTATAAAGCGCTCCCAAATCGCCCTTCCTATTAAAATGAATTGGCAGCGCTTCCAAAACGCCTGAAAAGTGCTTTGGAAGCGCCGCAACATGGGTGCTTTTAACTCCTTCTTCGGCCGCTAGCGGGGGTTAAAAGCGGCCAGAAAGTGCTGCTTAAACAGAGGTAAAGCCCCGCTAAAATGAGCGGAGCGTTACCGCTAACGCTCGGGCGCTCGGTCGGCCCCAGTGTGAAAGGCGTAAATGCAAGTTGAGTGACTATTAAAGCTGAACTCTGGGACTTTTGTATAAAATACCCTTGCTGTGGCCAGCCAGCCCCACACTGTAAGAGTTAATTGCTCATTAAGTCTAGGGGTAGATGAAAAGGCTGTAAGGCCCCTTTCACACTGGGCGGACTCCGGCTGCGATCCATTTTCTCAGCAGGGCATCTATCCGGTGATCCCCGCTGAGCAGGTAGATGACAGGTCCGTGTCCGCTTCGCTCATGCAGAGTAGACACAGGCCGCTCTCCTCTATGGGACGTCGGATGTAAACAGACTGCCTGTTCGTTTACACCTGACTGTCATCCGATCTGATCCGCTAGATAGAAGGAGAACGGATTTCTCTCTCCTTGGTAGGCGTCTGGTGCTCTCTTCTTCTCTCTGACGCTCTGGGCAGGTCTTCACCACCCTCACTGCTGGTCCTGCATTGTACCGGATGATGTCAATGTGTGACCCCCTGGCTGAAGCCCTGAAGAGAAGAGGCTTCAGGGAAGTCTGCCCAGAGCGAGGAATAAGATATTACGGCTTACTCTTCTACTCCTGGACCTAACGAGCAATACTTTTGCAGTGTCCCCCTCCCCACACTGCATGGCACGGAGTTTAGCTTCAGGGCTCATCCACACAGGCAGATGGAGGTGCGATTATGCTGTAGCATAAAAATCCCAGCATTTTATCACATCCAGGGAGCCACAGAAGTGAAGTACGCCGCCATACTAAGGTAAAAGCCAATGTTTTGTGTATCAGTGTTTACATGAGCATTGAGCACACATGTATGATGTATTCTTGAATGCGGAAATCAAAATAAGTGTTCACTGAAAAATGCATTATACTTTATCTTTAACCACTTGCGGACCAGCTGCCGCATTTATACTGCCGCAGGTTGGCTCAGCTGAGGAAATTGCTGTAGCTGTACGTCGGTTCGTGCACAAGGTTCTGTGGGCACGCACGCGCCCATTGGCCAGCGGGAGAGCCAATCAGCGTGTCCGGTGGACTCAATGTACGCCGGCCGCCGCCGAGACAGAATGGGGATCTGCCATAGTAAACAAGGAAGATCTCCGTTCTGACAGGGGATCAAACAGAGATCCTGTCTTACTGCTATGCAGGAAGATGGATCTGTGTGTTGTCCCAGGCAGCCCATCCCCCCACACTGAGGGAACACATTTAACCCCTTAATCGCCCCTGGTGTTAACCCCTTCCCTGCCAGTGTCACTGCAATAATGTCACTGGTTCCCAAAAGTGTCAAAAATGTCAGCTAGGTGTCCGATCTGTCCGCCGCAATCCCGCAAAAAATCACTGATCACCGCCATTACTAGTAAAAAAAAAAAAAAAAAAAAAGCCATAAATCTTTCCCCTATTTTGTAGACGCTTTACCAAAAATATGTAGCAGAATACATATTGGCCTAAACTTATGAAGAAATTTTATTTTTAAATTTTTTTTTTTATTGGGTATGTTTTATAGCAGAAAGTAAGAAATATTGTTTTTTTTCCCCGAAACTGTCGGTCTTTTTTTGTTTATAGCGGAAAAAAAACAAAAAAAAACAAAAAACAAAACACAGGGGTGATCAAATACCACCAAGTTCTATTTGTGGGGGAAAAAAGGACACACATTTTATTTGGGTACAGCGTCACACTGCGATTGTCAGTTAAAGTAACGCAGTGTCGTATCGCAAAAAATGGCCTGGTCAGGAAGGGGGTAAATCCTTCCGGAGCTGAAGTGGTTAAAGTGATTCTGAAAGGAGCAAAGGAATAGTCCTGGACGGCCGCACATCGATACAACACCTTTATTTGTAGTTAAAATCCAAATAACAATCAGTCCATACCGTACAGAAGAAGGGACAAACAGCTTACGCGTTTCACACCGTAGTAGATTGGTGCTTAATCATAGTCACTGAGTTGTAAAGGGTATTTTTTTTTTCCCCAAAACAGACAAACAAAAAAAAAAAACAAACACACACACACACACACACACACACACACACACACACACACACACACACTTTACCTGTTCTGTGAAATAGTTTTGCACAGAGCCGCCCTGATCCTCCTCTTCTAAGGGCCCCCACATAAATGTAGTAGAGGGAAATATGATTGTATGGCGGTGGAGGAAAGGAACAGGTATTTTGTCAATAGCAAATAATCAGATTCCAGCTGATACCTCTCTGGCGCAGGTCAGAATATGAAGTCCAGAATCAGGCTGAGTCACTTTAGTCCTCCATAAATCAGGCATCTGCTTCTGACTGACATACCAGCAATGATCAGAGACTGCTAATCCCCTGGCAGTGCCCAATGACCTCATCTGCCAGTCAATCAATCACACAAAGATAACTAAACATCTAGTGCTTAGCTACAAGCTGCTGATAACATGTAGGGACAATGCCAACACCACCACTGCCAACAGCTGACACATTTGAAAGCTCCCAGGTCACCATTAGTACAAATTTCTACTATTTTCCATGTGATAAGGTAACATCTAAAAGCCTTGATATTATGCTGCCAGAGCCGTTTTTGAACAAATAAAAAAAAATAAAAAATAAAAAAAAATTAAAACCTGAAGATTACACAAAAGCCCAAAACATTTTATATTTCCTGAAAGACACCCTAGAGAATAAAATAGTGGTAGTTCCAATTTTTTGTGTTACACGATATTACTGCAAAAGGTAATATTTTGGTAAAATACTGTATAAAGGAGGAGGTTGCACCAAGTAAACAGATATCCAACATGTCAAACCATAAACTTGTGTGCCCCTGTGAAATGGCGACAGACTTTAGTACCCTATATTTTCTATAGGCGACGCTTCAAAGGCCCCCTATAGTTCTTCAGTTTCGAGTTTCTTGTGCTAGAATTATTGCTTTCATTCCTGCGTGTGCGGCGATATGCAACGTGTATCGCAAATGATGTTTTTAAGCGTAGGTGTCCCCGACGTGTGTGTGTTTACATTCGTACATGCGTATATGTGGGGCTAGGACCTCAAAAAATTTTGGTGGGGGATTTAATGTGCTTGGGTGCAACTTTATTTTTTTGCAAAAAAAATAAAATAAACATTTCTTAGCTTTTTTTTTTTTTTTTACATCACATAGCCCTTTACGTGATGATTTTTAGGTGACATGTTCTCTTTAATGAGAACCTCCTCTGTGCTCCACTGACTGTATTGCAATACATACCCTCTCAGCTATGCTAACTGGGGAGAGTGATAGGTGACCCGGAAGTGACATCATGTACGTTGCTTTCCGGGTCACAGCAAAAAGGGGAGCCGAGCGGATGCATGTCCACTCTTTTCTCTCCCCTCCACCCACCATGTTGGTCCTGGGCCCGCAGATGAGCAAGCGGTGCCCAGAATACATGGCGGGGGGCGCCGGTACCAGGGGTGTGTGAAAGCAATCAGGAGCAGTGCCCGATTGCTTCCACCTGACAGGCAGAAGTATGCCTGTCAGTTTTACATGCAATCCTGGTGGCGGCAGCCACTGGTTTGTGCGTGAAACCCCCTGCTGTCAAGTCCTTATGACGTACGGACCTGGCAGCGAAAGGGTTAAAGAGTTCGTTCACCTTTACAAAAAAAAACGGTCTATGCAAGTAAGGGGTGTCTGGATAAAAACAAACTGTGCAGCTCTGAATAAAGTTTAATTATGTCCTTGCTATAGGTGTAGATCAGGGCTTGACAAATTTGCTTGGAATCTAGGAGCCAGCTAAAAAAGTTAGGAGCCAGGTTGTTTTTTAACGACCAATGCGTGCAGAAGCGAACGCATACGTGAGTAGCTCCCGCATAATAAAGCAGTGTTTAAACCACACATGTGAGGTATCGCCGCGATCGGTAGAGCAAGAGCAATAATTCTAGCCCTGGACATTCTCTGTAACTCAAAACATGCAACCTGTATTTTTTTTTAAACGCCGCCTTTGGAGATTTTAAAGGGTAAAAGTTTGACGCCATTCCATGAGCGGACGCAATTTTGAAGCGTGACATGTTGGGTATCAAATTTACTCAGCGTAACATTATCTTTCACAATATAAAAAAAAAAAATGGGCTAACTTTACTGTTGTCTTATTTTGTAATTTAAAAAAGTGTATTTTTTTCCTCAAAAAAGTACGCTTGTAAGACCGCTGCGCAAATACAGTGTGACAGAAAGTATTGCAACGACCGCCATTTTATTCTCTAGGGTGTTAGAATAAAAAATATATATAATGTTTGGGGGTTAACTTCTAAGTAAAGGGAAGGAGATGGGCGGGCAGTGAAACAGGCAAGCATTGCTGGTTGTCTTGTCATACCAACGGCCACCACAAGATGGCACCAGATTAAAGAATGAAGCCTAGGCCTGCAGAAGGCCCCAAAGCCACCGCCTAAATTACCGGCCGGCGCGGCCCGACGAGATCACGCAATCGCAGGGGGGGGCCACGGAGATACATGTAACCTCAGCTGTGCTGCCCCAGGCGCCAGGTCGCTAATTTTAGTCGCATTTGCGACCTGGCGCCCGGGGATTGTCGAGCCCTGGTGTAGATCATTTACATACCTCCAGAAGCCTGACTAGAATTCTCCCAGGAAGTTGGTAAGTGAGGCCTAGTCATCGCTGCTCACCTCCACCATCACAGGAGTGAGCCTATTTTCTTATTCAAACCTCCACACAAGCTCTCTCTCTCCCCTGATGCAGTAGCTCTGAGTCTGAGAGCTCACTCCTGTGCTAGTGGAGGTGAGCAGTAATGACTAGGCCTCACTTAGTACCTCCCTAAAGCATGACTGGAATTCTCCCAGGACGTTGCTATGTAAATGGCCTAAACCTATAGCAAGGGCTTTATTCAACTTTAGTCAAAGCTGCATGGTTTGTTTTTATCTACAGATGCCCCTTATCTGCATAGGCAATTTTGTTTGGTAAAGATGAACTAACCCTTTAACCACTTAAGGACCGCCTCACGCCGATATACGTCGTTAGAATGGCACGGCTGGGCACATCAACGTACAGGTACGTAGCCCTCTAAGAGCCCAGCCGTGGGTCGTGCGCTCGCGATCCTGAGCTCCGTGACCGCGCCGGCAAGACCTGCGGACCCGATCGCCGCCGGTGTCCCGCGATCGGGTCACAGAGCTGAAGAACGGGGAGAGGTAAGTGTAAACAAACCTTTCCCCGTTCTTCTCCGTGGCATGTCAGTGACGTGTAGCCACGACCCCCTACAGTAAGAATCACTTCCTAGGGAACACTTAACCCCTACAGCGCCACCTAGAGGTTAACCCCTTCACTGCCAGTGTCATTTTCACAGTAACGGTGCATTTTTATAGCACTGATCGCTGTAAAAATGACAATGGCCCCAAAATGGTGTCAAAAGTGTCCGATGTGTCCGCCATAATGTCGCAGTCACGATAAAAATCGCTGATCGCTGCCATAACTAATAAAAAAAAAAAAATATTATTAAAAATTCCATAAAACAGTCCCCCATTTTGTAGACGCTATAACTTTTGTGCAAACCAATCAATAAACGCCTATTGCGATTTTTTTTTACCAAAAATATGTAGAAGAATACGTATCGGCCTAAACTGAGGAAAACATTTTTTTTTATATATTTTTGGGGGATATTTATTATAGCAAAAAATATTGAATTTTTTTCAAAATTGTCGCTCTATTTTTGTTTATAGCACAAAAAATAAAAACCGGAGGTGATCGAATACTACCAAAAGAAAGCTCCATTTGTGGGAAAAAAAGGACGCCAATTTTGTTTGGGAGCCACGACCGCGCAATTGTCAGTTAAAGCGACGCAGTGCCGAATCGCAAAAAAGGGGCCTGGTCCTTTAGCGGCATTATGGTCCGGGGCTTAAGTGGTTAAAGGTCTCAGGGAACCCCTGACAAGAATTACAATATCTACAACGCACATTACATTAGCCTGGTGGTCATCAGGAAGAAATCCCTCCTTACAAATATCTAAAAACATCACTGGTGTCAGAGGACACTTATCTGAGAGGCAGAAATTGCCGATTGTTCAGGAAACCTCTAGCAACCTCTGGAAGAACTCGATTTGTGAAAGGCGGACTTACACAAGTGACACAACTATGGCTGCTAGAGGCTGATCACAAACAGGTTTCCATGTGTTCTTGCAATTTCAGCTTTAGAGGGAAATTAGTTCCCCTTCCCATTTCACAAACATACAAAGTAAAGGTTTGTCCTGAACTGAAGAATTTTTCGCATCACAGTGGAAATTCCACAGCTTCTAGAACTGCAGATGAAGTATTCGCAGACCGCTAACAATAAACCTATTTTCTCCCTTTTGGTCTTCCCAAAGGACTGAAGCTTCTGAAACACAACTTCTACTATACCTATCATCCATGTGTGGTAAGGACAGCAAATCTGGGGACTAAAGCCACTGGCAATATTCCGACAGATTGACAATTGCTGCAAAACCGATGTCTCCACTGCTAACAGGTACACTTTAATGGAAGGTCAGGCTCCTAGAGTAGGGGTGTCCAAACTTTTGACCTTCCTGGGCCAAAATTAGAAGAAGAGGAATGGTCTTGGGTCACACATAAAACACACTAATGCAGGCCATACACGGGTCAAATTCCAAATGACATTATGCGTTTTGTGATCCGGCGCCACCATTGATTTTGAAATTCCACCAACCAAGCCTTCTATTTCACCTCATGTTGCTACAGAAAATTATTTTTGAGGCCGGGAATCTTTTCTTCCTGGGAATTTTCTTTTCTTGTGCGATTATATTTCTCACACAATTCTCCCATTATTAATTAGAAATGGATTTGTTTATCAAAAAATTTCCAACATGCCCAATCACTCAAGTTCGATGGCTGCACAAACATCAGCTCTCAGCTGTTGCCTACTAAAGCCTCGTACACGCGATTGGATTTTCCGCGGACAAAGCGTAGGGCTTTTGTCCGAAGGGCGTTGGCCGGTAACTTGTATTGCATACAAAACGGCAAAGAATTGTCGGCCAACAAACACAAAACTACGTGGTTTTTCAGCTCTTTAGCGCCATCCTTTGGGCAACTTCTGCTAATGTTGTGTTATGGTTAGCATTGCTTCTGAGCATGCGTGTTTGTACTTTGGAGATTTGTCTGACGGACTTGTGTACACACCATCGGATAATCCGACAACACATTGGTTGGCGGACAATTTTAAAGCTATCCCACATTTGTCCGCGGAAAATCTGACAACAATTGTCCGATGGAGCATACAAACAGTCGGATTTCTGACAACAGCCTGTCATCACACAATTAATTGATGCGAAATTCGAACAAAAAAACTCTTAAGCCTCGTACACATGATCAGATTTTCCGCAGACAAAGAGTCAGACTTTTGTCCAAAGGGAACTTGTCTTGCATACAAATGGCACACAATTCTCGGCCAACAAACACGAACGTAGTTACGTACTACGTGGTTTTTCAGCTCTTTAGCACCACACTTTGGGCACCTTGTGCTAATGTTCTATTTGGTAAACATTGGTTCCGAGCATGCTTGTTTGTACTTTGGACTTTTGTCCGATGGACTTGTGTAAACATGATCGGAAAATCCGACAACAGACCGTTGTCCACGGAAAATTTTAAAGCCTGCCATCCAACATTTGTCCGTGGAAAATCCGACAACAATTGTCCGATGGAGCGTACAAACGGTTGGATTTTTGGAAAACAATCTGTCAACACACAATCCCCGTCGGAAAATCCGATCGTGCGTACGAGGCTTTAGTTAAGATTTTCTAAAGAAAATTCTTTCGGAATTCAACCCGTGTATGGCCGGCCTAATAAGGATAGCTGATGAGCAGAAAAAGTCAGGCAAGTTAACGATCCCTGATAAAGGTAATGTACCTGAGTAATAAAACATCATTTTTTATTACAAAAGTAAAAGACGGCAACATAAAACGAGTGCGATATTTGCGATATTTCACTGTTTTTGATAAACTAACACACCAATATCTGGACCGATGGATGTAGTAGCGATTCTCAATGAGTTCTCAAGGTGCTCATCAGATATTTTGGTTCTAATTTTGCCCTTCGCATGCTTCATCCCGGAAAATAGTTGCTCACAAATATAGGTGCTGCTGGAAACGGATGACATGTTAAAGGTGTGGTTGTGAGGAGTGGGCATTGTCTTTGGGAAGGCTTCATGTCCACTAGTAGCTCCTAAACTGGAGTAGGAGCATTCAGCATTTTTTTGCTCCATAAAAGTCTATGGGGGTTATTTACTAAAACTGGAGAGTGCAAAATCCGGTGCAGCTCTGCATAGAAACCAATCAGCTTCCAGGTTTTATTGTCAAAGCTAAACTGAATAAGCTGAAGTTAGAAGCTGATTGGCTACCATGCACAGCTGCACCCGTTTTTGTAAATCTTCCCCTATGTGTCAATGTACACATAGGCTTTTAGCAGCGTTTAGGAGCTGCTGCGGTTAGGGGAGCTCCAACCTCCGTCTTCTGAACCGGGATGAGTTGTATTTAGGATAGGAACATTTTGACCGCCGGCCATGGGAAAACACAAAACGTGCCAAAACAGCAGTGAATATCGCGGTGCGATTTTGTGGCATTTTCCCACAGCTGCTGTAAATGTGGGCAGAGTGTACATGAAGCCTTACAAAAGTCCTGTAAAGAGACACTGTCAACTTTTTATTCGGCCACACATGATCGCTAAGTGTAAATGCATTTTTACAGAAACCCCCCCCCCCTCCCCAAAAAAATCAAATCAACATTTTTAACTTTAAGTACCGCATATACTCGAGTATAAGCCGACCCGAATATAAGCCGAGGCACCTAATTTTACTACAAAAAAACTGGGAAAATGTATTGACTCGAGTATAAGCCTAGGGTGTCCATGTGCATCCCTCACTATGCCTCACTGTGTCCATGTGCATGCCTCACCATGTCCCATACCTCACCGTGTCCCATGCCTCACCGTGTCCCATGCCTAGACTGACATTTAACATGGGAGTCTATAGAAGGGGTGCCCGGCTTTGAAAAATCGGTGCTCCCCAGCCGTAGGTCCCCCAGACAACAACCTTTGCACACTTGTAGAGGACAAATGAGGCTATATGTGTGCCAAGTTCCAGGTCCAGGGGACCTACGACCGGCCGGTACCGAGTCCCCAAAGTCACCGGAGAAATTACTGTTTAACATGGGAGTCTATGGAAGGGGTGCCCGGCTTTAAAAACAACAGTGCTCCCCGGCCGTAGGTCCCCCGGACAACAAACTTTGCACACTTGTAGAGGAGAGCCGGCTGGTACCGGGTCCCCAAAGTCCGGGAGATCAGGCACAAAAAGATGACTCGAGTATAAGCCGAAGGGGGCATTTTCAGCACAAAAAAAATGTGCTGAAAAACTCAGCTTATACTCGAGTATATACGGTAAGTTTACCTTTTGTGTTGGGTCGCATTCATAGCCATACTAGGCCTCGGGTTGGACACCCCTTCTCTAGAGCTTTCTATTAGTTCTCTGTGAGCCAAAACCAACAGAGACACCAAAGCTATTTCAGTCCACACAAATCTGATGTTACATCTGTGTAGATCCCTATACATGTCCCTGCGGAATGTCTCCAACCAAACCTTCAACATGTCCACAGTCTCTGACCATCATTTCTAATGCACATTAACATTTTTAAAGCTCCTAGAAGCTGTTATTAGCATAGGCTATTAGCATTTGAGCTTCGGTATAAAAGGGAGCAAAAAATAAATAAAAAAAATTGTATTGTTCTTTGGAGCTTTTTGCCAGCAGGAAAAAAAAAACTGAATGAGCCTAAACTCTCCTTTTTTTTTTTTAGCTTTTTTTTTATTTTATTTTTTAAAAAAATTTTATGTACTGTAAAAACGCTAATGCTTCTAAAACGCTACTACAAGCTGGCACAAAAATGCTATTATGAGCGTTTTTTTATTCTAGCGTTTTTCGGGCATTTTTTACTTTATTATAGTGTGCATGGAGCCTTATAGTATATCTGTACTCTCTGACAGTTAGCATTACTAATGTACTATTATTATGAGTTAGGTCAAGGGTCGCGGTTTAGGCCCTCAATAACTTGCAAGTTGATAACCACTGGTGTAGATAGTAAGTTGAAGAACATACTGGTTTCTTGTTTCCCTCCCACCTACATTATCAACTCCAACCACCCTCTTCAGATACTGCAAAGGGGTTTTATTCCCCTATTGGGTTTCTCGTTTAGCTTACATCATGAACAATGTAGCAAAAGCAGCGTCAATTCTCCTACTGCAACACCATAGAATAGGGGAAAGATCCAGCATATGGAAGGGTAAACAATGGGGGTTATTTACTAAAGGCAAATCCACTTTGCACTACAAGTGCAAACTACAAGTGCAACGTGCACTTAAAATTGCACTTGGAAGTGCAGTCGCTGTAGATCCGAGGGGGACATGCCAGGAAAATAAAAAACAGCATTTTAGCTTGCACATGATTGGATAATAAAATCAGCCGAGCTTCCAATCTAGAAGAGACCCGCTTGTATACAAACATATAATAATTAAAAAATGAGTGCCAACTGTGTCCCAATGGGGAGATTTCTCTTTATTTCCCGTCCTATAGTCACATCAGGAAGTGAGAGGAAGTCCCTGGCTGTCTCCAGAACAAGAGTCCCCTTTTCAAGATTCCCCCTCTGTTCCTGTTCTGGTGACAACCTAAAGTGGAAATAAATTTAAAGCGTTTTTTTTTTTTGTTCATTTTGGAGGAGTCAGTCTTTTTCGCCATTTGTGTCCCATTTGCATACCTCCCAACATGCACGGATTCTGCGTTTTTTTCCCGCATTGACACTTCTTTCCCGCGATAGTGATCATTTTCCCGCACAGCAGGAATCGGAGGAAGAGGAGCCAGTGGATGAAGCACCATTGGAACATATTCTCTATAATGTTCTGTTGTGAACCCATAATTTGCCATTTCTTTTATTACCTTCACATTCAATGATAACAGGGCAAATAGAGAGAGGAGGAATCTCCCCAACGGGGAGGGAAAAAAAAAAAAAAAAGGGGGGCTTTGCCTTTAGATATATTTTACATTTTCTTTCACAGTTGGTGAGAATGGTCACCAGGACAAACATGGAGTGAATCTCAGGACAATCGAACGGGACACAGAGAGCAATAAACAACTGATGTGCTCTTCCCTCTCCAACAGTCCCTATGCAAAACTAAAAAGAAATGCCTTTAGTTATACTTCTAGATTCCTTTTAGGAAGCAATATTTTGCCTGCAACATTTTTTACTCTGGTATATTGTATCCGGTTTAAACTAGCTACTTTAGTGGCTCAAATGAACCTCCTTAAAATGGTATTAAATTAAAAAAAATTATCAATACATTGCAGTAGAGCTGCACGATTCTGGCTAAAATGAGAATCATGATTTTTTTTGCTTAGAAGATAGATCATGATTCTCTCACGATTCTCACGGCGTAACGCGCGGTTTCACATTAAACAAAAAAATTGGGCTAACTTTACTGTTTCGTTTTTTTTTTACATTTATTTATTGAAGTGCATTTTCCCCCAAAAATAGCATTTGAAAGACCACTGTGCAAATACAGCGTGACATAAAATATTGCAACAATTACCATTTTATTCCCTAGGGTCTCGTCTATAATTTTTTACATATATAATAAATATATATATGTTTGGGGGTTCCAAGTAATTTAGCAAAAAATATGGGATTTTAACTTTGTAAGAAACAAGTGTCTTAAAAAGGTTTAAACTTTAAGTGGTTAAACGTCCTGCATTTACACACAGAAGTTTATCCCTTTGCTCTAAGAAGGAAGAGTTACAATGTTTCTAGTCATCTACCAGCATGGACAATGTTGTTAAAAACTTGGCAAACTGCCCAGATTCTTTCTTTCTTTCTTTCTTTCTTTCTTTAGGACCCTTTCACACTGGAGCAGGGAGGTGCGCTGGCGGTATAGCGGTGCTATTTTTAACGCTGCTATACCGTCGTTTTTATCGTGATATTCGGCTGCTAGCGGTGCGGTTTTAACCCCCGCTAGCGGACGAAAAAGGATTAATACCGCTCGCAAACCGCTGCTACAGTAGCGGTTTAGCCGCGGTGTCCCATTGAAATCAATGGGAAGGAGCGGTAAAGGAGCGGTATGCACACCGCTCCAAAGATGCGGCTTGCAGGAGATTTTTTTTCCTCCCGCAAGCGCATCGCCTCAGTGTGAAAGCCCTCAGGCTTTCACATTGAGAATGCTGGGGCAGAATTTTTTCAGGCGTTATTTATGCGCTATTTTTAGCGCTAAAAACGCCTGAAATATGACTCAGTGTGAAAGGGGCCTTATGCCCCATACACACGATCGTTTTTCTTGCCATTTTTTTCTTGCCGTTTTTCACGTGGTTTTTTTTCATGTTTCCTCTCAAGCCTGTCTTGCGTACACACGATCATTTAAAAAAATGATCAAGCAAAGCGCAGTGACGTATACCACGTACGACGGCACTATAAAGGGGAAGTTCCGTTCGAATGGCGCCACCCTTCATGTTAGTAAAGTTTGTTGAGCGACGATTCGCTCTTTTCAGTCTCGTACTTTTCAGTCCGTTACAGCGTGACGAATGTGCTATCTCCATTACGAACGCTAGTTTTACCAGAACGAGCGCTCCTGTCTCATACTTGATTCTGAGCATGCGCGTTTTTTTTCACGTCGTTAAAGCCTACACACTATCGTTTTTCACGTTGTTAAAAAAAAACGACATGAAAAACGACGTGAAAAAAGAGAGCATGTTCGAAATTTTTAATGGCCGTTTTTCACGTTGTTGAAAATGCTCTGGAGCCTACACACGATCATTTTTAATGGCCATTTTTTTTAATGGCATTTTTAACGGCATGAAAAACGATCGTGTGTATGGGGCATTAGACAGCTGAGTGAGCAAAGAAGTCTCTACACTTGTTACATGAAAGAATCGGGAAGCTCTGCAATAGAGATCGTGAGGGGGGTTGAATCCAGATCACAATTTTTTAACGATTAATTGTGCAGCTCTACATTGCAGCTTATGAATCATCAGATGTGGTGGCTGCATTCATTTTCTTTAGCTTTTTTCCCCCCCTCTGTTTTCACCTGGTGATCTGATGACCAGTAACACACCCCCTATATTTAGAGTGTCTACACTCTGGATGAATGAACACAGGGGGCACAGCAGACAGCGGCACTGTCAGTCTAGGGAGGAAGGAGTATTAAATGTACTAGCAGATTTATCACACTTTATAATCAGATACAGCAAACAGTTTTTTCTTTCCTTTTGGAATAAACATTTTGCATCAATAAGCACTAATCATTGTAAGCACCCCTGTCAGCGTTCAATGGTTTGCCTCATCCATGTAAACTGAAACATCTAGAAGAGAGCTTGTTCTTTTGCAAAACAACAGACTTACTGACCTGATAACCAGGTGAAAATAAAGGCTAAAAAAGGAAAAACAAATGCAGCCATCACATCGAACAATTGGTGAGCTGCAATATGATAAATACTTGCTTTTGGGTTTCATTTTACTCTAAATAAGGCGGCCTAGGATTGTGCAACCTCATAATGACTTTGCAGAATGCATTTTTAAAATGTGGGAATGTCATTGAGAAAGTAAAGCAGCTCCATAATTATTATTTGGTGAGAAATGTCAATTACTAAGTATATTTTGTGTAGAGTAGAGGAAGGCTTAGCAAGCACCGTCATGCTAGACCGGCCTTTCTCAATCAGGGTTCCTCCTGAGGATACTGGGAGTTCCTGGAGCTGAGAGTAGCTGTACATTAAAGCGGAGGTGCAGCGAAAAAAAAAAAAGTCAGTAGCTAATAACAGTGTAGCTGCTGACTTTTAATAAGGACACTTACCTGTCCTACTCGCCCACGATGTCGGTCCCGCCACGGCGATCGATCGCTGCTGGCAGGTCCCGGCTCCTCCATCCTGAGTAAGGGAAACAGGCAGTGAAGCCGTAAGGCTTCACTGCCTGTTTCCTACTGCGCATGCGCCACTCGCACGGCGCTTTGTGAATGGGCGGCTTGCCTCCTGGGATACACACAGTTCTCAGAAGGCAGCGTGCCCCATTCACAAGAAGAGGAAGCGGAAGGAGAACCACCGTGGACGAGAAGAGGAACATTAGAGGCAGACTAGGGGACTTCTGCATAGCAACAGGCATTTAGGGAGAGTATAAATTATTATTTTTTTCTTTATGATTTTTAAACATTCTTTCAGGGTGGACCTCCGCTTTAAGGCCACTTTCACACTGAGGTGCTTCTAAACTGCCAGTAAAAACACTGAGTGCTTTTGAAGAGCTTTCCATTCATTTCAATGGAGAGGGGAGTTTTTCACAGCCCTGCCAGCACAGTGTGAAAGCATTCATTGATTTTAATGGAAATACGTTTTCGTGAGATTTTTAGGCGCTGTTTTTAGCGTGAAAGCACCTCAGTGTGAAAGTGGTCTAATCAATAATGTCAGTGATGTCACGATGATCATCAATGTAAGGGGCACTACACTAACCAGCAATATAACAGGTATGTATATGGATCTGCCATAACATTAGGATGACCCACCTACTATTGAGTAGTAGGTCCACAGCAGCCCTGACCCCTCGATGTTTGGACACCACTAGACCTCTGAAGGTATTCTGTGGTATCTGGCACCAAGCCGGCAGTAGCAGATCCTTCAAGTCCTGTATGTAGTGAGGTGAGGCCTCCATGGATCAGACTTGTTTTTCCAGCACATCCCACAGATGTTCCATTGGATTGAGATCTGGAGAATCTGAAGGCAACACCTCACATTTGTTGTTGTGTTCCTCAAACCATTCTTGAACCATTTTTTCAGCGTGGCAGGGCGCATTTCCCTGCTGAAAGAGGCCACAGCCATCAGGGAATACCGTTTCCATGAAGGGGTGTACTTGGTCACCAACAATGTTTAGGTAGGTGGTACGTGTCACAGTAACATCCACATGAATGGCAACACCAAGATTTCCCAACAAAACATTGCCCAAAGAATCACACTGCTTCCACCAGCTTGCCTTCTTCCCATACTGCATCCTGGTGCCATCTCTTCCCCAGGTAAGTGACACACACTCACCCGGCCACCCCCATGATATCAGAGAAAATGTAATTCATCAGACCAGGCCACCTTCTTCCATTGCTCTGTGGTCCAGTTCTGATGCTCACGTGCCCATTGTGGGTGGTTTTGGCTGTGGACACGGGTGAGCATGGGCACCCTGACCGGTCTGTGTCTACGCAGCCCCATATACAACAAAACTGTGATGTCCATTTGTTCTGCTGTCAGCACATCAACTTCAGGGACAACATGTTTACTTGCTGCTTTATATAACCCATTGACTGTCAGATGTCATTGTAACGAGATAATCAATATTATTCGTCAGTGGCGACAATGTTAAGGCAGATGGGTGTGTATGTAGCTCCATGGTGTAGTATGTATTGTACTGGTCACATGGATTGGTGGTGTATGAGGGCCCCTCAAGGTGTAGATCCAGCCCTGCCCCCCACTATACATACTTATTGATCTGAATGGGAAATCAATAGTGATGCACCCAAATTATCGGCCAAAAATAAGGTTTTTTTCAGCGTTGTGCCAAAAAAAAAAAAAAAAGTGCCGATAATGGCTGCTGAAAACGCCAGCGATTTTACCGTGCTTATGGTGTATTTTTCATAGGTCATGTGACTCAAAAAATGCATCAAAAATGCAACACTGGTGCATTTTTGATGCGTTCTTGCTGCATTCTCAATGCATTTCAATGGGCAGGCGCATTTTTGGTGCGTTTTTTTTTTTGGCTGACCAAATTCACCAAAAACGCGGCAAGCAGGATTTTTAACACCGCTTCAAAAAAGGTGCTGATAACAGCAGACAATAAATTCATATTTATAATATAAAAAAAAAAAAAAAAAAAGTTGAATACATTTATAAAAATATCTATTTTAAAACCGTAAATTTCGGTTTCTGCCAAATGCATCCTGAGTTTTTCGAAACCAGTGAATATTGGAGGTATGTACAGAGGTAGGTGCACACACATAGCTCCTCCCATGCTCTGTGATCAGATAGAGGACACATCATCACCCTGTAGATGGGGAATTCCCTGCATGGTGGGGACTACACTAGGGTGGAATTTACCAAAACTGGAGCAACTGTGCATGACAACCAATCAGCTTCTAGCTTCTGCTTCTTCCTTAAGCTTTGAAAAATGAAAAGTAGAATTTGATTGGCTGCCATGCGCTGCTGCTGTTCCACATTCTGCCTGTTCCAGCCTTATTAACTTCTCTTCTAAGCATTAAACAGGCAGAATCTGGAGCAGCTGTGCATGGCAGCCAATCAGCTTCTAGATTTTATTTTAAAACTTAGCTGATCAATAAGATGCTAGAAGCTGATTGGTTGTTACGCTGCTCAATCTGTAGATTGGAGTACATTGATCTGATGTGTCCCACACCAGGTGCTGAGTCACCTCCTCCTCCCCGAACTTCGCACACTTCGTTCTGTGTTGTACAGCCCACTTCCCGGACCCTCCAGCCGCCTCCCCGCTCTTCTTACCGGTGCTGAAGCTGTAGTCAGTCCGATCCTCTCCCCGGGACAGGATCCCCGCTCCGCCACCGGACAGCTAGAAAGTTTCCCGCAGGAGGCAGCGTGCTGTCACTGCCACTTCCGCCCTTCTGTCAGTCACTACTACTATAGTATGGCAGAGCTCTGTACCAGCGCCACCTACCCGCAGTCCGCGGTACTGCACACACATCCCATAATAAGGAGCTGCATTCCACACACAGACAGGTCCTGGAAAATGTGCTCAGAGTTCATCCATCATAGAGATCTGTGCTGAGGAGGACTACTCTACATGGAGCAGGGCTGGATTCACACTGTCATTCGTTTTAACAATTTTTTTGAATTTCTGGCGAAAATGATTAGAGAAGAGCTTCACACGTCTCATTCCATCACATATCCCAGAAATAACACGATTATTCCTCATTTCAGGACCGTTCTCAGAGCTGTACAGATTATTATTACCTCACACCCCATTGGCCCACACCACAGCCCCTGGTGTAAAGTGCAAATATAGACCAATATTATACAGCCATTCAGTCCACACTGAACACAGATTTTTTCTTTATTTTTCCAAGTGTGCAAAAACAAAAACACCAATTTGGGAACCAAAAGAGTACACTGAGGCCAGCCATACATAGAGCAGAAATTCGCTTCCACTGAGCCATTGTTTTCTCCCAGTAGGGTAGGGCTGCCACCTCATCCCTTTAAAACCAAACACATATTATTTACACAGGTTCTGTGGCTGATTAAGATGGTAATTAAATTCACTTGGTGCCTTATCTGCATTAAATTAGCCCCAGAACCCGTGTAATTCATATGTGTTTAGGTTTAAAGGGATGAGGTGGCAACCCTACAGTAGGAGGGCGGGAGAAGACCGTGATTATTGCTAGCATCTAGCGGCTATCGCAAGAGAATCCAGCAGGCTGGTTGTACCCAAATTAATCAATTAATAAACTTGGTACATTCAGTCTGCCTTTTTAGGCTTCATATACACGGGACGTTGTTCAACCTCTCCTGAACGATTTAACTTCACAGCTAGAAACTGGCGTCTAAAAACGGCCGTTTAGCCATGTTTACATGCCGCGTTTAGCCGCGGTTTGTGTCTAGAAGCGTTTGAAAAAGATAAATTATTTTTTTGGGTTAAAATGAAAAGCGTCTGTAAACGAAACACTGCTAAATGCGAGTTACCGCGTTTAGCGCTTGAAATGCCTCTAAACCAGTGGTTCTCAACCTGGGGGTCAAATGATGATTTGCCAGGGGTCACCAAATCCTGGACTGCTCCTGAACCCTCTCAGCTCTCCCAGCCTTTTTGCGGTCCCCACTACAGTTCTCAGATCAGCAGATGACCTTGATCAAGAGAACCTAAGTTGGTTGATCAGACCTCCCCCCAGCATTGCCACTCATCCCATCCCATCCCATCCCCCCCCCCCCACCAAGGAGTAAGAGAAGGAATAAAAATAGAGAATACATGGAAGGGAGAGGAAAAGAGGGGAAGGAAGAAAGAAAAAGGGAGAGAAAGAATAAGAGAAAGAACAAGAAAGACAGCTAGAGAGAGAGGGATGAGGGGAAAAAAACAAGAAATTAGGATAGAGAGAGATAAAAGGGAAAGAAAAGAGAACAAAGAGAAAGAGTGAAACATCCTAAAATGTACCATATGAGGTTTTAATACTGTACGAGTGGAGGGGACTCAGGGAGCGCTAAATTTCCATGGGTTAGGGGGAAAATTACTTGTCTTGCCTTAGGTGCTGACAACCCATGCTACAAATATAATTTTACTGTTAGGGGTCCCCACAACTTGGGAAATTTTATCAAGGGGTCACGGCACTAGAAGGTTGAGAACCACTGCTCTAAACTCAGCTTTTGAACCCATTTTTTTGCATTCCAAAATAACCTCTAAACTCAACTGCCTAAAAAAGACTAAAAAACGACCCCGCGTACATGTACTGATAAAATAAAAGAGGAGAGTTCAGAAGCAGTTGAAAAAAATGCCCAACTGCACCTAAACGTCTGTTTACCAGGAGCAGTGTACATGAGGCCTAAGAGTCCGAATCTTGTCCGGTTCCTGCTGAACCAGTCAAGATTCAAACCATGTATGGCCGGCCTTAGGGTGTGACTCCTCCCGAAGAGGAAGGACCCCTCCGGGCACAAGGCTCCTGACAGGAATACGGTACACTCAGGTTAACCTAACCAAAAGCCCTGGTGGACCCGTCTCCTCATGATAAGCCAACCACTGAGTACAAAGTGAAGAGCTTTCCCAAAGAGACCCCCCCCCGCTCAAGGCAGAGGAAGAAGGAACCTGTTGGCCACACATCCTCCCCCTAGACTTCAGGGTAGGCCCGAGGACCCACACCCTCCATCCTGAGTGAAAAGGGAACACATGTATAAGTGCAGGGTGGCGCATGTGCAGAGCAAATAAATAAATATGCAAAAATAAAAAAAAAGTACCAGTGTAAGTGCATTGGCTAGGCCTTGCAGCCTGGTAACAAAAATTGCCCCGTCTCAGCCAAAAGGCCTAGCCTATGAGGTGTAATGCAGAAAAAAGCAAAGGTGTTGAAGTCTAGTGCTGTTGTACACAGTGGGGTCCCAATACCATAGTGTTACTTTGGTACCCCTGGGGCACCATTCCCTGGGGTGCTTGACACCACAGGCCCTCTGCCTTCCCGGACCAGGTAGCACTGCTCAAATCAGAAAGCACTTGGCTCCTCAGAATCCTCCATCAGGGAATTACTTCCACGCTCCACAGCCCAGGGACGCTCTGGTTTCTATCCCCATGGGGAGATCCTTCAGAACCCTCATCATACCAGTAAGGATATACAGCCAGAAGGACAGTGGAACACCTCTACTGGACACTAGTAAGAACAGATATTACAAATGATCTTAGCCAAAAGGCCAAGACACATGCAGCTGTTTTAGGCTATTTGGCCATCATCAGTGCAGTGTATGGAAACCAAGGCTTCTATGGAGTAGGATTTGGGCCCAACAAGACAGTATAACTATACGGATTATGGTGAAAAGGGACTAAAGCAATCAAAGAACCCTTTTTGTTTTCTTCAGTCCCTTCTCACCATATCCTGTATGATTATCCTGTCCAGCTGAAATGAGAACTGTAGAAGGACTGTAGGTAGTCAGAAGGCTCCTACTTGTTCAGGAAACATGACACCATCACTTTTTTCTCTTGTGTGATGGTCTGTTAAGCTGAAATGTATTTCTGCATATAAAGTAGACATCAAATACCCTAAAAAAGTTCCACCTGTAGTCTTTTCTAAATAATCACGAGACAGGGGGTGGAACTTTACAAAAGGTATCATCATTTAAAGACATATAGTTATATATACTGTATTTTTACAGTTTTGTCCCATAAGGGACAACATACATGTAGTACTTTGTCCTATGTTGCTAGGTGTTTCCTAATCCTAGCTATGAGGTCCAAATTACACCTTTCCCCTCCTGTAACAATCTATCTGACAACAGCTAGAGAGGAGATGGCTGATTCATAACAGTAGCTTGTCTCAGCTCTGAGCACTTTCCCAAGACTAGTAGTGGCAAGAGAAATGCAGAAGCTGACACGTTCTCCATTCCTCTTGCCGTTGCTTGCTTGTGGGATATGCTCAGAGTGGAGATAAGCTGTCATCATGAATCAGCCATTTCCTTCCTAGCTGTTGTTGGATTGGCTGTGGAAAGAGGGTGGGGGTTATTTTCAACCTCACAGCTAGCATTAGGAAGCACTTAGCAATATTGGAAAAAGTACTACATGTACTTGTCCCATAAGGGCAGAATAAAAAAATATAATGATAGATCTTTATGTGTGTGTTAAGGACAACATAATATCTTAGTACACAGGTGTTACACTGGGCACCGAGAGGATGGATTGTCTACAAAATTGTTTATATTGGTGACTACAGATGATACAATCTAACTGTACAATCTTCTTTGCCTTCATCATTATCAAAGATCATAGTATAGCTAATTAGGGTTTCACCGTTACTAAGCATTTGCACAAGTAGTCGTATTCCTACTCGTGCAAATGCTCCAATACCTAAAACCGATACCATTGCGGTGTGATTTGAGCTCATACAAAATAAATTGACTCAAATTTCACTGCAAAGAATCACATGTGACTTGTACAGGAATGCGGTGCGATTCCTGTCTGAATCACATGCGGTTTTTCCAACCGATCCTATATGAATACTCATAGTGACTTCAGCCTGGGCTCATACAGGAGCGGTGCGGGAAACCGCATATGATTCGGACAGGAATCGCACCGCCTTCCTGTTTAAATCACATGCGATTCTTTGCAGTGTGATTTGAGCACATTCATTTTGTATAGGCTTAAATCGCATCGCAAAGGTATCGGTAATTGGTATCAGCGAGTACTTGAACACAAGTATCGGTACTTGTCTTCGCCGATAAAAAAAAATGTATCAGTGCAACCCTACCCTGTATAGCTAATAGTTGTTTGTCACGTTCAGCCAGACTTTTTTTTTAGAAACTTTCACCACTCATCCAGGTTGCTTCCTCATTTCTGGAATACCTTTATCATTACTAAACAATCCAGCTGCTGACTAGATGTACCAACAATTAGGAAGGCGGAGTCCAACAGACTGGATAGAAATGGAATGGACTGTTTAGATAGGACCACATATCTGTTGGTTAAAGTGGAAATAAAGTCTAAAATGTAAAAAAATAGAAGCAGGCAGAGGATACATAATCTCTTTTGCAAAAAAAAAAAAAAAAAAAAAACTACCGGCCTGCTCGCAGTCTTCTGTAGAATGTACGCAGAGCATGCGCAGCTCAGTTTACATTTCAACACAGTGCCTTTGTGCCGGCATGACTGCATTCCTGTCCATGCGAAGGAGGGATGCTATCCCACACCAGCCAATCAGACTGGCCAAAGATGATCACCTGGAAGAAGCCAGGGAGAAGATGCTGGTGTCAGTGAAGGAAATCCCTGGTGTCAGACCTTTGAAGCAGAGGTAAGTATTTTGGACTTTTGTTCTGCTTTAACCACTTGCCGACCGCTCACGGTATATATACATCGGCAGAATGGCTCGTACAGGCACAATCACGTACCTGTACGTGGCCCTTTAACTGCCGACGTCGGGGTCACGCGCGCGACCCCGGCGGCGCGCTCGCGACCCCCCTGCCTTCCCCGTGAGTGGGACCGCAGGTCCCACGGACTCGATCGCCGCGGGGATCCCCGCGATCGTCTCACGGAGGCTCGGAGCGGGGAGATGTCAGTGTAAACACAACATCTCCCCGCTCCTCTACTGACAATGTCAGGGATCTCCGCTCGGAGCGGAGATCGGTGACGTGTCAGTCGTAGCCACGCCCCCACACAGTAGTAAACACTCCCCTAGGCACACTTAACCCCTCCAGCGCCCCTAGTGGTTAACCCCTTCACTGCCAGTGTCATTTTCACAGTAACCAGTGCATTTTTATTGCACTGATCGCTGTGAAAATGACAATGGTCCCAAAAATGTGTCAAAAGTGTCCGATGTGTCCACCATAATGTCGCAGTCACGAAAAAAATAGCTGATCGCCGCCATTACTAGTAAAAAAAAAAAAATTTATAAAAATGCCTTAAAACTATACCCTATTTTGTAAACGCTATAATTTTTGCGCAAACCAATCAATAAACGGCGATTGCGATTTTTTTTACCAAAAATATGTAGAAGAATAGGTATCGGCCTAAACTGAGGAAAAAATATGTATTTTTATATATTTTTTGGGGATATTTATTATAGCAAAAAGTAAAAAATTTAATTTTTTTCAAAATTTTCGCTCTATTTTTGTTTATAGCACAAAAAAATAAAAACCGCAGAGGTGATCAAATACCACCAAAAGAAAGCTCTATTTGTGGAAAAAAAAAGGACGCCAATTTTGTTTGGGAGCCATGTCGCACGACCGCGCAATTGTCAGTTAAAGCAACGCAGTGCCGAATCGCAAAAAGGGGCCTGGTCATAATGGCCCGTATTGGTCCGGGGCTTAAGTGGTTAAACTAAAAAATATTGTAGTTGATATGTCCATCTTAAAGGCGATCTCCAGGATTTTTTTTTTTTGTACACTTACATTGGTCCAGCTTGGTTACATCTAATCCTTCATATCGCACATCCAGGGAGGATGCTGAAATAGTGATTGTAAACGATCACCTTGTAAAACAACCTATTCAGTTTAAAATAGAAATGAAAGGCAAAACATTTTTGTATAGATAAAAAAAACATTATAAATGCCCTTTTCCTTCCTTTTTATAAGTGATCACATTCCCTCGGTTCTCAGCTGTATACGAGCTGAGGGAGGAGAAGCAGCAGCACACTGAGCTTCCTAGTGAAAGGCTGTGCAGGGGAGGCGTGTCAGGACAAGTCTGATCATTGGAGGAGAGCAGGCTGAGTTCCCAGCACAGCTAGAGAACTGACCACGTTGTACTCTTCTGCTTAGTGTGGTCAGTTTTTAATAGGAAAGCAGACAGACTGGCAGGAACACCAGGGATTTCACAAAAAGGAAGCAATACAAAGAGAACAGGATATTTTTTCATACAAGTACAGTACATGGTACATCAGGAATATGAAATGTTGGTATAACAAACACTTTAGCCTGTGCTATATTCAGTAATTTCTTGTCTCTTCTCAGAGCTTCTGGAGCAATTTGCCTCTGTATTCTCACCACAAGGGGTCACTCATTCAGCACGTCCTCCACCGTATAGAGAACATCTTGGGTTTGATTTACTAAAACTGGAGCAGCTGCGCATGGTAGCCAATCAGCTTCCAGTTTTTTTTTTGTCTAAGATTAAATTGAATGAGCCGACGTTAGCAGCTGATTGGCTACCACGCACAGCTGCACCAGATTTTGCACTTTTCATTTTTAGTAAATCAACCCCCTTGTATTTTTTTGAATTAATACAAAACATTCTGTGATTGGACAAGGTGGTAATTGTGACACCATCCACCCCTTCCTCTCCATCACTTTTTTTCACAAAAATTTGCTTTTTTTTTTTTCGTTTTACTGGTTCTTTATTATAAATCCAAATGCCAGAAAACACAGAAATGCAGAGTATATTAATCACATTTTAATCTAATAAGTGTTTTATATTTACAGCAAAAAATAATACAGTCTCTTTTTTTTTTTTTTTTTTAACCTATGACAAGAAAAGAAGTATTTAATGCATGTGTTGGTATATATGTCATTTGTATGTACTGTACACACACAGCAACTCTATCTACAGTTCTTCTATATACACAGAAATGAACATTGAAACATTCATCAGTTACATGCCAGTTTAATAAATAGAGCAAAACAATTTGGCACAAAGCTCAACACAGAAGTGAATAAATAAAGGAACAAAAAATGAAATAAATAAGAGCAGGAGGTGTAAATATGGTCCTACACCTAGGAACTGCCGCAGCCAACGTGGAAGTACATTTTCTGGTTGATGACACATTTGGCAGTCCCTATGTGAAAATCACTAGGAAAGCAGATAAAACATGGAAGCTAGAAAACAGAAATGTAGACAATATCAGTGGTAAAATAGCTACAGTGCAATGCAGTGAATATGTAATCCAGTTGTAATGCCCAGAGAAGATTGCACAGGATGCAGGAATACACATCTCTATTGATTGTGCTTCTGTCTACATATTTATAATGGAAGAGCTCTAGGAGATCTCAGCTGTAAGTAGGGATGATCACATCAGGACGGGCGCTGTTTTATTCTTCTGAATCTTTTTATGTATTTGTAGTAACACAGAAATCCATAACGCATAACACAAAATACATTGAAACTCATTGTATGAGCATTGCCACCCTCTAATAGGAAGTCTGATCACAGGAGCAAAAACACAAATTGTGGAGAGCAATAGAAGTGGTTCTGAAGTCAAAAGGTTTTTACCTTAAAGCAGAGTTTCACCCGCCCTTATTGTTGTTTTAACTTTGGATAGTAAAACATTTTTTTTTCTGCCTTATACAGCCCACTTCCTGTTTCTTGTCTGGTAAAAAGCCTAGGGTTATGACATCATGCACAGCTCTCTCTCACTCACTCTCGTGAGAGTTTGCCAGGAAGGGAGGGGGCATAAGTCCTAAGAGGGTCAATGAGAGCTTCAGAGCTGGAGGTGTGTCTGTGTAAATCCAGGAAGCGAACAGGCAGCAGCTTCAGCTGCCCACAGTTAAAATGGATGCAGCCAGACTCAGTGGAGGGAGATTTCTGCAGCATATTTGGCAAGTACAGAATCACAGTATATATAAAATAATATGCAAAGTGGTTGGAGGGAAGCCTCAGAATGGCAAAGATGTTTTTATTACAAATTATGTGAGCAGACGGCAGTTCCTCTTTAATGTATTCTATACATTATGGTAAAGAAACTTCTACTAGCTGCACCCCCGCCGTCCCCATTCCATGATTAAATGTACATTTGGCCAAAGGGAATGTATACGTAGTTTGGGTAACTGGATATGATCTCTATAAAGTCATTTGTATTGTGTATCACTACAGGAATGACCTTTAGTACTAAAGTGAGAATGGCAGGAGGTCCTGTTTTGCAATCACATTCAGGCCCTGCTTCCTATATTAATGTATAGAGAGCCAAAATCACCTAGTCATAGTGACACACGCAATATATACACAAGAACAGCATAGGTGGTTGTATTAAGAAACAGCCCATTTTCATCAAAAAGGTTATGCTTGAGGAACACATCCTGAGGCTCTCTTTTATAAATATCTCTCTGTTATCTCTCTGTTATAAAAATGTCTGATAATGCAGGGCATTTAAGGCTCATCTGTCTGTAAGCTCTGAATTTTATCTCTAAGGTTTACAACAGTTTTGTCACGTTTTTGGGAATAAGAGATATGCAATATCCCTATCGACAAAAAATAAAGACACAAAAAAAAGAGCTGTCTTAGCCCCCATTTACACTGAATCCAACTTTGAAATCGTACGCCATCCCTTGAAAGTGCACAATTTCAAAGCCGCATGTCAGTGTGACTTCAGGTGCGACTTGGCTGACATCTGTACGACTTCATGCACAGGTGTCTATGCAAGTCGAACTTGAAATCGCCAAAAATAGTGCAGGAACTTCTTTTTCAAATCTGTGCGGCACTGCGAATACGGCGTCACACCGATTTGAACAGTTCCATTGCCGACAATAGGGTGCAACTTGTCATGCGACTTGGACCTGTCAAATCGCATGACAAGTCGCACCAGTGTGAACGGGGGCTTAGGCCTGTTTCACATAGGCTTCAGCTTGTATAAGAGCAGCGTGAACAGCAAGCTTTGACCAATGATTTGAGAGCTTTTAGCAACCTTTGTTGAAGCCCCATTCAGCTCCAGTTCATAAATGTTGAGCACAGATCCTAATGAGAGTGCTGATTGACACTTTGCTAGCAGGCTCCAGACACTTCTTGAAGCTTGCTGAAAGCCTGCTGAAGCCTGCAAGCTGCTTGCTTAAAGTGGCAATCAGCACTCCCAGGATCTGTGTTCAGCATTTGCCCACTGGAGTTGAATGGTACATTAAAAGCTTCAACAAAGTTTGCAAAAGGCTCTGCAAATGCTTTGTCAAAGTGTGCTGTTCACCCTGCTCTTATACAAGCTGCAGACCACGTGAAACAGTCCTTTTTCTGCTATGCAGAGCAGAGGGGAATGCAAGCTGCTACAGGTACACACAGGAACCTGTAGGTGGCGATATACCTGCTGGATGCTCTCCTTTTTTAGGTGAATTAAATTTCATTGGGTAATATAATAAGAGAAGGGGCTAGGCTGTAAGGCACAACTCCAATACATCCTAGAACAGACTTTCTCAACCTTTTTATCCCAGAGGAACCCTTGAAATAACTTTCAGGTCCCAGGGAACCCATGCCAAGATTAGCCAAAGTTTTGTGTGTGGGGGTGTAGCGTATATGCATATATGCCCTCAGGAGGTACCACCCCCTACGTAATACATCTCAAAAATACACATGATATATGGGACTTTGCATTTACCTTCTGGGGTGTAATAAACAGATACAAATATTATGTATAAAAGCGTAACATTTTTATTTTTATTGAGAATATCACAAATGGTCAGCCATCCGAGATGGTTACTTCCCTGTCTTCAAAAATCCATTAAAGTAGGGCCAACGCATTTCGCGTGCTGAACCGCTCCAAAGCCTAATCTATGTAAAATTTTGAATCTTATCACTATGACATGCACAGATTCTCACGCAGAACAACCCGAGGAGTAACAAGGTAGTTGCCCACGGGCCTGGAAGACTCTATATCGCCACAAGTTCATGCACTTTATCTGCAGGAGATTATACTTTAATTCCTGTACGCATTTCAACTGTGTTGGTGATACATAGATTAGGCTTTGGATGTTAGAGTTTTGTTATACACCTGATAAATACCAGTATCAGATTTTATTTTATGGACTTGATTCATCCCTCTTGATACCACATGGTGGATATAACATGCATTTATGTAGAACACTAATTAATGATAATGATGCAACATGTTGTTATTTTATATATATATATATATATATATATATATATATATATATACATATATTCTGATTTATATGTACTTGTATATGTTGTTACAGTGCACTTTAATAAAATCTGAATAAGTGGGTCAGCCCACGAAACTCGTTGGCCCTACTTTAACGGAAGCCAGGGATGTAACCAGTCTATATATACAGGGGATCGAGAAGGTACTACCACCAAAAAGGGGTGGTGATAAATTCAGGATGCTCTGCAAAAAAAAGAGGTCTATTGGATATTTAAATATAAATACTAGGAAGCCGGTGGGCCTTAATTTTGAATGGTACGTCACTCATTTTTATGAGTGAAGCATTAATCAGGTCTTTTGTAGGTATTAGTTTATTTTAATATATTTTTAAAATTTTTATATCTTTTTTTCAATTGTTTTTCTGCCTTATTTTTTTCCTTAATTTTTTCCTTTATGCTTGTCAATTTTTCTGAACTTCTTGATAACAATTGATTTTAGTCTTAGAGGGTAATGTGGTTGGTTTCTGTCTCCCTTTCTTTGGCGGATGGGTTCTCCATATATTTTACCTCTGTGACATTAAATTAGTGCTTTGGTCTAGATCTGTCCATGTTCACACGTATGATTTTTTGAGTATTGTATGTCAACTTTGTTGGTACATTGTTTAATACTATCTTTTAATATCATTTTGTCTCAGATTAAATTTTTAGTTTCATATGAGACATAAGATTCATTATGTGTTCACATATACATATACATATATATAAATTAATATATTCTGAATAGGATATTATTACCCTACAATAATAGTATTGCTTAAATATATATCTGTTTGTGTATATCAATGCATGTAGATTTTTCATCTTAGTTATGTTGCAGATATGTAGCTTTTTTGGAGTATATGTCACTGTATAGGTTTTCAGTTGCTAACATTTATATTTTCACATTTTTCATCTTAAATGTATTTAGACTATTTTTTTTTCATTTTTGGCTTAACAGGTGATGGGCTATCTATCCGTTGTGGTGAATCCAATCATCTGTGGATGCCTGAACAGATGCGCTCCGGTGTTTCCAATTGTTAGATTAATTGGTATTAAGATCTTTTATTTGTGTTTGTATATACATTTGTATATGTGTCTGTCACTTCAGCAATGATTAAGCACCAGTCGAGGTGTGAAACGCGTTAGCTGGTATCTGTGGTTTACCAATACAGTATTTGCTGTATGTTTTACTGCTTTGATTATAAAGGTAATTGCATCGGAGTGCAGCCATCCAGACTTCTTTCTTCCTTCATGTTTCTGCTGCAAGCTGGGCTGGCACCCACTTCATGTGCAGAGGTTACAGAGCAGTAGAGGAGGTGATTTTCCTGAAGCAGTGCATGGTGTGTAACCATCTCGGATGGCTGACTTGTGGACATGTTTTTAAACTTATTTATATATTTGTGATATTCTCAATAAAAATGTTATGCTTTTATACATAGTATTTGTATCTGTTAATTACACCCAGGAGGTGCACACAAAGTCCCATATAACTTTTTGAGCCATGCTAAGATTAGTTCATTAGGGATCATACGGAAAAAGCCCCATACAAAAGTGGTCAGGGAGAAGAATGCCCCCCTTACAGTAATGGCACTGGCTCTGCAAAGTGGTGCTGGACCTGGAACTATGCAGGCTCCATAAGATGCGGAACCCCTAGCAATCTCTGGAGGAACCCTGGGGTTCTATGGAACCCTTGGTGAAAATGGCTATCCTAGAGCACAGAACACATTTAGGAAGTACAGTAGTACCTTGGATTACGAGCATAATCCGTTCCAGAAGAATGCCTGTAATCCAAAGCACTCGTATATCAAATCGAGTTTCCCTATAGAAGTCAATGGAAACTGCTTGCCTATGCAGTATCGCATGTGGCCAGAGGTGGGGGGGGGGGGCGGAGACACTCAGAGACCACTCGCAAGTGTCCCGAGCGTCACCGGCGCCCCCGCACCCCTGGCCAAATGCGGTACTGCACACCCCAGAGGTTTGAATCCTGCTCGTCTTGCAAGACAACACTCGCAAACCAAGTCAGGATTAAAACAAAAAAACAGCTCGTATTGTGAAACGCTCGTAAGCAGCGTTACTCGCAATCTGAGGTTTTACTGTACATGGTGTTTCATGTAATAACAGCATAAAAATCAATGTTCAGCAGTAAGCAATCAGAAATCATGTTTCACTACTCAATAATAGGCTAAAATCTGATATCTGAATGCTCACTCCAGTACATTAAACAATGTTATTTTCAAAGCCCCAGTCCTTTATACCCACTGAATTGCTAAAGGGTGACTCATATTTCCGTAGCAGATTTGGTCTCTAAGAATACCTTACCAAATCTCTTGTAGTAGTGCTTACACTCATGCCAGTAATGTGACTAATGGTGTTTATTAATGAAAAACTTTCCCAAGTTACATCACACTCAGGAATGCTGTACCTACTTTGTGCTATGTTACTCTTCACTGTGCGATGCAGACATTTATGGAATACATTTATTTACACAGGCTAAGAAGACAGAAGTTGAATGATTGTGTAACAATACCGGAAATGGTTATGCTGAGTTATACATGGATGTAGTAGCTCCTTCCCTCTATGTCATTAAACCAGAAAGATCACATTTTTTGGAATGTTGTGGACTTGATCATCAATAGAATCAGTTAAAATAGGATTTTTATAACAGCTTACCTGTAAAATCCTTTTCTTGGAGTACATCACGGGACACAGAGCGACATAGTCATTACTAATGGGTTATATAGATACCGTCAGGTGCTGGCACTGGCAACTTCCAAAACCGGAAGTACCCTCCCCTATATAAGCCCCTCCCATCCGGGAGCACCTCAGTTTTGTAGCAAAGCAATAAGTGTCCCCAAAGAGGGGCGGGAGCTCTGTGTCCCGTGATGTACTCCTAAGAAAAGGATTTTACAGGTAAGCTGTTATAAAAATCCTATTTTCTTTCTCGTACATCACGGGACACAGAGCGACATAGTCATTACTAATGGGATGTCCTAAAGCAATGCCAAATGAGGGGGGGGATACACCATATATAAGCTGAGCGCTATCAGACATGAGGATCTTTTGCGGCCTGCAACACACTGCGCCCAAAGGCGACATCCTCCTGACTTCTAACGTCCACCTGGTAGGACCTAGTAAACGTGTGTACCGAAGACCATGTTGCGGCCTTACAGATTTGAGCCAGGGAGGCCTGGTGATGCACTGCCCATGAAGTTCCAACTGCTCTCGTGGAGTGCGCTCTAACTTTGAACGGAGGCGGTCTCCTTCTCAAGCCATAAGCTTGCATAATGACCTGTCGAATCCACTTGGCTAAAGTAGACTTTGACGCTGCCTGACCCTTTCTGGGGCCTTCCGGCAGAATAAACAAAGTATCCGTTCTGCGAATCTGAGCAGTGGCTTTTAGATAAGCTTTAACTGCTCTTACTACATCCAAAGAATGCAATAACTTTTCCTCTACCGAAGTAGGTTTGGGGAAAAAAGAAGGAAGAACCACATCTTGGTTCAAATGAAACCTCGATACCACCTTAGGAAGAAAGGCTGGATGAGGACGTAACACTACTCTGTCCTTATGGATAACCAGATATGGCTCCTTACAGGACATAGCTGCTAATTCCGATACTCTTTTAGCCGAACAAATGGCCACTAGAAAAATCAATTTCCTGGTGAGAAGCACCAAGGAAATATGCTGTAATGGTTCAAATGGTTGTTTCTGTAGAACCGACAGAACCAAGTTTAGATCCCATGGACATATGGGAATATTAACCGGAGGCCTAATACGCATCACTCCTTGTATAAAGACTTTGACTAGTGAATGCGAAGCCAAGGGCCTTTGAAAAAATATTGACAAGGCCGAAATCTGACCCTTGATAGTACTCAAGGCAAGCTTCCTATCTACAGCCCACTGTAGGAAGTCCAGAATCCTACCTATTACGTACTTATGTGGATGCCATTTCTTGGCCTCACACCACGCGATGTACGCCTTCCAGATTCTATAGTAGATCTGCCTGGATACCGGCTTCCTGGCATTGATCATGGTAGATACCACAGCATTAGAGAGCCCTCTCTTTTTTAGAATGTGGGCTTCAATAGCCAGGCCGTCAAACCTAGGGCTGGTAAGGAAGGGTGGTATATCGGTCCTTGCGAAAGCCGGACGACGTGGGAGAGTCCAAGGACTCCCCACTGAAATTTTACAATCTCCGCGTACCACGCTCTTCGGGGCCACGCTGGAGCCACCGGAATCACTGGTTTCTTTTCTACCCTGATTCTGCGGAGTAATCGAGGTAACCATTGTGGCGGTGTGAATGCATATATCAGCTTGAACTGATCCCCAGGGAACACTAGGGCATCCGAGCCGCAAGCTAGGGGATCCCTTGTCCGAGAGACAAACCTATCCCCCTTTGCGTTGAATCTGGATGCTAGAAGATCTACATCCGATGTTCCCCACCGCTGACATATTGTCCAGAAAACCTCGGGGTGAAGGGACCCTTCCTCTGGGCCTAATTGCTGGCGACTTAGAAAGTCCGCCTTCCAATTCTCCACTCCTGGAATGAATACCGCAGATATGCTGGGACATATTTTTCCTGCCCATTTCAGGATGTAATTTACTTCCCTCTGGGCTGCACGACTCCTGGTGCCCCCCTGATGATTGATATATGCCACTGCTGTGGCATTGTCTGATTGAATTCTGACAGGGGACCCTTGGAGTTTGGATGTCCATGCTACTAGGGCATACCGGGCTGCTCGTATCTCTAAGAGATTGATGGGCAGGGCCTTTTCTGCATCCGACCATCTGCCCTGGAGAGACTATTGCTCCAGTACTGCTCCCCAGCCTATAAGGCTGGCATCTGTAGTGACCACCTTCCAAGAAATCGGACTGAAGGATTTCCTTTTTTCCAGATTCTGGGGAACCCACCACCAACGGAGGCTCTTGCGAACGGAAGGGGACAAGGACATTGTAAGTCTAGGGCCTGAACTTTTTTGTTCCAGGCTGACAGTATGGCCCCTTGCAAATTCCTTGAATGGAATTGACCGTAGGGTACTGCTTCGAATGATGCCACCATTTTTCCCAGCAGCCTCATATACAGGCGTATGGACGGCTGTCTTTTTTGTACCCACTAAGTGGATCAAATCTTTCAAAGACAACACCTTTCCTCGAGGCAAGAATATTTTTCTCTGGCCTGAATCCAACCTTAGCCCCAAGTATTCCAGACTTTTGACTGGTTTTTAGGGCTGACTTGTCTCGGTTGATAATCCAACCGTGAGATTCCAGATACTTGATCGTCTTGTGAACGACCACGTCTAGTTTTTTCACTGAGTGGTCTATCAGCAACAAGTCATCCAGATATGCCATTATCATTACACCTTGTGTTCTTAGATTGGCCAATAAAGGGCCAGAATTTTTGTAAACACTCGTGGTGCTGTGGCCAAACCGAAGGGTAAGGCTCTGAACTGAAAATGGCGCCCTTCTACTGCAAAGCGTAGAAATTTTTGGTGGACTGGAAAGATGGGAATGTGCAAATAAGCATCTTTGATGTCGATCGTGGCTAACCAATCCTCCCCTTGTAGGGCAGTGGCCACCGATCGGATCGACTCCATCGGAAAGTCCTGATATACAGGAATTTGTATAGCCCTTTTAGAATTAATATGGGCCTCCCGACCGCGTTTGCTTCGGGACTGTAAAGAGGTTTGAGTAAAACTCGAACCCTCATTCTTCCAGGGGAACCTCCATAATTACTCCTTGGAGCAATAGTTGTTCTAGTGCCAACAGGAGGGACTCTCTCTTCCGGGGATCCCTTGGCACGTTTGACCTCAAAAATGGGAAGGAGGAGAGTCTTTTAACTCCAAACTGTATCCCAAACCTACTGCGGAGAGCACCTATCTGTCTTGATCGTGTCCCGCCAGGTCTCTTGCGAACAACTGGAGTCCTCCCCCCACCCGACTGAGTGGGGGCTTCAATGAATTTAACTTTGGGGGAGGTTTTGTACCTCCCCTGACCCAGGGTTTCTCATTACCCTGCTACTGTCCCTGTTTTTTACCCCCGGGATTTGACCGAGGAGGCCGTCGGAACTGTTACACAGCCGATGCCCCAGGGACTGGAGAAGCAGGCCTCTTAAAGAGGGACCTCTAACTCTGCTTTTAACCGGTAAGAGCGTATTTTTACCGCTGGAAATTTTCTGGATATATTTGTCCAGGTTTTCCCTGAATAAGCGTTCACCATGAAATGGGACGCTAACCAGCCATTCTTTACAGGGAGCTTCAGCAGACCAGTTTTTGAGCCATAGGAGCCTACGCATATGTACTATAGACAGCGTAAGGCGGGAGGCCTGATGGACTGAATCCTCTATGGCGTCAACCGCAAAGCCTAAGGCTCTAGGTAGATCAGCTAGGGCAAAGCCTGCTGATCTGTCAAGTCCCTCAAGACCTGTTTCAACTGATCCTTCACTGCTTAGCAGACCCCAATAGCTGCTACTGCTGGTTGTATCACCAAGCAGATTTTCATAAGGACTCCAATCTTTTATCTATTGGGTTCTTGAACATTTGGACATTATCCACTGGACATGTCAGTGATTTATACATACAAGAGATGGCTGCGTCCACTGTAGGGACCTTCCATTTTTTTTTTTTTTTTGATGAACTTATCCTCCATGGGATAGACCACCGGAAATCTCTTGGGGGAATAAATATTTTCTCAGGACGTTCCCAATCCTGGTAAATGAGCCCTTTCAGTAAAGGGTGAAGTGGAAAAGAACAAACAGTCTGGGGGCTTCTAGCGACCCCAACGAGGATACAGTAGTGGTTGATGGTTCCGCAAGGTGCATTTTTAAATGCTGATCGGACCATGTTAGTCAGAGACTGAACCCATAATCTTTCAGCTTAAGATGCTGAGAAAAGGTTCCCCCACTGTTGATTCCTCTATAACAGAATCAACCTCATCCTGATCCCCTTCAGGCAGGTCGATCCCTGTATGGGACTGTTGCTCTGCTAACAGGCACTCTGAAGGAGGAGACGGAGATCGGGCGTGCTTTCCCTGACAGGGAGGCAGCGATAAATGTTGACAATCTCTCTCTAATCCTCCCAGAGCTGAGGAAAAAACCTCCTCTGTTACATACACAGGAGCAGGTGAACTGAGGACAGCCACAGTACCAAGTACCCTGCGGGGTCTCTACGGTCACTTACCTCTGAACTTCAGGGGAGACTGGTGCAGCAGGAGTATGCCCAAGATCCTCCGAGCCCGATGAGACCCCCTTCGCTTCCTGGAAGATTCAGTTCCGGAGCTTCTGGACGGCATATTCCTAAGCCTAAAGCTGAGGTATTCCAGCCGTAATACACCACTTTTACTGAGAATAGTCTAGCACAATTGCTGCTATATCACAGTTGGTGTCTACTAATGTGCCTTTCTAGGGGATGCCTGTATCAACCGCTTGCTGTATGCCTTTAAATGTTGCCAGCTCTGTCTCTGTACTTCATAGCCAGCTCACTACAATATTGTGTTTTGTTTTTTTTTTAAACTGCTGGGACGCCCGCACATGCGCAGAAGCGCTGCGGCGCGCACAGAGCGTCATCCCCCAGGCTCCGCCCCCTTTCCCGGCTCACCTCTATATATAGAGGCGCGTGCGCCTTCGGCGCTAATTTCAAATATGGTAACAAGGGACAGGAGCCAGGGCCCCTCTTTGCCGCAGGCCGGGGGATGGACGAGCACTGCAACATGGCAGAGGAAGCAGTTTCCTATAAGAGAACTCACCATCTGCCTGGACTTTGCTCTGCTGAGAAGAAGCTAGTCCACATGACAAGAAAACATTCCACAGCGGCCTCTAGTGGACAAACACAGGTACCGCAGTCTAATATATTAAATATATATAAAAAAATTTATTTTTTTTTTTTTCTTGACCACCATTAAAAATTATTACATTTTTTTAGTAGTTACAGGCATGCACAGAATTTTGCGGGAATACCATTAGGTAACAGACAGAAAGACAAATTAGGCTTGGGGGTCCCCCAATAGAACCAAGTTCCTGGGGGCCCCCACTTACCTGTTCCCCGCCGCAGGACTTTGTTTGGTCCACAAAAGCCCAAACTTCACCTATCACGGCAGGCATTGTAATCAAACCTTCAGGGACCGGGTTCCCAAGGATTCCACTCCCCTGGACCTGTATAGCACCCTGCACAGAAAACATCTTGGTCGTGGGTATGACCAGAGCTCTGGATCCCAGGGTCCAGCTCTCCTAAGAGAAGCATTACAGGCAAAACCTTGCTCTTCTCTGCAAGGCCCGGGTACCGACCGTTTAGCTATGAAGCTTTTTTGGTCGGATCCGGAATAGCTTACTGAGGCCCAAAAGAACCTGTACGCAAGCTCAGTGAAAAACACATGTTTCTTCTTGGCCAACACCTTAGACACTGGCAAAAAACTGAGGTGCTCCCGGATGGGAGGGGCTTATATAGGGGAGGGTACTTCCGGTTTTGGAAGTTGCCAGTGCCAGCACCTGACGGTATCTATATAACCCATTAGTAATGACTATGTCGCTCTGTGTCCCGTGATGTACGAGAAAGAAATGTTGTTTTTTTTTTGTGCCAAGACCACAAACTGTAATTTTCACACTACCAAATAATCACTAATATTTAAAATGCCCTACTAATTATTTTATCTGTGGTTCTGTCTAGTGAACTGGAAAACATAGACTGCAGGGTCTGTTCATACAGATGGTGAATACAGTTCTGTATCCAAGCCTGTATGAGTTTGTATGTTCTGCCTGACTTGGATTCTTTTTCAAGAGGGAAGGCTTGCTGGGGAGCAGTCAAAGTATACCTGTCATCAGAGTAGTATGGGGGCAATGTCAGTGATCTCCTTGTTCAAAAATCTAGTTGCCTGAGCACTGAATTATTTAAATCAGAAGTCCAGCCTGAGCTTTTTAGGCTGTGCTTCTCCTCTCTGTCACAGGAGTGCAATTCGTTTTGCACTCCTGTGACCCGTTTTCAGCAGAGATCGGTCTGAAGTCCGCTCTCCGATGACGTCACCAAGATCAGTCGAGACAGCGCGTCATCCCGACTTAGGAAGTATGGATCCACCAGGTGCCTAGACTGATGGCAGTCTCAGCCTCTCAGCGAGCTGCTTAGACGGCCGCTCCCCGCCCCTTCACAGCTCAACGCTCCAATGAGTGTGGAGGAACAGAGCAGGAGAGATGCTGACTGACAGGCAGCAGCTCTCTGCTCGAGGAGGTGAGAGAACCGAGTCATCTGCTATGTTCGGTGGCTCGGTTCTCAGTGAAGAGGCGGCGGGGGGACAGATCCAGCATCAGTCGGATGCTGCATTCACCTAGGAAAGTATGAATCTAGAAACAAAAAAAATATATACTTCTCTTTTAAATGTTAAAAAGTCTAGCTGCTTGACTATCAATCTGGCCCACAGACTTTAAGGGCTCGTTCACACTTCATGCATTGGGCTGTACTGAGCAGTCTTAAGACCGATACGAAAATCGGAAGTAAAATTTCGTCCGACGAACGATCTGCCGATTTTTGGATCGTTAGTATGGTGCTTTCGACAGCCGATTACGTTTTTTTCGTCAGACAAAAGCTGGATGTACAGACTATAACATTTTTGAGTCTTATGGATTCAGTTCACACCATTGCAGAAGTGCGTGTGATAGGGAAACAACACAGCTGCACAATTGGGAGACAATTGTCATTGTATAAAAGGAAGTGCCTGAAGAAGAACCTACATGGCAAACTCACAGGGTATTATTTTAATGATGGCTGCATATTCATTTAAAACTTTAAAGCTTATATGAGACTCTAGTTGTTGGGTTTATATCTAGTTTATTCTCTGTTATGAACACAGGTGCAGCATGCCCTGTTTAATAGGTACTGAATAAATACAGGCATACCCCACTTTAAGTACACTCACTTTACATACACTCGCGAGTAAGGATATACCCGCGAGTGTATGTAAAGTGCCTCACAAGTAGTGTACATACATTTTGCAGCTGCAGTAGAAGGAGCTGAAGCTCCGGGAGCATAGCCTGCCCTGTTCCAGTGTGCCCCTGACACCTCCACTACAGCCCCTGAGACCTCAACTACAGCCACTGAGACCCCACTACACCCTAGAAGTGAAAAAAGGTATTGTTTCACTTTAAGTACATTTTCGTTTTACATACATGCTCTGGTCCCATTGTGTACTTAAAAGTGGGGTATGCCTGTATGTAATAAAGCAGGCTGCAAAGGGCTGAGTGTGACCTCCTTTTCCTTGAGATGAATGCAAGTTCATCTCAATAGGATGCATCCAAAGAAACACCAAACAATTTAATTGCAGCCTCAGAATTGTCACCCATACTATGCCAAAAAAGGTAAGTTGGAATCTGCTGATCTGCATTTGATGCACACATCTACCCAAGCACTAACGTGAGATCACGCATGGGGGCACACGGCCAGTAAAAACAAGCAGTTAATCTGCATTTTTCTTGCCCATGACCACTTATTTACAAATTTACATGGTGGACAATCAGGTCCATTCACATTGCTGTGGATGTGATGCTTTGTGGTGTGTCAGATTTAACTCAGAATGCCCAATGTGACCATTGAAGTTAATTGAACTGCGTGACAACTGTGCACTAAGTGCTTGACATGTGGTTTTGGCAAAGTATTTCAATCCCCATTGGGATAAAAACAAAAAACAGACATTCAGGAGGCATCAGTATCTTGCAAGCTTGATTGATTCAGCCAAAGGTGCACCAAGCTTGCAAGTCTGTGTGGCTCTGTTGCCTGGGGGTGGTTGGATTGTATCTATATGACTGACAGCCTAACTGCAGCAGATCTCTTTTCAGAGGAGGCTGATTGGCAGTTTTGCAGTTATTCAGGAGGAGATACTGATAATGGTGAAAGCTGTGGGATGACATCTTCTCCTAATCCGGATAAAAATGGCCAGATTGAAAGATCGTCATCTAATCTCTTTGGGCATTTTCACAGCTGCACTCTACATTGTTTAAAATAGTTGTCAGGTCTGGATATTTTGCCAGTAGAGTCCCTGAGAGATACTGTATGAGAGCGCGAGTGATTCAGGGCAATAATCTAAAAAGAAATATGGGTGGACCCTTCGATAAAACTTAGCAATGCGCAAAGTTCAGTTATCCATTGCAACCAATCAGATCATTGTTCTAATAGGCCCCAGAAAGATGACTGGACATCTTGTCACTCGAATAACTGAAATATACAACTCTGTAGCTGCCATCAACGTATAATTTTACATCACAACCCTAAGTACAGTAGCTGTATAACCATTATGTGTTGGTGTATTTTTCAGTCACTACATAAAAAATGTACAATATTCACAGGTCATATGATCAGACTGTGGCACTAAGAAAAAGTACAAAACGTAATAATTGCCACAGTGCTTGCCATGAAAAGAACATCCTAGATTACGGACTTCCTTTTTAGGTGCGCCGTGGTTCTAGGCGATGGGACATCTGCGATAATATCCTCTGATTGTCAATGACGTTGAACTGCCGTACGTAATTTCGAACATCCTGGTGATTTTTGTTAACAAGGGAAGCATCGGGACCTGGTGGTAAAAACATTATTTTTAAATTGCTGTGCTTAAAATACAACTATCTTCAAATGGGTAATAATAGCAATTTGAATTTGCTGTCATTTCATTATTCATTGTAATTATTGCAGCGTTTGCTGTATAGTAGGTTTTGATGGGAAATTCATAGGTCTACAAGTTTGCTTGTCGCTAGCATGCATTCCTAGAGTTCAGATTTAAAAATAAATAATGGCACCTAAAACATACCAGTAGCTTTATTTGTATTTTGGATGACGTTCTGAATAATCACTTAGCCTCTCTGCTTAATAATTATTGAGATAAAATGTCTTGGGATTATTATTGGGATTGATTTACTAAAGGCAGAGCTTAGTAAATGAGATAAAGGTTCACTTTGCAAAAAATACCCAATCACGTGCAAGGAAAAGTAAATAACAAAACAAAAAAAAGCATTTTTGCTCGCACATGATTGGATGATGGAAGTCAGAGGAGTTCCCCCTCATTTACTACACACTGGAGCAACTGCACTTGCAAAGTGCACAGTCTTTTTGCCTTTAGTAATTCGACCCCATCGCTGTCAGTGTGTTGGCAGACATAAGGGTTGCTGTACTAAAAGCAATATATTGTGCACTTCGCAAGCAAAAAACTGCATCATTACATACAGGGCACACGTAGCATATCCAGTCTCTCTGCCCTGCTGCTGGGACCCCACCCTCCCCAGTATCAAGCCATTGTCAGCTATGTTTAACCACTTCAGCCCCGGAAGGATTTGCCCCCTTAACCTCCTTGGCGGTATTCCCGAGTCTGGCTCGGGGTAAGATTTCAGTACCTAAAGCGGTACCCCTGAGCCAGACTCGGGATCGCATCGCAGGATACAGGGGAGGATACAGGGGAAGTTACTTACTTTGTCCCTGGATCCTGCAATGTGTCCCGCTGTGTGAGCGAGCCGTCATCTCACTCAATCCTCACTGCCGAGTGCCGCCGAGCTCCGTTCCCTGCGACGTTGTGGCGCACAGGTAGCGGAGTTCGGCGCCAAATTCAAAAAGTGAAACACACAATACACATACAGTATACTGTAATCTTACAGATTACAGTACTGTATCAAATAATTACACATCCCCATTGTTCCTAGTGGTCTGCCCAGTGTCCTGCATGCACTTTTATATTATAAAAACTGTTCTTTCTGCCTGGAAACTGGAGATTGTCCATAGCAACCAAAAAGTGTCCCTTTATGTCAAAAGTGGTTTTAGACCAGCTAGAAAACAGCGATAATAAATTAGAATCACTTGCAGAATTGAGCGATAGCGATTTGTGGGGAAATTCGTCATCAAACACTGAAAAACACTTTTATTATTATTATATTATTATTTGTTATAATTATTTTATAGTTATTTATTATATTATAATTTATAATTTTGTTTTTTGAACTTTATCATACCTGGGATGTCTACTAGACTCTGGTTTGGACAGATTTAAGTGAGTTATTCCTAAGAATTACAGGCCTACAATATAAAACGCCAAATTTCCATGCAGAATAATAGGATTTTTATAACAGCTTACCTGTAAAATCCTTTTCTTGGAGTACATCACGGGACACAGAGCGACATAGTCATTACTAATGGGTTATATAGATACCTTCAGGTGCTGGCACTGGCAACTTCCAAAACCGGAAGTACCCTCCCCTATATAAGCCCCTCCCATCCGGGAGCACCTCAGTTTTGTAGCAAAGCAATAAGTGTCCCTAAAGAGGGGTGGGAGCTCTGTGTCCCGTGATGTACTCCAAGAAAAGGATTTTACAGGTAAGCTGTTATAAAAATCCTATTTTCTTTCTCGTACATCACGGGACACAGAGCGACATAGTCATTACTAATGGGATGTCCTAAAGCAATGCCCAACGAGGGGGGGGGGATACACCATACATAAGCTGAGCGCTATCAGACATGAGGATCTTTTGCGGCCTGCAACACACTGCGCCCAAAGGCGACATCCTCCTGACTTCTAACGTCCACCTGGTAGACCTAGTAAACATGTGTACTGAAGACCATGTTGCGGCCTTACAGATTTGAGCCAGGGAGGCCTGGTGATGCACTGCCCATGAAGTTCCAACTGCTCTTGTGGAGTGCGCTCTAACTTTGAACGGAGGCGGTCTCCTTCTCAAGCCATAGGCTTGCATAATGACCTGTTGAATCCACTTGGCTAAAGTAGATTTTGACGCTGCTTGACCCTTTCTGGGGCCTTCCGGCAGAATAAACAAAGTATCCGTTCTGCGAATCTGAGCAGTGGCTTTTAGATAAGCTTTAACTGCTCTTACTACATCCAAAGAATGCAATAACTTTTCCTCTACCGAACTAGGTTTGGGGAAAAAAGAAGGCAGAACCACATCTTGGTTCAAATGAAAACCTTGATACCACCTTAGGAAGAAAGGCTGGATGAGGACGTAACACTACTCTGTCCTTATGGATAACCAGATATGGCTCCCTACAGGACATAGCTGCTAATTCCGACACTCTTTTAGCCGAACAAATGGCTACTAGAAAAAACAATTTCCTGGTGAGAAGAACCAAGGAAATATGCTGTAATGGTTCAAATGGTTGTTTCTGTAGAACCGACAGAACCAGGTTTAGATCCCATGGACATATGGGAATATTAACCGGAGGACTAATACGCATCACTCCTTATCTAAAGGCTTTGACTAGTGAATGCGAAGCCAAGGGCCTTTGAAAAAATATTGACAAGGCCGAAAACTGACCTTTGATAGTACTCAAGGCAAGCTTCCTATCTACAGCCCACTGTAGGAAGTCCAGACTCCTACCTATTATGTACTTATGTGGATGCCATTTCTTGGCCTCACACCTTGCGATGTACGCCTTCCAGATTCTATAGTAGATCTGCCTGGATACCGGCTTCCTGGCATTGATCATGGTAGATACCACAGGATTAGAGAGCCCTCTCTTTTTTAGAATGTGGGCTTCAATAGCCAGGCCGTCAAACCTAGGGCTGGTAAGGAAGGGTGGTATATCGGTCCTTGCGAAAGCAGGTCCGGACGACGTGGGAGAGTCCAAGGACTCCCCACTGACATTTTACAATCTCCGCGTACCACGCTCTTCGGGGCCACGCTGGAGCCACCAGAATCACTGGTTTCTTTTCTACCCTGATTCTGCGGAGTAATCGAGGTAACCATTGTGGCGGTGTGAATGCATATATCAGCTTGAACTGATCCCAAGGGAACACTAGGGCATCCGAGCCGCAAGCTAGGGGATCCCTTGTCCGAGAGACAAACCTGTCCACCTTTGCGTTGAATCTGGATGCTAGAAGATCTACATCCGATGTTCCCCACCGCTGACATATTGTCCAGAAAACCTTTATACTTGATTGTCTTGTGAACGACCACGTCTAGTTTTTTCACTGAGTGGTCTATCAGCAACAAGTCATCTAGATATGCCATTATCATTACACCTTGTGTTCTTAGATTGGCCAATAAAGGGCCAGAATTTTTGTAAACACTCGTGGTGCTGTGGCCAAACCGAAGGGTAAGGCTCTGAACTGAAAATGGCGCCCTTCTACTGCAAAGCGTAGAAATTTTTGGTGGACTGGAAAGATGGGAATGTGCAAATAAGCATCTTTGATGTCGATCGCGGCTAACCAATCCTCCCCTTGTAGGGCAGTGGCCACCGATCGGATCGACTCCATCGGAAAGTCCTGATATACAGGAATTTGTATAGCCCTTTTAGAATTAATATGGGCCTCCCGTTCGCGTTTGCTTCGGGACTGTAAAGAGGTTTGAGTAAAACCCGAACCCTCATTCTTCCAGGGGAACCTCCATAATTACTCCTTGGAGCAATAGTTGTTCTAGTGCCAACAGGAGGGACTCTCTCTTCCGGGGATCCCTTGGCACGTTTGACCTCAAAAATGGGAAGGAGGAGAGTCTTTTAACTCCAAACTGTATCCCAAACATACTGCGGAGAGCACCTATCTGTTTTGATCGTGTCCCGCCAGGTCTCTTGCGAACAACTGGAGTCCTCCCCCCACCCGACTGAGTGGGGGCAACCCTTCAATGAATTTAACTTTGGGGGAGGTTTTGTACCTCCCCTGACCCAGGGTTTCTCATTACCCTGCTATTGTCCCTGTTTTTTACCCCCGGGAATTGACCGAGGAGGCCGTCGGAACTGTTACACAGCCGATGCCCCAGGGACTGGAGAAGCAGGCCTCTTAAAGAGGGACCTCTAACTCTGTTTTTAACCGGCAAGAGCGTATTTTTACCGCTGGAAATTTTCTGGATATATTTGTCCAGGTTTTCCCTGAATAAGCGTTCACCATGAAATGGGACGCTAACCAGCCATTCTATACAGGGAGCGTCAGCAGACCAGTTTTTGAGCCATAGAAGCCTACGCATATGTACTATAGACAGCGTAAGGCGGGAGGCCTGATGGACTGAATCCTTTATGGCGTCAACCGCAAAGCCTAAGGCTCTAGGTAGATCAGCTAGGGCAAGGCCTGCTGATCTGTCAAGTCCCTCAAGACCTGTTTCAACTGATCCTTCACTGCTTAGCAGACCTCACTGCTGGTTGTGTCACCAAGCTTGCTGTAGAAAGAAGCAGACTTTCATAAGGACTCCAATCTTTTATCTATTGGGTTCTTGAACATTTGGACATTATCCACTGGACATGTCAGTGATTTATAGATACAAGAGATGGCTGCGTCCACTGTAGGGACCTTCCATTTTTTGATGAACTTATCCTCCATGGGATAGACCACCGGAAATCTCTTGGGGGGAATAAATATTTTCTCAGGACGTTCCCAATCCTGGTAAATGAGCCCTTTCAGTAAAGGGTGAAGTGGAAAAGAACAGACAGTCTGGGGGCTTCTAGCGACCCCAACGAGGATACAGTAGTGGTTGATGGTTCCGCAAGGTGCATTTTTAAATGCTGATCGGACCATGTTAGTCAGAGACTGAACCCATAATCTTTCAGCTTGAGATGCTGAGAAAAGGTTCCCCCACTGTTGATTCCTCTATAACAGAATCAACCTCATCCTGATCCCCTTCAGGCAGGTCGATCCCTGTATGGGACTGTTGCTCTGCTAACAGGCACTCAGAAGGAGGAGACGGAGACGGGCGTGCTTTCCCTGACAGGGAAGCAGCGATCAATGTTGACAATCTCTCTCTAATCCTCCCAGAGCTGAGGAAAAAACCTCCTCTGTTACATACACAGGAGCAGGTGAACTGAGGACAGCCACAGTACCAAGTACCCCTGCGGGGTCTCTACGGTCACTTACCTCTGAACTTCAGGGGAGACTGGTGCAGCAGAAGCATGCCCAAGATCCTCAGAGCCCGATGAGACCCCCTTCGCTTCCTGGAAGATTCAGTTCCGGAGCTTCTGGACGGCATATTCCTAAGCCTAAAGCTGAGGTATTCCAGCCGTAATACACCACATTTACTGAGAATAGTCTAGCACAATTGCTGCTATATCACAGTTGGTGTCTACTAAAGTGCCTTTCTAGGGGATGCCTGCATCAACCGCCTCTGTGTGCCTTTATACTGTTGCTAGCTCTGTCTGTGCACTTCAATAGCCAGCTATAATGTGCTTTAAAACACGCTGGACGCCCGCACATGCGCAGTAGCGCTGCGGCGCACACCTGAGCGTCATCCACCCGCTCCGCCCCTTTTCCAGATCGCCTCTATATATAGAGGCGCGTGCCCGCGCACGCACGTGCGCCTTCGGCGCCTTTTTTGAAAACAATAAGGAGCTAGATGGGAGCCAGGGTCCCTTTGCCGCAGGGCCCGGGGATGGATGAGCGCAGCAACAGGGCAGAGGAGACAGCTTCCCAGCAGAGAACATACCAACTGCCTGGATTTGATTCTGGAAGAAAAAAATCCACATTACAAGAAAAAGAACCATAGCGGCCTCTAGTGTCTAACACAGGTACCGCGGTCTTACATTTTTTTTTTTTTTTCTTGCCTACTATTAAAATTTTTACATTTTCTCAGTAGTAACAGGCATACACAGAATATTAGCGGGAATACCTTAGGCAACAGGCAGAAAGACAAAATAGGCTTGGGGGTCCCTCAATAGAACCAAGTTCCCGAGGGCCCCCACTTACCTTTTCCTCGCCGCAGGACTCTGTTTGGTCCACAGAAGCCCAAACTTCACCTATCACGGCAGGCATTGTAATCAAACCTTCAGGGACCGGGTTCCCAAGGATTCCACTCCCCTGGACCTGTATAGCACCCTGCACAGAAAACATCTTGGTCGTGGGTATGACCAGAGCTCTGGATCCCAGGGTCCAGCCCTCCTAAGAGAGGCATTACAGGCAAAACCTTGCTCTTCTCTTGCAAGGCCCGGGTACCGAGCGTTTAGCTATGAAGCTTTTTTGGTCGGATCCGGAATAGCTTACTGAGGCCCAAAAGAACCTGTACGCAAGCTCAGTGAAAAACACATGTTACTTCTTGGCCAACACCTTAGACACTGGCAAAAAACTGAGGTGCTCCCGGATGGGAGGGGCTTATATAGGGGAGGGTACTTCCGGTTTTGGAAGTTGCCAGTGCCAGCACCTGAAGGTATCTATATAACCCATTAGTAATGACTATGTCGCTCTGTGTCCCGTGATGTACGAAAAAGAAAATGGTACCGCTTTCAGCACCTAAAATCTGACAGAATCATACTGCCAGGGAGGTTAATGACCAGGCCATTTTTTGCGATACCGCACTGCTTCGCTTTAACTGACAATTGCGTGGTCATGCGACACTGTACCCAAACAAATAGAGCTTTCTTTTGGTGGTATTTGATCACCTCTGCGGTTTTTATTTTTTGCGCTATAAACAAAAAAAAGAGCGTAATTTTTTTTAAAAAAAGCAATATTTTGTACTTTTTGCTATAATAAATATTCCCCAAAAAATATAAAAAAAAATAATTCTTACTCAGTTTAGGCCGATATGTATTGTTCTACATATTTTGGTAAAACAAAACGCAATAAGCGTATATAGATTGGTTTGCACAAAAGTTATAGTGTCTTCAAAATAGGGGATATATTTATGGAATTTTTTGTTATTCATTTATTTTTTTACTAGTAATGGCGGCGATCTGCGATTTTTATTGGGACTGCGACAGATCGAACACTTTTGACGCTTTTTTGGGACCATTGACATTTATACAGCGATCAGACCTAAAAATAGCCACTGATTACTGTATAAATGTCACTGGCAGGTAAGGGATCAAGGGGTTAAATGTGTGTCCTACTCAGTGATTCTAACTATGGGGGGATGGGACTGCCTGAAGGAGGAGACATATCGCTGTTCATACTTAGTATGAACAACAGATGTGTCTCCTCACCCCTGACAGAACGAAGATCTGTCTGTTTACATTGACAGATCTCCGTTCTGTGTCTCTCAGGAGCGATCGCGGGTGCTCGGCGAACATCGCGGCCCGACGGGCATGCGCATCAGGTTCGTCGTGGTGCCTCCGGCGGCACGCGTGCACCCCCTAGTGGTCTTAAAGCGGCCGACGTATACCTACACCGAATTGCGAGCCAACCTGCCGCAGTATAACTGCAGCGGCTGGTCGTCTAGTGGTTAATCAAAGACGCATTACTGTATACTCAGTAGAGAAGTCTACTTTTATATTTATATTCATAGTTTTTTTGAACACGGTGACTGGATATTGATTTTGGACACACATTTATATTTTTGTTTTTATTGTTTTTTTTCTTTTTCATGAACTCGCTTTATTTATATAGACTTTTGTATATGATATATTGTATTGATTCATGTGCGCTTATTTTTCACTGTATTTTGTTGCAATTTTAATGTAGCACCCCTTTATTTATTTTTTAGTTCGTAATAACAGGTTCACTGTTAAATGAGCAGCAACCTAGTGTTTTACACTTGTTTTAGGGTTTTTGTTGGCGCCCCTTCTAATTCATCATCATCAGAGAAGTTGACAGCTGTAGCTGTTAAAAGCTGTAGCTGTCAAAAAAGCAGTTTGAAACATCTGTTTTACAGCTCTGTATATGTATTTCATAAAGGAATACTATTTTGGATGTCATCCTGAGTGCCAACCATCCCTTTCCTTATTCTGGTAGGTTGGAGGGGTCAGCAGCCTCAAGGTCTGAGCACTGGGTGGAGCTTTTATGTGGGTAGGTTGCAGCACCTATAGACTTGTTTTCCTTGGCAGTCCCACTATAAGTCACTAATCGCCGCCATTACTAGTAAAAAATTAAAATAATTCGAAATTCTATAAATCTATTTTTTAAAACCAAAAAACATGTAGCAGAATACATATTGGCTAAAATTGATGAAGGAATTTATTTATTTTCAATTTTTTTATTGGATGTGGTTTATAGCAGATTTTTTCAAAATAGTCTGTATTTTTTTGTTTATAGTGCAAAAATTAAAAACCACAGAGGTGATCAAATACCCCCAAAAGAACACTCTATTTCTGGAAAAAAAAAAGGACATACATTTTGTTTGGGTACAGCGTTGCAAGACCGCGCAATTGTCAGTTAAAGGAACACAGTGGCGTATCGCAAAAAATGGCCTGGTCATGAAGGGGGGTAAACCTTCCGGAGGTCAAGTGGATAAAAACATTGAGGCCGGGTTCACACTATTGTGAATTAGATGCCCGCATCCAATTCACAATAGCAGGAGATTGTGACCGGCTTTCCGTGGAGCCGGTTCATATATCTCCGATGCGGCTTTGGTGCGAATTTGCACAGGAGCAATGTGCGTCTTTTGGTTCGTTTCAGGTATAAATTCAGCCCAAAATTCGGGCTGAAATCTGACCTGAAAAGGTGAACCAGGACACACAGGACCCCTGCTGGGAGCCGCATCGGCATTAGGTGTGAACCGAGCTTCATGCATTGATTCAACCATGTATTTCTATACAACAATTAAAAATGACATCCCATCACACTTATTCTTCTACTTTAGAGATATGCAATTAGCGGACCTCCAGCTGTTGCAGAACTACAAGTCCCATGAGGCATAGCAAGACTCTGACAGCCACAAGCTTGACACCCAGAGGCAGAGGCATGATGGGACTTGTAGTTTTGTAACAGCTGGAGGTCCGCTAATTGCATATCCCTGGTCTACATGTTTCAACATCCTGCCTCCTTCAGGAAATGCATGATAGGGATACTAATGGGCAAGAAGAAAAAACAAAAAGATTCAAAAAGTCAACATGCTGAATATTAGACTTGTGCACAACGGAAAAATTTGTTTAGTTTCGGTCCTGTTGATTCGTAATCGTTTGGAATTTTGCTAGACGGGATTTTTCGTGTTCGGACTAATTCTTACTTTCGGTAGAGTACATTGTTTTTCGTTGATTCTGGACACAACTCCTACTTTCGTAACTTTTTCTGGGTTTGTTGATTCGTAATTTTCCGTGTCTCTCTCACAACGACGCTGCCTATTATGCCTAATGTGCTTCGAATGGATTTCTACTTTTCTAAATACATAGCGGTTATTTGTAACGATTCAAAATCTCGTATTTTACTTTCGTTTTTTACATGCGGCTATAGCCTCTGCCCCTGTACATCATTTTGAGAGGGTTCAGTACGGTGAGGGAGAAGCAGAGAGCAGAGCAGAGTGTTATTTTCCTTTGAATGGATTCGTACATTCGTAACTTTTTTCATAACAAATTATGCCGAAAAAATTCGGGCATTCACTATTTGCGCTAAAAAAAAAATCGGATTCGGTTTTATTCGTAATTGCTTTGTTTGGAAATTTGAATGCTTCCGAATGTCCGAAAGTTGCTAAATTCTGACGAATTTCGATTCGTAACGAAACGAATTGCACAAGCCTACTGAATATACACAAACCTGGAGGGTTTGATGGTGCTTAATAACGCTTAATAATGGTTTTTGTATATTTCCACATGTTGACTGATTTCTTGCGCTGTTTGTTTCCGTTTTGTCTATTATGCCCCGTACACACGATCGTTTTTCATGCCGTTAAAACTGCCATTTTAAAAAATGGCCCTGAAAAATGATCGTGTGTAGGCTCCAGAGCATTTTTAACGACGTGAAAAACGGCCATTAAAAATTCCGGACATGCTCTCTTTTTTCACGTCGTTTTTCATGTCGTTTTTTTTAACGACGTGAAAAACGATAGTGTGTATGCTTTAACGACGTGAAAAAAACGCGCATGCTCAGAATCAAGTATGAGACGGGAGCGCTCGTTCTGGTAAAACTAGCGTTCGTAATGGAGATAGCACATTCATTACACAGTAACGGACTGAAAAGCGCGAATCGTCGCTCAACAAACTTTACTAACATGAAGGGTGGCGCCATTCGAACGGAACTTCCCCTTTATAGTGCCGTCGTACGTGTTGAACGTCACTGCGCTTTGCTTGATCGTTTTTTTTAATGATGGTGTGTACGCAAGGCAGGCTTGAGAGGAAACATGAAAAAAAACGAGGAGAAAAACGTCGGTTTAAAAAATGACATTAAAAACGATCGTGTGTACGGGGCATTAGTATACCTTTCACACATTTTCCTGAGGAAGCCAGGATGGCGAAACATGTAGAAGAAAAAGTGTGATGGGATGTCATTTTTATTTGTTTTTAAGAAGACATAGTTGAATCAGTGCATCAATGTTTTTAATTAAAGTTTATGTAATTTTAACAATAGTTTGTGTAATACCAATAATGCACCTATAAAATCCCATCCTTTAACTCTTTTGCTAGCACTTTTTTATCAAAAAGGGATGATGGTACCAATTAGAATTTTTTTTCTGTTCTTATCCATAATGCCTAAATACAAGACTTTATAGTTTATAGTTATGCATTATGAAGAGAACATGTCACTATTCTAACAATCCTTGAGTATGCACAGTCTCTTTCAGAGTCCCAATAAAACTGGGACAGTCCCACCAAAACTGGAACTGTAAGATGACATGGCAAATGTGTTGCTAAAAACTGTTCTAAGCCTTTGCGTTACATCTGTAGTTCAAAGAAGTATATCACAGGGAGATAAACACCAATCAAGTAAATCAGTGTTAATGTACAGTATCAATTAGCAAGCTGACATGATATAAATGCTATAAAAGAAATGTAATCTATTCTTCTATTTAGAAGTTTAACTTGACAAAGGCGGCTTGTGCTGGAATCTAATTTATGGTCTGTTTTGATCATTTAAATTCAGAGCTGAGTTTTATAGAATCACTTTACCATAACATGCTAATTATGACTGTGACACAGTGACAGTGCATATAGAATAGATAATAAAGCCATTATGATACATACTTAAACAGAGCCATAAAATGCTTTATCTCTCATTCTACGCTCGTACATAATAACCTTGATGAAAAATACAACTTACTGAAGGGCACGCTCCGGCAGTATCTCATTGTTCTGACGGTGTTTGCAATCATACGCTGAAAAACACAATTCATTGTCCTAATATTAATGTCACTTGTTTGAAACAAAGGCAGTGATATATTTGCAGTATTGCTGTACTATTTTAGCAGAACTCTTTATAATTGTAAGGTACCGTTTGGTTCCGTTATCAATGTTTACCAAGTAGGATAAACTCCTTTTAGAGCAGCACAAGGAGCCAATCAGTTGTTCTGCAGTTCAGGGAAAATTCTGATAGGAGGAGAGAGGAGAGTGACAGAGAGATGAGCTCATCAGTGTGCTGCTTTTCATTTCACTGTCCAGTCACAGGGTAGGGAAGGGGAGGGAGACCTGTTCCTCCTCTGCCAGACAAGACTGTGCTGCATCGCAGAGTAATGTAAATGTTAGATCTGGATAGGCAGAAATACACATTCTTTGATAAGAAAAACAGCTCCCCTATGCCCCTTTCACACATGCGGATCGTTTGTCCGATTTTCATCCATTTGTTTACTTGCGGCTCTACGTGTGTGCTTCATGTACATGATGAAGCACACACAGTCTGGGCTTCTCCCCTATTATAGACATTTTGTACCATATAGAGTGACTTATTTAGGAGGGTCTGCCCTATTGCCAGAAATATGCAAGAATTACAGCTGTGTGCTACATAATGGAGACTGACCTGCTTCCAATGTTGGCATTCTCACTCTTTATATTGGCCAGGAACTCTGCTTTAATCTGATTTACCTGTATTTACAGTCATGCCATATAACTAATACAACTAATGTGCAATTTCCTCTCTTAACAGCACCTGCTGTTCTCAGTCTGTGTGCACCTGTCACCTGATTTGCCCTTAGAAGTGCATGGACAATGCTCTGACCCAGGGCAGGCAGCATAACTGGAAAAGATTTTGCTTAGCTCAACAACTTTCAGCCTAGATTCACATTGATGCGATTTGGAATGCGATTTGACATGTCAAATCGGTGGCTATTGCCGGCAATGGCACCGTCCAAATCAGTGCAATGCTGACTCTGTGGGGCCGCACCGATTCCCAAAAGTAGTTTTCGCACTACTTTTGGTGACTTCGGGTGCGATTGCAATACTCATCTGAGTAGGAACCCGCACAGATGTCTCTGAAATCGCTCCCCAAGTTGGACTGACATGCGGGTATAAAATCGTGTGAGTTCAGCTGAATTCGCACAATTTCAATCTCGCTGTCAGCGCAAATCCACAGCAGGTTATATTTTCAGGATTCCCCTACTTTTTCAGTGAAGAGAGAGAGAGATGATGGCGTTCTGGTGAGGCTGGGTACTCCGCCCCTCCTTTCCCCCAGCCTATCAGTAAACACCAACCCCTCCCCTCTCTCCTCCCCCCTCACCTCTCATGAGCCAATCGAGCAAGCATGGGCGTAGGTCTGATGAAGGAGCCGTGCATGCTCCGAAACCACCACCTTCACCTGATGTTACATCGGCCGCTGCGTTCCAGCTTGGTTCCAGAACCCGGGCCGCCTCATCGCATCTTCAGCTCCTCGCCAATCCACGTCACCAGCGTGCAGGACGTCTCTCTCTCTCCCCCAAACAGATGAGAATTACAGCGATCCACATGAGGACAAATCATTATATGACTATGAACTTGTACTATCTTGTAAGTGTTATTAATCCCAATGTGCCTGTAATAGATCTTTTAACCACTGCACTTAGAGGCGCTTTTCTCTTTCCTTTATCAGCCTCTCAGCGGCTTGCTGAGAGACTGAGCCAGGTGCCAGTCCAGCTTTGGCTGTACTTCTCCTTCAAGGGAGGAGGAAGGTTGAGGAGCAGTAAAAATGTAGCTTAGCCACATGTTTTTACCACCCCCTGAACCACAAGTCTAAACTAGTCCTTCCAGCTTCTACCCACAACTAACACTGACTAGCCCTTTAATGTAGTGGGCTCACTTTTCCTTATAAACCTTTTCTCAGGAGTTCTTTAAGAACCTAGACCTGGTATAAATAATGCCTCAAGTTCAGAAGAAAGAAACATACAATTAAAGATATGGTAAGTGTTACTCACTCGCTGGTTTCCAGTTTCTTTCTGTACTGTTTTGCTCACGCTGCTAATTATAATAACATATTATATAACTACTTGTTACAATATCCAACAGCTGTCGGTATCGGATGGTTATTTATAACCTCCCACTAGTTAGATGGAGTCTTGTGCAGTGTAACCCCAGATCTCCACAGTTTAAAGCCTATGCCATGACCTCATAATTGTTATAAATATTCACAAGCTCACTAAGGATATATCAGATTCACGACTGTCATGGCTGTAAAGTGACAAAATGATATTCAGTGCTGCATATACCCCGATGATGGAACATAAGCTAGGCTTACTACTTCTCCAATGCTTTAACTTTTTCTTAAAAAAACATGCAAGCATGTCTCTTTTTTTCCTCTTTTTTCACTGTTCTGACAGCCAAAGGGGGATTTCGTCTGACAGCCAAAGGGGGATTTCGTCTGGCAAGTGTTTGGGTTGCAGTTTGGTCCCAATGACTTCAATGGATGAGTGTGACAGGTGGTGTCGCTTGTCAAACTCAACATGGTGAATTTGATCGAGAGGCAACAAAGAAGCAAAGTTTACCAGATGTGGCATGTGTATAACCCCCTCTGACCCCCATGTTATATTTTAGGTGGGTGGTCAAGGTGCGGCTCAACTGCCTGTATTTTTTATTTATTTTTATATATGGGACTTTTTCTTGTCTTATTTAATTTTTTTTATTTATTTTTTCTCTTTTTAGAATTCACTGCAAATAATGTTTTTGCATTTTGGGTTACAATATACAATTTAGTGAACTAATCAGATTTAATAATTAGATAATATGTTTAGAATACATTTACAAGAACTGATTATATCCCATCCAGCTTTAAGCCTAGTACACGCTATTAAATAAAAGAAACTGACAGCTCAGGTCAGAGCCGCTGTACTAATAATTTGATGTTAGTACATCAATCTCCCATGCTGAGCTATTGTGTTCTGACAGGGGGACGCACCCCCTCCCCCGCCAGAACGCTCCGGTCAGCGCTTTCAGCCATTGGCTGAGAGCCCTGATCGGGAGCCGGTCGGCTGCTGGTTTTCCCATTTTTGTCCGACAGAAGCCGACTGAACAGCCAGCTTCTGTCGGATCGGCTGCCATACACATGGGCCGAATGTTGGCCGGTTCGGTCTATGTGTACTAGGCTTTAAATGGTAGCTCTTCAAGAGGAAGTAAACCCTCTAAAACTTTTCCTAAAAAAGAAAAAACCCTGCAAGAGAAAGGCATAATGAGCTAGTATGCATAGCATACTAGCTCATTATGAATTACTTACCTGAGATCGAAGCCCCCGCAGCGACCCTCGTTCCTCTCCTCTGCCACCGCCATGATACCCGAGTGACTTCCGGGTATCGCTGCTCCGGCGCTGTGACTGGCCGGAGCAGCGATGACACGGGATGGCATGATCTCATTCATTAACGATGGCACGTTCATTGCGCCACATGCGCTGTAGACATCGGTGCAGTCTTTTCTGCAAATATCTCCTTAACCGTGTAGGTTAAAGCTGAGGTGCAGCGGAAAAAAAAATATGAAAAGCCAGCAGCTGCAAATACAGCAGCTGCCGACTTTTAATACATGGACACTTACCTGTCCTGGAGTCCAGCGACGTCCGCAGCAAAGTACGAGCAATCGCTCGTCACTCTGCTGCCCCCACCGCCATCCTCGGTGAGGGAACCAGGAAGTGAAGCCTTGCGGCTTCATGCCCGGTTCCCTACGGCGCATGCGCGAGTCGCGCTGCGCTGTTCTGAATGGTCCCCTGTGTTCTGGGAGCCGAGTGTCTCCCAGAACACAACGGGGAATCTGCAGGAAGTGACGTGGTTCCCTCAGATTTCCCGCAGAGAGGACTCCTTAGACAGGTATCTGCACCCCCCTCCCCCCTGAAAGGTGTCAATTGCGACACCGGAGTGGGGTGGGTTCCGATCAGCGGAAGTTCCACTTTAGGGTGGAGCTCCGCTTTAAGGAGATATGTCTTGCACCTACAGGTAAGCCTTAATCTAGGCTTACCTGTAGGGCCAAGTGGTCTGTAAGGGTTTACAACCACTTTCAAGGTTGACTGTGATCTGTAGTATACATAAGTGGAACTGTCTAGAATGATAGTATGCTTTGCCATAGCCACTACTATTGATCAACCATGACCGCTGAGAGCTCAAAGGACTCAGGTAAAGGTAAAGTGGAGGCATGGCAAAAGAGAGAGGCAGCAAATCGTATATACATGAATGCACAATAAGCAGCACATGGAAATGTATTTAAATATAAATGTAGGCTTTAAATCACTACCACTCGTTGCTTTCATATTTAAATTTCAGTTTATTTACATATATGGGACTTTTTCTTCTTATTTAACTCTTTTATTTTATTTTTCTCTTTTTTGCATTTTGGGTTAACATATTAAATTTAGTGAACTAACCAGATTTAATAACTAGATAATATGTTTAGAATACATTTACAAGAACTGGAATTTCGTATAAAAAATATGGAAAAACTGAAACATTGTAGATGAGTCCCCAGAGATCTACTATACTGGACTCATTTTAAAACATAGCAACTATTCTTAGTGCAAAACAAACAGATACCCAAACAATAGCAATAACAAAATCAGAAACTTAGGGCTCTATGGAAATTTGGAACACAGATTTCAAAATGTTGTTACGCACACCAAAAAGTAGATTGTCATACTAATAGGGATGAAATCAAAGATACACAGAGTAGACCCCAAAGACCCCCAAGTTGTGACCCTCTACTCCAGGGGTCACCAAACTTTTCAAACAAAAGGGCCACATTATTGTCCTTCAGACTTTAGGAGGGTCAGATTGTGGCCAGCGGGGGCAGAAAATGTCCCGGACCCAGCTCCAGTGAGAATAAATGTGGCCTCAGGGTTGGTGGACAGTAGGAGGAGGAGTAGGGCCCCTATCAGTAGGGGAAATAGTATCCCATCATTGATATTAGTAGAAGAAATAGTGCCCCCTTGTTGGTGTCAGTGGAAGGAATAATGCCTCATATCAGTTGAGGAATAGTGCCCCAAGGGCCACATAAAGGCTAGCAAAGGGCCACATCTGGCCCTCGGGCCGCAGTTTGGAGACCCCTGCTCTACTCTGTGGCCTGATGCTGTGTTGCCATAGTCTGTATTTGGAGATTATGCTGCTCTAAGTACATCAAAATAATTATGTAATTTTGTACAAGCTCCACCCCTTTTGTCATTATATTTTTTAAGTAAAAACTACTGCTATATTATATTATTGGAGGCTGTATGCTGCCTGCTTTATATGCTGAGCTAATTTTTTTTACTTTGTTTTGTGTTTCAATTATTTTTATTAATTTTATATAAACATAAAACCTTACATACATTCAAAAACATATATAAACCAAAACAATCAAAAACAAATATAAAAAACATTTAAAGAACACAAGAATGGATCCCTCCTAGAATAAATATATCCTCCTCAAAGCTTTCAAGGTTCCCCTTAGAGGGAGAATAAGAAACAGGCCCGTATTTCCTAAACTTATTCTATCATTCAATTTCCCCCCTTAATCAATCCCACCCCTGGAAAAAAATAAAATAAAAACACCATTTTGACCCTCCCTATTTACCAAACCTGAACAACCAAAATGACTAAATTATGTGCATAGTGAAACTTTAATTTTTTCCTTTCCTTGTCCTTCATCTTTGTTAAGAGGGGGAGAGAACCACAGACCCTCTACCCCCACTACCCCCGTTCCTCCCTAATTACTGTGTGGCCCTACCAAGTAGTCCTGTTCCCATTCTCCTTTATTACCATAAAGTAGTATAAGTGTCCACCAATTGTGATTTAATTTGTTTATTTTTTTTAGATTTTAAGGGGTGGGTCTATGGAAGGCCAGCTGCTTATAGTCTCCTCCCACATTCCATCCCAAATACTGTGATAAAAAAAAAGGGTAGGAGAGGGGAAAAGGGGAGTGGGGTTTTATTGAACCCCCCCCCCCCCAGAAAAAGCAATTCAGTACAAAACCAACAGACCATAGGGCACAAAGCTAAGGGATACAACCATTATTTCCAATTTTTCCAAAGGTAGAGATTAAGAAACATCACCCACAGACAAACTTATTGGTCAAACATTTCAGAGCAGTCCTGAGCGGAGCAAAGCAGAAGATAAATTAGGCCAACACACCCATTAACATAATGATGACCGGATTTTAAAGGTATCAAGTGATAATATGAGAACATTCACCTGATGGTAATTCAATAGAGATATGAACTATCATGGGCCAAAATAATTGCTAGCAACATGGAAAAAGCTCCATAAAATCTCACTGTTGCCTGACTGAGGAGCAGCTGTATGTCATCTCCGCTTATGGAGAGAGTAAAAAAAGGAAGAATCCGTGAAAAAAAGAAAGATGAAAGGAAAGAAAAAAAAAGAGAGAAAAAAAAGGGGGAGGGGGAAAGAGAATGAGAAGGAAGGAAGAGAAGGGAAGGAGGAACATAGGCAAGGATGGACAGGGGAGGGGGGTGGGTAGATCTGCTGTCTTCAGCTTTCTACACTCCTTGAAAAGTGCAGATCTTGTGAGAAATCTTTCTTTCTCTTTCAGCAGTGGGTGTGGAGTCTGGGCATACACTGTGTAAGAGCCAGTGGCGACCTGGGCATTGTGGGCGCACGGGCACCACCTCCCTATTCCTGCCGCCACCCCCTATCCATGCGCCCGGCCCCTTACAGGAGGGGCGCTTAGGAAGACAAGCCTGGCGCTTAGGAAGACAAGCGCTGGAGCGACACCTCCACCGTTGCTGCTGCCCGCACACGAGACACAGGACTCGGAGGAGACTGCCCGTAGCCCCGCACACACGAGACACCACCACAGCACAGTAAGTGCCGGGCCTCCCACGGGGGGGGGTCCCTGGATGCTGTCAGTGCAGTGCCATACAGGGCCGTGCTGGTTGTTTGATCCCCCCGTAAAAAAAACACCAGCCGCCACTGGTGAGAGCTGATTGGAAGCAAGGCACACCCCCCGCCCCCTCCACATAGGCAAGGCAGAGGAACGAAGGAACATGCAGAGCTGTATAGTGAATAGACCAGCTCTCTGCTTATCTACCTCTAAGCTCCCTCCCCAAACCAAATTTTCTGCTGCTGTTATCTCATGTGTTGGAGAACTGTGACTCTGTGACTCTGCTGATAGCAGAGGAATGGAGCACCAGAGCTTTGGTGAGAGATAAATAAACACTACAGATAGATGTGCTTAGGTCAAATTTTATGAATAGGGTTTACAACAACTAACTGCACAGATAGCCCCCACCCTGCCCCTTTTCCAGCTTGCCATTTAAAAAAAAATGTATTTGCTGCTGTTCTCTTCCAGGTATTTGAGAGATGGCAAAGACTGGCACATCTGTACACACAGATGGTTCCCAAGTATGCAAACAAGTGCTTACAGCTTCTGAAAGATAGGCACTATGGCGTTGCGCCACATTTTTACGCATGCACGGAAATACGATGTGCATGCGCATATGGGTGGCAGAGTTGGGGCTTAGTAACCACCTCATGGGGTAGCTGTGATGTAGCAATCATGGGAGGCAGCAGAGCCTGGCCTATGCCAGAAACTAGGGCAGTGCTGCTTTGCAACATGAAAGCTAACCCAAAGGTGCAAATTGTAATCATTTTTTTATTATTTATGTAAAAGGGAGGGACAAAATAAAATAAAAATGTTCTTCAGAGGTAAAGTGAAACTTTAGTCTGAAAATTAAGACCTGATAGATCACTTCAGGTTGGCCCCTTTTTGCAGGTATAGCTATGGAAAACATTAAAGAATATGTAAACCCAACATTTCATATGTGCCTGCTGTACTATGTACTTGCATGAAAAAGTATTCTGTTCTCTTTGTATTGCTTTCTTTGTGTGAAATCTCTGGTGTTTCTACCAGTCAATGCTGGAGGCAATTGTAAAAACACACTCATTTTGGTAGCGTAACTATTCATGTGGAATGTATGTTCTTTTTGTTAAAGAACAATAATTGCTATCAAACTGTTATGGGTAAAGTCCCACATCAAGTTCTGCTTTAACATCCTAGGCGCTGGCCTACAAATATCATGGGAGACACATGCCTCGATGTTGGTTTTCAGAGTTCATGGTGCTGTTCCCAAAATTGTATTTGGAGTTGCAGCAGGCAGCAGAAATTGAACATGAATGCAGAGCATGTTTAAATACTCTTAGCATCGATTAAAGTGTAACTGTTGCTCTTAACTGTAAGCTTCCATCCACTATTTTTAAAGTGGAACTTAACTCTAATATTAAAAAAATGAGAATATACACTGAGCTACTAAAATGTAGTACCCCTTAATGTTGTCTATACACGTGTAGCAAAGTGTTGGGCTACAATAACATGGAGAAGGAGACATTGCTCTTTTCTTCCTATTGAGATGCTTCTCTGGCCAACAGAGGGAGAACTGAAGTCAAGGGAGCCCACAGACAATAATGCAGAGTGCCCAGAATCTTGGGAGCTGTAGTCCAAGATGGCTGCCATGTAAATGAACTGACTTTCCGAATTACAGGTTCCAAAAGACTCTGGGCAGCAGGAGGAGCTAAGAGGCTTTTTTTTTATTGTTGAACTGCCCAGGAAAGCCTGGGAGTAGGTGAGAGGGCCACCTTTACACTGCTAGCAGAAATTGAACCACTGAGAGCTGAGCATTTAGTGTACCAAATCCATACTGTACTTTAACCAAATCTATACTACAAGTCTACCAACTCCATATCACCCCCTTACCAACCCTGCACTGTGGTTATACCGCACTGTCATCACATCTGGACTGCATCCCCAGCACTTCTTTTTACACTGTACTGCACTTCTCAACACTTTACTGCATGGGTGCAGGTTCAAAAGAGAATCAAGTGCACCAGAGCTTCTTAAAGGGCCCCAACGATAGCCATCAGAAGACAAACTTTAAAGTGTTACTAAACCCACAACAGTAAAATCAGTCTGTATATGCAGTAAAGCATGCTTGTTATACTCACTGTGGAACCTAAGGGGTTAATCCTCTGCATTGTGTAACAAGGCTGTTTGATCCTGTCTTCTCTGATCCTCATCTTCTTTTACTGTCTCCAATTCATCTACTGATAGTACAGAGCCTTTGGGGGCACTCTGCACATGCTTGGTTTTGGTGTGAGATGTCTTTTTTTTTGGGGGGGAGGGTGCATGTGATCAGCACAGGGCCAATCAGCACTGTCCAGACAGAGCATCCAGAGCCATGCAGCCGGATAGGACAGTCAGAGGAGAATGAAAATTCCTTCTACAAGCTTTAACCAGTGCTCGGCTGGACACTGATAGAAGTCACAAGACTGCTATACACTGCTGATGTAGAAAGGTATTTAGTAGTTTAATATTTACTAAAATAATTGCATTTCCATGTTCTGTGGGAGACCAGAAATAGTGAATTCAGGTTCCTGGGTTTAGTAACACTTTAAACTCCTTCCCTTTTGTCCCCTTTACCCCTAATGTTTTTAAAACAAGGACAGTGTCTACCCAGTTAGTTTACGCCTGGTATAGCCACCATTGGTACACACTGGCAGTAAAGTTCCTGCAGATTGGTAGGTTAGATCTTATTACTGCTTGCTGTTGCACTTCAGGCGGCGTTGTTCCTGTTTTGGACGGTAGATGCCATCCTATGCCTAACCCTTTCTTATAATCCCATTGCCACTGTTTCACAAACATACCATCCCCTTTGTTAGCTAAGATTATCTGTCCTAGTGTCTGTGCTGAAAAAAAAAATGCAGATTATACCTTATATCAGAGCGTCTACCAGCGCTCACGTTACTCCCCGACTCTCTCCTCTCCCCGCCTGACAGCTATAGCGGGAGGGGCCGAGAACTCTTGCTGATGTCAGCTTGGGAGGAGGGGAGGAGAGAGGAGAGAGAGCCGAGGAGTCACGTGAGCGACGGGAGACACTCTGATATAAGGTATAATCAGCATTATTTTTTTTTAGCACAGACATTAGGACAGATAATGTTAGCTAACAGAGGGGATGGTATGTTTGTAATGCAGTTATTATAGCAGCAGGAAGGGAAGGGACGGGGAGCATAGTGGCACAAACTAGCTGACAGGCAGGGAGGGGAGGGGGAGAGGACAGAGCAGGGGAGACGACGAAGGCACGTAAACTGACCACGGTGTCAGGGCTCAGCAGTCATGATAAATCGTGGTCAGTTTACAGGGCGGAGGGAAGAACCAGGCAGGATCAGCCAGGTATTTTAGGTGATAGAAAGAGCCAAATTACACAGCACAAACACTGTGCTGTTATGCATGCTTTAAGAACACAGGATCAATTTTTTTTTTTTGGGGGGGGGGGGTTCTAAACACTTTAATGTAATTTCTTCTGTCAATCTATTTTAAGCTTGCTTTGTTATCAATCGTATTGGGTGATAATACATAAGGTTTACTTTCATTACACGGTTTGGTGCCAGTTTACTTCAAGTCCTATGATATACACAGCTCTGCCACACAGTGCAGACCTGCTGGGCAGAGCAGAATCTCTGCTTTTTCTCTGATATAGTAAAGTACCAATTACTTATTTCCCATTCTGTCACTGGACTGTGAAAGGAGGAACAACAGACTGATGGGTTAATGATCTCTCTGTCACTCTGCTCTCTTCTCCTATCAGCATATTTATTTTGCTACAGCACAACTACTAGGCCCTTGTGCTGCCTCTCCCTCTCCCAGTCTGAGCTCTGCTGTACAGGGACTGCAAGAAGCTAATACCAGGTCAAATGGACGTATTTATATTGCTTGCATTGCAAAAATAAATGTAATGATGTGCTCAGGAATACACAGCTGCATTCATTTGAGACCTTTATATCTGCCTGGAGTTCAGTCCCAGGTGTGAATTTCTTTCTGTGAAACAATGATTATATTGTACTATTGTATTGATATGTGTATGGCCATAATAAAACACAAACAGTATTTTTGTGCATAGATTATAACCCAATTAGTGTCTCAAATTATTCCAAAGTCACCGCCTATAATATGCAAGACAAGACATAGAAACACACTAATGTTACTTTAGCTTAACGAGCCAAAGAGGTTAAAGACTTGTTTAACGTTAAATATTTCAATTAGAATTAATTTACATAATGACTTTACTTAAACTGTGATTTAGCATTACAAATGAGAGAAGAACACAGATGGGATAGTAGGAATAACTTGGAATACAGAGTTCATATTGCTGTACTTAGTGTAAGCTGTTTAGATTTAATCTCCTGGGCGGCAGATGTTACAATTGCTTTATTATATTAAGAAAGAGGAAATCCACTGTCCTGTGGCTACTGAGATGATTTCCTATCACCCATGCAAAGACAGACTTACCATTTTCTCAAAGTTTATCAGATTGTCGATAAATGTTTTGTTCCCTTCGTGGGTAAAGGTCATATCTGTAAAGAAATAAAGAATAGATGGTCAGGCAGGGTAAGAAATGTGTGTTCTGAACCCTTGACGCTCTAAGCTCAGCCCATCTACCTACCCGCACTCTGTTCAATAAAATAAAGTGCAGTAATCCACAGCAACTGTCAGGAAGGCACTAGCCATAGTACAGATGAAGCATCAGGACGTGCGCAGATGTGCGCGAGTGCATAACTGTTCGTGAATGCATATGCGCAAATGCACACATGCGCACCTGTCGCTAAAGTTGGCGCCAATGGGACTATTTAAACTGCAGAAGTTCTGTCTGATCTACAGCTATTACCCATGTTCCTGTATCTGTTACTTCTGTGATTAACCCGGCTTGCCCTGACCTTGCTTGAACGCTACCTGCCCTGACCATGGCCTGTCTCTGGATTTACTCTGCATTCTGCCCATCTGCCTGATTCTACAATGCTGACTTCTGCTTGTATCCTGACCATTCTCTGCCTGCCGTTTATGCCTGTATCTGACCGCCTGTTGCTGACCTGGCTCACCTGACCTTGCTTCCAGTGATCCACCCATCCTGGTCTGCATCCTACCTGGTACCGCTGGTTCTGCACCTGCTACCTGCCTGTCAAGCACCTGCCGCCTGCTGTCTGCCTATTCCGGGGTCTGCTGTCTCTGCTGCCATCTGCTGTTCCAGCAACCTGACCCGTCTCTGGCAACGCACCTGCTACCCATTGCCACAGCTGATGGATATCTTACTGCCACTGATGCTTCGCCATGCTCTCGCGAGCCACTGTTGTAACATCAGTGGTCTCAGAGCCGGAGCTGTACGAGAGGCCTCCCTCCACACGTCAGGCTCTGCCACAAGGTATGTGACAGCCAGGGCCGCTGATAGGGGGGGACCACCAGTCCTCCTGTAGAAGACCCAGGTACACAGGGGGGCCCAGACAGCAGAGGGAATTGGTGTGGTCGGGCAAAGGGGAAATTACAGAAGGATGCCCTGTGCGTCTCTCTGCAGCAGCTGAAAGACGGTTTCTCTCCCTCCCGCTGGCTTTCAGCTGCTGCAGGTAGAGACACAGACACAGGGAATTGTTCTTCTAATTGCTTCCCCCTCCCTGTTCTGCCTGCTTCTGATCCCCCCTGTGTGTCACTGTGCTGCCCCCCCCCCCATGGCACTGTCGGCTTACCTGTTTCATACTAAAAATTTAAATTATAAAAAAAGTTTAAAGATTGTACAAAACTATTTAAAAAAGGGCTAATTCACACAGGTTCTCTGCTATGTTTGTGTCTGCTAATAATGATTTTTTTGTGAAAATATTGTTTTGCTATATTTTGGGGGTGGGGGCCTGGGGGGCCCTGCCAGGTAGGCTGTAGGGGGCCCCGTGATTTCTAACAGCAGCCCTGGTGACAGCAACTGCCTAGAATACTACTTTTGCTGAAATCTGTAACTGAAATCTGATCAGCTGTTGTGACTTATAGCAAGTTGTATATTATAACTGTGCTTTGTATTACTTTATTATGTGCAAACCTTGTTTGGATCCTAAATGCTTGCTTGGACAACAAAGACATTTCCGATAAACACTTTTGGGTCTTACATAAATGTCAGAATCATAGGCAAGCGCAATGCATCTTCAGCATGACATGATGTATGCTGAACGCCTGCTAGTAGCTTGTTTATTGCTGACTTCCAAGAAAAAAAACTAAATACAGAGATGAAGTATGGATATAAGAATGATTTTAGCTGTCAAAATATTTGTAATCCTGTCTATCCACTTCTGAGATTTACACAGCTCTGCCACACAACACAGCCCTGTCTGGTAGAGAAGAAGATCTGATTTTGCAGTAGTTTAGTAACTAACTTACACGGCTTGTCCATTTCCAGCCCATGACTGGACAGTTAAAGGTGAAGCAACACACTAAGGCTACTTTCACACTGAAGCGCTGGGTGCGCTGGTGGTAAAACGCCGCTATTTTTAGCGGCGTTTTACCGTCGTGTTTGCCGCGATTTGCGGGCGCTAGCGGGTCGATTTTAACCCCCACTAGCGGCCGAAAAAGGTTTGCGGCGTTTTGGAGGCGCTACCCCATTGATTTCAATGGGCAGAGGCACTATAGGAGCGGTATTTTTACTGCTCCTACCGCGCCTTAAAGATGCGGCTGGCAGGAGTTTTTTTACTCTCCTGCCAGCGCACTACTCCAGTGTGAAAGCCCTCGGGCTTTCACACTGGATACAAAGGAGCAGCTCTTTCAGGACGCATTGCAGGCGCTATTTTTAGTGCAATAGCGCCTGCAAAGCGCCTCAGTGTGAAAGCAACCTTAGGCATTTACCTCTCTGTCACTCTACTCTCTTCTCCCACCAGCATACCATGTTAACACGTAAGCACTGTAGTACACCCTACTGGCTACTTGTGCTGCTTCTATCTCCCCAAGTCTGAACCCTGCTGTACCTTGGATAAAAGTGGCTGATATCCAATCAAATTTATGTCCCACTTCTTTCATTTAAAAATAAATTAAATTATTTATTAATGAACACAAAGCTATGTTAAAGTTTTTTTTTGTATTTTGTTTTAAATCTTAGTTTTGTGAAATATGTCAACTTTATTCAACATAACCAGTTTACACTGCTTTGCAACTTTCACATGACTGTGCAGATTTTACACTCTGCAAATTGCAATTTAGGATTCCTATAGGTAAGTCCAATGATACCCTGAGAATAAATAGCAAAGACATAATTAATTAAGTCATCATTTATCTTTGTATGATTAAAATATGAAATTACCTTTAATGAGTAAAGGTGTAAATGGAATAATTGGTGGCTCCAGTTTAGCTATAGTCAGCCTGTATGCTCGGTGATTTCTTGATGGGTCCTTAAACAAAAAGAAGGAATTTTAGTAATACTGCACCGCGTTATCACTTTACTTACAAGAACAAAGTAGATGATAAATTGCACTTTGATTTGATTTCTTTTGAGTTCAAGTGCAGGATGTGCACTAATTACGTTAAGAGACAATAGGCTCCATTTTACTAACTTTCACAAGATCTGATTTAGTTGTGGTTTGATGCCTATGTTACAATTACAGGAGACTAGTATGTAACCTGTAACTGCCAACTTCTGATTCTTAAAGTGTCAGTTGCTTGGCTCTCATACTGATCCCATGGCTTCCATGTTTTCTGAGTCAATGACCTGGAACAAGGATGCAGATCGGACTTACGCATGCTTGCTCTGATATGTGACTAGGTGTAAGGAAGCCAGATCCTCTACAGCAGGCATGTCCAAAGTCCGGCCTGCTGGTAATTTGGCTACATATATCTTTTGTGGCCCCCAACTAATCCCTGAGTGCTGAGGGGGTCACAAAAGATATATACCTGTACGAGCACCGACAGAATACATATAGTGAGAATTTCCTGTTTAAACGGCGGCCTCTGTAATAGGATGTCCCGTCTCCTGGGCTGCCATTGGACGACTGTTCCATCTATCATAGGAGGCGGGACTTTGTATTAAAGAGGCCGCCGAGAAAACAGGAGATTCTCCTGTATGTAATCTGTTGCCGCTCTTCCCGCCCCCCTCCCTATCCCCTCTGAGGCTGCAGATGGGCATCGATCAGGCTGCACTGATGTCAATGGTAAGGATGAATTCATGTCACATGTGAGGCTGCATTCATGCAATGGTGAGGCTGCATTCATGCAATGATGAGGCTGCAGATGGGCACGGATTAGGCTGCATTGATGGGCACTGACCCTTATTTTGCTTCACAGTTCATTATTTCCAATCTAATTTTTTTCCTGAAACCTCCCTCTTAACCCCTTGCTGACTGCCCCATGCCGATTTACGTCGGCAAAATGGCAGGGCAGGCAAATTTGGCATACCAGTACATCCCTTTAAATTTGCCACCTAGCTGGCACTCGCCTGCCTCGGGAGCGTGCCTGTGGGTCCCGCGAACTTGATGTTCGCCAGTGAGCCGCGATTGTGGTGAGGAGAGGCAGAACGGGGAGATTCCTATGTAAACAAGGCATTTCCCTGTTCTGCCTAGCAACATGACAGGGATCTACTGCTCCCCGTCATTGGGAGCAGTGATTTCTGTCATGTTCTAGTGAGACCATCCCCCTTACAGTTAGAATCACTCCATAGGACACACTTAACCCCTTGATCGCCCCCTAGTGTTTAACCTCTTCCCTGCCAGTGTCATGTATACAGTAATCAGTGGCTATTTGTAGCTCTGATTGCTGTATAAATGACAATGGTCCCAAAATGGTGTTAAAAGTGTCCGATGTGTTCGCCATAATGTCGCTGTCCCGATAAAAATCGCAGATCGCCGCCATTACTAGTAAAAAAAATATATATATATTTATATATCCAAATAACACACCCAAGCTCATCTCTTCACCACAAACAGGCACAAAGGCAAGAGAATTCTTGTTGGGCAGTGTATTAGTGCTCGGACGAACACATTTTGTATTTTAATGGTTCAAAGAATGTCAGGCAAAATGATCGTCCCTCACGCATGTTCACTTCGTCAAATCTGGCCCTCTTTGAAAAAAGTTTGCACACCCCTGCTCTGCAGTTACTAGAATTTTAAGAGAATGGTCAGCAATGATAAACAACCTGTTTCTCTCTGACATTCCGGGGATTAGCTTCAACTGTCCTATTACCGTAAATATATATATATATACATTCTATAATAAGATATTTCCTTTACTCACCATTAAATTTTCAAACTCTGCATAGATCTTCTTGAACTTGCTTGGAAGTTTCTAAAAGACAGAAATAATAAACTGTTGCATTTTGATTGGACACATTGAGGTATTATTTAACCAGCCCCTGGATAGACCATGACCCAGGACGGCTACGTTTTCAGGATGTAGCAGTCTTCTCCTTTTACATAAACCTGCACACTAATGCCGCATACACACGATCGGAATTTCCGACAACAAATGTTCGATGTGAGCTTTTGGTCGGATATTCCGACCGTGTGTAGGCTCCATCGGACATTTGCTGTCGGAATTTCCGACAACAAATGTTTGAGAGCTGAATCTCAATTCCGATCGTGTGTATCCAACGCTGACGCACAAAAATTCTACGCATGCTCGGAATCAATTTGACGCATGCTCGGAATCACTGAACTTCATTTTTCTCGGCTCGTCACCGCGTTCTTGATGTTCACAATTTCTGAGCAACATTTGTGTGACCGTGTGTATGCAAGACAAGTTTGAGCCAACATCTGAAGGAAAAAAATCCACGGTTTTGTTGTCGGAATGTCCGATCGTGTGTACGCGGCAAAAAAGTTTAGTTACCTTGATATAACAAGCTGTGTTACCACAAATATTTGCAGTCATTGGATATAAATCATAGAGGTGTGGGGATTCATATTTAAAATCTGTTCCTGATTAAGCAGGGACTCTGCTGAACACATTTTATAGTGATATAGTACCAGATCTAAAATGCAACATGCCACTCAAGGAATAAAAAAGGGAAAAAAGGTGGAGAAGGGAACAAACTATAAAATTAAAGCAGCATTAAACCCAAAAGCAAACATTTATTAAAATGCAGCTTACAAATTCATAGATCTGATGGCTGTATTACTTTTCTTTTTTTTAGGCTTTCTTTCACCTATTTTCATCCAGCCAGTAAATCTGATGTTTTTCAAAAGAACAGGCTTTCTTCCACATGTATCAGTTGGGATGGGACAAACCATTCAACACTGGCAGGGGTGTTTACAATGGTTTTTTATTTTTATGTGAAACCTTTATCCCAAAAGGGAAAACCTGTTTGCTAAGGATCTGGCCTAAATTTGTTAGTGTGTTTAAATCTCCTAGTACAATTAACACCCCCCTCCCATTCATCTGCGGATCGGGGCACCACCAGTACAGAGCTTGCTCAGGAATGGCAGCAAGCATGTGTAAGTGCATCTGTACACACAGTGAGGAGAAGACTTTTGGAGGATGGCCTGGTGTTAAGAAGAGTAGCAAAGGAGCCTCTTCTCCCCAGAAAAAAACATTGGGGACCGACTGATATTCTGCTAAGGGCACAGGGATTGGACTGCTGAGGACTGGGGTAAAGTCATTTTCTCTGATGAATCCACTTTCCGATTGTTTGGGGCATCCGGAAAAAAACCTTGTCCTGAGAAGAAAAGGTGAGCGCTACCATCAGTCCTGTGTCATGCCAATAGTAAAACATCCTGAGACCATTCGTGTGTGGGGTTGCCTCTCAGCCAAGAGAGTGGGCTCACTCACAATTTTGCCTAAGAACACAGCCATCAATAAATAATGGTACAAAAACATCCTCCGAGAGCAACTTCTCCCAACCATCCAAGAACAGTTTGGTGACAAACAATGCTTTCCTAGCATGATGGAGCGCCTTGCCATAAGGCAAAAGTGATAAGTGGCTTGGGGAACAAAACATTGAAAAATTTGGGTCCATGGCCAGGAAACTCCCCAGACCTTAATCCCATTGAGAACTTCTGGTCAATCCTCAAGAGGCGGGTGAACAAAAAAACCTCTTTCAAATTCTGACAAACTCCAAGCATTGATTATGAAAGAATGGGTTGTCATCAGTCAGGATGTGGCCCAGAAATTGATTGACAGCATGCCAGGGAGAACTGCAGAGGTCTTAAACAAGAAGGGTCAAAACTGCAAATATTGTCTCTTTGCATAAACCTAATATAATTGTCAATAAAAGCCTTTGGCATTTATGAAATGCTTGTAATTACACTTCAGAATACCATAGTAACATCTGACAAAAAGATCTAAAAACACTGAAGCAGCCAGGGGCATACCTAGAGCATTTGGCACCCGGGGCGGATCCAATATCTGGCACCCCCCCACGTTAAAATTTAAAAACACCCCACTGTGCCCCCTGCATACCTCTGTATCCTTCAATATCTCTTTGTTACTACTGTGTACCCCCTCTCCACAACTGCATCACTGGACCCCTTTACATTACACAGCACCCTGCATCACTGGACCCCTTTACATTACACAGCACCCTGCATCACTGGACCCCTTTACATTACACAGCACCCTGCATCACTGGACCCCTTTACATTACACAGCACCCTGCATCACTGGACCCCTTTACATTACACAGCCCCCTGCATCACTGGACCCCTTTACATTACACAGCACCCTGCATCACTGGACCCCTTTACATTACACAGCACCCTGCATCACTGGACCCCTTTACATTACACAGCATCCTGCATCACTGGACCCCTTTACATTACACAGCACCCTGCACCACTGGACCCCTTTACATTACACAGCACCCTGCACCTCTGAACCCCTTTACATTACACAGCACCCTGCATCACTGGACCCCTTTACATTACACAGCACCCTGCATCACTGGACCCCTTTACATTACACAGCACCCTGCACCACTGGACCCCTTTACATTACACAGCACCCTGCATCACTGGACCCCTTTACATTACACAGCACCCTGTATCACTGGACCCCTTTACATTACACAGCACCCTGTATCACTGGACCACTTTACATTACACAGCACCCTGCACGACTGGACCCCTTTACATTACACAGCCCCCCTGCACCCCTTTACATTACACAGCCCCCTTCACCACCTCTGGACCCCTTTACATTACACAGCACCCTGCATCACTGGACCCCTTTACATTACACAGCCCCCTGCACCTCTGGACCCCTTTACATTATACAGCCCCCAGAGCTCTGGACCCCCTGCATGTTACACAGACCCCCTTCAGTTCACATCCCCCTTCAGTGCAGACACCCCCTTCAGTGCAGACACCCCCAGTGCAAGACCCCCCAGTGCAAGACCCCCAGTGCAAACACCCCCTACAGTGCAGACACCCCCAGTGCAAGACCCCCCCAGTGCAACCCCCCCAGTGCAAGACCCCCCAGTGCAAGACCCCCCAGTGCAAACCCCCCCAGTGCAAGACCCAAAGTGCAAACACCACCTACAGTGCAGACACCCCCAGTGCATGACCCCCCAGTGCAAACCCCCCCAGTGCAAACACCCCCCCCAGTGCAAGACCCCCCAGTGCAAACCCCCCAGTGCAAACCCCCCTCAGTGCAAGACCCCCCAGTGCAAACACCCCTCAGTGCAAACACCCCCCAGTGCAAGACCCCCCTCAGTGCAAGACTCCCCAGTGCAACTCCCCCTCCCCATTCAGTACCTCAGATCAGCACAGCGGCGGCACATGGACAGAAGGTCGGGTCCCCTCCCCCTCCGTACACATAAACAGAGAGGAGGGGGAGGCGGCTTCATTCAGCTGTGCTTCTGTGAAGTTAGTCACAGGTCAAGCAAGTGCCACTGTGCCGAACACCACTCACAGCCCGCGGCCGTGAAAGGAGGGGATGAATGGTGCAGCAGTGTCACCCCGCACCCCCCCTCCCACTTCCCCCCTTGTATCGCGGTATCGCCGCCGACTGCCTAAGTCCCACGGCGCTGATGCTGTCTCTGCGGTTCAGTCACGGGGGGGGGCGCCGGCCTGACACCCCCCCAGTGTGTGGCACCCCGGTGGGGCCCGCCCCCCCACTTAGTACGCCTCTGGAAGCAGCAGACTTTGTGAAAATTTGTGTCATTCTCAAAACTTTTGGCCACAGATGTATGCAGGGCTGGCCCAAGACATTGTGCTGCATGGATCCAAGAATAAAATGCTGCCCCTCCCCCCAAAAAAAATAAAAAAATAAAATTACGCCCACCAAAATACCCCCACATCCATTATTTTATATCATGATAATTAAAACTAAAATTACATTTATCAGGAAGTCAGATTTACATGCAACAGCACCTTGTCTATGTGCAAAACTATATGACATACCATTATGTTCAATTCCAAGGGGCGGGCAAGGGCAGTATATAGACAGGCTAGGGTAGTATATAGACAGGCTAGGGCAGTATAGGGGCAGGCTAGGGTAGTAAATGGGCACGCTAGGGTAGTATATGGACAGGCTAGGGTAATATATGGACAGGCTAGGGTAGTAAATGGACAGGCTAGGGTAGTATATGGACAGGCTAGGGTAGTATATGGACAGGCTATGGTAGTATATGGACAGGCTAGGGTAGTAAATGGGCATGCTAGGGTAGTATATGGACAGGCTAGGGTAATATATGGACAGGCTAGGGTAGTATATGGATAGGTTAGGGTAGTATATGGACAGACAAGGGCAGAATAGGGGCAGGCTGGGGTAGTATATAGACAGGCCAGGGTAGTATATAGACAGGCTAGGGCAGTATAGGGGCTGGCTAGATTAGTATTGGGGCAGGCGGAGTGGCCCGGGAGGCAGTTGTCATCATGACACACAAAACTGCTGGGAAAAAAACTTTGGTTGTAAATTTGCTGGGTAAATAGAAGAGAAGGAGAGGCAGTCGTGGTTCAATTTGCTGCCCCTCTCAAAGTGCTGCCTGGGTCCAATGGACACACTAGGACCCATGGTAGGGCCGGCCCTGGATGTATGGATTATTCTGGCATGCAATTTTCATATAAGGTAACCTCTATTTTTGTATTTTGTGCTATACATTCCATTTGCATTGCCCAGGTTTGTGACAGGTTTACTTTATTTGATAGAAATCCCTGGTAAGTATAAAATATTGGCAGCACTGCTCGGCAACATTTGAGAGAATCAAATCCTTTCATGACAAATGTACTGAAACATTGTACGATACAATCAAGATGTTTGCAGATCATTTGTATTCATTTGTGCATTTTCTGTATTTCTCATCTGCTACATTTTGAATTGCTTGTCACCTGACCTCATGAGCCTAAAGTGAATTTTATAGCCCAATGTATGACATGTCAGTGTGAACAAGCTGAGGTCGGCCATCTTATGGAGTGATGGACAGCGCTAGGTTGTGACTGAACATATAATGTATGCAACATTACGTCTAAAATGTCAAGTGTGATTATACTAATGACCAGGACAAAATTTATCAACCTTGTTTTTAATACATTTTTAGCAGATTTCGACACATGCAGTTTAGTCCCTGTGGTTCACAGCCTATATGGAGTCACGACACTTTGTTTTCTGCCGTGGGATACAAAGTTTAATCTGCCCATGCGATTCATTATAAATGGATCTTTTCTCAAGTATAATGTAAGTAGAGCAAGGAATATCGCCAGACATGACAAAGTCTGTCTCCTTAAATGTTTTAAAAAATCTAACGTTAGCACACTTTTTAAACATCCTCTTACATTTGATCACTTAAGCCCCGGACCATTTGGTAGCTAGAGGACCAGAGGTGAATTCAGAATTTTGCACTGCGCTGCTTTAACTGTAAATTGTGCGGACATGCAATGTTGTACCCAAACAAAATTTGCGTCCTTTTCTTCCCACAAATAGAGCTTTCTTTTAATGGTATTTGATTGCCTCTGCGATTTTTATTTTTTGCGATATAAACAGAAAAAGACCGAAAATTTTGAAAAAAAATGATATTTTCTACTTTTTGTTATAAGAAAAATCGAATAAACTCAATTTTAGTCATACATTTAGGCCAAAATGTATTCAGCCACATGTCTTTAGTAAAAAAAACGTCAGTAAGTGTATATTTATCGGTTTGCGCAAAAGTTATAGCGTTTACAAACTAGGGTACATTTTCTGGAATTTACACAGCTTTAAATTTATGACTGCCTATCTCATTTCTTGAGGTGCTAAAATGGCAGGGCAGTACAAAACCCCCCCAAATGACCCCATTTTGGAAAGTAGACACCCCAAGGAAATTGCTGAGACGCATGTTGAGCCCATTGAATATTATTTTTTTTTGTCCCAAGTGATTGAATAATGACAAAAAAAAAAAAAAATTACAAAAAATTGTCACTAAATGATATATTGCTCACACATGCCATGGTTATATGTGGAATTGCACCCCAAAATACATTCTGCTGCTTCTCCTGAGTACGGGAATACCACATGTGTGGGACTTTTTAGGAGCCTAGCCACGTACGGGACCCCGGAAACCAAGCACCGCCTTCAGGATTTCTAAGGGCGCAAATTTTTGATTTCACTCCTCACTACCTATCACAGTTTCGAAGGCCATAAAATGCCAAAATAGCACAAAACCCCCCCAAATGACCCCATTTTGGAAAGTAGACACCCCAAGCTGTTTGCTGAGAGGCATGGTGAGTATTTTACAGCTCTCATTTGTTTTTGAAAATGAAGAAAGAATTTTTTTTTTTTTTCTTTTTTTTTTTTTCAATTTTCAAAACTTTGTGACAAAAAGCGAGATCTGCAAAATACTCACAATACCTCTCAGCAAATAGCTTGGGGTGTCTACTTTCCAAAATGGGGTCATTTGGGGGGGTTTTGTGCCATCTGGGCATTCCATGGCCTCCGAAACTGTGATAGGCAGTGAGAAGTGAAATCAAAAATTTACACCCTTAGAAAGCCTGAAGGCGGTGATTGGTTTTTGGGGTCCCGTACGCGGCTAGGCTCCCAAAAAGTCTCACACATGTGGTATCCCCGTACTCAGGAGAAGCAACAGAATGTATTTTGGGGTGTAATTCCACATATGCCCATGGCATGTTTGAGCAATATATCATTTAGTGACAACTTTGTGCAAAAAAAAAAAAAAAAATTGTCTTTTTTTCCGCAACTTGTGTCAACATATAAAATATTCCATGGACTCGACATGCCTCTCAGTATATAGCTTGGGGTGTCTACTTTCCAAAATGGGGTCATTTGGGGGGTTTTGAACTGTTCTGGCATTTTATACACAACATTAGGAAGCTTACATCCACTCTTCTAACCACTTGAAGACAAAGCCCTTTCTGACACTTTTTGTTTACATGAAAACATATTATTTTTTGCAGGAAAATTATGTTGAACCCCCAAACATTATATATATTTTTAAAGCAAAGGCCCTACAGAATAAAATGGTGGGTGTTGCATTTTTTTTTTCTACACAGTATTTGCGCAGCAATTTTTCAAACGCATTTTTTGGGGAAAAAATACACTTTTTTTATTTTAATGCACTAAAACACACTATATTGCCCAAATGTTTGATGAAATAAAAAAGATGATCTTAGGCCGAGTACATAGATACCAAACACGACATGCTTTAAAATTTCGCACAAACGCGCATTGGCGACAAACTACATACATTTTTAAAAGCCTTTAAAAGCCTTTACAGGTTACCCCGTTAGATTTACAGAGGAGGTCTACTGCTAAAATTACTGCCCTCGATCTGACCTTCGCGGTGATACCTCACATGCATGGTGCAATTGCTGTTTACATATGACGCCAGACCGACGCTTGCGTTCGCCATTGGGCAAGAGCAGGGCAGGACAGGGGTGCTTTTTTTTTTTTTTTTTTTATTATTAATTTTGCTTTTTTATTTTATTTTTAAATTGTTCCTTCCATGTTTTTTTTTTTTATCATTTTTATTGTTATCTCAGGGAATGTAAATATCCCCTATGATAGTAATAGGTAGTGACAGGTACTCTTTTTTTGAAAAAACTGGGGTCTAGACCCTAGATCTTTCCTCTGCCCTCAAAGCATCTGACCACACCAAGATCGGTGTGATAAAATGCTTTCCCAATTTCCCAATGGCGCTTTTTATATCCGGGGGGGGGGACATTCCCTCCCACTGCTTATAAAAGCAGTCCAGAGGCTAATTAGCCACTAGGGTTGCTTTTACATTAAAGCCGGCCGCTGGCTGAAAAGAATGATACCAAGATGATACCTAAACCCGCAGGCATCAATCTGGTATAACCATTCAAAGTCCAGCAACATACCAGTACGTTGCTGGTCCTTGTTGGACATGTATTGTAATCTTTTTTTTTCATGCAGCCAGGTGGCTGAACGAAAAAAGAGATTGATCGGTGGGTATGCCCACCATTAGAATACCGCCCTTCATCCACCCACTTCTAATGATGGGCATACATGCACCATTTATATATGCCGAAGCATGGGGGCATCCTCCCGCAAAAAAGTTATGCCGCACACACATGGTCGGACTTTTCCACGGGCAAGCCTCCGTCGGAATTTCGACCGTATGTACGCGGCATTAGGAGAAAAATCGCTCCTCCGCCCCTGCTGCCCCAATGCTTTGGCATATTTGCTTCTTTTATTTTTTAACTGTGGTGGTGAAATCACCTCCTACAGCACTGGAGTCGCAGGGATCAGGCCTGTCTCTGCGAACGCTGCAGTTATGTGTGTTGTGTTTTGTAAGTGACAGTGATCGATCGATACTGCACTTCGGTGGCCTGGGCTGGACGGAGGGGCAAAACGCAGGTGCTAGCAGGTATCTGGGCTGATCCCGCTAACACTGCGTTTTTGGGAACCCTAAACTGCTGGGGACGCTAGTATAGATCTGATCAGATCAGATATTGATCTGATCAGATACTATACCACTAAGGGGGGTGTATGCTTCACGCGTGGGTGTTAGCGTTACTGGCACTAACCTGACGCTGCCTGGGGTGTGACTCAGACCCTCTCTGACGCTAAAACCTAATTGATATCACCCGCCGGGCGATCAGGGGGTTAAACCTTTATTGGGTTATATACGGCGGGTGCCCTGACACTATAAAAAGCAAACTAACTAACCAGCGTCACCCGTAACACTTATATGATGATTACTGGTGAAAGGGTTAACTAGGGGCAATTAGGGGGTTAAAACCTTTATTAGATAATATATGGGGGTACCTGACGCTATAAAAACCTGCGGCGAACCTAAAAAAAATTACTGGCTACCGATCTGCATCACTGACGCTAAGACATCGATCAGAAAAATGATCGCTTAGCGACAGTGGTGATAGGGGGTGAAAGGGTTACCTGGGGGGCGATCAAGGGGGTTAAACCTTTATTAGATAATTTATGGGGGGTACCTGACGCTATAAAAACCTGCGGCGAACCTAAAAAAATTACTGGGTACCGATCTGCATCACCGACGCCAAGACAGCGATCAGAAAAACAATTGCTTAGTGACAGTGGTGATAGGGGGTGAAAGGGTTACCTGGGGGGCGATCAAGGGGGTTAAACCTTTATTAGATAATTTATGGGGGTACCCGACGCTATAAAAACCTGCGGCGAACCAAAAAAAAAAATACTGGCTACCGATCAGCATCACCGACGCTAAGACATCGATCAGAAAAACGATCGCTTAGTGACAGTGGTGATAGGGGGTGAAAGGGTTACCTGGGGGGCGATCAAGGGGGTTAAACCTTTATTAGATAATTTATGGGGGTACCCGACGCTATAAAAACCTGCGGCGAACCTAAAAAAATTACTGGGTACCGATCTGCATCACCGACGCCAAGACAGCGATCAGAAAAAACAATTGCTTAGTGACAGTGGTGATAGGGGGTGAAAGGGTTACCTGGGGGGCGATCAAGGGGGTTAAACCTTTATTAGATAATTTATGGGGGTACCCGACGCTATAAAAACCTGCGGCGAACCTAAAAAAAATTACTGGGTACCGATCTGCATCACCGACGCCAAGACAGCGATCAGAAAAATGATCGCCAAGCGACGGCGGTGCTAGGGGGTGAAAGGGTTATCTGGGGGGTGATCAAGGGGTTAAACCTTTATTAGGGGGGGTTAGGGGGCTACACTGGACCTAAAACTAAATGTAGTGACACTTTTACAGTCACAAATGTCACTGATTGCAGTGATCAGTAAATAAATGGTCACTGCAATCAGTGACACTGTGACTGGGGGCTGGGGGGTGATCTGGGGGGGCTGGGGGGTGATCTGGGGGGGCCTGGGGGGCGATTTATGTGCCTATGTGTGCTGGTGTTAGTGTAGTGTTAGTGCACTGACCTGTGTGTCTTCTCTTGTACGACGCTCGGTATATGTGAGCGCCGCACAGGAGATGACATCACTTCCTCCTGCTTTCTCTATCTGTGTAAACATTACACAGACAGAGGGGGCATTTCTATTCGCCGGGAGCGATCGCGGGGGGGTGGTCGGAATCGAACGGCCGCCCCCCCATCTCGGAACGCTCCCAGACGAATTCCGACCGCTCACTGTACAGAAGGGGGGTCTGATCGGACCCCCCAACTGTACAAAGGCAATCACGTATGCTCTACGTGATTGTGCCTGTCGGTGCCATTGTGCCGACGTATATATACAGTGAGCGGTCGTTAAGTGGTTAATGATTAATGGTTAAAGTGTTACTAAACCCACAACAGTAAAATCAGTCTGTATTTGCAGTAAATCATGCTTGTTATACTCACTGTGGAACCAAAGGGGTAATCCTTTGCATTGTGCATAAAGGCTGTTTGATCCTGTATGCACAGAGCCTCCTCTTCTTTCACTGACTCCAGAACATGTCCTGATAAGACAGAGCCTTTGGAGTCAGGCTGCATATGCTCAGTTTGGTGCGTATTGCTAGAGAGGTTTTTTTTTTCTTGGGAGAGTGCATGCGATCAGCACAGGACCAACAGCACTGTCCAGTCAGAGGACCATGGGTCCTGGATCCTGATAGGACAGCTCACTGCAGAATGAAAACTCCTCCTACAAGCTTTACCAGGAACTGATAGAAGTCACAAGACTGCTATATACTGCTAATGAGAAAAGGTATTTAGCAGTTTATATTTACTAAAATGATAGCATTTCCATGTGTACTGTGGGATACAAGACATAGTGAACACAGGGTCCTGGGTTTAGTAACACTTAAAGAGCTCTTTTAAAGACTTTTATCTACCGCCACATTATGGCCCCTTTCACACTGGGGCGGTTTGCAGGCGCTATTTTGCTAAAAATAGCGCCTGCAAACCGAGCCTAAACAGCGGCTCCTTTCTCTCCAATGTGAAAGCCCCAAGGGCTTTCACACTGGAGCGGTGCGCTAACAGGACGTGAAAAAAAGTCCTGCTAGCCGCATCTTTGGAGCGGTGAGAGGAGCGGTGTGTTTACCGCTCCTACACCGCTCCTTCCCATTGAAATGAATGGGATACCGCGGTTTGCGGGTGATATTAACCCTTTTTCGGCTGCTAGCAGGGGTTAAAACCGCACCGCTATCGGCCGAATACCTCTGCAATCCCGACGGTATAGCGCCACTAAAAATAGCGGCGCTATACCGCCACCGCCCCCACCGCCCCAGTGTGAAACCAGCCTATACGTGCAATATTTCAGGGCCCCTTGGGACCCCTTCTTTAGACAGCAGTGAAACTAGAAAACTACAGAGAGTATAAACCCATAACTATGGTGGGATTTTAAAGGGCCGAATTTAATTGTATTTTAAAAAAAAAATAATTTAAATGACAAACATTATTAAAAGACATACTATCCATACATAAACCTTTCTCAAGGCTATTGGGTTTTATGTCCTAATTAAGTGGTACACAGTTCTGTTCAGTGTTAATTTTGGCAATACAGCTAATACAAAGAGCTCCTGCCACATAGTCAACGCGTTTCTTGGATAAAAATCAATTTCATCAGGAGTTCATTGGTGGAGCACATGTATATTCACTAAATGCAAAACATATGCATATAGGATTTTATTTTAACAGCATCAAAAAGTTACACTACTGATAATCTCAATCTATGCATGAATCGACTGGAATTACCTGAACCTTTGGACATGAACGGGGGGAGACCTAGCAACCCTTATGTAGGGAGAAAAGTGAAGCCTAGGCTCTTGACCAAGGGGCAAGGTGCCGGGGAGTCAACAAACACAGATGTTTTATGGATGATATATGATGTATGTGCATCTACATGATATCTATGAATATAAACAAAGGAAAAAAAGGCATCTTTTATATCAATAGAGATCAGATCATTTATTAGATCCATATTATCAGTATAATTTTTAGGTATATTTTTATGCTCACAAATACTCAATAAAAGTCTTATAATTATTTTGTTTTACCTGTCAAGTTCACAATGTAGCTTTTTATTTGTTAATTCAATCCAACCTTCAGATACTTTGAATCTACAAAATATAAAATATAAATGACCTACTAGTTACATACTAATTACTTAGTTATAGATCTCTAATGAGGCCAGTGTTAGCTTCTAGTACAGCCATATATGATGGTACTACATAGTCAGAGCTGCATGCCAATACAAATGTTAATATTATGCTTTATTTATGGTGTACTAGTTATTGCACATCCCCAAAGCCAATGGAGAATGGGAGATCTACAAGTACTAACAAAGCTACATAGATTAACACTGAATAAACAACATAATTAGCAGCGCACAGGCCATCTGCCAGGAGGTCACGCCTCTATGCCGTGCCTCCACTGCAGGTGTGATGCATGGGGCTGGGCCCATATAGGGAGTATATAGGCGAGTTGCCTGTGCGGGGGGGGGGGGGTGGGAGGATGGGTGTTATGGTGCACGGAACCATTGATGCTATCTGTTTGGGTGAACGGTCCTAACAACTGTGATCCCTTAGGCTGGAATGTGCTGTAACCACATAAGACTCTAATAGAGCCTATATACACATAGTTATGATCCTTGTAAATGACACGCTGCTAATTATGTAGTTTATTGAGTGTTAATCTATGTAGCTTTGTTAGTACTTGTATATCTCCATTCTCTTTTGGCTTTGTGTTTTTAAACCTTTTGGGGATGTGCAATGACTAGTACACCATGAATAAAGCATATTATTAACTTTTATTAACTTTTGTATTGGCATGCAGCTCTGACTATATAGTACTATCATCTATGGCTGTACTAGAAGCTAACACTGGCCTCACTAGAGATCTATAACTAAGACTAGCATGTCATTTTTATTTTATATTTTATAGATTTAAAATATCTGAAGGTTTGATTGAATTAACACAAATAAAAAGCTACATTGTGAACTTGACAGGTAAAACAAAATAATTATAAAGGCTTTATTGAATATTTAAGAGCTTGAAAACATACCTAAAAATTATACTTTGATAATATGGATCTAATAAATGATCTGATCTCTATTCATATAAAAAATGCCATTTCTTTTCTTGTTTGCATTCATAGATATCATGTAGATGCACATACATCATATAGCATCCATAAAAAATCTGTGTGTGGTTTGTGTGGTGTCCCCCCCCCCCGGTGCCTTGGCCATTGGTCAAGGGCATAGGCTGCCCTTTTCTCCCTACATAAGGGTTGCTGGGTCTTCCCTCCTTCATGTCTAAAGGTTCAGGTAATTCCAGTCGATTCATGCATAGATTGAGATTATCAGTAGTGTAACTTTTTTGAGGTTGGTTATATATTATTCTAAAAGCATTTCTTTTGCATTTAGTGAATATACATGTGCTCCACCAATGAACTCCTGACGAAGTGGATTTTTATCCAAGAAATGCGTTGAGTGTGTGGCAGGAGCTCTTTGTATTAGCTGTATTGCTTAAATCAACACTGCACAGACCTGTGTACAACTTAATTTGGACATCAACCCCAATAGCCTTGGGAAAGGTTTATGTATGGATAATATGTCCTATAATAATGTTTGTCATTTTAACTAATGTAATCTTGTAATACACTTTTCTATTCTAAGTACAATTCTAGTGGTGCCTTTAAAATTCTACCATAGTTATGGGTTTACATCCTCTGAAGTTTTCTTGTTTTACTATAATTGGGATGTGGCACTAAAATGTATATATACTTTTTAGACAGCAGTGACCAGTGGGGTCCTCAGTGGCTCGGAAACTAATCTTCTGGTGGCCAACAAAAGTTAATTGATGTTTTGCTACAACAGAGTGTTGTGAAAATCTTTAAATCTGTGATCTATGTTTGTGACAGCTCCATCCGTCAGCTCACCTTAGCTCCCAATTTTGCCTAAGGTCTGTGGCTGAAAAGAGTGCGCTGGTTCTTACTGATTTTTTGACTAACTTTAATCTAAATTTCATGTTTGTATACTTGTTGTAGATTAGTGACATCAGAAAGTATTAAAGTAATAGACAGCCAACAATAAGCCTACATACACTATATTACCAAAAGTATTGGGACGCCTGCCCTTACACCAACATGAACTTTAATGGCATTCCAGTCTTAGTCCGTAGGGTTCAATATTGATTTGGCCCACCCTTTGCAGCTATAACAGCTTCAACTCTTCTGTGAAGGCTGTCCACAAGGTTTAGGAGTGTGTCTATGGGAATGTTTGACCATTCTTCCAGAAGCACATTTGTGAGGTCAGGCACTAATGTTGGACGAGAAGGCCTGGCTCGCAGCCTCCGCTTTAATTCATCCCAAAGGTGTTCTATCGGGTTGAGGTTAGGACTCTGTGCATGCCAGTCAAGTTCCTCCACCTCAAACTTGCTCAATCATGTCTTTATGGACCTTGCTTTGTGCACTGGTGCGCAGTCATGGTAAAACAGATAGGGCCAATCCCAAACTGTTCCCACAAATTTGGGAGCACGAAATTGTCAAAAATGTCTTAGTATGCTGATGCCTTAAGAGTTCCCTTCACTGGAGCTAAGGGGCCAAGCCCAAACCCTGAAAAACAACCACACACCATAATCCCCCCTCCACCAAATGATTTGAACCTGGCACAAAGCAAGGTCCATAAAGACATGGATGAACTGACATCGATTTTCTGTACCGTGCTGCCATCTAAATAACTGTAGATGCCAATATCACGTACTCAATGACCTGAGCCTGTAAAAATGTAGGCCAGAGCTTTCCGGCACTTCTCTCTTACTAAGCTCACTGCATCTTTACCTACACACTGCGGTAAGTGGGAGGTTGCACAACACATAATCACATGCCAAATACATATGGCCTATGTAGATTGCTAAATCTTCTTCCACTGGATTTGATAAAATCTAGAATATTTGTTAACTAAGGTTAACGTGGAACTTTAGTCAGAAAATTTAGTCCTGCTAGATCACTTCAGGCTGGCCCCTTTTGCAGGTATAGCTATGTAAAATATAAAAAATACAGTTGGGCTCATAAGTTTACATACCCTGGCAGAATTTATGATTTCTTGGCCATTTTTCAGAGAATATGAATGATAACACAAAAACATTTCTTTCACTCATGGTTTATTATCAATCAACTGTGATTACTCTTCTTAAATCATAATGACAATGGAAACCACCCAAATGACCCTGATCAAAAGTATACATACCCTGGTGATTTTGGCCTGATAACATGCAAACAAGTTGACACAAAAGGGTTTGAATGGCTATTAAAGGTAACCATCCTCACCTGTGATATGTATGCTTGTAATTAGTGTGTGTGTATAAAAGTGTCAATGATTTTCTGGACACCTGATAGACCCTTGAATCTTTCATCCAGTGCTGCACTGATGTTTCTGGATTCTGAGTCATGGGGAAAGCAAAAGAATTTGCAAAGGATCTGCGGGAAAAGGTAGTTAAACTTTATAAAACAGGAAAGGGATGTAAAAAAAATCCAAGGAATTGAGAATGCCAATCAGCAGTGTTCAAACTCTAATCAAGAAGTGGAAAATGAGGGGTTCTGTTGAAACCAAACCACGGTCAGGTAGACCAACTAACATTTCAGCCACAACTGCCAGGAAAATAGTTTGGGATGCAAAGAAAAACCCACAAATAACTTCAGGTGAAATGCAGGACTCTCTGAAAACATGTGGTGTGGATGTTTCAAGATGCACAATAAGGAGGCACTTGATGAAAGATGGGCTGCATGGGCGAGTCATTACTATGCAAATGCCACATAGTATCCCTGCTTACAATAGGCCAAACAGCACAGAGACAAGCCTCAAACCTTTTGGCACAAAGTCATTTGGAGTAATGAGACCAAAATTTTGCTTTTTTGGCCACAACCATAAACACTACATTTGGAGAGGAGTCAACAAGGCCTATGATGAGAGGCCATTCCTACTGTGTTTTGGGGATGTGTGAGCTACAAAGGCACAGAAAAGTTGGTCAAAATGTATGGCAAAATGAATGCATTATGTTATCAAAAAATACTGGAGGAACATTTGTATTCATCAGCCAGGAAGCTACGCATGGGATGTACTTGGACATTCTAAAATGACAATAAACCAAAACACAAGGCCAAGTCGACCTGTCATTGGCTACAGCAGAATAAAGTGAAGGTTCTGGAGTGGCCATCTCAGTCTCCTGACCTCAATATCATTGAGCCATTCTGGGGAGATCTCAAACGTGCAGTTCATGCAAGACAGCCCAAGAATTTACAGGAACTGGAGGCTTTTTGCCAAGAGGAATGGGCAGCTTTACCATCTGAGAAGATAAAGAGCCTCATCCACAAATACAACAAAAGACTTCAAGCTGTCATTGATGTTAAAGGGGCAATACACGGTATTAAGAACTGGGGTAAGTAAACTTTTTATCAGGGCCATTTGGGTAGTTTCTGTTGTCATTATGATTTAAAAAGAGTAAACACAGTTGATTGATAATAAATGGCTTCAGCCAAACGCCAACCATGAGTGAAAGAAAAGTTTTTGTGTTATCATTCATATTCTTTGAAAAATTGCCAAGAAATCATAAATTCTGCCAGGGTATGTAAACTTATGAGCACAACTGTAAGTGCCTATACTGTTCAATATTCAGTAATACACTGTCTCACCCTGCTCTGCACATGCTCAGTTGCTCTCTATTTTTAGGCACTGCCTAATTTGTAGAGGTGGATCTGCTGACAGCCTTAAAGCGGAGCTTCGCCGAAAAAAATATATTAAAAGCCAGCAGCTACAGCTACAGCAGCTGCTGACTTTTAATATTAGGACACTTACAGTGGGAATCGAAAGTTTGGGCACCCCAGGTAAAAATGTGTATTAATGTGCATAACAAAGCCAAGGAAAGATGGAAAAATCTTCAAATGGCATCAAATTAGATTAGACATTCTTATAATATGTCAAAAAAAGTTAGATTTTATTTCCATCATTTAGACTTTCAAAATGACAGAAAACAAAAAAATGGCGTCTGCAAAAGTTTGGGCACCCTGCAGAATTTATAGCATGCACTGCACCCTTTGCAAAGCTGAGACCTGCCAGTGTCATGGATTGTTCTCAATCATCGTCTGGGAAGACCAGGTGATGTCAATCTCAAAGGTTTTAAATGGCCAGACTCATCTGACCTTGCCCCAACAATCAGCACCATGGGTTCTTCTAAGCAGTTGTCTAGAAAACTGAAACTGAAAATAGTTGACGCTCACAAAGCTGGAGAAGGCTATGAGAAGATAGCAAAGGGTTTTCAGATGTCAATATCCTCTGTTCGGAATGTAATTAAGAAATGGCAGTCATCAGGAACAGTGGAAGTTAAAGCAAGATCTGGAAGACCAAGAAAAATATTAGACAGAACAGCTCGCAGGATTGTGAGAAAAGCAATTCAAAACCCACGTTTGACTGCAGGATCCCTCCAGAAAGATCTGGCAGACACTGGAGTTGTGGTACACTATTCCACTATAAAGAGATACTTGTACAAATATGATCTTCACGGAAGAGTCATCAGAAGAAAACCTCTTCTACGTCCTCACCACAAAAATCAGTGTTTGAACTTTGCAAATGAACATATAGACAAGCCTGAGGCATTTTGGAAACAAGTTCTGTGGACCGATGAGGTTAAAATAGAACTTTTTGGCCGGAATGAGCAAAGGTATGTTTGGAGAAGAAAGGGCACAGAATTGAATGAAAAGAACCTCTGTCCAACTGTTAAGCATGGGGGTGGATCAATCATGCTTTGGGGTTGTATTGCAGCCAGTGGCACAGGGAACATTTCACGAGTAGAAGGAAAAATGGATTCAATAAAATTTCAGCAAATTTTGGATGGTAACTTGATGCCATCTGTGAAAAAGCTGAACTTAAAGAGAGGATGGCTTCTACAAATAGATAATGATCCTAAACACACCTCAAAATCCACAGGGGATTACATTGAGAGGCGTAAACTGAAGGTTTTGCCATGGCCTTCACAATCTCCTGACCTCAACATTGTTGAAAACCTATGGATAGACCTTAAATGAGCAGTGCGTGACAGACAGCCCAGAAATCTCAAAGAACTGGAAGACTTTTGTAAGGAAGAATGGGCAAAGATACCTCAAACAAGAATTGAAAGACTCTTGGCTGGCTACAAAAAGCATTTACAAGCTGTGATACTTGCCAAAGGGGGCAGTACAAGATATTAACTCTGCAGGGTGCCCAAACTTTTGCAGACGCCATTTTTTTGTTTTCTGTAATTTTGAAAGTGTAAATGATGGAAATAAAATCTAACTTTTTTTGACATATTATAAGAATGTCTAATCTGTAATTTGATGCCATTTGGAGATTTGTCCATCTTTCCTTGGCTTCGTTATGCACATTAATACACATTTTTACCTGGGGTGCCCAAACTTTCGATCACCACTGTACCTGTCCTGGAGTCCAGCGATGTCCGCAGCAGAGGACGAGCAATCGCTCGTCACTCTGCTGCCCCCACCGCCATCCTCGGTGAGGGAACCAGGCAGTGAAGCCTTGCGGCTTCACTGCCCGGTTCCCTACGGCGCATGCGCGAGTCGCGCTGCGCCGTTCTGACTGGTCCCTGTGTGTTCTGGGAGTCGATTGTCTCCCAGAACACAACGGGTATTCTGCGGGAAGTGACGTACTTCCCGCAGATTTCCCGCAGAGAGGACTCCCGGAAGTGGGTGCAAATACCTGTCTGCAAATGCCATGGTGCTGCACATGATCAGTTATGACTCCAGCCATTTGATGGTTTGACAGTTTGGTTGAGGAAACAAGCAAATGTGACAGCAATCTTGGCGTTCCAGGAATTAAAGTTTTTTTATTTCTTGCAATAGTTATTCATTTTCAGACATGAAAATGAAAGATATTAGGGTATTGGGTGGATCTTGGGGCTCCCCCAACAGGATGTCCGAGGAGTGCCTGTTGTGAGGACTTAGTCAAATTAGTCCCTGTAAGTCCCCAGATCCAGAATCCACAAGCGTTTGGGCACATCCACCATAAGCGATACGCTGTTCCCTCTTAGCCACACCCTCAAAAATACAGAGGGGAGGCTCCCGGCACCCATTGAGCAATACTGGCAGGTACCAAGTACCATTGCATTAGTACTTTGTAGTTGGCCTCTATTAGGGAGGTCAATAATTTTTTTTTATTTTTTTTAAAGTATAGGGTTTACACTCTGGTTCAGGACCAGACAATTCTGTATAGCGAAGAGACAAAAGCAAAGTCAGAGCTTCAACTGAAAACATGACAATCCTTTAAAGTTGATATATAAAATCTGTTTTAGTGCAACTTCAATACAATATAAGATGACCCCCCCCACCCCCCACCCCTTCAACAAATGTCAAAAATGTACCCTTTTGTAGCATTACCATGTGAACTATCAAGATCATACAGTAATTTGTTACATAACCAATTGGTGCGGACACCATTGCTATCTCGGTTCACCCTTGGAGGAGCCAATCCGAAATTAACTGCGGCAGAGCAAGACCTGGGATATCCGGCCAACTCTGGCATATGTGCAATAATGAATTAGGGGAGTTATGATGCTGATATGTAAAATTTTCACACATCAGATTAGTGTGGCCTGTGTTAGGCAGGAAATATACTATTAAAAGTATAAAATGGCAAACAGGTTCTCTTCAAATAAGAGGGGCTTCATTATTCTAATCCTCAATAAAAAATAACATTCAGCATCTACTATGCCCTACTCTCCTTTGGAGCATTATGTCAGCTGTAAAAGCAGGCCCTCTTATTATTATAAAAAAAAAAAATTCAGTTCAATTTAAGTGTATTATTTGAACAATCCAAAGTAATAGCATAATATAATCTGCAGCCAGCTTTAAAAAACCCTTCTCAGCAATAGAGATAAATGGGAGTGTTCACTGAGCAGCTAACATTGATATTTGTAACCTTGTTGCTGTAACTAACTGGTGACATAAACAAAACACAATTATTATTTTCTGATTTGCCAAGTGCAGAAAAAAACGCTCTAGCATTCTTTATGCATATGCATCTGTCAATGATAATTGCATTGTAATATTCACAAGCTAGCTGTGAAAACATTGAAATACTAATCACATTGGCATTATGACTTATGAGCAACAATCACTGCGATCAGTAAACATTTTCCCATCTAAATTGTCTGAGCAATAATTGGGGAATGAAAACTAGTGCGAATGATTAGAAAGCAGATCCAGGAAAATATGGCATCTCAGAACTAGGGAGGAAGATAAAAATGACAAGCAAGCAAATGGGATTCTGCTCATATTATTCAGCCAGGAATGGTTACTGTGAATCAATTATAAAAGCCGTTTTCATGCAGATGAGAAAAATATGAAGAGCTGGGGTGTCTGGGTTCAGCCTACCGGATGTTCTGCAGTACAATCCTTGTACAGATAAAACAGGAGATGTGCAGTTAAAGACCCAGATGTAGTTCAGCCTATGGCAAGTTTATAAATAGACCAATTAGGTAAAAGTGGAGGGGGAGCAGACTGCGCAAGAGGAGGCTAAAGGGGAATTCCAGCTTATGGCACGTTCTATCAAACAATATAAGGGTGCAAGAACTACCACATTGTCATAGGCGTGCGCACAGGGTGTGCCAGGTGTGCCCAGGCACACCCTAATCACTCCATGCAGTGCAGATTCCCCCTGCTGCCCGGTGTCCCCTCCCACAGCATAGCTGGCTTTCCTCCTCTCCCATTGGCTACAGCAGTGGGCACACATAGATGATATTTCAGGATAAGTGAGGGAAGGGGTAATGTCATTTACCGGCCCCTTCTCTTTCTTAATGAACACAGTAAGAGATTGGTACCGTGTTTTTGAGCTTTCAGGTGCACACCCTAATGCAACAGGCTGCGCACACCTATGCACATTGTAATATATATGTAGCGGCCTCCTCACTCCCCTCTTTGCATCAGCTCGTCTCTCTTCTTGTCTAGGGGTATCTTAGAGGGGAGAGAGCGGGGTCACCACGCCAAGCCCTCACCACATGTGTCCGTGCGGTGTAAGCAAAGTTCCTTCTCTACCTTCGGGTCAGTGTTGTGCACCTGGAGTTACCTTGAACAATGTCCACCAGAAAAAAACCTCACACCATTAAAGTCCAACACTCCTTTATTCTTCTCGAGTGAACAGTTAGACTCCCTTAAAGAACAGAACAAACAAGGAGGTGTGGATGCGAGTAGGCCCAGACACAATGAACTCTCCACTTTCCTTCCTAAAAGTGGGCTGAGGTCTCCTAGCGAGGGGGGATTTTCCTTCCAGGCAGTCTCCGATGGGAGGCTCACCTGTCACTGGCAATCTGCTGCACCCGGTCTTCAAGTGAGTAGCTCCCCCCGCTCCATTACGCCTTCCGGATTCGGGTACCCAATCCCTGGGTTCCCTAGGACCTCCTTCCCTCGCGGAACTCAGTGTTGGGTACTGAGCTCCAGACCTCCACCCGAGTACCTAACCCCAGGCTAAAGGTGCAGGTGCCTGGGATGGAACACGACCTCCAGACGTCCTCTAGGCCTAGGCCGCCTAGAGGACCGACACGAACCACACGCCCACAGGCTGAAGGTGCCTGGGACTCGACCCCGTGACAAAGATGGCCGGCCCCTTTATACCCTCTCCCAGCAAGCACGGCGGGTTCCCCGCCCCACCATACCGCTGCCGAGTGAGGACAAAAAGGAGGTACAGCACACAGCAATGGTTCAACCCCAGCCCAAGGCGACAGCGCCACCTGCTGGACCGCAAGGAACTGTAAATCGCTGGTGTCTCTGCCAGTTTGAATTACACCCGGGAAAGTACATACCCGCTACATATATATATATATATATATAAAACTATGTGACATTAGAGCAATATCTAAGATAAATTATGTACCACAGACCCAATAGTATAGTTACGAGCAGCCTAGGATAAACTCCCAGATACACCATTCAGGTCTACCCCAGGTCTACCCTTAGCCTGTTTTTTGCAGAAAAATCACTGCCATTAACTCCTGATCTGCAAGAGTCCATCCAAAAACTCACTAGCTGGTCTATTTAAGTTCTTGGTACAAACTAGTTGAAAGGCAGTTTCGAAAGCTTACAAAACAAAGGCAGACAGGTCTTTAAAATGGTATTAAACTCAAGAGCAGGCCACACAGTGATAATCTACCCGGCTTTCAACCTGCAGGTCGTTGACTCGTTTAGTTACTTGGGTATTAGGGTTCAATTGCCTCTAAGTTCAAATATAGTCAAAAATGTGTGCCCCTTAATTTTCCAGTTGCAACAACAAACTTTCATTGGACCTTATAGGCAGAGTCAAACATCTTAGAATAATTTATTTATCTAAATTGTTTTATGTTTTAGCTAACTCCCATTGTAGAGTGCCAAAATCCATTTTAAAACAGATTTATACCATTGGTACTGACTTTATTTGGCAATGTAAACCTCCCAGAATAGCGTTTGAGGTATTGAAAATACGAACTCACCCTGCGGGGATCGCCTTTCCTAACTTCTACTTGTATTACCAGGAGTCTCAATTGGTACACATTCATGACTGGTTGCATCCCACTTCAGCTAACACCTGTACAACTACCAATGCGGTCATAGCCTCCTTGCTGAAGACACTTCACAATATTGTATGCAGACGCCAAGTACCTCCTGGTACTACAATGATGAGAACTTTGATTCTCACTGTGGTGACTCATATCTCCAAGGCCTCATGGGCGATGTCTCCCAACAACTTTCTTTGGTTTAACCCCACCCTAGGAGAGCTATACAGCTTGCCCAACGCGCAACGGTGGTCCTCTCAAGGGGATCAATATTTATAACATCTCGTTACAGCGTGGGGATTTAAATCGTTCCCACAACTCTAGGAAGAATTTGGTCTTCCCCCTACTTATCTATTCTATTACTACCATGCTCTACAGATGCAATTTGGGTCTTTAGATACCCCCTTACAAGTGACCCCCCTTGGAAAATTGTTACGACGTCCTGATCCTCCAAATTTAATCTCTGAATACTACTCTGCACTTGTAGTTGACTTTAACCCTAGGCTGACCACTGCTCAAACTAAATGGGCTTCCTTAAAAACATATTTCACAGATTCAGATTGGTCTGAATTCAGTAATACCTACTTCAGTTACCTACTCCAAAGATAGAATTATTCAGCTTAAAGCGGAGTTGCATCCAAAAGTGGAAGCTCCGCTTATCTGCCTTCTCCCCCTCTCTGGTGGCACATTTGGCACCTTTCAGGGGGAAAAGGTACCTGTTTTTGAAAGGTACCCTTTCCCACTTGCAGGAGACTGTGCTGGAGCGCCGTTCCTTGGAAATTCGGGCCAGTTAGAAAGAGCAGCGCGCTTCGTGCATGCTCAATAGGGAACTAGTTTCCCTTACCATAAATGGCGGCGGCAGCATCCAAGAGCCGATACGAAAATCGGCTGGGGTGCTGGCATCGTGGAAACCCTGGACAGGTAAGTGTCCTAATATTAAAAATCAGAAGCTACAGTATTTGTAGCTGCTGACTTTTAATATTTTCGTGGGGGGGTGGAACTCCGCTTTAAGGTATTTATTTCATCACACTCACCTTACCCATGTTCGAGTACATTAGATGGAAAATAAAAATTTATAAATTGCCACGCTATACGTGGTATTGTAAAAACTTGTTTCAAACAAGGAAGACGCCACTCCAGGTGAGCAATTACTACAGTCTGGATGCGCTGGGTGCAAGCCACGGCTCGCCACCGATGATCAATGGGAAGAAAAGAACGGCTACACACCACAGGAACGTTCCAACTATTTTATTCCAAAAATAGCAAATGACAGCCAACAAAGACAAAGTGTACGAACCCAGGAGGTGACGCGTGTGTTTCACACTGACCTCAGTGCTTCTTCAAACCAGGTCACCTCCTGGGTGCAGTGTGGCCCAGTGTGGTGTGCAGCCGTTCTTTTCTTCCTCCTTGTGTTAGAAAAAAAATGATCAAGCAAATAACAGTGAAATTAAGAAAGTATAAAAATATATAGTCCAGCGAGAGAGGAATGAGGGGGATGTTCAGCCATCACAGGAGCGTCAGCCTCTAAAAGATCAAGACTCAAGTCAGAAATACATTAAAGAACTTCATTAAACCTAAAATATATATATATATATATATATATATATATATATATATATATATATATAGTCCAATAACAAATATAGAAAAGGCATACATGTGGAAATTATATAACAGTCCCAGTTACAGTATATGCGAAACCAACACTGTGCTGTTGAAGATAATATGTTGAGCCAGTTCTAGTGATCACCCAGTGCACCGTCACCTCCGTAAAAAAATTGACTCTTACCAGAGCTGAGAGACCCTATTACAGAGTCAGATTAGCATGTATGTTGTAATCTCATTATAAAGGGGTTCAACAGACCCACATAGCGTAAAACTGCATAAAACTTTTAACAGAATCAAAAAACACATAGAACTACTCACAATGTTGAAATTAAAAAGCGCTTATAAAAAGTGTACATTCCTGTGCAATGTTGTAAGCAATCTAAACATTTGCCAGTACAACCAACTGCATTGCCGTGGGTGCTGCGAGAGGGAAAGACCGATCCACACTCTTGTGAAAGCAACATTTGCCTTGATTGGATAAGGATCTGATATATACAGTGGGTCAAAAAAGTATTTAGTCAGCCACCAATTGTGCAAGTTCTCCCACTTAAAAAGATGAGAGAGGCCTGTAATTGTCATCATTAGGTATACCTCAACTATGAGAGACAAAATGTGGAAACAAATCCAGACAATCACATTCTCTGATTTGGAAAGAATTTATTTGCAAATTATGGTGGAAAATAAGTCTTTTGTCAATATCAAAAGTTCATCTCAATACTTTGTTATATATCCTTTGTTGGCAATGACAGAGGTCAAACGTTTTCTGTAAGTCTTCACAAGGTTGTCACACACTGTTGCTGGTATGTTGGCCCATTCCTCCATTCATGTCTCCTCTAGAGCAGTGATGTTTTGGGGCTGTCGCCGGACAACACGGACTTTCAACTCCCTCCAAAGGTTTTCTATAGGGTTGAGATCTGGAGACTGGCTAGGCCACTCCAGGACCTTGAAATGCTTCTTACAAAGCCACTCCTCCATTGCCCGGGCGGTATGTTTGGGATCATTGTCATGCTAAAAGACCCAGCCATGTTTCATCTTCAATGCCCTTGCTGATGGGAGGAGGTTTGCACTCAAAATCTTACGATACGTGGCCCCATTCATTCTTTCATGTACAAGGATCAGTCGTCCTGTTCCCTTTGCAGAGAAACAGCCCCAAAGCATGATGTTGCCACCCCCATGCTTCACAGTAGGTATGGTGTTCTTTGGTTGCAACTCAGCATTCTCTCTCCTCCAAACATGACGAGTTGTGTTTCTACCAAACAGTTCTACTTTGGTTTCATCTGACCATATGACAGTCTCCCAATCCTCTTCTGGATCATCCAAATGCACTCTAGCAAACCTCAGACGGGCCCAGACATGTACTGGCTTAAGCAGGGGGACCCGACTGGCACTGCAGGATCTGAGTCCCTGGCGTCGTAGTGTGTTACTGAAGGTAGCCTTTGTTACGTTGGTCCCAGTTCTCTGCAGGTCATTCACTAGGTCCCCCCGTGTGGTTCTGCGGTTTTTGATCACCGTTCTTGTGATCATTTTGACTCCACGGGGTGAGATTTTGCGTGGAGCCCCAGATCGAGGGAGATTATCAGTGGTCTTGTATGTCTTCCATTTTCTAATTATTGCTCCCACAGTTGATTTCTTCACACCAAGCTGCTTGCTATTGCAGATTCAGTCTTCCCAGCCTGGTGCAGGTCTACAATTTTGTTTCTGGTTTTCTTTCGACAGCTCTTTGGTCTTCACCATAGTGGAGTTTGGAGTGTGAGGCCTCGTACACACGACCGATTTTCTCGTCGTAAAAAACACGTCGTTTTTTTCGACGAGATTCTTGTTAAGCTTGTCGATTTTCTCGTCAAGCTTTCTATGCGTACACACTGTCATTTTCCAATTTCCTCGTGGTTCTCTGCGCTCACGTCCAGCACGTACGACGGCACTATAAAGGGGAAGATCTTTTTTCTTGGCGCCACCCCTTGGGCTGCTTTTGCTGATCTCGTGTTACCGCGTGTGAAGTAAAAGTTTGGGAAGAGACGATTCGCGCTTTTCAGTCTTCGTACTTTTCAGATCGTTTTCTGCGGTTCAGTTTGTGCTTGTGGGTTTGTATCTTGACTTTCAGGGCGTCTAGGCAGGTCGTATCTGTTTTACAGTGCGTTATTGCCTGTTCGTTTCTGAATTTCAGTTCGTTATTCATAGGCCTTGCTGTTCTAAAGTGCGTTCTGTTCTGTACGTTCTGATTAGACGACCGTTTCCTAGCCATGTCGCCTGGACGTTCTCGTCGTCGAGTTCGTGCTGTGCGTGCGCTTGGTGTTGGTCTGCTTGTTTTGGACCAAGACCAGTCCATGAATGGTGTGAGGAGGAGTTCATGGACCAAGAATTGGTTGCTCCAGCGGGACCAATTCTGCCACATGCCTCTGCTGCGGGAGATCGTCGAGAATAATCCTGAGGACTACAGGAATTTTCTGAGGATGTCTGACCCCGTTTTTCAGGAACTGTTGGCTTTGGTGTCCCCCTATATTACCAGGAAGGACACCGTTATGCGGGAAGCCATCAGTGCTGAGCAGAGGCTCATCGCCACGTTGCGTTACCTGGCGACAGGGAGAAGTCTTCAGGACTTGAAGTTCACCACAGGCATCTCCCCCCAGGCTCTGGGCCTCATAATCCCAGACACCTGTTCTGCTATTATACAAGTCCTGCAGGAGGACTATATTAGGGTAAGTTTTCTCCCTTAACATCACATTTTATGTATTACATGTATGCTAATGTATTGTATTTCTTTCATCCTTCCCTAATTACCATGATTGTAATATGCTGAGAATGTCCCCTTTGTCCCCATGCATGTTGGAAGCTTTAGATTGCCCCTTTTTTATCCTCCCTAAATATTTCCCCTCACTAACTTTTCCAGCAGGGGCGCCTGTTGCTCCAAATGTTGGGGGGTTCCAACCCCAATTTCGGAAATAAACTTCCTCCTTTTTTGCTCTGTTGCCTAATAAACGCCCCCAGTTGTCCCCTCCAATGCAGCCATTTAGTCCCCTCTAATGCAGCCAGTTTCCCCCCAGCCCTGCACTTACCTTCTTGTGGTCAGCGCCATCCTTCTTCTGTCCTTGATGTCTTCTCCTTCCCTTCATGTTGCATCAGCCAATCATGTTACCATTAAACAGACTTGGTGAACATGATTGCCAGAGCAGCCTGTCAGTGTTTACACAAGGAATGCCCCCTCCTTGCGTCCCCGATTTTTCTTTGAGGAAGCCAATTACATCCCTCAGGTTGTAATTTGCAAGACTTTTTTAATACCTGTTTCTGCTCTGCAATTTTAACCCCCTAAATGACGCAATTATTCATATGTCGGTCGCTTTACAAGAGGCCATCCACCTGAATAGTGTGCGGCATAGACAATACATAGGTTCATGCAACGCATGAACCTATGTATTGTTCTGAGTGATGGGCACAGGAGAGAGGGGACAGTGCTCCAGCGCCCACTCTGGACGCACCGCCACTGCAATGCTATCCTGTGGCCAAACACATCTCCCCCCCCCCAAAATAATTTAGTAATGGCCCATCAGAGGTGGTGATGAATATGATAAATGAGCCTTCCATTATACTTTTTTTACACACCTTAATAAACGTATAATTAGATTGATGTTGGTCTCTAATTTTTTGGTTTAGAATTTGCTTGTAATGTATGCCTTTGTTTTTCTAATATTATTTCATCTTGTTTCACTCCACAGCTTCCTTCCACGCCACAGGAATGGCAGACTGTGGCATCGGAGTTTGCCACGCGGTGGGACTTCCCCAACTGCGGTGGTGCCATAGACGGGAAGCACGTCCGCATCGTGCCGCCACCCCGTTCTGGGTCCTACTACTACAACTACAAGGGGTTTCATAGCATTGTGCTGATGGCGGTGGTGTCAGCACGGTATGAATTCCTCTATGTTGATGTAGGGAAGAATGGCCGGATGTCCGATGGGGGATCCTTCATCCAGACGGAGTTTGTCCTCCGTCTCCAGAGTGACGACCTTGCATTGCCACCGGATGCAGGGAATATTGAAGGACTCCCCTTTGTTTTCTTGGCTGATGAAGCCTTCGGACTCGGACGGCATCTTATGAGGCCATTTCCACAGAGGACCCTGACCCCAGAGAAGAGTGTGTTCAATTACCGGCTGGCCAGGGCCCGAAGAGTCGTTGAAAATGCCTTCGGCATAATGGCCAGCCGGTTCCGCCTTTTTATGACTTCCATCCACTTGGCGGACTACAAAATAAACTATGTAGTGTTATGCTGCTGTGTGCTACACAACTTTCTGAGCCAAAAATCTAATTCGTATATGGCCTCAGTTTTGCCAGAGGCTGGACTTTCCCCTGCAAATCCCCTTCCGGGCCTGGAATCTGCCCGTCTTGGCTTGCCCCCCCAAAATGCCCGTGTGGTTCGGGACAAATACATGGAGTATTTCACGGGTAGGGGGGCAATTCCTATGCCAGCCTATGTCTAAGTATCCCAATAAAAATCTTGTTTAAACCTTTAATTATTTGTTCTTTCCTGTCTCCTAGTTTGTCTTTGTGCATTTGTAGTGGCAAGTGTATTTTACTTTAGTAAATAACAACCAATTTCACTATGTTACCTTACAAAAGAACCAAATAAGCTTAGAGAGTATTATAAAAAGAAGCTACACGTTGTTTGTGGTCAAATATTTTACTCTCTGCACTTTTTTTTTTTTTTTTACTTTGGGGTTGGCCTGGCCACAACCCGGCAAATTTTGGCTTATGAAAATACAAAAATACCACTTGCATTTCTAAAATAACAACATTGGATACCTCTGAGCAATCTGAGACATTCAGTTACACAAACTATGTCTCTATGTGCCCGTCCTAATATGGGGTCCTGCCACCCCTTGCCCAGCCAAAAATTCAATATGCACACATTTTTAATTTTTTGCAAATAGGAAGTTTACAATCCTGATCCCTATTGTCAACATGTGCTATCTGCCATCAGGGGTGATCAATGGACGTGTTTTGGGGGTGCATCCCCTTCCTCAGTTCACCGACTTTTGATACGAGGAAGGGGTTGCACCCACAAAAGACGTACATGGATATCCCCTGATGGCAGATAGCACATGTTCACACACTGTGTGCATATTCAATTTTTGGCTGCTTTGTTACTCAAAAAATTAGTAAAAATATAAAAACAAACATGTAAAAACAAATGTGTTTGGATGGCTTATTGAATTCTCCCCAAAACATCGAGAATGTCTTTAAATGTTTGTTCCATCACATGGATTCTTTGTTTAATTAGGTCCAGTTCCGTGCTACATTCCATCACTTGCTGGATGAGGCGTAGGGCACTGTCAGCAGAGAACGGTGTGCTATCCTTCACAACATTTCCATCCCCTAAAAACCATAAAAAAAAATTAATAAAACTCTGCAGGCCTACCTCGCTTACCTTAAGCTGTGGTGTCAGATACTGACCTGTTGTGGTGACCAGATCCACAACGTCATCCACCTCTCCTTCCTGCACTTCTCCTTCCTCCACCTCAACTTCCTGCACATCTTTCGGTTGTGGATCTTTGGGAGTTTGGGGTTGCTTGGAAGTTGTGGGGTGCATGTGCTCCCTGGAGTGTCCTCCTCCCAGTCTTCTCTCCCCTATGAGAATAAAACCAAAGGTCTATTTATCACACTGTAAAAATCTCATTTTTAAACTTAAAACAGGCTAAATTGTTTGGAAGTGGGGTACAAGTGTGTGTTTGTGCGGAATTTAAAGAAAAATGCATTATTTATGACCCCAAATATGTTTAGTATTCACATTTGGATGTAATTTTTTGGACATGGAGGCACCACAAATAAACTCTGATGCACCTGTGTGGGACACCCAAAAAAGGCGGGTCTGGTGGCCCACACTATAGTGCTCCAAAGTACAGATGTGGAAGCAGCTGCTGAGTGTCCTCTCCTTTACACTGATTAAAGTTTGCATTTCATTCTCCTTACAAACACATCATCTAGACTTAAAAATTAGCCACAATACTTGATCAAAAATGGCAGATGTCTAATTACTTTTGGGGGTCTTAAATAAGCCAAAACCGCGGATAGTGGCCGAACGAAGTGTCGGTAACGTAACGAACGATTACTGTGCCCAACCTAGTTCAAAATATTACATTTTGGAAGGGAGTCCAATATGAAAAAAAAAAAAAAAAAGTCAGTATCTAAAAAGATTAATAGCAGAAAGGTCGTCATTTTACTTACTTTTAGCGAGCATCCTCTTTATGCTCCTCAACTGGTCTGGCTCCCTCAGTTTGAGGTCTGACCACCTCTTTCTGAGCTGCTCATTTGAGCGTTTCACCCCGAACTTCGCCCTCAGACTCTTCACAACTTTAGTGAGGATTTTGGCCTTCCTTCTATTTGGTTTGCTATACGGCCCATGCTTGGCATCATAATCAGCCTTGACCAAGATGTCCACCATCTCCGCCATCTCCGCCAAAGACATATTCGATGCCTTGAATCTCCTCCTTGATCGTGACGTGTCCTCGGTCTCCGGGCTTGTCTCCTCGCTAGTTGCGGAATTATCAGACACCTGCTGTAACTCCGCCATATCTGTCTGCGTGCCGAAAGAGAAGGGGCGGGGAAAAGATGTTAGTTAGAACGTCATGGGCGGGCGACGTGTGCGGAGCGACGTGTTCGAATTTGGACGCATGCGTGGTGTTTATATAGCAAACACACATGTGACTATAGTACGTTCGGTGTGCGGAGAGAGGAGTTCAAGTGACGGACGTGCGAACGAAGGTATGTGATTTTGTGAGACTTGTAAAAATTGTGGGCCTATACTGTCTTGAGATTGGTGGAGGATATATATGGTGACTAGGATGTGAAGGAGGTTAGACTGTTTGCCTCACATTATTTAAATATAAATTATTTTACTTGCAGATACAATATGAATGTCTTTATTAGCGACAAAGAGTTCCTGGCGGAATTTATTGACCGGGTAAGGGAGCTGCCGGCTCTGTGTGGGAGACCAAAAACCCCATCCATAAAAAAAAAGGGGTGAGAAAAGCAGCGCTGGAGAAGCTGCTCCCATTTGTGCATACCAAGGTGCACACAGCCACAGCAAAACAAGTGGACACTAAAATTGGGAGCTTGAGAGGTACCTACAGGACTGAACGCTCTAAGGTGCTGGCTTCTCAGAGGTCAGGAGCAGCAGCAGATGATGTTTATGTCCCGGTTTTGTGGTACTACAGCAGGATGTCCTTCCTGGATGACCACATTGAGCCAAGGCCATCACTCTCCACTCTTCCCCCAGACTTCCCTGCAGCCAACCTGAGCCTTCTCTGGAGCAAGAGGAGGCAGCCATCCTGGATGATCCTGATTTGTCCATCTGGAGCCAGGTATAGTATTAACTGAAAATGTAGTGGGATAAAATTAATGTTTCCCAAATATGTCAGGATGAGAAACATACATTATTTTGTATTCCACAAGTGAAATCATGATCTGTAGACATTATTCTGCACTTAATTGTGTGGTAAATAGTCAAGCTGATGTAGTGGTAAATTTAAAGCAAGGATTTATGCATTTACATTCTAATTGCTTCCATCAGGATTACAAAGTTTGAGGCAAAGATTAAACCAACATATTAAACTATGTTTCTTTTTCATACACAGGATGAAATCAGCCAGGAGGAGGGTCTGGAAACTGTCAGGCAGGAGGAGGAAGGGCCCAGTGGCAGCCAGGAGGTGGCAGGGCCCAGTACCAGCCAGGAGGTGGCAGGGCCCAGTGGCAGCCAGGAGGTGGCAGGGCCCAGTACCAGCCAGGAGGTGGCAGGGCCCAGTGGCAGCCAGGAGGTGGCAGGGCCCAGTGGCAGACAGGAGGTGGCAGGGCAAAGGAGAAGCACCAGATCCCAGGTGCCTCCCATCAGGCTTCACAAAAGAGGCAGGAGGGACAGGACCACCAGTGACGCAGCAATGGCCCTTATTAAAGAGGCCCATGCCACCCTCAAGGAGCCCACATCCCCTGAAGAGGCCATTGCCGGCCTAGTGGAGGCTAAGTTCAAGGTGATGAGCATGGAGCAACGCCTCCTATGCGAACCCCTGCTCATCACCTTGCTCAACAAGGGGGTGATGGAGCAAATTACCCCCAATACCGCCATATGTGAGGTGGCCCAACTGACCCAACCTCAACCTCCACCTCCACCTTCCTCTTCTGCCCCACCCCCTTCTGCTACCCCTCCACCTTCTGCCCCACCCCCTTCTGCTACACCTCCACCTTCTGCCCCACCCCTTCTGCTACACCTCCACCTTCTGCCCCACCCCCTTCTGCTACACCTCCACCTTCTGCCCCACCCCCTTCTGCTACACCTCCACCTTCTGCCCCACCCCCTTCTGCTACACCTCCACCTTCTTCTTCTGCCCCACCCCCTCCTGCTACACCTCCACCTCCTCCTCCTGACAGGAGTACCCCTCCAGTGGGCCAGCCTCCAGCTAAACGAAGAAGGAAGGCTGCAGGAAAGGCTGCAGGAAAGGCTTCAGGAAAGGCTTCAGGAAAGGCTGCAGGGAAGGTTGCCAGGAAGAAGAGGAAGTGATGGCCTTGCTTCATTGTGGTCGCACTGGTCGGACAGAAGGCAGCCTGTTGTAGTACCACACACTTGGGACATATATCTCACCTGCTGCTGTTCCTGACCTCTGGGAGGCCAGCATCAGATTGTGTTCTGAAATGTGGGCCTTCTCAAGCTCCCAATTTTAGTGTCCACACAGGGTTGGTGTGTGCTCTGGGGTCCCTGGGATGCACAAATGGCAGCAGCTTCTCCAGCGCTGCCTTCTCTTTATTTAATTTATAAACATGAATAAATGTGTTTTTTGTTTAAGTTCATACTTGACTATGTGTATTTTTAAATAATAAAAAAAAAGCTTTGGAGTAAGCAGATACATTTGACTGACAATAAAAGGCACAGATATCACCCCCCCAAAAGAATAACTAAATCTGATTAGCTCAAAAACATGGTGTGAAATTTTAAAAATATAGATTAGAAAATTAAATGTGAGATCGCTATCAAAACATTGAGAAATTATAATTAACATCATTTTGAAAAATCTAACCATTTAAATTATTCCTAAAAACTTGCACGATATAATACACATAAATCTTATAAAGAGCAGCATGAAAAAGGTTAAAAATAAGGCAGAACTCTGTGTGAATATCAGCAGCAAAAGAAGGTCTCTCGTTTTGATTAATGTAACATTCTAACGAAGAATTCAATGCAGAACATTTAAACGATGAAATATTTATGAGCGTGACGAATGTGCTCTCTCCATTATGAAGGCTTGTTTTACCAGAAGATGCGCTCCCGTCTCATAGTTGCTTGTGAGCATGCGCGCTTTTGGAAGAGTCGTAAAAGCATACACACGAACCATTTTCTCGTCACAAAACAGGCCGACGAGAAACACGACGAGGAAATCTGGAATCCTGACGAGAAAATAGAGAGCAGGTTCTCTATTTTCTCGTCGAGATTCTCGTCAAGTTTCTCGTCGTAAAACCATACACACGAACGTTTTTCTAGACAAAAAAACTCTCGCGACACTTTTCTTGACTGTTTACGACGAGAAAATCGGTCGTGTGTACGAGGCCTGACTGTTTGAGGTTGTGGACAGGTGTCTTTTATACTGATAAAAAGTTCAAACAGGTGCCATTAATACAGGTAATGAGTGGAGGACAGAGGAGCCTCTTAAAGAAGAAGATACTGGTCTGTGAGAGCCAGAAATCTTGCTTGTTTGATATTGACCAAATACTTATTTTCCACCATAATTTGCAAATAAATTCTTTCCAAATCAGACAATGTGATTGTCTGGATTTGTTTCCACATTTTGTCTCTCATAGTTGAGGTATACCTATGATGACAATTACAGGCCTCTCTCATCTTTTTAAATGGGAGAACTTGCACAATTGGTGGCTGACTAAATACTTTTTTGCCCCACTGTATCTCCATTCGGCTTTGTTACAATTGAGTGCAGTTACTGCTTTCTCTCACTGCCATGTAATCAATAAAATTATCTTTTATATAAAGTTTTTCATGTATATATGTTTGGTTGCCAACAAAATCCCCAAAGGTCCTAAAAAAAAATGTGTATTTGATATATTAGCAATGGTGGCAACCAACCCCCCCCCCCCCCCCCAATTTTTAAAGGGAACAAAAATATTTTCAAGGTTGAAGGTTTTATGAATAACCCAGTCTAAGGCAGACCACCTGTACTCTGCTTTCTGATGCATTTTATTTGTGTTCAGCTTATTCATAGAGTACTCTACAAACAAGCTCAATACGTGTAAAACACATCAGAGGGCCGTGTTTAGCTTTCTTTTAGTGGATCATTCAATAAACCTTCAACCACGGTTGTTAACTTGGAGTAGAGCTACCCTTCATTTTACTAGTATTGAAGCCTGAAGTAGAAAACAGGCCACTGGGGATCCAGCTCCCAGCCTGGAGTGTACAGCTAAAAGAATATGTAGCAGAGTACAGTACTGTTTGATCTTAAAGAAAAAGTTCACGAGAGGGAGCATTCCTCTAGCTTGGTGCTGAGAACGATCCGCCAAAAAAATACCAGTGCTGAGCTCTCAGTGCAGGGAAATAAAAGGTAAGAGGGTCATCTTCACTAATACAAATATTTAGTCATTATAGCACAACATGATTGTGTAAAGAACATCTAAAAGGCATATTTACTGGTGTCATTAGACCATACAAGTCATTCTTTTACAGAATTCACTAGATCAAAACATGTTACCCTTTACTACTACAGCTAATGACAGATTGATATGTTAGCAGTATATTAGTATATTTGCTAATGTGATGTTTGGGAATGTTTAGCTCAAGTGTAGAGCTCCCCAGTGAGTACAGTCCATGCCAGTTATGCCGTTTAAGGCCTTGTTGGCCAACTTTAATAAAAAAAAGAAAGAAAAAGTTCACTCCAGAACAAATAGATTCCCTCGTAGGGGTTTCCTCACAAAATGAAGTAATGTTCAGCCTCTTGGCTCTCTTTAACAACACCCCTGTTTAGACCTTGTGCCTCGGTCCTCCTAACCATCTAACACAGCATTCCTGTGTTCATGTACAATCGCTATACCCTCAGGCCCTCTATCTGTTCTATCACAGACTGCACAGTGTGCAGACATGCACCCTTCAGGCTGCTCCCTTGTAACCACACGGACTCCTTGGGAGGGTGGAGGCCAGAACCCTAGTCCTGATTCTCCTAAAAACCCAGCACACACCTGCACCAGTGTGCCAGTTGTCTACAAAACTTTGTCCCAGGATTGGAGATGTCCTCCCTCTGAAACCAGATATTACAAACCACTGGGGAAACTGAAAACACAGTGTCTTCCAAATGAATCAAGCACCCTGGAGCCCTTCAACGTGCCTAGTTGAAAATCCTGGGTGACAAAGTAAAAAAAAACATTTTACTCTTAGGAAACCTGTCATTATGAGGTCAAAACAGCAAAAAAGAAGACATGACTGTAAAAAAACCCTCAAAAAAACAGAGGCAATACATTAAACTTTTCAGAAGCTCATGTTTTGAAATGCTTCTGTGAAGGTGCTTCCTGGCCACTGCAGGTATTCCAAATTTATGAATGCTTGCTACCCCTGATGCACAGTGGGGTAGATTTACTAAACCTGCTGCACTCAGAATATGGTGCAGCTGTGCATGGTAGCCAATCAGCTTCTAACCTCAGCTTGTTCAATTAAGCTTTAAGGCTGGGTTCACACGGTGCGACACGACACTTGTCCTACTTTGGATCCGACTTTGCCCTGCTACTTGAAGCCGACATACGTCCAACTTTCAATAAACGGGGATCCCATCATGCCCCGGGACTGCAACGTCATAAGGGGGTGGGATCACCGGGTGACATCACTCAGTTACCACGCCCCATGCCTATATAAATCATTGCGCACCGCGCACACGGCATTACAGCAGGAGAGATCATCGTGTCAACATCTCAAGAAAAGAAGAGGGAAGAAGACGTTGAAGAAGACCGGGCCACCGCTAGCAAAAGAGCTGGCAGAAGATAGCGGAGGAGCCCGGCAGAAAGCACCGGAGAGCGGGAGGAGAACCGGAGAACACGGAGAAAGCACCAGAGAGCGGGAGAAGAGGCCGGAGAGTCGGAAGAGATCCCCGAAGTCGGAAGAAGACCCCCGGAGCTGCCTAATAAATTACTTTAAAAACCTGTCTAGTGTGTTTTTTTATTGACAACTTTTTTCGCTTCAGGTGAATGGGTAGGATTCCGATAAGCCCCCGAACGACAACCAACGGCCGGGGTTGTCGGGAAGAGGCCCTTGTCCTCATCAACATGGGGACAGGGTGCTTTGGGGTGGGGGGGCCCGCCGGGCGCCCCCTGCCCCAAAGCACCCACCCCCCCCATGTTGAGGGCATGTGGCCTGGTCGGGTTCAGGAGGGGGGGGCGCTCGCTCGTCCCCACCCCCCTTCCTGACCGGCCAGGCTGCGTGCTCGGATAAGGGTCTGGTATGGATTTTGGGTGCCCTTAAAATCCATACCAGACCGAAGGTCCTGGTATGCTCTTGGAGGGGGAACCCATGCTGTTTTTTTATTTAAAATTTTGCGTGGAAGTTCCCCCTCTAGATCACCAGAGCACAAGTCGCATGTCAAAGTCGGAACATGCAAGACGGCGTTCCGACTTTGATCCGACTTCAATGATATTAAATGGGCTGAAGTAGGATCAAAGTCGGACCAAAGTAGTACAGGGAGCATTTTCAAAGTCGGACCGACTTGTGTCGGACCAGTTAAGACGGCTCCCATAGGGAAACATTGGTTTTCACACGTCATGCGACATGAGCTCCCAATGTTGGAGCGTTTGTCGCACCAGTGTGAACCCGGCCTTAGCAATAAAATCCAGAAGCTGATTGGTTTCTTTGCAGAAGTGAGCCTGATTTTGCTCTTTCCAGCTTTAGTAAATACTGTATTTATTGGCGTATAACACTCACTTTTTTACCTTGAAAATAGAGGGTAAACTGTGCCTGCGTGTTATACGCAGGGGGCTGTGGAAAGTTTTTTTCCTGAACCTTCCCTCTTAAAGTTAGGGTGCGTGTTATACGCTGATAAATACGGTAAACCCCAGTGGTTCCTCCAAATATCTTATACGTTACTACAGGAAATATGAGCTAACGGGGGAGGGTATTTGACCCACGCAAGTAGTTGACCATTTGCACTGCCCTGAGGACAGAAATGCAGAGATGTTTTCAGGACACATGCTTCCGGAAAAGTATAATGCCTCTTTTTACAGCTATGTCTTTTGCTGATTTTGACCCTATAGTGACAGGTTCACATCACCTGGGTTCTGGTGTTTCAACTCCCACACTTTTGCTTTTTTTAATAACTGATTGAGTATACAGTACCAGGTTCATTTTTCTTTCAGGTGTGTTTTACTTTTGAAGACTAATACTTATAGAGGTCAGAAAGATAAGAGAGGCATAAATGATGAGTCACTCCCTAATAAAAAAGGAGATAATTAATCCACCAACATTTTAGTATTGCATTGTTTTATTTTTTATTTTTAGCACCATAATACCTTGAATCGGAATATGCCCCCCCCCCCCCTCCAAACCCAGAGTACACATTCCTAAATTACCATCATCCATCATTACATTGATAACAGATATTATTTCCATATATCCTTATGCTGGTAAAATTGCATACAACACAATTTGTACAGAAAGGCATTCTTCAAAAGGTCAGTCTGCCTGGCCCAGGTTTGTACATCTTATCAGCTTGCTGTGTGATGAAACTGACAGGCAAGTTTCAATCTCAAATGTTTACTTTGTTTTAGTTGTTTAATAATGTTGTAAAATCATTTCTTTAACTTTCATGTTAATAAGTACTGAAAGCAGAGGTGTATGTGCCAAAATAATACGAATGTCATAAAAAAGCCAATGTGTCAGTGATATGAAAGAAAGTCTCCAGGATTTCATGGTATTAGTAGTAAAAAATAACCACTTACCAGGCTCCATTTTTCATGGCTCACCTCCAACGTCGTTCCTGCTTTTAAGCAAAATAATTCTATGGCAGAGTAGTCATGCCACTTTGAAGTACAGAAGTAAAATGCCAAGTGGAAGTCTGAACCATTTTACCAGTTCGCCAATCAAAAAGAGGTTTGCCAGCTTGATTTACTTAATGTGCTTGTAAATGTATAAGGTTTTTTTATCTTAAAGTGGTTGTAAAGACACAAGGTTTTTTACCTTCATGCGTTCTATGCATGAAGGTAATAAACCTTATGTGTGCAGCAACCCCCTAGACCTCCCTAATACTTACCTGAGCCCCCTTTCGATCCAGCAATGTCCATGAGAGCCTTGCCTCTCTCGGGATTCAGACCCCTGATTGGCTTTTGGCAGCATCAGAAGCCACTGGCTCCCCCTGCTGTCAATCACAGCCAGTGAGCCAATCAGAAGATGGAAGGGGCGGGGCCGAGCCACGGCTCGCTGTGTGAATGGACACACAGAGCTGAGGGCCGGGAGCGCACCTGCTTGGGTGCCCCCACAGCAAGCTGCTTGCTGTGGGGGCTACCGGCAGGAGGAAGGAGCCAGGAGCACCGGTGGGGGACCCGAAAAGAGGAGGATCTGGGCTGCTCTGTGCAAAACTGCTTCACAGAGCGGGTAAGTATAACATGTTTGTTATTTTTTGAAAAAAAACAACAAAGCTTTAATATCCCTTTAATGTATTCTCTGCATCAAGATAAAAAAAAACTTCTGTGATCAGATCCCCTTAGCCAACCCAAATATTTACCTGAGCCTGCTCTCTCCCTCTCTCCTCACTGGCTGCTGTTGATGTCAATCAAATCCTGTAAGGAGGGGGCAGGGGTGGGGCCAAGCCATGCAGTGTGTTTGTTTATAGATGCACACATCCCAGCTTGGGATCCAGCTTGAACACCCAACTTGCTATGGAGGCACTTGGGAGGGACAAGGAGCCAGGAGCGCCGGCGGGGGACCCCAGAAGAGGAGTTTCAGGGCTGCTCTGTGCAAAACCATTGCACAGAACAGGTAAGTATTACATTTTTGTTATTTAAAAGAAAAAAAAGCTTTAGAATAACTTTAAGCTTTAGTTTGTGCAAACCAATTCACTCAACTCTATAGACAACAATAAACCTTTATCCCCAAAAAACTGTTGCTGTAACTGCTTATAAATTGTTAGCTGGAGTTTGGCTCTTCCATCCAGAGAGTAGGCTTTCCAAGACAGGAAGTGTGTTACTGGCTGGATCTCCAGGTGAAAACAGGGAGAATAAAAGCCTAAAAAAAGGAAACTAACGCAGCCACCACATCTAATGACTGGTAAACTGCAAAGTATTACATTTTTGGTTTTGAGTTTTTATACTGCTTTAATGTAAGGTGAATTCCTATTGGCTGTCGAGAAAGGCCAGTAATGAATTGCTAAAGCCTCGTACACACGATCGGATATCCTATGGATTCTAATCCGATGGTTTTGTCCATCGGAAATCCGATGAAGCTGACTATCATCAGTCTTGCCTACACATCATCAGTCAAAAAACCGACCGTTCCACACGCGGTGACGTAAAACACTCCGATGAGCCGAGAAAAATGAAGTTCAATGCTTCTGAGCATGCGTCGACTTGATTCTGAGCATGCGTGGGTTTTTTTATCCGATGGACTTGCCCATAGACGATCGGAGATTTCGATCGTTTTTTTATCCATCGGAAAAATTTAAAACATGTTCTATTTTTTAAAACCGATGGAAAAAAGACCGATGGGTCCCATACACGATCGGTTTGTCTGATGAAAACAATCCATCGGACGGTTTTCATCGGTTAAACCGATCGTGTGTACAGGGCTTAAGAGTATGGATTGATCATTGAACAGATGAAATTGCTTCCTGAGATGTGAGCTACACAAGTAGTGCGTAACGGCAATGAACTGTACAAAATTAAACAGTGCTCTAATTATAAGGAATTTATACATATACCATATATATTCGAGTATAAGCCGAGTTTTTCAGCACATTTTTTTGTGCTGAAAATGCCCCCCTCGGCTTATGCCGTGTACACACGACCGTTTTTAATGTCATTGAAAAAAACTGCATTTTTCTCGACGTGATTCTTCTCAAGCCTGCCTCGCCTACACACTATCGTGGAAAAAAATGCTTGAGTAAAGCGCGGTGACGTACAACACGTACGACGGCACTATAAAGGGGAAGTTCCATTCGGATGGCGCCACCCTTCATGTTAGTAAAGTTTGTTGAGCGTCGATTCGCGCTTTTCAGCCTCGTGCTTTTCAGTCCGTTACAGCGTGACGAAAGTGCTATCTCCATTACGAACGCTAGTTTTACCAGAACGAGCGCTCCCGTCTCATACTTGATTCTGAGCATGCACATTTTTTTTTACGTCGTTAAAGCCCACACACGGCTGTTTTTCATGACGAGAAAAACGACGATGTAAAAAACGACGTGAAAAATTAGAGCATGTTCCAATTTTTTCATGCCCGTTTTTTACGCGTGAAAAATGCTCTGAAGCCCACACACAATCATTTTCAATGACCATTTTAAAAAATTAAATTTTTCTCGTCATTAAAAACGGTTGTGTGTACACGGCATTATACTCAAGTCACCTTTTTGCGCCTGATCTCCCGGAATTCGGGGACCCGGTACCGGCCGGTCCTAGGTCCCCAGGACCCAAAACTTGGCATTTCTCCTCTACAAGTGTGCAAAGTTTGTTGTCTGGGGGACCAACGGCTGGGGAGCACTGATTTTTCCAATTCGGGCACCCCTTCCATAGACTCCCATGTTAAACGGTAATTTCTCAGTTAATTTTTCGGACCCGGTACCAGCCGGTCGTAGGTCTCCTGGACCCGAAACTTGGCACACATGTAGCCCCATTTCTCCTCTACAAGTGTGCAAAGTTTGTTGTCTGGGGGACCTACGGCCGGGGAGCACCGATTTTTCAAACTGGGCACCCCTTCCATAGACTCCCATGTTAAACGTCAGTCTAGTCATGGACACAGTGAGGCATGGGCACAGTGAGGCATGGGCACAGTGAGGCATGCACATGGACACAGTGAGGCAAAGTGAGGCACAGTAAGGCATGCAGATGGACACCCTAGGCTTATACTCGAGTCAATAAGTTTTCCCAGTTTTTTGTGGTAAAATGAGGTGCCTCGGCTTATATTCGGGTCGGCTTATACTCGAGTATATACAGTATATTATATTGTGTAGTTTACAACACAAGGAATCATTAGTTGAACCTTTTTATCAATTTAGTAACATATCTGAGCTACTAAACACACTGCTGTACAGTGTAACTTCAGCCTAATGAAGAATATTATGACTATGTAATGAATTTATAACTATACTGCCTATTGGTCTAAGTCATTAAAGTGTTACTAAACCCACAACAGTATACTCAGTCTATATATGCAGTAGAGCATGCTTGTTATACTCACTGTGGAACCTAAGGGGTTAAACCTGCGCATTGTGTAAAAATGCTGTTTGATCCTGTCTTCTCTGATCCTCCCCCGTCTTTCACTGTCCCCAATCCATCTCCTGATAGTATAGAGCCCTGGGGGCACTCTGCACATGCTCAGTTTGATGTGTTTTGCTAGAGTTTTTTTTCTCTTGGGAGGGTGCATGTAATCAGCACAGTGTCAATCAGGACTGTCCAGACAGAGGGTCAGGGGTCATGCAGCCTCATAGGACAGTCAGAGAAGAATGAAACCCCCTCCTACAAGCTTTAACCAGACACTGAAAGAAGTTACAAGACTGCTATACTGTGTACTGCTGATGAGAAAAGGTATTTAGCAGTTTATATTTACTAAAATAATTTGATTTCCATGTTCTGTGTATTGTGGGAGATCAGATATAGTGAATGCAGGGTCCAGGGTTTAAAAACACTTTAAAGTGATATTAAAGTCTAGTTTTTTTTTCTTTAAAAATAACAAAAATGTTATACTTACCTGCTCTGTGAAATGGTTTTGTACAGAGCAGCCTGGATCCTCCTTTTCTCTGGCCCCTTTTCAGTGCTCCTGGCCCCTCCCTACTTTCGAGTGCCCCCACAGCAAGCAGCTTTCTGTGGGGGCACCCGAGCCGAGCCACAGCTCCAGGTGTCCATTCAGACACAGAGACGTGGTTCGGCCCCGCCCCCTCTCTCTCCTGATTGGGTAACTGACTTTAAATGACAGCAGCGGGAGCCAATGGCACCACTGCTGTGTCTCAGCCAATCAGGAGGGAGAGTCAAGGATGGCTGAGGCACTCGTGCACATCGCTGGAAATGGGGCTCAGGTAAGTATTTGGGGGGCTGCTACACACAGAAGGCTTTTTATCTTAATGCATAGAATGCATAAGATAAAAAAACCTTCTGCCTTTACAATCACTAAGTCATTACCCGGTATATAAAATTTTAGATTAGGCCTTAGGCTTTGTATGCTAATTTTAAAGGAATTAGCAATGTTAAAACAAATAGGCACATACAGTATATGGAAGATATGTTATAAAATAAGTTCTACAAAATTATTAGAACATAGCATTAAAAACATATATCTGACTTTTAATATTTACCTCCCATGTCATTGAAAGCCGACTCACTGCCACATTGCTTAGTCCCATGACAATTGCAAAGAACGAGTTCAGATTCTTGTATTCCTTACAACTGAAAAACAGAACATTTTAAAGTTAGCACTGCCTTCCAATCACAGTGAAATACAACTCCTCTTCTGTAGATATATGCCATCATAGGTCAAAACATTATGGGCTGTTTCATATAACTGGTGCTACGTGACTGTCCTTTCAGGCTCTTAGCTCCATTTAGGGATATAAGCATAAGTGACCAGAGGAGTGGCAGGGTGGAACAACATGATGAAAATAATGAGAACCCTTGAAAAACGTGGAATATAAGAACCCCCCGATTTTGTTGCTACAAGTTGGCAAAGCAAAGGGCTTACTGGCATAATTACTTTGAATGTCAAACTGCCACTACTTCTTACCAGTAATGGGTACAGATACAGTGGAACTAATTGTAGAAATACTATCCTATTCTCCAACAATCCAATCCCTGCACCTTCTCCCTGGTTTCTGCCGGGTGTCGGGTCTTCAGCCATCTTGATTAGCCGATGCAGGGTGACATCACTCTTGTGCAAATGCAAAAGAGTCATTGCATGCGCAGCTCTGTGTACATTTTCTTGGAGGATTGCGAACAGGCAAGTAAGTGTATTTTTGAAATGTCTCTTCTGCAATAAAGAGCCTGCCTGTTCGCTATTTTTGTTTATTTTTTGCATTTAGTTCTGCTTTAAAGCTACAGCATACAAAGAAATGTTAGACAATTTCACGCTTCCAACCTTGTGGTAACAGTTTGGGTACAATGGTTTTCTGTTCGATATGACTGAGCCTCTGTTTACACAGCCAGCTTCATTCAGACATGGTTTGATGAGTTTGGTGTGGAGGAATTTTGGAGGCCTACACACAGCCCTCTAATGTAGATATTCGCCAGCAAACCAAGGATCTTCAATTATGTCCAAACGTTTTTTTATTGAAGAGAGATCACATCACAAACAGTGTTTCAGAGCCACGCTGGACCCCTTTGTCAGGCATGTGATGCCTGATGACATCATCACATACCATGCCTGACGAAGGGTCCTGCGTGGCTCCGAAATGTTGCAATACACTGTTTGTGATGTGATCTCTCTTCAATTAAAAAAGTTTAGATGTAATTGAAGATCCTTGGTGTGCTAGCGAATATCTACATTATATCCGGCATGTTCCAGTATCCAGCTGGCAGTCTATACAGCACAGGGTACCTTAAGAGCTCATTCCAGCAATGTGTGCAATGGGAATATGGATTGTCTACACACATCCCTGACCACAACCCAATGAAACACCTTTGGGATGAATTGGAAAGCCAGGTCTTCTCGCCCAGCATTAGCATTTGCCTTCCCAAATGCTCTTTTTTTAGCCAAATTCACACAAACACCAAAAGCCTTCCCAAATGAGTGATAACTTTTTAGCTGAAAAGGAGGGTACTTCTTTTTAATGTCCATGGTTTTATAATGGGCTATTCAACAAACTCATATACTGTAGGTAGGATGGTCAGATGTCCACAAATGTTTAGCCATATAGCGTATTGGGGAGCAGTCACAAAATGTGGACATTTTCTTAATTTTTTTTCTATTTTTGAATACGTAAGCAATACTATATATAAAATATATAAAGCTAGTGAGCTTTATTATTATAATTAAACTTCTACTCAACATTAACGTAGATTCTTCCAATGTTTTGTTTTTATCATAAGGAATTTCTCTTCCCACAGGAATGCCATCTGCTGTCTCTTTAAGAGTTCAGCCCTAAAAGTGGGGTTGATTTGTGCCAACTCGTCTTTTGTCTCCATAAATTTGTTCTTTGGCACTCTCGGTGGGAACTCCAGCTACTAAAAAGCACATTTAGCCTTTTTTTATTTTTAGCCCTGTGCAAAGTAGAAAATGAAAGTAAACAGTTTTCTTCTTTCTAGGACTAAATTAACCACATAGGAGGAAAAAAAACCATAACGTTAACCTGACACCCTAAGCCGCTGCACTTAGCCCCACCAGTGTTTTTGTTTGGCGTGCCCTTTAGCACTTACGTTTAAGGATTTTTTTTCTAAATTCCATTGTCTTTGAAGATTGTTATATTTTTAATTGGTTGTAATTAAGTATTTTTCTTGAATCCCGCTGCTGAACCTGAACACATTTTGAAATTTATGTCTTTAAAGGATTTTTGTTTCTTTTCAATGTCCTGCTGATTTTTGAAGCTGTAAACGGTTGAAGAAAAACACCTTTAGCATTTTTTTAATGCAGTTGCTGAGAGGGAAAAGGATTTTGAGAGGAAAAAAGCAGCCTTCTATCCAGCGGGTTTAAATAGTCAATCCACAGGAGAGCAGAGCCAGGCTGTCAGGGGTCATGCTGTTGGCCTACTGTGGATTTCAGTCAGCCACCAGCCTAAACAGAAATGATTTTCTGGTGGACTTTGAAATGTTTTTCTATACATTATGTCTTTATTAAAATGTATCTCTGGAGCAAAGAAAATAAATCAGTCATAAGCGGCTTGAATGTGCAAAAAAAAAAAAAAGTACAATCCATTTAGGAAATAAAAAGACCCCTCAATATTTTATTCCTGTTACTCTTTTGAAAATTGCACTAAAAGTACTTACTGGGCTGCAATTTTAATAAATTTCTTCAGAAGTTGAACACGCTTGCTGAGTTGAGGGCACAGGCAAATCTCTGTCACAACCCAAAACTGGATTTCATTGAAACGTCTCAGGAAGAGGTCCAAATTGGCTGTTGTCTTTTTAAAATTGTGCCTTCCAAAGGTGTGATAGATTAGCTCCAGCTGAAAGGAGGGAAAGATTACTTAACTGCACTTGCAGGACATTTTAGGCGAAGGGCAATGTCAGATGGCTGCTTTCACGCCATGTCTTTTTTTTAAATTAACGTATTACATAGGAATATATTGCATTAACCAACACAAGGTTGAGTGAGCATGCCGGCAGATCATTTTTATAAAACATACGGTACACATCAATCATTGGTGTGAGGAAGGCTGTAAGGTATTTTTAAACAGGGATAGGAAATCACTGTTACTTTGGATAGGGTAAGAGAGGATTATAATCCCTGCTAGTTTTTTTTCCCGCCATCTGTGTCCCATTGAAGAGATTTCCCTTCACTTTCTGCCCCACATGCAAAACAGGTAATAAGAGGAAATCCCTCCAAAGTCAGGGAATCCCTGTTTGTCTGTGAAAAAATATAGTCAACACACTAAAAATAGAATGACAAACTATAAGTGGCGCTAAGTGAATATAACAATTATAAACTGTGATTTAAAAGTAATAGTGAAATATACTTAAATCTTAAAAATAAAAAAAGGCATAAAGACAAAATTCCAAAAAAACGTGTATAAAGTGACAACACAAATAGAGTCCATATAAGTGTGCAATAGTAGTGTTCAAAATTAAATATTAATCCCTGTTTGTCACCAGAACTAGTGTCTCCTGTCTGAAGATCGTGAGAACGTCACCAGCACACCATGGATCTTCAGAATGGGTCCAAAACGTTATTCAGCAAACGCATTGTTACAGCAAAAGCAGTGTTTTGGAGCCTCGCAGGACCTCTTCATTAGGCACGTGACCTGGTTTTCTGTAACAATGTGATCGCTGAATAAAGTTTTGGACCCATTCTGAAGATCCATGGTGTGCTGGTGATGTTCTCTCGCTCTGACTATATACAGTTCCAGCCAGTGGTCGCTGCAGCACCCGCTTACAGTACATACACAGCCATTGCTACAGGAATGTGTGCATTGGGAATAGTGCGTTGGAATCTATTGAAAAAATTCACCTTTATTCCTGTTCTGGTGACAGCCCAAAATTTGGGATTTTCTTTTATGCCGCGTACACACGGTCGGAATTTCCGAAGAAAGAAGTCAGACGGATTTTTTTCATCGGATATTCTGACCGTGTGTATGCCCCATCGGACTTTTTCCGTCGGAAATTCTTTTTTTTTTTTTTATTCTTTTTATTAATGCTTTTTGTACTGTTGAATTACAAAACAAGGCCATAGGGGCATACCCCAGCCAAACATTGCGCATAACCACATGCACAACAAAAGAAAATACCATCACACCCTAACGCTAAATACTTCTAGCTAAACACAACATAAACACCTCTCAGGTTACCCATGATAGGATTTTAGCAGGAGTTATTGTTTCTTGTAGGACCTCATCTCGTTCCTAACTGCCTGTATAGAACTGTACTGGAGCTCCGTCGGAAATTCTATCGGAAGTTCCATTTGTCTGTATGGAACTCCGACGGAGAAAAAAACACGCATGCTCAGAATCAAGTCGACGCATGCTCGGAAGCATTGAACTTAATTTTTCTCGGCTCGTCGTAGTGTTGTACGTCACCGCGTTCTTGACGGTCGGAATTTGGTGTGACAGTGTGTATGCAAGACAGCTTGAATGGAATTCCGTCTGAAAAATCCATCGAGGTTATCCCGTCGGAAAAAAAAGAGAACATGTTCTCTTTCTAACTCCGTAAAATTTTCCGACGGAAAAAGTCAGATGGGGCATACACATGGTCAGAATATCATATGAAAAATTTCCGTCTGACTTTTTTCCTCAGGAAATTTCGACTAAAAAAGTAATGCCGGTACCGGTAATGCCAGTCGTGTGTACGCGGCATTACATTCACTCTTGGTGATAATGGTAAACAGGGGTAAAAACAGCAATACAAACCTGGTGGTAACATGGAGGAACCCTAGAACTAACTTTTAGGACACAGGGAACCATCTGCTAATAATTACTATATCTACAACTCATGGTAATCAAGCATAAACAGTAAGTGGAACTTTAAAAGCTCATGCAGATGGACGTTTGCAGGTGCAAATCCCCTCTAGTGCAAAATTATAGTTTCTATACCACATGTGGCGCATACATCCAGCCATAGAAGTGAATGGCTGTATGTAGCTGTATCTGGAAGTGATGTTAAATCACACATGCATGTATAAAGTATTCCCTGAATGTGAAACTCTTGCATTCTGGGACTAGATCTTACATGCAGATTAGTCAGATGAAGGAAACAGCCGGCAACTCTGTGAATCCTTATATTCTTTATTGTTGCATATCAGCGAGTAAAAAACAGTGGCTAGCGCGTTTTGGCGATAAGCCTTGGTCACACTGTTTTTTACTCACTGATATGCAATAAAGAATATAAGGATTTACAGAGTTTCTGGCTGTTGCCTTTATCTGACTAATCTGTCCATCGGTGTTGAGAGCACATCTAAGCCTGAGCAGCAGGAAGATGGCTTCCACTAACGCTTGATACCTTGTGGTTCCACGGTTTAGAGCGATGAACCTGCTCTCTTTATGGTTCACATCTTACATGCACACATGGATAAAAGTTGACGCAAAAAGCATTGGTGTTTTCTCGAGTTTGGATGCATACAGCCATTCACCTCAATGGCCGCCTGTGCGCATCACCAGCGCATCACCGCTTCAGGCACCAGAAAACACTAGGATTTTTACGCTAAATAAGATTTGCACCTGGAAATGTCTGTGCTCAAGTGCCCTGAGAATAAATAAGAGAATAAGGAATAAGACATATACTTTACATTTTTGACACCTATTACGTGACAATTTTTTTTAGCAATACTAGTGAAATTAAGTAAACAAGAAAATAAACAGTTACAATTTTAGTGTTACCTTAAACTTGTGGTGAGTAAGGTGGCCCCTTACATTGGTAAAAAGTCCCCCTTACACTGGTGGTCAGTGGGAAAAAAGCCCTAATACACTGGTGGTCATAGGGAAGAATACTGCCTACATTGGTAGTCAGTGTAAAGAACACTCCTTACACTTGTGGTTGGTGGAAAGAATGCTCATAAAATATATGGTCAGTGGGAAAAAAATGTTTAGCTGAAAGAATCATTGGTGTCAGTAGCTACTTATCTAGGCGCCAAAAAATGCTTTGATCAAGAAACCTGTAGCAACCTTTGGAGACACCCTAAGGTTCCATGGAACCCTGGTTGAAAAAGACTGTTATAACCTAGAGCAGGGGTGTCTAACCTGCGGCCCGGGGGCCACATGCAGCCCCAGATGGCTATGAATGTGGCCCAACACAAAATTATAACCTTACTTAAAAATTTAGATTTTTGGGGCGGATTTGTTTGTAAAAATGCATTTACACTTAGCCAACACATGAGGCTGAAGAAAAATGTAACAGTTTCTCTTTACTGGACTTTTATAAATTTTATCTTCCCAAAGAAAAATCTTCCACTCTGCACAATCAAACCTTATCCATGCCATCAGTTTTCGGCCGCACCTATATTTGTGAGCAACAATTTTCAAGGATAAAGCACATAAATGGCAAAATTAGAACCAAAATATCTGATGAGCACCATGAGAAGTGATTGAAGATTGCTACTATTTCCATCAAATCAGAAACTGATGCGTTAGTTAATCAAACATTTTTTTTAAATATCGCACTCATTTTATGGTGCCCTCTTTTACTTTTAGAACAAAAAACATTACAAAAAAAATTACTAGGTACATTAGGTACATTATCTGTGTCAGTGATTGATAACTTGTGATCTGCCCAACCTTTTCAGCTCATCAGCTATCCTTATTGTTAGTGTATTTTATATGTGGCCCAAGACAATTCCTCTTCTCCAATGTGGCCCATGAAGGTCAAAACTTTGGAAACCCCTGACCTATAGCATCAGATTGAATGCTCTCAGCTATATTATTGGTTAGTTAAATCCAGTCTTAACAAACCCACATTGTCTTTTAATAAATATAGATCCAGTGGTAGAGATTTCTGTGCAAGAACAATGAATCCTCAAACGATTGCCCTGCTTGCCAATACAATACAATACCACATTATTCAATAACTAAATGAAAACCTTCTGTGTAATAAAAACCTACAACCTGTAAAGTCTATAGTTATGAAGGTACAAATCGTCACATTTCTTTGAAAACTCTTATTTTTAGAACATTTGTAGACGGTAGAGAACAAAGCCAAAAAACTTTTGGGCACACAACTTACCTCATTAACACAGTTGAAAAGGTCCCAGTCGTGAATTGTCATTTGGTAAGCCAAATCCTTTGAACTCATAAGTTCAAACGTTGACATGGTACCGACTGACGGGCCCTCTTGTTCTGGAATCGGTGTCTAAATCAGAAGACATTGATATTACTTAAAATAGAATTGTCTCACTTGTTATCCTTCTTCTACAACCCTAGGTGGTTTTTATAGCAAAACAATCAGAAAAACTGACCAGTATAGATTTTTTTGTCTGATATCATGACAAGTTTAATATCTAATTTTTGTTCATCACCAATAAATACAATTACAATTTCTCATCTTGATTTTTTATTATTTTTTGTCAAAGGGTTTGTAACCGTACGTACCAGAGAATCAAACTGATCCCGAGGACAAGCAAAGAGTCGTCCATTCACACTGAGTGTTGTAAACACAGAAATGTCATTTGGCTTCAGAACCACTTTCTCTAAAAGAGGGAAAAGGGTTAACCGTCAGTCACAAAGAATATGTGCAAATATGACATTTATTTTTATGCCTTTATGATCCTTTACTCTTTATTGTATTTTTTCCCTAAGTAATCCCTAAAAGCACATCATAAGGGCCTGTGTCAACAGAATTTTGTTTGCTTAAAGCAGGTTTTGCTTTCCCATATTCGTTTTTTGTAAAGCTTGACTGAGGCAGGTCAAATGCATTTCAGGAGGTCAACTGCAAGTCAGGTGCACCTGTCAGTGAATTCTGAATGAACTCAGAAGCATCACAAATTGATGTCAAACTAATGGCATCAATACAAGCTCACAACCCATTGAAACAGGCCCTAAGGCAGTTCAAAAACATTGACTAAAGAGTATGTAAACTCTAACAATTAACTTCTCTTATTTGCTGCATTTTATCCTCGTAAATGTACCACTGAAAGAGTGTTTGAGAATATGATATTGGTTGTACTTTAGTAATTTAGCAAATGAAAGCTGGGCAAGGTTGACACCACTCAAAAAATGCTGTTGGCTATCTGCCCACAACAGGACATGGGAGCTGGCACATCGACAGCTATTTTTCTGTACTTGCAAAGCTTCTAAAGGCACAAGAAATGGGGAAATGTACATGTATTGCATGCTATTTTTTTTTTTTTTGCCTTCACATACATTTTAAACAACAAACAGTAAGGCCTCGTACACACGGCCGAGAATCTCGTCAAGAAAAAACACGTCGTTTTTCTTGACGAGATTCTTCGACAAGAAACTTGTCCCGGCCGAGTGTACACACGATCCATTCAAAGAACCCACGGTTCTTTGAATGGAGCGAACGCGGTGACGTCATCGACTACGACGAGCGTGCGCTCGTCACATTCGATGCCGTCGCCGCCATCTTGCTACACCCTACCTATGCCTAGGAAGCTACCGCGCATGCATCAAAGTCATTTCGAGCATGCGCAGGTTTCCACGGCGAAAGGTAAGTGTACACACACACTTTTCTCGCCGAGAAACATGCTGACGAGAATCTCGGCGAGAAAATAGAAAGCAGGTTCTCTATTTTTCTCGTCGAGATTCTTGACGGTTTTCTTGACTAGAAACCTGATAGCCGCGTACACACGACCGATTTACTCGGCAAGAAAGCTCTGCCAGCTGGTTCTTGCCGAGAACTTCGCTCGTGTGTACGAGGCTTTACCAATTGTAACCAGATTTCACATTGTTGTAGTTAGACTAGAAAAATAATGCAATTCTGGTTGCTAGGGATTGCTAAATTCTGCACACTAAATTGTACAACTGGGAAACGCATTTATTCTCTAACATTTCACCTCCTGCATCTTTTACAGAATTCATATTAGGCGTTCCTGCAAAGGAACTTGGTTAAAGGGGAAGTACAGCCAAAGCTTGTTTGGCTGTACTTCTCCTGTGGATTGCAGTTCATTCTGCTCTCCTGTGACCTATTTTCAGAAGACAGGGGGCTGAAGTCCGGGGAGATGTGAGAACTGAGCAATCTGCAGTGTTAAATCGCTCAGTTCCCATTCTTAGAGGCACCGGGGGGATAGACGCAGCATCTGATCAATGCTGCATGCACCTAGGCAAGTATGAATTTTAACCTCTTTAGGTTGACGCCTCCCGGAGCCTTTAAGAGGTTTAAGATGACGGGAGGCAGGGCGTGGCTTAAGATCACATGACCACCATGACAGCATGCAGCGATCAGGAGCTTTCGGTTAGACGTTGGCCACTGTGTGGAGCGCGCAGAGCGGCACAGCGCTATTGACTGCAATTCACGCAAATATGCCCATATTTGCGTGCGGTCGGCAACAAGGGGTGAAATTAAAAAAACATACTTCTCTTTTAAAGTAAACATCATATTTTTGTTGCTGTCTCTGTATCCCATTGGAGATCCAACAGGAAGTTAGAAAAAATCTTGCCAAAGCGAAGGAAAATTCCTTTTGGACAGTTGTCACTATAACAGATGGGAGAATTTCTCGATCCTTCCATTACTTTCTGTCTCTGTGAGTGTGGTCACCTCGACAAATAGAGAAGGTGAATCTCCCTAGCGGGGACATAGATAGCAATGAAAACTTGTAGTTCAAGGAGGAAAACGCCAAACGCAGAATGTATAAAGTCCAGAATAAATTTGATTGAGGCACTGTATCCATAAATCCAATGTGTTTCAGGGACTCAACTGGTCCCCCTTTATCAGGGCTTGGTATTGTTAAATGACACATGTACTGGACTGATAAAAATAGAGGGATACTAAAGGGGTAATGAGTGTCATCTCTCCAGATGCTGGTTGAGCTATATCCATAGCTTAAAAAAGTTTTGGGTTTAGATACACTTTAAACCAAGACTGATGAGGAGAGGAGATCAAATCATTGGAAGACCTGCTGCAGATCCAGGGATCCCATACAATGTTCCAGTTGTTTAACTCTTTTGAATCATGAGGGCAACAAACTTCATTAGATAATCTGAACAGTATCTGCACAATGATCTGAGTAGATAGCATTCGAACAAGAAAGCCAGAGGCAGTCAAAATATGACAATTATTGGCAAGATATACATAAAAAAAAAAAAAAAAGTCAGGATACCTGACCTGGCTATTTGCATTTCCGCCACATCCTATTAAGCCCTGTACACACGATCGGATTTCCTATGGATTTTTCCATCGGAAAACCGATGAAGCTGACTTCCATCAGTCTTGCCTAAACACCATCAGTCAAAAAACCGACCGTTCCAAACGCGGTGACGTAAAACACTCCGATGAGCCAAGAAAAATGAAGTTAAATGCTTCTGAGCATGCGTCGACTTGATTCTGAGCATGCGTGGGTTTTTTATCCGATGGAGTTCCCCACAGACGATAGTAATTTGCTATCGGTTTTTTAACCATCGGATAAATTTAAAACATGTTCTATTTTTAAACACTGATGGAAAAAAGACCGATGGGGCCCATACACGATCGGTTTGTCCGATGAAAACAGTCCATCGGACTGTTTTCATCGGTAAAACCTATCGTGTGTACACGGCTTTACTGGACTTTGAAAGAAAGGTATGTAGAATTTAATGACAAACCCTTATCTTTTTTTCTAAATAATTTCCTTAAACTGGTTATTCTTTATTGGGTGGTAAGGAGGTACTTGCCTATGCCAGATGCTGCGCTCCCATGGATGTATTTTACACAAACTTGGGTACTTTGCCAGCATTACAGCCCAAAAAAATCCAACTTCTGCATTTTAGTCATTGTTTAAGTGGAAATCTGTCAATCATACAATTAGATTTCTTTCGCCTCCTCCTTGATCAACATGACTGAGGATCTGTCAAAGTCTTTTTCTATTTGATTGACATAATTGCTTTGCACAGCCTCACTTACTATGCTATTATGCTAAAGATCTGGAAAGCATAACACTTAAAGAGTAGCTTGCTACAATATAATTGTTTACTACTTCCATAATGTGCTTTAGCCTTAACTTAGCAGAGGTGTGTTTTAAAAAGGCATCGATAGATCTTAAAATCATCCTTAACAGTATTTAAAGAGAATTGGTTCTGTCAGCGCTTACATACACTATCATTATCGTTAAGAAAGAGAGGAAGACATATTTGATTCACATGTTGGTTGAATTTTGTGTTTTCCCTTTATTTTCAAAAAAGAAAAAAGATAATTAACCATGACATTGATAGCTTAAAATTCATGATTGATGACAGTGGTTCAGCACATGCCACAAAGCCAACTCTTCAGTATCCATGTGTACCCAGGCTGTCCCAGACCAACCACAAATCCAAAGCCCACATTACAAAATGAAGGCTGGATCTGCACTCACTTCCATGATTGCTTTTTGTTTTCATTCAAGTGAATAAAAATGAGTGGGAGAGATGGGAACGAGGGACACCTATTAGCAAAAGTATGTTGGCATAGGACACACCCCCTGTCACTCCTTCTTAACAGAGAATTATACAAAAAAAATTTAGTTAAACCTCCTCCAAGTGCTTTTTCTCTTACCACTACTTTTCCTTTGTACTGGTTTTTGAAATTTACAAATGCAGCAAATTAGAAATTGGACGAAAGGTTAAGCACTGGGAATCACTTTTTCAAATACATTTTATATACAACTATATAGATCAGATCAAAATGAGGGACAAATGAGGAGGACAGAGGGACTAAGTTCCAAATTGGGGACAGACCCTCGAAATCAGAGACAGTTGGGAGCTATGCTATAAGTTTTTACTATAGGCTGGGGGCACAAGTGTGCTCAGTGTAGTTCCCCAGTTTGGACACTAGGTATTGCCATAGACAGCTATGAGAACAGGCTCAGGGACCCCTATTAGTGATATCATAGATATCCATTAGCGATAGCCACTTCAGAGTAGTGCGATCTTAGAAAGTGTCATCCTTGCCCAAATGGGGCATCCTGGGAAGTAGTGCTGAGACATAAATAGTCTGGTGGGATACTGCCTGGGGTCATCATCGGAAGTGTCTGTAGGATCACAGCAAAGGTTTGGTCTGTGAGGCTCTATCTCTTGGAGCTTCTCCTTAGGGGGGGAAGGAGTGGAGGAAAGGTGCAGGACTATTGGGACTACTCGGATCCCCTTTGCAAAATATATGGGTTTCTCAACAAAAATCTCCTCTCCTTATGGTTCTCTCTATTGTTTGCAACATTAAAGCTGAATTCCATTTTTTTCCCCCATAGTTACAGTGGTTCAGCTTGGACCAATGTAAGTATACAGTACATACTCCATACCTGGCTGATCCCTGTAGTAGCCACTGCTACTACAGTGATCCTAGCTGTCTTCCGAATGAAATGCCAAGTAGCTATCTTGCTGCATATTAACCACAGGGAGTTGCCTGCTCATAATGCGCTCCATTCAGTTTAATGTTAGCTTTTCCCTGTATATTGCATAACAAAACAAAAAAGCGTATGGGGAAACTGTATATTCCAGGGGTATGTACAAGAAGCTCTGCTGAATACACATATCAAATACTGTACTGTAAATAATGTAAAATATAAACGATGATGTTATGCCAAGTAAATAGATACCAAACATGTCACAAAACTGTGTACGCCTATGAAACTGTGGCAAACTGCAGTACCTAAAAATCTCCATAGGTGACAATTTAAAAGAATTTACAGGTTACCAGTTTAGATTTACTCAGGAGGTCTGGAGCTAAAGTTATTGCTCTTGCTCTGACGTTCATGGCGATACCTCACATGTGTGGTGCAATCACCGTTTACATATGCATGCGGGACATACATACTGTATGAGTTTGCATTTGCATGTGAGCATGGAGGAACTTTACTTTTTTTATTATTATTTTCTTTAAAGCTTTTTTACAATGTCCCTTTATTTTTTTTATCAACTTTATTGCTTTCACAAGAGATGAACAACATCCCTTGTGACAGCATGGGCTGTGACACATCCTCTTTATGGAGAGATCTGGGGTCTATTAAACCCCAGATGTCTCCTCTGGCCTCCAAAGCATCTGGTCAAACCGAGATTGATTAGATCAGATGCTTGTACAAGCCGTTAACGGCTTGTAAACATTAAACCAAAACTGGTTTCTTATCTAACAGAGAGGGAGGAACAACATCAGTTTCTCTTTCTCTTTTCACTCCATTGGATGCTGCTGGTCAGAGTGGTCCCAGGCTCAACCATCCAATTGTGCAAGGACAGCAGCGGGAGGGGAGCACCCCCATCCGCCACCCGTAGAAGTGACTGAGTGGCTCTATGGCCACTTAAATAGGTTCTACTGTAAAGGGAATCACTGGCTGAAAATTTTGATATTGGGATGCTATGTGTAGGCATCATCCTGGTATAACCACTGAAACCCTAGGACATCATATGATGTCCTATGAGTGGCAAGTGGTTAAAAATGAATTAAATAGCGTTTTTTTTACAAATTTCTGACTAGGTGGTATAGAACACCCTTTCGCCTGGCTCAGATGTTTCCAGGTTCTGATCCCACCTGCTGGCGCGGCTGCGCTCACCGCAGTACATTTCTCCATCTTTGGTGGGACTATCAAAAGATTAGGACTTTTTGGGATTCAATACTTCCTTGGATCCAGAAAACGTCCATACGACCAGTTGAATATACCCCACTTCAGTTTCTCTTCCATGATGCTAGGTCTTCGGTCAGCAGATATTAAAAGAGTGTAACCCCCCTCACTTGCTAAATGCTGCTAAATGCCTGATCCCAAGATATTGGAAAAGGTAGCATGTCCAACATTAGCTGATTGGAAGAGGGAAGTAAACGTTCATGAAAGCTGAACGTTGGGTACTCACTACTAAGGACCAGTTGGATCGATTCCACGATACCTGGTCGGGATGGATGTAATATTCTGAAGAGATCCATGATGCATAGTAATGCCCCTCTCAGACTGAGCGGCCAACTTACTAGGAACTCACTTTAGCCTCTTTCCTTCCCCTTTTTCCCCCTTTTTTGGATTCAGATGTCTCTGTGTAGTTTTAGATGCTCCTTCGACGGCACCAGATCACGCCTGATTTAGTTCGTAGGTCTTACATCTTGAGGTACTTACCCCCTGACTTTCCCTTCCCCTCTCCCCCCTTCATTTCTTTATGGTTTTGTTAGAGAGAGGTACTAGTACCATATGGTACATTTATTATGAGCTGGCAACCCTATAGATGAGCATGATGTTTCCTTCCTTTGGGTATGCTCACCCAGTGCACAGGTTGGATCTCGATGTGAGTGTCTATTGATGTACTTTGTTTGGCCCAGGGGCAAAATCTGGTGTTGTGCATTCCACCTTGTAGATATATTTTGATGGATAATATTTGGACTTTTGCCTCTTGTTTGTTTCATCAGTTACCAATATTGACACGTGTACTTTTACATTATTGTTCTGTATAAAAGTCTCTGTAAATAAAGATTATAAAAATAAATTAAAAAAATAGCGTTTTTGGTTTGTGGTGCTCAGATGCAATGTAGTTCCAATTAATATTAACATTTAGGTCCAGCCAAAATGTTTTTTTTTTATTTTGCGTAGAGTCAAGAAGGATTAGAACCCCTGTTTTGCATTTTAATGCTCTCCAGAAGGTTATAGAGATTTCCCTTCACTAGGGAATCTGCATTTAGGACTTGGGGAGGGTCATGGCTGGTTGGAGTGGACGCATTGGTCTCCATCAGTGGCGGCTGGTGCTCAAATTTTTTGGGGGGGCGCAAACAAACTGAAAAAAACAAAACATAAATTGTAGCCCCTGTGCCCATCAAATGCAGCTACTGTGCCATCAAACACAGCCACTGTGCCATCAAACGCAGCCACTGTACCCATCAAACACAGCCACTGTATCCATCAAACGCAGCCACTGTGCCCATCAAACGCAGCCACTGTGCCCATCAAAAGCAGCTACTGTGCCCATCAATTGCCGCCACTGTGCCATCAAACTCAGCCACTGTGCCATCAAGCGATAGGCGTCCAATCACAGCGCCTGTCGTTTCAGCCAATCAGGTGACAGGTAACACAAACGCAGCCACTGTGCCCATCAAACGCAGCCACTGTGCCCATCAAAAGCGGCTACTGTGACCATCAATTCCCGCCACTGTGCCATCAAACGCAGCCACTGTGCCATCAAGCGATAGGCGTCCAATCACAGCGCCTGTCGTTTCAGCCAATCAGGTGACAGGTAACACAAACGCAGCCGCTGCGCCCATCAAACGCAGCCACTGCGCCCATCAAACGCAGCCACTGTGCCCATCAAAAGCAGCTACTGTGCCCATCAATTGCCGCCACTGTGCCATCAAACGCAGCCACTGTGCCATCAAGCGATAGGCGTCCAATCACAGCGCCTGTCGTTTCAGCCAATCAGGTGACAGGTAACAGATCCGAGCACCTGATTGGCGGTTCAGTGTTAGGAAAGCGAATATTCATTCGCTTTCCTAACACACAGCTATGTGAACTGCGAGCGCCCAGCAGTTGTACTTGTAGTCACAACATATAAGTACAATAGTGCGATGGATACATCAGACATATGATGAAATGGAGGATCCCAATGACGGGATACTATATACATGGTACAATATTTACTGGTACAATAAGGGTTCCGAAAATTAACTGCAGAACGATCATGTGTAACAAAGAAAGATCATTTTTGAATTACTGTGTATGATCTCAACGTTGCAGGTGTCCTGTATCACTGTAACCATCGTCACTAAATCGACTCCAGGAAATCAGGAGTCTCAGAGAAAAGTACACAGAAAAAGGAAGAAAATGGGGATAGGGAGGGGATCTACAGGAAAGAGGAAAAACAAAAGGGGGAGGAAAGAAGGGGGGGAAGAGTCCAGCAGGTGGGGGGCACATCCAGAGACCCCCAGTAACCTTCTTAAAATGGAAATGAAAAAGAAAGCACCTGACAAGAGGTTGCACATTATTGGTGATGTACAGGGGCCTACAGCATTATTCTCCAATGCACATGCCTGCCCTTTATCCTAGTTTTATTTTCCATCATTATAGTTACATAATTGTGGGTATAAGGGAGTAGTGTGTAGAGAAAGAATGTTTATAAAAGGTCATGGCAACATAGTTTTGAAGTATAGAATGATCAAAAAAAGCAATCCTTTATACTGTAATACTAAATATGCACGTATTCTGTGGTATATTCATTTATATTATAAAACATTCCTGTATTAAAATATCTCTATTACAATTATTTCTGTATAATGCACTATAGCCTCCCATACTACAATATAACAGGTATGTTACCAACTGTTGCCAATTTCCTATTTATTCCTATTTTTATTTTTTTTGGGAGGGGGACACGTTCCAGCATAGCAGCTATTATTGCATTTAGCACTGGCAGCTGGTCTAAAGTAAGCAGGTTGCCATGGTTATGACGGTTAATAATGGTGTGTCACCTCTGCTTCATGTTTACATTCCAAATTCCTTACAATATTGCACAATCTAAACACGCTACACGCACTGTTGATATAAAGGGACAAGTGCTGTTTATTTCTCATATTCATCATTTGTTTGAAGAATCTGCATAAAAAAGACTATTAATTATTCTGAGATGACATTGTTGCAGCCTGTAGTTAATTTGAGTGAAAGAACTTGGAAAATATTTGGGAAAAAAAATGACAAAATGTGATCAGAATTCTATAGCAGGAAATCCATTGATTTATTTTTATTTTTTATTTGACAAAAGGAAGACCCCTTTCACATAGAGGCGGTTTTCAAGCATTTTAGTGCTAAAAAATAGCACCTGTAAACTGCCTCCCATTCTCTGCAATGGGCGCTTACATACTGGGGCGGTGCGCTCGTGGGACGTTCGGAAAAGTCCTGCAAGCAGCATCTTTGGGGCGGGTTGAAAGCGCTGTATACAGCCCTCCTAAAACGCCCCTGCTCATTGCAATGAATGGGTAGTACTTTCAAAGCACCTGAAAAGCGACAGGAGTTTTTAACCCCTTCTTTGGGGTTAAGAGCGTTCCGCCAGCGGCCGAAAAACGCTGCAAAAACGCTGCTTAGACAGCGGTAAAGCGCCGCTAAAATGAGCTGCGCTTTACCACAAACGCGGCCCCAGTGTGAAAGGGGTCTAAAAAGCAGTCATATCAATCAACCCCTTGTTAGAATTTTCTGTAGGAAAGTCTCACTTTCTGACAATTGCTCTACAATACATAGATCTCAGACAACCACTCATGTTTAGATCAGCAAGTGTTCTGTTTCCTTCATATTTCTACAGTCTCCTTTTGTAATGGAGTGACATAAATCAGTCAGGCCTAGTTCACAATGGCCTCAGCCTGTGAAAGGACTGTTTACACCTGTGTTGTACAGAGAATCAATTAAAGGGTAACTCCACTTTTGTGGGGGGGGGGGGGGGGGGCGGGGAGATAATAAAAAAACATAATATAGCACAATTGTGACTCAAGTCATATTGTAATTGAATGGTATTAACAACTTCAGCCCCGGAGGATTTGGCTGCCAAATGACCGGGCCACTTTTTGCGATTCGGCACTGCGTCGATTTAACAGACAATTGCGCGGTCGTGCGACGTGGCTCCCAAACAAAATTGACGTCCTTTTTTTCCCACAAATAGAGCTTTCTTTTGGTGGTATTTGATCACCTCTACAATGAAAAATTTTTGCGCTATAAACAAAAATAGAGTGACAATTTTGAAAAAAAAGCAATATTTTTTACTTTTTGCTATAATAAATATCCCCAAAAAAGATATATAAAAAAAAAAAATTCCTCAGTTTAGGCCGATACGTATTCTTCTACATATTTTTGGTAAAAAAATCGCAATAAGCATTTTATTAATTGGTTTGCGCAAAAGTTATAGCGTCTACAAAATATGGGATTGTTTTATGGCATTTTCATGAATATTTTTTTTTTTTACTAGTAATGGCGGCGAACAGCGATTTTTATCGTGACTGCGACATTATGGCGGACACATCGGACACTTTTGACACTATTTTGGGACCATTCACATTTATGCATCGATCAGTGCTATAAAAATGCACTGATTACTGTATAAATGTGACTGGCAGTGAAGGGGTTAACCACTAGGGGGCTAGGAAGGCGTTATGTGTGTCCTACGGATGTGTTCTAACTGTGAGGTGGAGGGGCTTACTGTGACACGACACTGATCGCTGCTCCCGGTGAGAGTGAGCAGACGATCAGTGTCCTGTCACTAGGCAGAACGGGGAGATGTCTTGTTTACACTGGCCTCTCCCCGTTCTGCAGCTCTGTGACCCGATCGCAGGACACCGGCGGACATTGAGTCTGTGGGTCCCGCGGGCACGGTCACGGAGCTCACGGTAAATATACGTTACTTTGCGCAGCCATGCCATTCTGCCAACGTCTATGTACAGGAGCCGGTCGGGAAGCGGTTAAAAAATAGGATTTTTATAACAGCTTACCTGTAAAATCCTTTTCTTAGGAGTACATCACGGGACACAGAGCGACATAGTCATTACTAATGGGTTATATAGATACCGTCAGGTGCTGGCACTGGCAACTTCCAAAACCGGAAGTACCCTCCCCTATATAAGCCCCTCCCATCCGGGAGCACCTCAGTTTTGTAGCAAAGCAATAAGTGTCCCCAAAGAGGGGCGGGAGCTCTGTGTCCCGTGATGTACTCCTAAGAAAAGGATTTTACAGGTAAGCTGTTATAAAAATCCTATTTTCTTTCTCGTACATCACGGGACACAGAGCGACATAGTCATTACTAATGGGATGTCCTAAAGCAATGCCCAATGAGGGGGGGGGGATACACCATATATAAGCTGAGCGCTATCAGACATGAGGATCTTTTGCGGCCTGCAACACACTGCGCCCAAAGGCGACATCCTCCTGACTTCTAACGTCCACCTGGTAGAACCTAGTAAACGTGTGAACTGAAGACCACGTTGCGGCCTTACAGATTTGAGCCAGGGAGGCCTGGTGATGCACTGCCCATGAAGTTCCAACTGCTCTCGTGGAGTGCGCTCTAACTTTGAACGGAGGCGGTCTCCTTCTCAAGCCATAAGCTTGCATAATGACCTGTCGAATCCACTTGGCTAAAGTAGATTTTGACGCTGCCTGACCCTTTCTGGGGCCTTCCGGCAGAATAAACAAAGTATCCGTTCTGCGAATCTGAGCAGTGGCTTTTAGATAAGCTTTAACTGCTCTTACTACATCCAAAGAATGCAATAACTTTTCCTCTACCGAAGTAGGTTTGGGGAAAAAAGAAGGAAGAACCACATCTTGGTTCAAATGAAACCTCGATACCACCTTAGGAAGAAAGGCTGGATGAGGACGTAACACTACTCTGTCCTTATGGATAACCAGATATGGCTCCTTACATGACATAGCTGCTAATTCCGATACTCTTTTAGCCAAACAAATGGCTACTAGAAAAATCAATTTCCTGGTGAGAAGCACCAAGGAAATATGCTGTAATGGTTCAAATGGTTGTTTCTGTAGAACCGACAGAACCAAGTTTAGATCCCATGGACATATGGGAATATTAACCGGAGGACTAATACGCATCACTCCTTGTATAAAGGCTTTGACTAGTGAATGCGAAGCCAAGGGCCTTTGAAAAAATATTGACAAGGCCGAAATCTGACCCTTGATAGTACTCAAGGCAAGCTTCCTATCTACAGCCCACTGTAGGAAGTCCAGAATCCTACCTATTACGTACTTATGTGGATGCCATTTCTTGGCCTCACACCACGCGATGTACGCCTTCCAGATTCTATAGTAGATCTGCCTGGATACCGGCTTCCTGGCATTGATCATGGTAGATACCACAGCATTAGAGAGCCCTCTCTTTTTTAGAATGTGGGCTTCAATAGCCAGGCCGTCAAACCTAGGGCTGGTAAGGAAGGGTGGTATATCGGTCCTTGCGAAAGCCGGACGACGTGGGAGAGTCCAAGGATTCCCCACTGAAATTTTACAATCTCCGCGTACCACGCTCTTCGGGGCCACGCTGGAGCCACCGGAATCACTGGTTTCTTTTTTACCCTGATTCTGCGGAGTAATCGAGGTAACCATTGTGGCGGTGTGAATGCATATATCAGCTTGAACTGATCCCAAGGGAACACTAGGGCATCCGAGCCGCAAGCTAGGGGATCCCTTGTCCGAGAGACAAACCTGTCCCCCTTTGCGTTGAATCTGGATGCTAGAAGATCTACATCCGATGTTCCCCACCGCTGACATATTGTCCAGAAAACCTCGGGGTGAAGGGACCCTTAATCTGGGCCTAATTGCTGGCGACTTAGAAAGTCCGCCTTCCAATTCTCCACTCCTGGAATGAATACCGCAGATATGGCTGGGACATATTTTTCTGCCCATTTCAGGATGTAATTTACTTCCCTCTGGGCTGCACGACTCCTGGTGCCCCCCTGATGATTGATATATGCCACAGCTGTGGCATTGTCTGATTGCATTCTGACAGGGGACCCTTGGAGTTTGGATGTCCATGCTACTAGGGCATACCGGGCTGCTCGTATCTCTAAGAGATTGATGGGCAGGGCCTTTTCTGCATCCGACCATCTGCCCTGGAGAGACTATTGCTCCAGTACTGCTCCCCAGCCTATAAGGCTGGCATCTGTAGTGACCACCTTCCAAGAAATCGGACTGAAGGATTTCCTTTTTTCCAGATTCTGGGGAACCAACCACCAACGGAGGCTCTTGCGAACGGAAGGGGACAAGGACATTGTAAGTCTAGGGCCTGAACTTTTTTGTTCCAGGCTGACAGTATGGCCCCTTGCAAATTCCTTGAATGGAATTGACCGTAGGGTACTGCTTCGAATGATGCCACCATTTTTCCCAGCAGCCTCATATACAGGCGTATGGACGGCTGTCTTTTTTGTACCCACTAAGTGGATCAAATCTTTCAAAGACAACACCTTTCCTCGAGGCAAGAATATTTTTCTCTGGCCTGAATCCAACCTTAGCCCCAAGTATTCCAGACTTTTGACTGGTTTTTAGGGCTGACTTGTCTCGGTTGATAATCCAACCGTGAGATTCCAGATACTTGATCGTCTTGTGAACGACCACGTCTAGTTTTTTCACTGAGTGGTCTATCAGCAACAAGTCATCCAGATATGCCATTATCTTTTACACCTTGTGTTCTTAGATTGGCCAATAAAGGGCCAGAATTTTTGTAAACACTCGTGGTGCTGTGGCCAAACCGAAGGGTAAGGCTCTGAACTGAAAATGGCGCCCTTCTACTGCAAAGCGTAGAAATTTTTGGTGGACTGGAAAGATGGGAATGTGCAAATAAGCATCTTTGATGTCGATCGTGGCTAACCAATCCTCCCCTTGTAGGGCAGAGGCCACCGATCGGATCGACTCCATCGGAAAGTCCTGATATACAGGAATTTGTATAGCCCTTTTAGAATTAATATGGGCCTCCCGTCCGCGTTTGCTTCGGGACTGTAAAGAGGTTTGAGTAAAACCCGAACCCTCATTCTTCCAGGGGAACCTCCATAATTACTCATTGGAGCAATAGTTGTTCTAGTGCCAACAGGAGGGACTCTCTCTTCCGGGGATCCCTTGGCACGTTTGACCTCAAAAATGGGAAGGAGGAGAGTCTTTTAACTCCAAACTGTATCCCAAACCTACTGCGGAGAGCACCTATCTGTCTTGATCGTGTCCCGCCAGGTCTCTTGCGAACAACTGGAGTCCTCCCCCCACCCGACTGAGTGGGGGCTTCATGAATTTAACTTTGGGGGAGGTTTTGTACCTCCCCTGACCCAGGGTTTCTCATTACCCTGCTACTGTCCCTGTTTTTTACCCCCGGGATTTGACCGAGGAGGCCGTCGGAACTGTTACACAGCCGATGCCCCAGGGACTGGAGAAGCAGGCCTCTTAAAGAGGGACCTCTAACTCTGCTTTTAACCGGCAAGAGCGTATTTTTACCGCTGGAAATTTTCTGGATATATTTGTCCAGGTTTTCCCTGAATAAGCGTTCACCATGAAATGGGACGCTAACCAGCCATTCTTTACAGGGAGCTTCAGCAGACCAGTTTTTGAGCCATAGGAGCCTACGCATATGTACTATAGACAGCGTAAGGCGGGAGGCCTGATGGACTGAATCCTCTATGGCATCAACCGCAAAGCCTAAGGCTCTAGGTAGATCAGCTAGGGCAAAGCCTGCTGATCTGTCAAGTCCCTCAAGACCTGTTTCAACTGATCCTTCACTGCTTAGCAGACCCCAATAGCTGCTACTGCTGGTTGTATCACCAAGCAGATTTTCATAAGGACTCCAATCTTTTATCTATTGGGTTCTTGAACATTTGGACATTATCCACTGGACATGTCAGTGATTTATACATACAAGAGATGGCTGCGTCCATTGTAGGGACCTTCCATTTTTTTTTTTTTTTTTTTTTTTTTTTTGATGAACTTATCCTCCATGGGATAGACCACCGGAAATCTCTTGGGGGAATAAATATTTTCTCAGGACGTTCCCAATCCTGGTAAATGAGCCCTTTCAGTAAAGGGTGAAGTGGAAAAGAACAAACAGTCTGGGGGCTTCTAGCGACCCCAACGAGGATACAGTAGTGGTTGATGGTTCCGCAAGGTGCATTTTTAAATGCTGATCGGACCATGTTAGTCAGAGACTGAACCCATAATCTTTCAGCTTGAGATGCTGAGAAAAGGTTCCCCCACTGTTGATTCCTCTATGACAGAATCCACCTTATCCTGATCCCCTTCAGGCAGGTCGATCCCTGTATGGGACTGTTGCTCTGCTAACAGGCACTCTGAAGGAGGAGACGGAGATCGGGCGTGCTTTCCCTGACAGAGAGGCAGCGATAAATTTTGACAATCTCTCTCTAATCCTCCCAGAGCTGAGGAAAAAACCTCCTCTGTTACATACACAGGAGCAGGTGACTGAGGACAGCCACAGTACCAAGTACCCCTGCGGGGTCTCTACGGTCACTTACCTCTGAACTTCAGGGGAGACTGGTGCAGCAGGAGTATGCCCAAGATGAGACCCCCTTCGCTTCCTGGAAGATTCAGTTCCGGAGCTTCTGGACGGCATATTCCTAAGCCTAAAGCTGAGGTATTCCAGCCGTAATACACCACTTTTACTGAGAATAGTCTAGCACAATTGCTGCTATATCACAGTTGGTGTCTACTAATGTGCCTTTCTAGGGGATGCCTGTATCAACCGCTTGCTGTATGCCTTTAAATGTTGCCAGCTCTGTCTCTGTACTTCATAGCCAGCTCACTACAATATTGTGGTTTTTTTAAACTGCTGGGACGCCCGCACATGCGCAGAAGCGCTGCGGCGCGCACAGAGCGTCATCCCCCAGGCTCCGCCCCCTTTCCCGGCTCACCTCTATATATAGAGGCGCGTGCACGCGCACGCGCGCGGGCACGTGCGCCTTCGGCGCTAATTTCAAATATGGTAACAAGGGACAGGAGCCAGGGCCCCTCTTTGCCGCAGGCCGGGGGATGGACGAGCACTGCAACATGGCAGAGGAAGCAGTTTCCTATAAGAGAACTCACCATCTGCCTGGACTTTGCTCTGCTGAGAAGAAGCTAGTCCACATGACAAGAAAACATTCCACAGCGGCCTCTAGTGGACAAACACAGGTACCGCAGTCTAATATATTAAATATATATATATATAAAAAAAAATTTTTTTTCTTGACCACCATTAAAAATTATTACATTTTTTTAGTAGTTACAGGCATGCACAGAATTTTGCGGGAATACCATTAGGTAACAGACAGAAAGACAAATTAGGCTTGGGGGTCCCCCAATAGAACCAAGTTCCTGGGGGCCCCCACTTACCTGTTCCCCGCCGCAGGACTTTGTTTGGTCCACAAAAGCCCAAACTTCACCTATCACGGCAGGCATTGTAATCAAACCTTCAGGGACCGGGTTCCCAAGGATTCCACTCCCCTGGACCTGTATAGCACCCTGCACAGAAAACATCTTGGTCGTGGGTATGACCAGAGCTCTGGATCCCAGGGTCCAGCTCTCCTAAGAGAAGCATTACAGGCAAAACCTTGCTCTTCTCTGCAAGGCCCGGGTACCGACCGTTTAGCTATGAAGCTTTTTTGGTCGGATCCGGAATAGCTTACTGAGGCCCAAAAGAACCTGTACGCAAGCTCAGTGAAAAACACATGTTTCTTCTTGGCCAACACCTTAGACACTGGCAAAAAACTGAGGTGCTCCCGGATGGGAGGGGCTTATATAGGGGAGGGTACTTCCGGTTTTGGAAGTTGCCAGTGCCAGCACCTGACGGTATCTATATAACCCATTAGTAATGACTATGTCGCTCTGTGTCCCGTGATGTACGAGAAAGAAATGACCTTTCCTTTTCAATATGCAGCTTTGTAATTTTCTGTAAAATGCAAGGCAATATGTCTACCTGCAGGTGTTTTTTTTTGCCATAGATATCAGGCAGATGGTTTGGGAAAAAAGAAAACATCCAATAAAAGGTAGTTGAAGGAACAGGTCTCAGGCACATGTACTCTGACTTCTTGAAGGAAAGAAAAAACCCAGTACTTTCAGCAAACATCGCATCTTCCTCAACACAACAACAGCCAGAAAATATTTGGCAGAAGCATCATGACTTGAATAAAAGAAGTAAGGATTTTACACTATGTGGAGCATTCATCCATTTTTTAATGTCTTGGGAGTAGACCCACGGGATTGAACGCTATGAGCAAGCTTTGGAGGACCAATATTGTTCCATTTGGGACCTATCTGATTGTATCTGGGGGAAACCCTGGCCTGGGTTGTATGGGCGCATGCCCGATTGACCTTTTCTTTCATTAGAAAGTCATATGAAGCTTGTAATCTTGCATCTCTATCATTGAGGTGGTGGTGTCAAAGCTGGAATCTCTTAAAGGGGTGGTATACCTCTCTTCTCACATGTACAGATTTGTGGACTTTATTTGAAATAGATCTCTCAGAGAACATAATATTTTTAATTGTCTCAGTCTAATGCCACGTACTAACGACCGTTTTTCATGACGAGAAAAATGCAATTTTTTAAAAATGGTCGTGAAAAACGATCGTGTGTAGGCTCCAGAGCATTTTTCTCGACGAGAAAAATGCCCGAAAAAAAATTAGAACCTGCTCTATTTTTTCTCGTCGTTTTTCAAGTCGTTCTTTTTAACGTCGTGAAAAACAGTCGTGTGTATGCTTTTACGAGGGGACAAAAAACGCGCATGCTCAGAATCAAGTATGAGACGGGAGCGCTTGTTCTGGTAAAACTAGCGTTCGTAATGGAGATAGCACATTCGTCACGCTGTAATGGACTGAAAAGCACGAAGACTGAAAAGTGCGAATCGTCTCTCACCAAACTTTATTAACACGAGGATCAGCAAAAGCGTCCCAAAGGGTGGCGCCATTCGAATGGAACTTCCCTTTTATAGTGCCGTCGTACGTGTTGTACGTCACCGCGCTTTGCTCGAGCGTTTTTTTCATGAACGTGTGTAGGCAAGGCAGGCTTGAGAGGAAACACCAAAAATCACGTCGGGAAAAACAATGTTTTTTTGCATGACATGAATAACGGTCGTGTTTACGTGGCATTATAGTTATTTATTTAATTTATTGTGACATTTAAGATTTTTTTTTCACAGCCTTTCACTTAGGACTTTATTTTGCACTCATTTGGTTGGTGTATTATGATGTATGCACTTTATTTTGTCCCCCTTTTGTGATTTCATTAAAAGCGCAATTTTTTTAAGTTGCTATACAATAAAACCTTGGATTGCGAGCATAATTCGTTCCGGGAACATGCTTGTAACCCAAAAAATGTCCCCATAAGAAATAATGGAAACTCCAATGATTCATTCCACAACCATTTATTCATAAGTCCTTCAGTCTACAGTCCATATAAAAAGATTATGGCAATGTGATAGTTTGTGTAACCATAAAATGTCCATCCACAAATGGAAGCCTCCACAAGGAGATTAGAAGTGAAATCCGACAGGAGCTACAGAGTATAAAAGGGAAGAGAGGCGCCTCTAAGTGTAGCAATATGGTTACATTTAATGAAGGTACAACATTTAGCAACTCACATGGTTGATGGTTAAAAGAGGCACATCTAAGTGTGCAGGCATCCGGGGTAAAGCTGTCCACATAGACCATTCTCTGCACCACCGGCTCTCATTGCTGTCATTCTGCAATCATGACCGGAAAGACTACCCTGCAGTAGAGCGATTTGAAAGCGAGGCTTGAAGCACTCATGGAGTGCAACGTGGAAAGGATGACGTTGATGGTGGTGTGGAGGATGGTCTATGTGGACAGCTTTACCCCGGATGCCTGCATACTCAGATGTGCCTGATTTAATCATCACCCATGTGAGTTGCTAAATGTTGTACCTTCAATAAATGTAATCATATTGCTACACTTAGAGGCGCCTCTGTTCTGTTTTATACTCAGTTGTGAAATGACGCTACTCTTATATGAAGACATTGCTTGTATTTTAAGTCAAAATGTATTTAAAAATGTTGCTTGTCTTGCAAAACGCTGTCAAACCGAGTTACTCTCAAACCAAGGTTTTACTGTATTTACAAGTACTGTGCAAACATCACACAGCAAAATCGCTGCTTAGTAATAGTTTTTGTGTAGACACTTTTTTTTTTAAGCTCAGTTTTTATTCTTTGATTTATACCTTGCTGCCTGCAAGCAGTGATTCCTGTACTGCCTCTGCCTCCTGAACCTTTGTAGTTCAGGTGGCAGGCTCTGTGAAATGTGTGACACAGCCGTGCCTATCAACAGGGAATAGTGAATACGTGTCACAGAATTCAAAGAAGTAAATTTGTGGGATCTTCACAAAGTAAGTTTACAAACTTCAAGATTGTTCAGAGTAATAGGAGTAGGCTAGAAATAACTGAAATACAATGTGGAAATTAATATCATTTTAAATTTGGACCATAGATACGCATGCCAAATTAGCACTCCCGTCAAGATCTGTGTTTAACAATCCCAAACTGGAGCTGAATGGTACTTTAGGAAAATTTAACAGAGCTTATGGAAAGTTCTGCAAATGCCTTGTAAAAGCTTGCTGCTCATGCTGCTCTTATACAAGCTGAGGCCACTGTGAACTAGGCCTTAGCCTTAAGGCTGGGTTCACACATGCTGCCGCCACGGTTCACAGCAAGTGGTTCGCACTCCAGGCTCCTCCTCTTCTCAGTTTGCCACCATAGCCGGCCGCTTCCTATGGGGGTGCACCTGTGGGCTCGCTCTTAAGCCAGGCTATGTGCGTCTATTTACACATACAGCATGGCTCAGTTCCATCCTCCATTCACAGGATTTAATTAACAGCAGAAGGAGCCAATGTTTCTCGTTGCTGCCTCTCCCGCTGCTGTCCTGTGAGGCGAAAGAGAGACCATCTCCGCTGCAGGGCTCATGTAAATATAGGGGGGTGAGGTGGTGATATGTTCACTGGAACATTTCTTACCTTAATGTAGGGAGGGCATTAATATAAAAATATTTTGCCTTTAGAACCATTTTAACATTTTTTGTTTAACCACTTGACGACCGCCGCACAACGATATACGTCGACAGAATTGCACGGCTGGGCATAAGGGCGTACAGGTACGCCCCCTTTAAGGCGTGATCGGGTCACAGAGCTGAAGAACGGGGAGAGGTAAGTGTAAACAAACATCTCCCCGTTCTTCCTAGTGACACTGTCAGTGATCGTCTGTTCCCTGTCATCGGGAACAGCGATCAGTGACATGTCACGCCCCCTAACAGTAAGAAGCACTCCTTAGATCACACGTAACCCCTTCAGCGCCCCCTACAGGTTAACCCCTTCACTGCCAGTGTCATTTTTACAGTAATCAGTGCATTTTTATAGCACTGATCGCTGTAAAAATGACAATGGTCCCAAAATGGTGTCAAAAGTGTCCGATGTGATGATTGGCAATGATAGTCTTTATTTGAGTCTTTGTGGGAGACTGGGAGTCCTCCCTTCGGGCACAGCTTGATCCCTTTTGGGGTGCCTCGGAGGGGCAGGGGCTTCCATCCCTCCAGGGGACATTTCTCTCGATGTAGATTTTGGGTTAAGCTCTTTTTTAAGATGTACTAATCAATCTATTACATATATATCACTTCTTTTTCTTTCATCTTCTGTAATATATTAGTAATTGGTTTGCTAATTATCCTTATTATCCTTCACTAGTTTTTTCTCCGGGAAGACATTGGTCAATACTGATTTGTATTTTAATTTCTTGTAGGTTACCTAATGTAAGTATGATGTTTTTTTTTATTTCTTGAAAATAAAATACTTTGAAAGTAAAAGTGTCCGATGTGTCTGCCATAATGTCACAGTCACAATAAAAATCGCTGATCGCTGCCATTACTAGTAAAAAAAAAAAATATTAATAAAAATGCCATAAAACTATCCCCTATTTTGTAGACGCTATAACTTTTGCGCAAACCAATCAATAAGCGCTCATCATGATTTTTTTTACCAAAAATATGTAGAATTTTGTTTATAGCGCAAAAAATTAAAACCGCAGAGGTGATCAAATACCACCAAAAGAAAGCTCTATTTGTGGGAAAAAAAGGAAGTCAGTTTTGTTTGGGAGCCACGTCGCACGACCGCGCAATTGTCAGTTAAAACGACGCAGTGCCGAATCGCATAAAGTGGCCTGGTCTTTGACCAGTGAAATGGTCCGGGGCTGAAGTGGTTAATAGGCGCCTTGAGTTGGAAAAATCTTCTTAAGGAAATGAGGGTGGGGCTAAGCAGACACTGTATTAGATGTTTAAAACTATATTACAAGAAAAATAATGAAATGTAACCCCCATTTCCCTTAAAGTGATTGTAAAATCTTGTTTTTTTTATTTTTAAAAATAACAAACATATTATACTTACCTCCTCTGTGGAGTTGGTTTTGCACAGAGCAGCCCGGATCCTCCTCTTCTCGGGTCCCTCTTTGCTGCACCTGGCCCCTCCCTCCTGTCTAGTGCCCCCACATCAAGCAGCTTGCTATGGGGGCACCCGAGGCGAGTCACAGCTCCGTGTGTCTATTCAGACACAAGGCTGCAACCCTGCCCCGCCCCCCCTCTATCCTGATTGGCTAACTGACTTTGATTGACAGCCACAGGAGCCAATGGTGCCGCTGCTGTGTCTCAGCCAATCAGGAGGAGAGTCCCGGATGGCTAAGACGCTTGTGGACATCGCTGGAGAGAGATGGGGCTCAAGTAAATAATTAGGGGGTGCTGGGGAGACTGCTACACACAGAAGGTTTTTTATCTTAATGCATAAAAAACCTTCTGCCCTTACAACTCCTTTAATTCTATACCCACACAAAGTGCATAACATACAACACAAGTATATACAAAAGCATCCTTCAGATTTTTATACAACAGTGCAATCCACTAAATGCAACATTAAAACGTCCAGCTTCTTTCAAGTGAAAACAATCCATGTAAATGATCCTCCTCCGCCTCTGTGAACAATCAGCTCCGCTCAATGTGATACCCCACGCCTTATGTCCACACAAAGAACTCTCTAGATACAGTAAATATGACCTTTCCGAAAATAAAAGGTCTATACCACATTTGTATCACACCCGCATCTCGCCCAGTCCTTTCTCTTTCTATATGAGCTTTTACATGTAATACTCAAAGCAATGCAATACTAAAAACTCTGATAGTGTAATAAAGTTTTGAACATTTATTTAAAATCAAAGAAATATATTTTCTTATTTGCGACAGAGCTAAAATCTGCACCAGTCTAAAAATGCTTATGCTGGCCATACATTATAAAATGTTCTTATTCTATTTCCTTTAGATTTACCTTCAACCACAGTATGAGGTGCAAGGGCCTGTCTGATTGCATACAAATTTAAAGTGTTTAGGTTAGACCTCATAAATTACGGTATATAGTTTTGGTAAATTTATAGGAAAATTGTATAATGCATGGCTAGCCTTATGCCGTGTACACACGATCGGTTTTACCGATGAAAACAGTCCGATGGACTTTTTTCATCGGACAAACCGATCGTGTATGGGCCCCATCGGTCTTTTTTCCATCGGTGAGGAAAAATAGAACATGTTTTAAATTTATCCGATGGGAAAAAAAACGATAGCAAATTCCGATCGTCTGTGTGGAACTCCATCGGACAAAAAACCCACGCATGCTCAGAATCAAGTTGACGCATGCTCAGAAGCATTGAACTTCATTTTTCTCGGCTTGTCGGAGTGTTTTACGTCACCGCGTTTGGGACGGTCGGATTTTTGACTGATGGTGTGTAGGCAAGACTGATGGAAGTCAGCTTCATCGGATTTCCGATGGAAAAATCCATCGGATTAGAATCCATAGGAAATCCGATCGTGTGTACAGGGTTTTAGTCGCTGTTTTCCTATACAGCTCTGTGTTCTGTTTGTTCTCATTAAGGCGGTTGTATACTTTTTTTTTTTTACTTTTACCTACAGGTAAGCCTATACTAAGGCTTACCTGTAGGTAAAAAAAAAAATCTCCTAAACCTTTGCGGTTTAGGAGATATTCCCCTTGCACTGCGCCGCTGACTGCAGCGGCGCATGCGCACAGGGGATTCTTGGCTGAAGGCCCGGCGGACGCCGGACCTTGCCGGAAAGAAGTCTCCTGCGCGCAATGCGCGGGAGTGAGGACATCTCAGCTCCAGCCACTCACAGCGCTGGAGCCGTGATACCCGGAAGACACGCCGAGGCATAATGTCAGCTGCCTCTGCGTGGACCGGGAGGGACACCGACACCTCGTTCTAAGGTAAGTATTTCATAATAAGCTAGTATGCGGTGCATACTAGCTCATTATGCCTTTTCCTTTACAGGTTTAAAAAAAGAAAAAAAAAAGTCAGCGGGTATACAACAGCTTTAAGAGAGATTGTAGTTCAGAGGGTACTTTTAAGCACTAACATTGCGGCGGACAGATAGGACACTTTTGACACTTTTTATCCACCATTGACATTTATACAGCGATCAGTGCTAAAAATAGCCACTGATTACTGTATAAATGTCACTGGCAGGGAAGGGGTGAACGCTCAGCGGCGATCAAGGGGTTAAATGTGTGTCCTAGGGAGTGATTCTAACTGTGGGGGGATGGGACTGCCTGAAGGAGGAAAGCGATCTGTTGTTCATACTTAGTATGAACAACAGATCGCTCTCCTCAGCCCTGACAGAACGGAGATCTGTCTGTTTACACTGACAGACCTCCATTCTGTGTCTCTCAGGAGCGATCGCTCGTGCCCAGCGAACATCGCAGCCGCCGGGCACGATCATCGGCTCCGGCGGCGTGCGCGCGCCCTCTAGTGGTCTTAAAGTGCCTGACATATAACTACGCCGATTTGCCCAGGCAAACCAACCTGCCGCAGTGTAACTGCGGCGGCTGGTCGTCTAGTGGTTAAGATGATAACCTTGTTTTATTCTTTCAAAACCTTTATCCCACAAGGTAAAAAAAAAACACTATAACTACGTGTAGCGGCCTCACCCCCTTGTTACTGTCTAGGGGTATTTCATATGTGAGGGTGAGATGCGCTACGGCCCAAGTCCTCCCCATGGCAGTGGGTGAGATGAAGGCCAGTACCAGTTATTTTCCTCGGGCCTGTGCGTTTCAGTTAAGGACCAAGTCTTGCTGCGCTGACACTTCCCTTTGCTCCCATTAACCAGAGTACCACACACCGATAAAAGTCCAACTCTTGCTTTATTGTCACACTCACAATAAACAGTGCTTTAGCAGCCAACTGGTTGAGACCCAATAACAGTTCAATACGGTGGGATGAGCAGGTCGAGGCACTATCCTAATTGTAAGCTAAACCACTGTGGTTTCACCAGCGGTTACTATAGCCATTGGCTAGAGAGAGAACTTAGAACTTGTGAGTCTCTACCAGCAACTCAAGAGAATGTAGATAGGAGTACCTTTGCTGCGTTGTGGCCCCTATCAGGGGGAGATGTCCCTCCAAGGGAGTTACCGGAGGCCCATCCATCACCGGGTTGATGCTGCTCCGGACTCTCCGGACGGGTGACCTCTCCAGCCTCCTCACCTCAAACATGGGCCCCATCCACCTCAGGGACCCTCGGACTCCTCCGCCCTCGCGGGACCCAGTCGAAGTCACCGGGCCCCAGGCCTCTGGTTTAGTACCTCACCCCAGGCTGAAGGTGCCTGGGATGGACGCCAACTCCGCTCCGGCCAGGCCTAGGGCGCCTGGGCCGAAAACTCCAGACCGCCCGCACCCAGGCCTAAGGTGCTTGGGCGCGTGATGAAGAAGATCCCGAAGAAAAACCTCGTGGCAAGGGCGTCTCCCCCTTTTATCTCCTCCATTGACGTCACGGCAGGTTCCCCGCCCTCGCCGTACCATCTCCGGAAAGGGACAAAAAGGACATCACTGCGGCAGCAAATCTACCTTGAGCCTGCGGGTACCACGCCACCCACAGGCCAAGGAGAATAATACACCACCCAGTCCTCCACGAATACAAATGGTCCAATTCCTCTATGATTTACACACCTGGATCATACTATTACCCAGGTGTATCCCACCTAAATTTAGAGACCCTGCTACATACGTATAAGGTGTGAGATGGAGTTTGGTGTTTAATACTGCTTTAACTTTCTTAGAACACGAGAGGTTATGTACAGTATTTTTGTATCTAGTCAGTCTTACTCAGTTTGTGGTGGATCAAATGCAGATTGTACAAACAGATCATAATGTTAATGATAAGTGTAGCGGGGTCCCCTTTAAGACTCTCGGGACTACCTTGCCTAGAATCCCTTTCGGCATGTTTCCACCCCAGAGACTCATGGGAGGGGTTATAAAAGGAGGAGGCGAGGCTGGGTTCGGCCTCTTTGGGACACGAGACTTCAGTGACTGATCCTCCTGTGCGGATGTGCCGGAGTGCAAGGCCTGAAGCCTGAGGCCTTGCGCAGCACCAAAGAGCCTTCCACCCCACTGCGAGCCTGGGTGGCATCTGATTTCGCTTGTCTACAGCCTTGGTTGGATCGGGGACCCGATCGCTGGAGATACTGTGTGTGTGAGGACACAGTCGGTGGAAGTTCCCGGACTGGGATCGCGTCCGGAGGGGTGAACGAGCGTATGCTCAGACCATATACTGTTGTTGCTAATGTGCCTATAGACTGCCGTGGCCCACAAGTTATTTCTGATACTCTCACTGGAGAACCTTATCAGAGCTGAACTCAGAGTTCATACAGTAAAGTGTTTTATTTCATCACAACCTTCCCACTGGATTACAAATGGTATTCTGTTATGTGCACCACCTTTAAAGAATTGCCGGTGAAGAAACCATCATCCCCTATAGACTGAGTTGTAGATATCTGAGCCAGGCCTGGCCAACTAGTTAGTTCATTTAGTTACTGCGTCACAGGACGCCTAGTTAATGGTCGCCCACGCGGCGCACCTTTACTGTTCATTTTAATGCATAGTATGTTATTGCTGCAGGGCTCTGCAACTTATTACTTGTGAACTGTTACCATTGTTAACTTTTTCTTACCAAAAGCTTAAAGTAAATTTGATACCCTTTTCATACATTTGTCTTGGTGTCTGGGTTTACTCATACAGTATAAGAAAATATATATTACTGCCAATACTAACTGTGCCAGTAGGGGGTCGAGTACATTGCCGGGGATTGGCGGAGCTGTTTTCAGGGCCCAAACTAAATCTGCGGCCTTCTTAGTTGAAGGTATTGCTACATAAGCTTTAGGCATAAAACTATTTACTAGATCACATTTTTATATGTGTTTCAATTATATTGTGCTATATAATGTTCTCTGTGGCACTCTACGGTTCTACTTTAAAATCAAGATCAATGTTTGTGTGTGGAATTCTGCAGTCTTTGAAAAAGACTATCCATCAGTCTATGCAATCTTAATGAGGCTAAGTGGGATGACATTTAATGACATTTATCGTACAATCAGAAGATGAAAACTGAATTGTATGAAGAGATTGTAACATGCGACCAGCTATTGAGAAAGATCAGATCTACTTAAAGACATATGCATGTAAAACATCAAACGACAGTTGTGTAGTGTGCATTTAGGCCAATCTCATTATGTTAGTCCTTTCATTTGCTCAGCAACAACACAAGGGCACTCTGCGAAGGGCCATTTTTGTTAAGCGAGTCGTTTTGCTGCACAGTGCTAGCTTATCATTTTAGTAATATTTTGGGAATTGGCCGTACTGTTACCCTACAAGGCAGCGCGGTAGCCGTCTTCAGCAAAGATCTACTTCCAGCACCCAGCTTGGCCTATTTACTCAGCGGGGGATCGTACTGTTGTTTGTAATCAACTCAAATTATCTTAAACGCTTTGATAAAACCATTGCTATTTGTGTGTTTAACCTTGAGTTTTTAAATTATTTTCTATGAGCGTAGGGAATGATAGTCAAACAGTACCTCCTGCAGAACTGATCTTTACAAGTATCAGGCTTTCCCCAGAGCCCAGTTTATCGGCTACAGCAGAGAGCACTTCCTTCACCGAGGCTGCCACTTGCACACGAATGGTGGTGTACGTGTGATCAATGCAGTACACCTTGAACAGAACTGTTAGGAAACAAGAAAAAGCACAATTGTAATAAAGGGACAGAACACATACAGAATAACCACATTAAAAATCAAATATAATCTCAAAATGATACAAAAAAAAAAAAAGAAAACAGAATTTAAATTGTATCTACAGCCCAAACTGTCTGTGTGCCGATTAGGCAGATATACTTTATTTGTCTTTGGGGACCACCTTCAAAGGTATTGAAGGTGAAGGAAAACCCAAAATTTGGAGTTGTCACCAGAACAGGAATAAAGGGGAAACCTTTCAGTAAAGACACTAATGCCCCGTACACACGATCGGAAATTCCAACCAGAAAACCGTGTTGTTTTTTTCTGACGGAATGTTGGCTCAAACTTGTGTTGCATACACACGGTCATACAAATCTTGCCTGAAATTCCAATGGTCAAGAACGCGGTGACGTACAACACGTACGACGAGCCGAGATCAATGAAGTTCAATAGGCAGTTCGGCTCTTCTGCTTGATTCTGAGCATTTATTTTTTTTGGCTCGTCGGAATTGCATACAGACGAGCGGAATTTCCACCAAGAACTATTTTCGTCGGAAAAATAGAGAACCAGCTCTCAATCTTTTGATGGCAGAAATTCAGACAGAAAAAGTTGGATGGAGTATACACACAGTCGGAATATCTGACCAAAAGCTCCCATCGCACTTTTTTTTACGGAAACTCCGACCGTGTGTATGCAGCATTAGAGGGGATTTCCCTCACTTTGGAAAGCTTTCCACTTACTTTTTGTTGGGTCTACAGGACAGGAAGTGAAGGAAAATCTCCCCATATGAAATAATAAAAAAATAACCTGACAAGGGTTCAGCACATTCCATACTTCATACATTCAACCAATCTTGTGATTTGTACAACCCAAGCTTGAAGGATGATATACTTATTTCCTGGTTAAGATTTGTGTCTTCCCATAAAAATTCTCTTTGTCCAACCTCATCACTGGGCAGTAAATTTGTATCACCATCTTTGTCCAATGAGCAGGAAACCAAACCAAGAGGTAGCAGAGTGACCATATTGAATAGCAGATGCAGTAAAGCAGTAAATATGATTGATAGTCCTTTTTTCTGAAATTCCACTTAAGCTATAAGTACGGATTTTTTTTTATACTGCTGAATGGAGAAGGAACCTTTAAAAGAATAATTCAAAACAAACTGAATGCACTGGTATCCAAAACCACTTTCCATGTTATATATCTTGAGAAATTCAGTGGCAAGTTCTCCCTTTCATACATCCTGGTTCTATTTTTGCTCCCTATGCAGTTTGGGCTCCTTATTCCTGCCTTGGTGTGTTCTTATTCCTCATACTGCTGTCTACAAAATATAAATACAGTAAAGTAAAAAAAAGGCAAAGGGGCCACCTTAAAATTTCTAAAGCAGGCGTGCAGACCGAGAATCTCAAGCGTAGCTATCAGAGCCCCTTAAGAGATAAGGGAAGCCATTGGGTGGTTTGACATGGCAGCATCTACCAAACACTGAAGCATCAGTGGGTTGAATTCATTGAAGCCCAACTCTAGCTTCTAAATAAAAATAATGCCTAAATTCCCCCCAAAGAGGCAGCTTTAGTGGCAATACCCAACGTCTACTTTTTGCTGTCACCTATGGAAAGTCTGAGTCCAATGGCTGCTATTCTGCCTCTGGGTTGAAGTCTGCATACAAGGCAGTCATGGCCCCACCCACCGTCGTCTACCGGACTAGCCATCAACCAGGCTGTGTGTGCGTATATTTTTCTTTGCCCACAGGATGCTGACTCACGTGAAGGACCACTTGGAATTTTTTTTTTTTAAGTAGAAGGGTATTTAAAAAAAAGGTTGTACACAATGTAGGGAGGAACGGGAGAAGGGTTTGTTATTTTTATTTGTAGGTGAAATATAATCCTCACACATGTATTTACAGAACACAGGATCCTGCCCCATCTTCCCATCTGCCCCCATTCTGACCACATTTTAGATTATTCAGAAAACAGGGGTCACAGCTCTCCTAGCTAACTAAAAGAAGAATCAGTGAACATGGTACTAATTGCTATGTTCTTCAAAAAACTGACTTTTTAGATAGGAATTAAAACACCTGTCAGGCTTTAAGGGGGCACTAGTTCTGGTGAACTAGGGAACAACCAGGAATTCCCCCACTTTGGAGGGATTTCCTCCCACTTCCTGTATTGGTTATGGGACAGGAAGTGAGTGGAAATCCCCCCCCCCCCAATGGGACACAGACAGCAAAAAAAACAAAAACTGACAGGGGTTATAACTCTTCCTCACTCTACCCAAAAAAAAGAAAGACGAACATTTGCCTTTAGTTGTACTTTAATTGAAACTAACAAAATAACAGTACAAAGCAGTATTAACTAGCTAAATGTCAGTAGGTAGATCCAACAAATGAAATAAAACAGAATCAGAATAACATTTTGGCACTGCCTACAAATCTAGTAAAATCTAGAATTATTTGTAATATTATAATTTCAGAAACACTCTAAAATCTGTTAAGCATCATCTTTGGATATTGCGCTGACGAGTTCATTGTCCGGTTCTAAAACAACAGGTATTATATCTCCTTTTAAGCTTGTGAAAACCGTATATGATTCCCAAGTAAAGCTGAAGAGAGGTGATCTGACCGTTCACAATAGAAGCAGTTCTTGCTCTATGACTCATGAACCATTGATACAGAAAGAAAAAAACATTTACAAGTAAACTGACCCAGAACAACAAGAGGCTCAGCTCTGAGAATAGTTTATTGCCACTTGAAACAGCCATTTAACCAACCAATTTTCTTCCTTGTTTCTTTTACACTTTGACCTCTGCAAAGGTAATTCACCCTATCATGTCCCCCCCTCTGCTAAAACAATACAACGGAATATGAAATTCAGTAGAGCAAAAGTAACAGGTGTCAACCCTAATCTCCAACTCAGTGGAAAGCTTGAGCAGAACCCTTAAAGCATACTTAGCGCAATAAATAACTACAAATGCTTAAATACTTAGTGCTAGAATAAATCTTTAAAGAGTCTTTATATTGATTTTGCAATATATGTTGTACACTAAACTCAATATACCTATAAAAACACAAATCAATTTAGTACGCACTTAGTTGTTCATTAAAGAATATAAAATCCGTATTGGAACACAACTAATGTAAGTACAGGCGGTCCCCTACTTACAAACATCCGACTTACAAACAACTCCTACTTACAAACGGAGGGAGACAACAGGAAGTGAGAGGAAATCTACCCCTAGGAAAGGGAAATTCACTCCTGTAAGCATTTTTATGGGGAAAAGGTGTCTCCACTGGAGCTTTATCACCAGTCCATGTTTCCCTAACAACCAAAAATTTTCAAAATCCATTTGTCATTGGGATGGAAAGTGAGGTGAAATCTTCTGAACAGGGGAACAGACAGCAAAACAAATGTTACAGGGGTGATAACCCTTCCCTATGTTATCCAAAAAGTATAAAAACATTTTTTTGGGCTGGAGCTACCCCTAAAAATAGTACGTGTTCCGACTTACAAACAAATTCAACTTAAGAACAAACCTGCAGTCCCTATCTTGTTTGCAACCCGGGGACCCCCTGTACCTACATTTATTTTGATATAGGCCCCTTGTAATCCCCTGTCGAGCATTACTAAGACTGGGAGAAGGAGGGGCAGAACTTGTAGAAAATCAAGCATGCTGCATATACATGTGCTGATGGGTGGAAAGAACAGAAGGAGGAGAGGGATGAGCTCATCATTCTGCTGCTGATTCACTGTCCAATCACAGGCTGGGGGCAGGGTACAATGCTTAAAGCGGTTGAATTGCTCGCTTGGTGATTTTTACCTACAGGAAAGCCGATAGGTCGTTTTACCTACAAGTAAGCCTTATTATCTCCTAAACTTGTCGGAACGGAGGACTCCCACTCACATCGCCAGAGGCCGCAAACCCGGAAGAAACGTTGAGGGAAAATGTCAGCCCCCTCTGCAGTTCTAAGGTAAGTATTTCATAATGTGGTAGTGTGTGATGCATACTAGCACATTATGCTATTGTCTTGAAGGGTTTTTTTTTGGGGGGGGGGAGGTTTTAGGCGGTTTACTAGTGCTTTAATTGCAGTAAATAAAAGTCAAGTCACCAGACTTGCTCTGCTTTCTGACGGAGCTGTGTAAGTTTCTTGACTGGGTGAACAGGTTTAGGAATATTTGAAAGCCATACAGCTCCCATCTATGAGCTATGTGTTTAACTATATATTTAGCTGTTTGCCTAGAGTTCAGCTTTAACGCAAACCTCTGCTGACAGAAAAATGGTAACTGACATTGTTCGCTTCTCATTCTGAAAATCCTAGTTGCCTGGCTCTTATGATGGCCTTTTTTCTTTAAAGTATTACTAAATCAAGGACCCTGCATTCACTACATCTGGTCTCCCACAGAACATTGAAATGCATTCATTTTAGTAAATAATACCTGCTAAATACCTTCTTCATTATCAGTATATAGCAGTCTTGTGACTTCTATCAATGTCTGGTTAAAGCTTGTAGGATGAGTTTTCATTCTGCTTTGACTGTCCTATGAGGCTGCATGACCCCTGACCCTCTATCTGGACAGTGCTGATTGGCCCTGTGCTGATCAAATGCGATCTCCCAAGAAAAAAAAACTCTTTAGCAATACACACCAAACTGAGCATGTGCAGCTTGTCCCCTAGCCTAGTTCTACCAGGAGATATATTGGGGACTGTGGAAGAAGGGGAGGTTCAGAGAAGACAGGATCAAACAGCCTTTTTACACAATGCAGAGGATTAACCCCTTAGGTTCAAAAGTGAGTATAACAAGCTTAACTGCATATACAGACTGATTTTATGTTGTTGTGGGTTTAGTAACACTTTAACGCTAACCTAGAACAAGTGTGCAGACAAGGGCTTCTAACTTGGCTCTGATTTCCTTATTTGCATACTTGTTCTGCTTCTGCATCAGATAGTGCTGTAGCCAGAGTATCAGTATACTATCCAGTGTATCAGCATACTAACCAGACAACCAATGTTTTTAGAAAGCGCTCACCAGTGGCAGCCCCCTCTATTTCTTTCAGGAAAGGTTTATTTTAGAGGAAAAATTCATGTTACTATACAGTTATCAGGCAATACAAAAGTTTTCTTTTTATAGTTTCCTAAATAAATGTTTTGACTAACCAAAGTTATAATGGAATTAGGGATGAGCTTTGGGTTCGGGTTGACCATGAATCACCTGCTTTAAATCCAACGTTAATCATGTCATCCAGTGATGTACTGTAGATCCAACATCAATCACAATGAGTGACACCCCTGATAACCTGCTGTTACTCCCTACATGTGTCCTACCGCTGCTCCTGTTGCAAATGACAATCTCCAGCCAGCTGCAACAACCCTTCCGGGGATCTCAGTTCACATCACTGACCCAAAATCTTGTAAGGATTTTGACCATAGTTTGGATTTTGAGGAGGACTCCATACCATTTTTTACAAACAGTAAAGTTGTTTCTTTTTTCCTAAATGTCACTTTTGTGGGGATACATTGTACAACTGCAATTGAAAATTAATGTATACGTTTAAGACAACCCCCAAGCATGGTATTGAAGGAAATTGTGTATTTTTTATTTTAAGCAGCATTAAAAGACCGGCTCCTTGATGAACAGGATTTTTATCTTTTATTTTTGTTTGCATTGGTATATGATCAAGCTACACATGATTTTTATTTAACAAAAGTTTACTAAATAGCCTTTAAAAAGATGAGTAAAAAATAACAAGATTCAGCTCCCATAGACCTCAATGGGGATCAGGCTTTTTTTTCAGGGTTTATGGATTTCCTGTTGGGTTTGGCAAACAACCAGCGAACCAAACTTTGCTCAATTCACTCATCCCTTAATGGGATATATGATGAGGAACACAAGAAAGAGTAATTTGTCATTGCCTTCCCCAGACACCCTCCTCTGTCAGGCAGCAAGTGCTAATGCTATAGAGGTCAACCCTGAGCAGTCTAATAATCGATCTGTTTGAGTTCACAGTATGATTGCAATATAACTAGGTGCTACTTAACAGCCTTCTAAATTCTCCAAAGTCCAAATCTACCTGCCCATATTTATACAAAAGAAGAAAGAACGCACAAGCTCTTTATGCAACACCTTTTATTAAGATAAAATCAAGTAAAAATGGTGCACTTACAAACATGTACAGATACAAACATTGAGATCCATAGCTGAGGCTCCCACTGTGATATGCGCTCTGAGCCCGGCTTGCTGCAGGCACATCAGGGGACTGGAAGTGAATGTCAGCATGCAGCTGCTGACAAGCTACACGCTGACTGCTCACACTCTCAGGAGGCTCGCCAGCCAAGGCAAAGCAAGTACCACCCTCACTAGCATGTGACTTGGAGGATCAACAGCTGATAGGAGACGCTAATGGTTGCCAGGACAACGTGTTTCAGAAGACGTGGCCTAATTCTTCAGGACCTGAAGGAGACCATGCCCTCTGAAATGGGTTTAGAGCACATATCACAGAGGGAGCCTCCGCTATGGATCTCAATGCTTGTACTGAACTACTGAATTTTGTGTTCTTTTCTCTGCTGCCCATAGTTATGGAGGTGAAATCAAAAAGGGAAAGGTCTTATTTAGGTAACATGACAATCCAAACACTGAAGGGACTGACCCTTTGATTTTTAGGATACAACAAGTTTAACAGAGTAAGGAGTAAAACAAATAAATAGACAAAGACAAAAAAAGCAAAAAAGACAAATCTTAATAAAAAAACCTACGTTCATCAGTGCTTCGTATTGGCTGTCGCTTCTGTAGTCTTTCATCCCCAGTGCTGAACTGCCGCAAAAGCACTTTGTGCTGTCAATCAAACAAAAGTAACATCAAACTGGTATTCGTATTCCTCTTTGAAGGTGTTTGCCAAAGACAACATTAGAGCTACATGATGTTTAAATGAACCCAAATATCTAAACCCTGCAAGCAAATTTGGATATTACTTAACCTCCCTGGCGGTATGATTCTTTCTGGAATTATGTACCAAAAGCGGTACAATTATTTTGCATGAAAATTTGGTGTTATGTATTATAGGCCTGCGATTCTTAGTAATTACTTACTTAAACCTAAGCAAACCAGAGTCTAGTAGACATCCCGGGTATGATAAATATGAAACACAAAATTATAAATTATAATATAATAAATAACTATAAATAATTATAAAAAATAGTAATCTAATTATAATAAAAATTATTCAATAATGTAATCAAATCAAAAACACTGAAATTTGCTCAGTTGCAGAATTGTCGCTGTCATTAGATTTAGTGTTTGATGACGAATTTCCCCACAAATCGCTATCGCTCAATTCTGCGAGTGATTCTAATTTATTATCGCTGCTTTCTAGTTGGTCTAAAACCACTTTTGACATAAAGGGACACTTTTTGGTTGCTATGGACAATCTCCATTTTCCAGGCAGAAAGAACGATTTTTATTATATAAAAGTGCATGCAGGACACTGGACAGACCACTAGGGACCAAGGGGGTGTGTAATTATTACATACAGTACTGTAATCTGTAAGATTACAGTATACTGTATGTATACTATGTGTTTCACTTTTTGAATTTGGCGCCCAGTTCCGCTCCCTTGCGACGCTGCGGCTCGCAGGGAACGGAACTAGGAAGTCAGATGGGGACGAAAGTGCCGACACTCGCCGGAGATCTCGCTGGCGATCACAGCAGAGGACATCATCGCTGGATCGCCAGGAGAAGGTAGGGAAACTCCGCTGCGAGCTCTGCAATGTCTACCCCGAGCGTGACTCGGGGTTACCGATCCTAGCATAAAAAAACAACCCCGAGTCACGCTCGGGATTACCGCTAGGGAGGTTAAAATGCCTCAATGAAATTGGTATCCTTGCATCCAGTCAGATTTGACCTTTGTTGCGGTATCTGTTTGTTTTCCTGTGACTAATAGGCTCATAATTATGCATTCTAGTCTAATGCGGCGTACACACGATCGTTTTTTCTGATGAAAAAAGACAGATGGACTTTTTTCATCGGACAAACCGATCGTGTGTGGGCCCCATCGGTCTTTTTTCCATCGGTATAAAAAAAAAATAGAACATGTTTTAAATTATACCGATGGAAAAAAAAACTATAGCAAATTCTGATCATCTGTGGGGAACTCCATCGGAGAAAAAACCCACGCATGCTCAGAATCAAGTCTTCGGAGTGTTTTACGTCACGGCGTTTGGGACGGTCGGATTTTTGACTGATGGTGTGTAGGCAAGACTGATGGAAGTCAGCTTCATCGGATTTCCGATGGAAAAATCCATCGGATTTTATTCCATCGGAAATCCGATCGTGTGTACAGGGCATTAGAGTAGGTAACCAAATATTGTTGAATATGTTCTTTGCTGTTGTATGGGGGACCTAAAGAGGAACCAGGCAAACAGCTACACAGTTAACATAGGTTCCCCATTCAACAGAATTGAACATATTGTACAAAATGTGGTTATCTGCTCAAAGACTAGAGTTCTTAATTAAAAGCTCATATATTAGCCAAAGGACCTTAAATTCTGTTCAGTCAGTCTTATGATTTATAGATATCTGCCATTCTGCATAGCAAGTTAGGTAACACACCTATTTCCTGGTTCAGCAATGCAACTTCTTATGGCACCTCTCTGTTTCAAGTCTGCTAACTGAACAGAAAATCAGTATCAACACTTCTCTCCAATTCAGGAAAGTGGTCCAGGAAAATATAAAGCAGATCTAGAAAGTAGTAAAGCTGAACAATGAAGTAGTAAAGCTGAACAAAGGAGTAAAGCTGAGTCAGGAAGAAGCGGATGAGTGCAGCATATAAGCCTGACCAACTTAGACTGAGCAGATCACAATGATGAAAATGTATCCCTGCTGGACCTTTAATGTAATAAAAAAGTCTCAATGAGCAAAAGGGAAGCCTGGAAGGCAGGAAGAGGTGCTGCCAAGCCTAATGCCGCGTACACACGCTCGGAATTACCGATGGAAAAAGTCAGACGGAATTTTTTCATCGGATATTCCGACCGTGTGTATGCCCCATCAGATTTTTTCCATCGGAAATTCCGACAGAATTAGATAGAGAACATGGTCTCAATTTTTCCGTTGAAAAAATTTTGTGCGTTAAATTGTGTACACACGGTCGGAATTTCCGACAACTTTTGTTGTCGGAAAATTTGAGAACCAGCTCTCAAATTTTTGTTGTCGGAAATTCAGACAGCAAATGTCCGATGGAGCATACACATAGTATGCCACACACGGTCGGAATTTCCGACAACAAATGTTCGATGTGAGCTTGTTGTTGGAAAATCCGACTGTGTGTACGCGGCATTAGAATTTTTTTGCATGGTTATATGTAGGGTGGTACTACTGTCTATTCCACCCCAAAATCCAAATTATGCGCTGTATTATGTTAGTCGGTTTTGGATAATCTCTGGTCTGATGTACCTTTGTTCTTATATTGTATATAACGCATTTTATTGAGGAAATGTTCAAAAGAAAAAAGGTACTCACTTTCTTCTGTTTTCCGTCTTCAGATCTGCAAAGTATAAATGGTTGAGGTTATTTTACTGGAAACAACACACTGCAATTAAATAATAAGGATATGTTACATTGTGAGACTGGCATATTCTTTAGATTTAAATAAAAAAAAAAAAGAAAGAAAAACCCTATGCAAGGATAGCTTTAGATGACACACAGTAACAGGAATCAGAATAAGTCATGTCTTATCCACTTATAATGGATCATGTTGCCACTCATGAACGGCCCCTATTTCTATACAAGCAATCCCTGAGTTACAAACATATGACTTACATATGACTCCTACTTAAGAACGGAGGCAGCGTAGCATCACGCTGGTCCTAGAAATTGCCGGGCGGCAATCTTGCTGCTCACCACATGCCACCTACTGTCCGGCGGACTTGTCAGCCAGTGTCGATTTTGGCATCAAATTTCTATTTAGTTTTATAGTCTTTTGACTAAAACGCCATTTTACTTTTAGTCCCATTTTAGTCATCTGCAATTGTTTTTGTCATATTTAGTCATCTTAAACTGCAGTAAATTTTAGTCAGCTAAAATAAAATTGGTTTAGTTAAATTGTAATGCACTATTTAAGCATTTCTCAAGAATTTGCAAACTTATTATATACTCCTGAAGTATAAAAAATTGAATATGTTATTATTTATAGTACTAAGGTTTGAATAAACTCACAGATACAGATTTAGCCACTCTGGGATGGTCTGATGAGCCCTGTAATGCACACAGTACTCTGGACAGTGGTCTGAGGAGCCCTGTAATGCACACAGTGCTCTGGACAGTGGTCTGAGGAGTCCTGTAATGCACACAGTGCTCTGGACAGTGGTCTGAGAAGGCCTGCAATGCACACAGTGCTCTGGACAGTGTCCTGAGAAGGCCTGCAATGCACACAGTGCTCTGGACAGTGTCCTGAGAAGGCCTGCAATGCACACAGTGCTCTGGACAGTGTCCTGGGAAGGCCTGCAATGCACAGTGCTCTGGACAGTGGTCTGAGGAGGCCTGTAATGACAGTGCTCTGGACAGTGGTCTGAGGAGGCCTGTAATGCACAGTGCTCTGGACAGTGGTCTGAGGAGTCCTGTAATGCACACAGTGCTCTGGACAGTGTTCTAAATAGGTCTGTAATGCACAGTGCTCTGGACAGTGGTCTGAGGAGGCCTGCAATGCACAGTGCTCTGGACAGTGTTCTGAAAAGGCCTGTAACGCACAGTGCTCTGGACAGTGGTCTGAGGAGGCCTGTAATGCACACAGTGCTCTGGACAGTAGTCTGATGAGGCCTGTAATGCACACAGTACACTGGACGGTGGTCTGAGGGGAGGCCTGTAATGTACACACTCACAGTGCTCTGCTCTGGACGGTTGGGACTCTCTTTGGGAGGCATGTAATGCACAGTGCTGCTCTGAACGGTCGTCTGCTGAGGCTTGTAATGCTGCACAGTGCTAACTGCAGTGCTAAGCACGCTACGGACTCACTTGCTTGCTGGGAGGGGAAGCACTTTCGGGCTCTACACAGGCGGAGCTCCGTGCAAACCGGAAGTTCACAAGGGTAAACGTCCCTTCCTCACATTTTCACTTCGTTTTTGTTCGTTAACGAAAACTTAATTGATTCTCGTCATAGTTTTCGTCACTGGACGAGATTTTGTGTACTTTTCATTTTGTTTTTGTCACTGTGAAAAGGCCACTGACAAAAAACTTTACAAAAATGTTTATGTTGACTAAATGAACACTGCTGTCAGCAAACCCACATCACTGCATGGCCAGTTAACCCTCCCCCTATGCTATTCAAAAAACGTAAAAATTATTTTCTGGCTGGAGTTGCACTTAAAAAATTTACCTGTTCCAACTTACATACAAATTTAACTCTAGAACAAACCTACATAACCTATGTTGTTTGTAACCCAGGGACTGTCTGTACAGGTTCCTTCCTCAGCTCTGGGGTAAACTGATAGCACTAATGGTAAAGTTCTGCAGGTATGGTTTCATTTTTTTTTGCCCACCATCATCAAAACAAATTTGACCTTGATGGATTGCACACTGATGCGAAGGGTATCTGTAGCCGTTCTGAAGACCAATACTTCCCAACTTTCAAACTAATATGCTGAAATAATCAGATTCTGATGGTGGTTAGTTATGGCTTGTGATTACTGTCAGTTCTGCTCTGAAAACTGTCTCTAAAGCAAACATATAACATAACTCAGGTACTAATTCAATGACCTGCTTGTGTCCACTTCTTTTCAACATGACAAATCTAAGCAATATTGAATCAATAGATGAAAAAAATCTGCTCCCAAAAACAGATAGAAGCTTCTCTTCCTGTGCAGTTCATGATAGATTAGTGAGAGACACAGAGGCTGATTTACTAAAACTGGAGAGTGCAAAATCTGGTGCAGCTCTGCATAGAAACCAATCAACTTCCAGTTTGTTTTGTCAAAGCTTAATTGAACAAGCTGAAGTTAGAAGCTAATTGGCTACCATACATTGCTTTACCAGATTTTGCACTCTCCAGTTTTAGTAAATCAACCCCATAGTCTCCCTGTTGTATTTTTAATAATATTATGTAGCGGCCTCCTCTCTCCCCTCTCTTCTATCAGCTCGTCTGTCTCTTGTCTAGGGGTACTTTACAGGAGAGAGAGAGCGGGGTCACCACGCCAAGCCCTCACCGCAGATGTTTGTGTGGTGGAAGCAAAGTTCTTGTTTTACCTTCGGGTCAGTATTCTGCACCTGGAACCTCCAATGAGAGTTACCTTGAACAATGTCTGCCAGAAAATGAGCCCCACACCATTAAAGTCCAACACTCCTTTATTCTTCTTGAATGAACACAATCAGTTAGACTCCCTTGTAGAACAGAACAGAAAAGGAGGTGTGGATGCGAGTAGGCCCAGACACAATGAACTCTCCATTTTCCTCCCTGAAAGTGGGTTGCGGTCTCCGAGCGAGGGGGGGAATTTCCTTCCAGGCGGTCTCCGATGGGAGGATCACCTGTCACTGGCAATATGCTGCACCGGGTCTTCAAGTAAGTATCTCCCACCGGTCCATTACGCCTTCCGGATTCGGGTACCCACTCCCGGGGTTCCCTAGGACCTCCTTCCCTCGCGGAACTCAGTGTTGGGCACTGAGCTCCAGACCTCCTCTCAAGTACCTCACCCCAGGCTAAAGGTGCCTGGGATGGAACACGACCTCCGAACGTCCTCTAGGCCTAGACCCGCCTAGGGGACCGACACGAACCACCGCCCTCAGGCTGAAGGTGCCCGGGCTCGACTCCCCCCCACCATAAAATGGCAGCCCCCTTTATACCCCCTCCCAGCAAGCACGGCGGGTTCCCCGCCCCACCATACAACCCTTGAGAGAGACCAAAAGAGGTACGCCACTGCAACGATGACTCAACCCCGGGCCCAAAGCGACAGTGCCACCTGGTGGGCCCCAGGGAACCATACATCACAGTTCTCCCCACCAGATACATAAAAAATAGAAAGCATATACCCGCTACAATTATATTATGCATAATGCAAAAAAATGAGATAGAATAGGCAAAAGTAAGCAAGAACAAAGCTCCCAGTTGGACAGGTACAGGAATTATGACAGGTTGATCTTGCTGTGGAAGCATCCAAAAAATATAAAATGTCACACAATGCTTCACGTTGTGGGGGTGTGAACCTATAACAAAAGTCAACCAAAAACAACCCTAAATAAAAAATCATTCCCCAACTTTGTATTCCTGAAAGGATGTCTGTAGTGAAGGATACAGTGGTTGCCATTGCTGACCCTTCCTTCTGAAAATTCTGATGTTCCTTCAATGGCTTTAGCACTTTCGAAACTGAAACCCTGCATTCACTTTTCTGATCGGCAGACTTGTTCCGGGTTGGTGTCCCACAGAATTGAAGGCAGACTACCAGTATTTTCAGTCACAGCAGCCTTTGTATGTCTCTGAATACAGCTTTCCTTTAAATATGCATAGAAAGCTCTGTATGATTTTGTAGTATGTTTCCAACTCTGAGTTTTCACATAAAGGTTAATTTTATTAGGCAATCTTTACAATCCCCCTCCTTCCACTGTGCCCAGTTCTTTAACTTATCTGCCTTAGTACTCTACGTGGTAGAAGCTAAAACTATAAATTAATCCAAGACTTTGAAAATGTTAGGGAACGATACTGAATTCATTACATAATGAGTCCTTTATTTTCTGCAAATGGGAACTTGTGAAAAGCACTTGAATTATTTTGTCGCTATTACTTCAATAAAGTAATTGTAGAAATCAGTAAGAACAATATTCATCTGAGATCTTATGAAGTTCCATGCTGGGGAAGTCTGCGGCAGCCGCGCGTTCGGCCAACATTCAAGAAGAACTACCAGAGGGCCACAGAAGACTTTAGGTACGTAATGTTGATTACTCATTTGAGTCCAAATGACATTATTAGCATAACCAAATAGGAATGTGCACTTGAAGTGTCTGCTCTTGGAAGGCTGCGTTTGTTTGCCACAGGAGATCAGAAAGCACATTTAGCAAAGTGTTTCTTATGATCTTAGCAGGCAATTCGATTCCATTTAATTATGTGGATTTGCAGTGGCGTTCTGTATAAAAGATATGATATCCATATAAAATGGTAACTTTTGTGAATAAACTAAATAAGCCTCTCTGTGATATCTCACTTCTGGCTTTCCTATTATGCAGAGTATGCTTGAAAAAGCGCTGGGATACCAATCAACAGCGAGAAATACTGCTGAACGAAAAAAAGTTCCTCCTAAAGATGTTGTGGTGGCTTTATATGTTATGGAGGGGCATTGTTTAACAGTCGGTACACTTTTGTGCAGACATTGCTGCCCAATGCAAGGCAATACATGCCAACACAAATTACACAAGTATTGTGGTACTGTTTTCATCAGAAAATCCCCTCCAGGGACTTCTTCAGGCATATTTTATGAAGCAAGTCTGTCTCTGAATCATTCAGTGGCCGCACACTATCTTTATACTTCTAGACCCATTGTGGCTCACCGTCCTTTACATCCTCCTGATGGCATCACAATCCGGGCTGTACCTTTTCTGAGGTTCTGTAGACTGACAGTGTGACCAATTTATGTGGCAGACACACAGTGACAAAGACATGTGTAGTCTGGCTGGTGGTCCCTTTAATCTGCAACACATTCCTCCCTGTTGTAGGGGGGAGACAGTGTTTTCAACAACGAAGCCGCAGTTGCCATTTTGGTGGCGGCCAAGAGTGGAAAGGAGGACTGTACTTGTCTGTCCCTAGCCAGCCCCTAGCAATAATAAAGGCGGATCTTGATTGGCTGCTGAGCGGCCAGGACAGTAACCCCCACCCAACAGACCAGAGGGGAAAATAAAGGAGGACCTGCTCTGTGTACAGAGGACAGGGAGTCATGTAGAGGCTAGGACTGGGAGAGAGTGGACTGCTGGGCTACCCTATAGTGCCAGCAGCCTGGAAGCTTCTTTAACCTATCTGCCCAGTGGTGCTGCGCTACGCTAGGGGGAAACCTACAGGAAGCTGGGACCAGTGTGCATAGCTACTATATTGGGTCCAACAAAGACTATGCTACTGAAAGCCTTGAGTTCTGTGCTGCTGCCCTGAGCCCACCAGAGACTGTGTTGCTGTTCCTGTGCTACTGTTCTGTAAGCAACAGAGACTGTGTTGCTGTTTCTGTGCTGCTGTCCTGTGACCACCAACTGAGCTGCTATACTGCACTGACCAGAGATTGTACGGCTGTGAGGAGAGCCCTGCATTTTGCCTGCCAGGGACTGAGCTACGGCAGCTAATGTGTAATGCAAAGGCAGAATACTGCAAGAGGAGGGAAGGACTTATGCTGAGGACACTTTCAAATCACCTGGAGTGGTGAGAGAACTTCTGGCCATTCCTGTTATTGCTGTTCGACATTATTGCTAGTGGAGAGTCGTCTTTGTACTGTTGGCCCTTTCCCTTGAAATTACAAATACTCCCCTTTGGGAGTGAGCACACCAACGGGAGATCAAAGGCCCTAATGCTGGCTACTGTACTCAGAGTCTGTTGGTCAGTGGTTTAGTGAGGGCTCTTTCATCTTTATTTAAGCCACCCAGTAATTACTGACTTTCATAACTGCTGTGTATACCCATAGTAGTGTTGCATGTGTACGCTGTATCCATTGTATTATTGTATCTGCATTACAGTGTTAGGCAGTTGTGGCCTGTTGTCTGTTAATTTTTTTCTTTGCCCCCCTACAGGGCTTTTATCTTACAAAAAATACAATTTTAAACCACAAGTATGTTGGTAAGATTAGGTTCAGCAAGGGTGGCTCATCACTGAGAGGAACAGAAGGACCCAATCAACCAAGTGTTTGTGATAGTACCCAAAAAGGCAGGTCAAGGCCCATTGTGCACTTGAGAGCTGCTGTAAAATGAATTGTAGCACTAGCACCTTCAAAACTTGCTCCCTCAATCTTCCAATGAGGAAAAGTGTCTGGGTATAGGAATAGAGATCTTTCTGCCACAAAAACTTCTACGGCCAAGGCTCAACCCCTGTGACATTCTAGTGTATGTATTGCCTCCAGCTCTTTCTGTAACTCTCCCTGAGCCTTGACGTATGGCACAAGGTCCCCAGTACCTTCCAGACTGGCATGCTCAAAGGGGGTGGTGCCAACTTACACATGGTTGCCAAAGATATCTGCACCTTGTTTACGCCAACAGAAACGCAACCCATTACCAGAGAAAGCCTCCCTGATTACATTTTAACTTTGTAGATGTTTCCTAGGTTGTGCAGAACAAACTTTAATGATTGTCAGGAGTTAGGCAAATTCTTCACACTCATAAGAGAACACATGTAAATGTATCTGGAATGTTGCATTTCCACTAAAAAAGGGCTGGTGATACATCAGTGCATAAAACATTCATTGCAGACACATGCATGGATTCTATTTCTATTCCTTAAGACTAAATTCCAGACAGATATTAAGCAACACAATTAATGTGGTTATGTATTTATTTATATAGGTATTAAATATGGCTAACCTTGACACCCCAGATGTTTTGGTATTTCCTGTCTCCCTCAGTTTCTCTCCCTCCTTCAGCTAATGTAACCCCAGTGCTAATGGAGAGGGGCAGGGAAGGGGCAACAAGGATGTTGTATAGGTGCCCGACATCCTCCTTATCAACCAAAGTTGTTAAGACACCGGCGGCTAGAAGGTTGCAATAGTGCACAATAAAAACCTGTGGCTTTTTGTAACTAAAAGGCAGGCTCAATTCCCCATGTGGCTTCTATACAGTTTTTGGGCAATTTTTAGGCATTTTGCTAAGGCACCCCTGAAGAAACTTGATAGCACCCCAAGGTGCCTGGGCACCCTGGTTGAAAAAGGCTAGATAAGATCCATTTAATACAGCATACAGTTGTAAATGTGCACTACTTACATTTGCTTTACGGTCCTTTCCAGCTCAGGAAGCTGTTCCTTTAATGCAGCAAACGTTCTTGTATCATCTGATACGGATCCATAAATTTCCTACAGAAACAAATATGAAGGATTTGAAACAAAATGGTATACAATTAGGTGATTATTTTTGGCATTTCTGCAACCTTCTACTTTTGATTTACAGTACTTGAGCTGAAGTGTTTGGAACAGATTCCAATCTTGAGTGACGGCACAATAAAAGTAGCCTATTAGCACATAAATAAATAAAGTCTAGCCCTTACTTTTCTGTGCTTGTCTACTCATCATTAAAAAAAAATGAAAAGATTAGGGTGCAAATTTAAAGCATAGTACACACTAGTAGTTTTTTCAGCAGGGCTTAACGAAACAAAAAACCTGACAGCTCAGGAGGGGCCACTGTAATAACTATCGGATGTTAGTAAAGCGATCTCCCCTGCTGTTCTATTGTGTTCTGACAGGGAGACGCCCCCCCACCAGAACACTCCGTTATGCGTTCTCAGCCATTGGCTGAGAGCAATGATCGGGAGCCAATCGGCAGACCCTTTTTTGGTCATGCTCCCTTCGAAAGAAGAACAGCTGGCTTCTGTCAGACCAACTGCAGCACACAGGGGCCGAATGACGGCTGGTTTCTATTGAACTGGCCAATGCAGCCTGACATTCGGTCCCTGTGTACTAGGCTTAAGGCAGTGTACATCAGAGAGTATTCCCGTCCCTCCTTTTTCGACCTCTCAGATCCCCCCTTCTTACCCGAATTCCTGTACACCGTGCTTCCCCCCCTCACTATAGATACAAAATGACAGTTGATAGGAGAATAACAGTTGCCACCAGACTAAGCTGTACTAGATTTACTGACAGTAGAACTAAATGCTCAATCAAAGAATTTTCCGTTTCATCCAGACCTGGGCCAAGACCCATACTCTACATCAGACCTTTGATGAGACCCATTGCTATGTGTACATACGATTAGCTCTGAAATGGTTATTCTGAAATATATCCACTCCATTTTGTGTTCTAACGTGTAATTGTAACTTTATGAGACCTATCTGTTCTCAACAACCTGTATCTTATAAGCTCACAGACCAAATGGGGTTTAACCGTTATACTCTTACTTTTAAAAAAATAAATAAAAAGAGCAACTTGCTAAAAAGAAGCATCAGTGTCGCCCACAGCAACCGATCAATAATTTGAAACCTGCACAAATGACAGTTGTAATGTGATTGGTTGTAATCTGCAATACAGAGATGTCTGTTTGAGAAACTTTGTTAAATAAAGCAGAAAGTGCCTAATATACATATTATTTGACAAGTACATTCACTGTTACAGACCCTGTTGCCAGACCATTCATTTAAAAAAATATTCCAAGAGGAATTATACATGCATTTGAAGTGGTTGTAAACCCACTCTGACAACTTGCACCTACAGGTAAGCCTAGATTAAGGCTTACCTGTAGGTGCAAGAAATATCTCCTTAACCTACACTGCACTGATGTCTACAGCGCATGCGCGCCGTAGACAACACTGCAGGCGCACTGAGCGTCCCGGTTTTATGAATGGGACATGCTGGGATTATGCCGGTGCCGCGCGCATGCGGGAGTGACGTCATCGCTGCTCTGGCCAGTCACAGCGCCAGAGCGGCGATACACGGAAGGGACTCGAAGGCAAGATGGCGGCGAAGGGGAACGAGGAGCACTTCTGGGGCTTCTATCTCAGATACAGTAAGTAATTCATAATGAGCTAGTATGCTATGCATACTAGCTCATTATGCCTTTCTTTTGCAGGGTTTTTTTTTATAAAAAAGAGGGTTTACTTCCTCTTTAACATAGTTTATGCAAGTTTTTACCTGTAAAAAATAATATAAAAAATTGTAAAAAAAAAATGGCAAAAATTAAAAAGTTTTAATAAATGAAAAAAAAATGTTTAAAAATTGTAGCTGACACACGATCGGAAATTCCGATCGTGTGTTGGCCCCATCGGACTTTTTTTCGTCGGTGTTTAGAAATAGAACATGTTTTATTTTTTTCCGATGGAAAAAAAAACGATAGGAAATTCCTATTGTCTGTGTGGAACTCCGACGGAGAAAAAACCTCACGCATGCTCAGAATCAAGTTGACGCATGCTCAGAAGCATTCCACTTTATTTTTATTGGCTCGTCGTAGTGTTTTACGTCACCGCGTTTTGGACGGTCGGAATTTGGTCTGACAGTGTGTATGCAAGACAGCTTGAACGGAATTTCGACGGAAAATTCCATCTGATTTTATCCCATTGGAAATTTCGATCGTGTGTCCAGGGCATTCGAGTTATCACTCATGTGACACGCTATAGTATTCCAATTCGCTCCTCCCTGACAGATACATAAAATGTTATATTGGTGAAATGAGGGTAAACACAGACAGTTATTAGAAGGGCTAAGACACAAAAGAAGGGAGCGGATTTTGCTAGGGAATTGACTCCTCTTGGGGTAGCAAGTTTAAAGGCACATTACAAGTGAATAAAAAATATTATATGGAAGGAAAAAATTTTGTAAGTAAGCATTTAAAATACTTCTTCATTGCTGTGCTTTAACTTGCATTTTTTTTTCTTTGCAGTTGGTAACTGGATCTTTTTTTACTTTCAAAATATTTTATTTTCAGAAGAAGATAAATAATACAAAACATTACATCATGTTAGATAAAAATAAAGAAAAAAGATTATGTTTAGGAATAAACAAAATCATTAGTCAATAAATGGATAAATTAATAAAAACATTCTAGAAAAAAGGATAGATTCATGTAAGCTGTCAGAGAAACATGAACTTAAAATGATAAGCAATTAAATGAAGGGTGTGATCCCTAAAACTAAAGCAATCAAAAGTTTGTCAGGGGGAGATCTCTTCATCCTTATAATATAATGGAAGAGAGAAGGGAAACCCTCTCTCCTTGGTAACCTGGAGCCCCTTATCGGGAACTAACTGCTCCAGGCATAGAGACCTCCTTCTGATTCTTGGGCCCCGAGAAGATTATCAGGGCCACAGGATCTTTTTTAAGCACAAAGATCTTCATAGGCATTGATCGGGTCTGTTAGAACATCTTTCCATTACCAAAAATATAACTTTTTGTGTAACTGCATTCTGTAGTTTATCTTCTGATGCTGTTTTCAACACATACAATTGCACCAAATTAATTAATACAGAACTCCTGACAAAAATAACATGATAAAAAAGGAATAGCCCATTACTGTACATGGTAAAATTACAAAACCAGCTGTTGATGCAATATTCACCTTCACTTCAGAGATTTCTCCCTTCGTTTTTTTTTCTGCCACTAGATGTTCTCAGTCTGATGGCCAGCACCAGATTGTACTGAGTCTGCCCAAGTCTGTGATTGGACAGTGAAAGTAGACGCAACACAGTGATGAGTTCATCCTCTGTCACTCTGCCTTCCCTTCCTATCAGCATGCTACTTGTTAACTGATTGGCTCCTTGTGCGCTCTTTACCTTCTACACTTAAGCTTTGCTGTGCAAAGACTGCAAGAGGCTAGCAAAATCGAATTCACATCCATAGGAAAAAACATTTTTTATTAGAACTACACATTGAAAAGCGAAGCCACGTAGTCATTTGCATACAGTCTTCTAGAACATGTTTTCTGGCATATACATATATTTGTTTACATCTGATGAATTCACACCATTCCATACATATATATATATATCTATGATGTGTTTATCCTATGGAAGTCTAATGACAACACACAATCACACTGATTATGCAAACCAGATGTAACTGCTAAGATAAGTGTTTTTTTATGAGATAAACTCCAAAAAAGGGAAAAACACTAATGTAATTTAGTATGAATTGGAATCTCCTCAATCTTGCATGTTTTTTTTTTTTTTTTATCTGCTAATACAGCCTCGTCAATTTGGTATTTGTCATTCCATAGGGGTAGAACGTAAAACGGTAATTGGTTAATAGGCTATGAGCTAGTAGTTGTAAAGAGAGTTGGATGCAAGTGCTATATAAAATGATTGCTCTCTCCCTCTAATAACAGCCATGTGCGATGTAATTGCAGGTTAGCCGTGCATCTCATGGAGACAGGCCTGTAAAATCCATGTTCTGTGTAAAAATCATGCTTCTAAACGACTTGCCCACTTATCACAATCATTATGTATATTTTTAGTTGGAAGCTATTGTGTAGTAAAGTCTCTTAAGGAAAATTGCAACATATTGACATTTCTAAAAGCTGGTAATGAAGTGTGGGAGAAGATATACAAATTCTCCCACTGGATTCACATTAGTACGAGGACCTGGTATTGATGCAGACATCGCCTGCATTCTTCTAGTCCTCTCATTCACTTCTAATGGAATCGATACAAAGCCAGGGAAAACATTTCCTGCTAATGAAACCATCTGACCTGGCTATCAGGACATTGGTAGCATGCAAGTATATTTTTTAGCTAACAAAACCTCTTAGGACTCATTTGCTCAGCTCTTCTAAACACCTTTCCTCCTGGCAGCAGCAATTTGGAAGAAAAAACACTTGACACATGTAAACATGTGAAAATGCATCTTAAAATAATTTATTCTGGCCATTGAAATTAATTAACAATCAAGTGCTTGACGCACTAAGTGTTAATGTGTGTTTAGACACATTTAGAAGCATTTTTTCTGCCAAAACGCTGCTGCTCCTGGATGCGCTGGTAGTGGCATTTTTTTTTTCTGCCTCAACACCTATGGGTTCATTGAGGTAACAAAAAGGGACGTTTTGAAGCAGGAAAAAAAAAAGACAGACATCCCTAAAAGCAGCGTTTTTAACACTAATGCCGCGTACACACGATCGGACATTCCGACAACAAAACCGTGGATTTTTTTCCGACGGATGTTGGCTCAAACTTGTCTTGCATACACACGGTCACACAAATGTTGTTGGAAATTGCGAACGTCAAGAACGCGGTATTGTACAACACTACGATGAGCCAAGAAAAATTAATGATTCTGAGCATGCGTCAAATTGATTCCGAGCATGCGTAGAATTTTTGTGCGTTGAATTGTGTACACACGGTCGGAATTTCCGACAACAACTTTTGTTGTGGGAAAATTTGAGAACCAGCTCTCAATTTTTTTTGTTGGAAATTCTGACAGCAAATGAGCATACACACGGTCGGATTTTCGGACAACAAGCTCACATCGAACATTTGTTATGGGAAATTCCAACCGTGTGTACGCGGCATTAGTGTGCATGAGGCCTTAAAGTGGAAGTAAACCCTCCTCTTCTTTTCAGCCAAGGAAGCTGCCATTTTGGCCTCTGTTTATTCTTCCACTGCCATGATACTGCACATGTAATCAGTCATGACACCAGCCATTGGATGGTTTGACAGTTTGGTTGAGAGCACAACCAATCTGACAGCTACATTTCTGGCATGTGGCGGGAATGTGACTGTTCTTTTAGCCTAGGTTCACATTGGAGCGATTTGTCATGTGATTTGAGAGATCAAATCACATAACAAGTCGCAGCCTATTGGAGGCAATGGCACTGTTCCATTGGAACAGTGCAACACCGATTTTGTGGCGCCGCACCAATTTGCAAAAGTAGTTTCTGTACTACTTTTTGCTGATTTTCAGGTGCGACTTCAATAGACATCTGTGCATGAAGCCACACAGATGTCTATCAAGTAGCACCTGGAATCGCACTGACCTTGCTACTTTGAAATTATTCTACTTAAAGTGAAGTAGCATGATTTCAAAGTAGCATCAATGTGAACCAGGGTTTAAACTGTTAAATCAATAGATGGGTTTACTTCCGCTTTAAGGTAAAATCCAGGCAGATATAAAAAACACGATTTAAAAAAAAAAAGTATGTGCTTATATAGTAAGCTCAAAGTGTGTAGTGAAATCATGGAAAGTAATTTCAGTACAGGAAAGTAGCCTATACAGCTTTGCAAGACTATAGCCTCGTACACACGGCCGAGATTCTCGTCGAAAAAAACATGTCGTTTTTTTCAACAAGATTCTTGGACAAGAAACTTGTCCCGGCCGAGTGTACACACGCTCGATTCAAAGGACCCGCGGTTCTTTGAATGGAGCATACGCGGTGACGTCATCGACTACGACGAGCATGCGCTCGTCACATTCGATGCCGTTGCCCCCATCTTGGTATACCCTACCTATGCCTAGGAAGCTACCGCGCATGCGTCAAATTCATTTCGAACATGCGCGGGCTTCCCGGAGGACAGGTAAGTATACACACACTCACTTTTCTCGTCGAGAAACATGCCGACGAGAATCTCGATGAGAAAATAGAGAGCAGGTTCTCTATTTTCTCGTCGAGATTACTTGTCGGTTTTCTTGACGAGAAACCATACACACGAACGAGTTTCTTGGCAAAACATCTCTGCCAGCAAGTTTCTTGCTGGTTCTTGCCGAGAAACTCGGTCGTGTGTACGAGGCCTAAAAGTAAGGAGTTCAGCTTAACATAACCTAGAAATGTGCACACAATCTACAAACATGGAAATGGTATTCAATAAGAAATAAATAGCCACTCACCTCAAGAAAATTTATAGCCACTTCATCTTCCCGTAACAAGTCCCCATACAGGTTGGCCCACTGCTGCACCAATCGGATCACCCTGCGCTTGTTATTGATGGCATAATCCATTTTCTCTTGCTCTGTGCCCTGGGAGGGCTGGGAATGGTAGGTGCGAAGAAGTTAAGGAATTGGTTGGAATGAAATAGACTTATTCTACTATAAATAGGCAAACAAATAAGCAACATGATGTCATGTTTCAGAAGTACGAGGTACATTTGAAGCCTGTAGTATCAACTGGCTGCTTTGCCTACAGCAACTATATTCATCCTTTCATCCCCTAACTACATAAATCAGAACTTCACCCAAAAGGGGACATTTGCATTCCCTGACATTTTGCACTTTATTTTTTATTAGGGGTGGGTGGGGTTGGGCAGGTACCTGGTTTTGACAGGTTCCCACTCCCCCACTTCCAGTCAGAAGTGGGGGAGCCCATGCAAATGGCAGCTGCACAACAAAAGAACCAGAGCAAAGTACAATTTGACTGGGTGCTCAGGAATGGGGACAGGCTATATGTCAGGGTGGACAACGAAAAAGCATAGAGAGATAAGGCGGAAGTCAGTAACCAGAGATTCATGCAATCAGGAAATTGAGAACATGGGGATACAAAGGCGTCATCGGGTGGTACAGGAAGTACTGGGCTCACTAGGGGGCTCAGGATGCTCTGGGGTCACATGGTGAGACCAATTGCTCTGTGGGCCTGGGTGTCAGTTGATGATTTGGGGTCAGTGGGTGACATAGAAAGCACAGGTGTCGCTAGAGACACAGAGGTCCAGGAGTGACTTGGAAGCAGAGGTGTGCAGAGGTGTGCACAGGAGTACAGGGTTTACTGGAGTGCACAGGGGACAAAGTTGCTGGGAGCAAGAGAACAGACAATGCAAAGGCAGACACTAGAGGAACAAGGGAGTGCAGTGAGTAAAGACACTGAAGACACAGGGGGCTCAGCTACGAGCAGATGAACAGATGAGAGGCCCTGGATGCAGACAGTTTGCATCTACAGCTCATCTGATGCTAATCGCCTGTCAGCCTATCATTGTTTTGTACAGGCTGCTGGCCACGGCTGATCACAAACACCTGTGATTAGTCCTTACAGTGATTTTTCTGCTCGTTCAGAATGTGTAAATACATTAGTGTGCATAGTCTGGGCACCGGTCCACTTTAAAGATAACATGTATTCTTTTTCATGCTTTTCATATACTGTACATGTCAAAAAGGTCAGCTAAAAGTAAACATATTAAAAATGTCAACAGAATTTAGGTTTTAAATCCTTGCTTCTATGGATAGTTTGTCATGTCATTATTTAGGAACAATGGGGCAGCTAAATGTGATTATTATATAAGCAGGCTCTGCCTTCTAATTAGCTTATCTCGCTTCTACATTCAGTCTGACTTTCTTCATATAGACGTTTTATAATGACAAGCAGCAGGTTGTAGCTTAAATTCAGTTTTTCTAACTAACAGTGTTTTTCTAATTTATATGAAAATCTAAAAAATATTATAGTCATTTGGTAATGCTGACGTGTGCCCTATTAGTTTATGTAAAGTGTGAATTTTAAAGACATGTCCACTTTAACCACTTCCCGCCTGACGTATAGTCATATGACGGCCGCAGGAACCCTTCGTCCCTCCGGGCGTGCCCGGCGGCCGCGATGTCCGCTGGGCACTCGCGATTGCTCATCACAGTAAACACAGAGATCCACGTCGTGTCAGGGAGAAGAGACTGATGGTGTGTCCCTTGTACATAGGGACACCGATTGGTCACCTCCCACAGTCAGTCCCCTCCCCCTACAGCTAGAATCACTCCCTAGGGAACACATTTAACCCCTTGATCGCCCCCTGGTGTTAACCCCCTTCCCTGCCAGTCACATTTATACAGTAATCAGTGCATTTCTTTCTCGTACATCACGGGACACAGAGCGACATAGTCATTACTAATGGTTATATAGATACCGTCAGGTGCTGGCACTGGCAACTTCCAAAACCGGAAGTACCCTCCCCTATATAAGCCCCTCCCATCCGGGAGCACCTCAGTTTTTTGCCAGTGTCTAAGGTGTTGGCCAAGAAGAAACATGTGTTTTTCACTGAGCTTGCATACAGGTTCTTTTGGGCCTCAGTAAGCTATTCCGGATCCGACCAAAAAAGCTTCATAGCTAAACGGTCGGTACCCGGGCCTTGCAGAGAAGAGCAAGGTTTTGCCTGTAATGCTTCTCTTAGGAGAGCTGGACCCTGGGATCCAGAGCTCTGGTCATACCCACGACCAAGATGTTTTCTGTGCAGGGTGCTATACAGGTCCAGGGGAGTGGAATCCTTGGGAACCCGGTCCCTGAAGGTTTGATTACAATGCCTGCCGTGATAGGTGAAGTTTGGGCTTTTGTGGACCAAACAAAGTCCTGCGGCGGGGAACAGGTAAGTGGGGGCCCCCAGGAACTTGGTTCTATTGAGGGACCCCCAAGCCTATTTTGTCTTTCTGCCTGTTACCTAAGGTATTCCCGCTAATATTCTGTGTATGCCTGTTACTACTGAGAAAATGTATAAATTTTAATAGTAGGCAAGAAAAAAAAAAAAAAAAATGTAAGACCGCGGTACCTGTGTTAGACACTAGAGGCCGCTATGGTTCTTTTTTCTTGTAATGTGGATTTTTTTCTTCCAGAATCAAATCCAGGCAGTTGGTATGTTCTCTCCTGGGAAGCTGTCTCCTCTGCCCTGTTGCTGCGCTCATCCATCCCTGGGCCCTGCGGCAAAGGGACCCTGGCTCCCATCTAGCTCCTTGTGGTTTTCAAAAAAGGCGCCGAAGGCGCACGTGCCCGCGCACGTGCGCGCGCCTCTATTCATAGAGGCGATCTGGAAAAAGGGGCGGAGCGGGTGGATGACGCTCAGGTGCGCGCCGCGGCGCTACTGCGCATGTGCGGGCGTCCAGCGTGTTTTAAAGCACATTATAGCTGGCTGTTGAAGTGCACAGACAGAGCTAGCAACAATATAAAGGCACACAGAGGCGGTTGATGCAGGCATCCCCTAGAAAGGCACTTTAGTAGACACCAACTGTGATATAGCAGCAATTGTGCTAGACTATTCTCAGTAAAAGTGGTGTATTACGGCTGGAATACCTCAGCTTTAGGCTTAGGAATATGCCGTCCAGAAGCTCCGGAACTGAATCTTCCAGGAAGCGAAGGGGGTCTCATCGGGCTCTGAGGATCTTGGGCATACTTCTGCTGCACCAGTCTCCCCTGAAGTTCAGAGGTAAGTGACCGTAGAGACCCCGCAGGGGTACTTGGTACTGTGGCTGTCCTCAGTTCACCTGCTCCTGTGTATGTAACAGAGGAGGTTTTTTCCTCAGCTCTGGGAGGATTAGAGAGAGATTGTCAACATTGATCGCTGCCTCCCTGTCAGGGAAAGCACGCCCGATCTCCGTCTCCTCCTTCAGAGTGCCTGTTAGCAGAGCAACAGTCCCATACAGGGATCGACCTGCCTGAAGGGGATCAGGATAAGGTTGATTCTGTTATAGAGGAGTCAACAGTGGGGGAACCTTTTCTCAGCATCTCAAGCTGAAAGATTATGGGTTCAGTCTCTGACTAACATGGTCCGATCAGCATTTAGAAATGCACCTTGCGGAACCATCAACCACTACTGTATCCTCGTTGGGGTCGCTAGAAGCCCCCAGACTGTCTGTTCTTTTCCACTTCACCCTTTACTGAAAGGGCTTATTTACCAGGATTGGGAACGTCCTGAGAAAATATTTATTCCCCCAAGAGATTTCCGGTGGTCTATCCCATGGAGGATAAGTTCATCAAAAAAAAAAAAAAAAAATGGAAGGTCCCTACAGTGGACGCAGCCATCTCTTGTATGTATAAATCACTGACATGTCCAGTGGATAATGTCCAAATGTTCAAGAACCCAATAGATAAAAGATTGGAGTCCTTATGAAAGTCTGCTTCTTTCTACAGCAAGCTTGGTGACACAACCAGCAGTAGCAGCTATTGGGGTCTGCTAAGCAGTGAAGGATCAGTTGAAACAGGTCTTGAGGGACTTGACAGATCAGCAGGCTTTGCCCTAGCTGATCTACCTAGAGCCTTAGGCTTTGCGGTTGACGCCATAAAGGATTCAGTCCATCACGCCTCCCGCCTTACGCTGTCTATAGTACATATGCGTAGGCTTCTATGGCTCAAAAACTGGTCTGCTGAAGCTCCCTGTAAAGAATGGCTGGTTAGCGTCCCATTTCATGGTGAACGCTTATTCAGGGAAAACTTGGACAAATATATCCAGAAAATTTCCAGCGGTAAATACGCTCTTGCCGGTTAAAAACAGAGTTAGAGGTCCCTCTTTAAGAGGCCTGCTTCTCCAGTCCCTGAGGCATCGGCTGTGTAACAGTTCCGACGGCCTCCTCGGTCAATTCCCGGGGGTAAAAAACAGGGACAATAGCAGGGTAATGAGAAACCCTGGGTCAGGGGAGGTACAAAACCTCCCCCAAAGTTAAATTCATTGAAGAAACGCGGACGGGAGGCCCATATTAATTCTAAAAGGGCTATACAAATTCCTGTATATCAGGACTTTCCGATGGAGTCGATCCGATCGGTGGCCACTACCCTACAAGGGGAGGATTGGTTAGCCGCGATCGACATCAAAGATTCTTTTTGCACATTCCCATCTTTCCAGTCCACCAAAAATTTCTACGCTTTGCAGTAGAAGGGCGCCATTTTCAGTTCAGAGCCTTACCCTTCGGTTTGGCCACAGCACCACGAGTGTTTACAAAAATTCTGGCCCTTTATTGGCCAATCTAAGAACACAAGGTGTAATGATAATGGCATATCTAGATGACTTGTTGCTGATAGACCACTCAGTGAAAAAACTAGACGTGGTCGTTCACAAGACAATCAAGTATCTGGAATATCACGGTTGGATTATCAACCGAGACAAGTCAGCCCTAAAACCAGTCAAAAGTCTGGAATACTTGGGGCTAAGGTTGGATTCAGGCCAGAGAAAAATATTCTTGCCTCGAGGAAAGGTGTTGTCTTTGAAAGATTTGATCCACTTAGTGGGTACAAAAAAGACAGCCGTCCATACGCCTGTGCATGAGGCTGCTGGGAAAAAATAGGATTTTTATAACAGCTTACCTGTAAAATCCTTTTCTTGGAGTACATCACGGGACACAGAGCGACATAGTCATTACTAATGGGTTATATAGATACCGTCAGGTGCTGGCACTGGCAACTTCCAAAACCGGAAGTACCCTCCCCTATATAAGCCCCTCCCATCCGGGAGCACCTCAGTTTTGTAGCAAAGCAATAAGTGTCCCCAAAGAGGGGTGGGAGCTCTGTGTCCCGTGATGTACTCCAAGAAAAGGATTTTACAGGTAAGCTGTTATAAAAATCCTATTTTCTTTTTCGTACATCACGGGACACAGAGCGACATAGTCATTACTAATGGGATGTCCTAAAGCAATGCCAAATGAGGGGGGGGATACACCATATATAAGCTGAGCGCTATCAGACATGAGGATCTTTTGCGGCCTGCAACACACTGCGCCCAAAGGCGACATCCTCCTGACTTCTAACGTCCACCTGGTAGAACCTAGTAAACGTGTGTACTGAAGACCATGTTGCGGCCTTACAGATTTGAGCCAGGGAGGCCTGGTGATGCACTGCCCATGAAGTTCCAACTGCTCTCGTGGAGTGCGCCCTAACTTTGAACGGAGGCGGTCTATTTCTCAAGCCATAGGCTTGTATTATGACCTGTCGAATCCACTTGGCTAAAGTAGATTTTGACGCTGCCTGACCCCTTCTGGGGCCTTCCGGCAGAATAAACAAAGTATCCGTTCTGCGAATCTGAGCAGTGGCTTTTAGATAAGCTTTAACTGCTCTTACTACATCCAAAGAATGCAATAACTTTTCCTCTACCGAAGTAGGTTTGGGGAAAAAAGAAGGAAGAACCACATCTTGGTTCAAATGAAACCTCGATACCACCTTAGGAAGAAAGGCTGGATGAGGACGTAACACTACTCTGTCCTTATGGATAACCAGATATGGCTCCCTACAGGACATAGCTGCTAATTCCGATACTCTTTTAGCCGAACAAATGGCTACTAGAAAAATCAATTTCCTGGTGAGAAGCACCAAGGAAATATGCTGTAATGGTTCAAATGGTTGTTTCTGTAGAACCGACAGAACCAAGTTTAGATCCCATGGACATATGGGAATATTAACCGGAGGACTAATACGCATCACTCCTTGTATAAAGGCTTTGACTAGTGAATGCGAAGCCAAGGGCCTTTGAAAAAATATTGACAAGGCCGAAATCTGACCCTTGATAGTACTCAAGGCAAGCTTCCTATCTACAGCCCATTGTAGGGAGTCCAGACTCCTACCTATTACGTACTTACGTGGATGCCATTTCTTGGCTTCACACCAGGCGATGTACGCCTTCCAGATTCTATAGTAGATCTGCCTGGATACCGGCTTCCTGGCATTGATCATGGTAGATACCACAGAATTAGAGAGCCCTCTCTTTTTTAGAATGTGGGCTTCAATAGCCAGGCCGTCAAACCTAGGGCTGGTAAGGAAGGGTGGTATATCGGTCCTTGCGAAAGCAGGTCCGGACGATGTGGGAGAGTCCAAGGACTCCCCACTGACATTTTACAATCTCCACGTACCACGCTCTTCGGGGCCACGCTGGAGCCACCAGAATCATTGGTTTCTTTTCTACCCTGATTCTGCGGAGTAATCGAGGTAACCATTGTGGCGGTGTGAATGCATATATCAGCTTGAACTGATCCCAAGGGAACACTAGGGCATCCGAGCCGCAAGCTAGGGGATCCCTTGTCCGAGAGACAAACCTGTCCCCCTTTGCGTTGAATCTGGATGCTAGAAGATCTACATCCGATGTTCCCCACCGCTGACATATTGTCCAGAAAACCTCGGGGTGAAGGGACCCTTCCTCTGGGCCTAATTGCTGGCGACTTAGAAAGTCCGCCTTCCACTTCTCCACTCCTGGAATGAATACCGCAGATATGGCTGGGACATATTTTTTCTGCCCATTTCAGGATGTAATTTACTTCCCTCTGGGCTGCACGACTCCTGGTGCCCCCCTGATGATTGATATATGCCACTGCTGTGGCATTGTCTGATTGAATTCTGACAGGGGACCCTTGGAGTTTGGATGTCCATGCTACTAGGGCATACCGGGCTGCTCGTATCTCTAAGAGATTGATGGGCAGGGCCTTTTCTGCATCCGACCATCTGCCCTGGAGAGACTATTGCTCCAGTACTGCTCCCCAGCCTATAAGGCTGGCATCTGTAGTGACCACCTCCCAAGAAATCGGACTGAAGGATTTCCTTTTTTCCAGATTCTGGGAAACCAACCACCAACGGAGGCTCTTGCGAACGGAAGGGGACAAGGACATTGTAAGTCTAGGCCTGAATTTTTTTGTTCCAGGCTGACAGTATGGCCCCTTGCAAATTCCTTGAATGGAATTGACCGTAGGGTACTGCTTCGAATGATGCCACCATTTTTCCCAGCAGCCTCATATACAGGCGTATGGACGGCTGTCTTTTTTGTACCCACTAAGTGGATCAAATCTTTCAAAGACAACACCTTTCCTCGAGGCAAGAATATTTTTCTCTGGCCTGAATCCAACCTTAGCCCCAAGTATTCCAGACTTTTGACTGGTTTTTAGGGCTGACTTGTCTCGGTTGATAATCCAACCGTGAGATTCCAGATACTTGATTGTCTTGTGAACGACCACGTCTAGTTTTTTCACTGAGTGGTCTATCAGCAACAAGTCATCCAGATATGCCATTATCATTACACCTTGTGTTCTTAGATTGGCCAATAAAGGGCCAGAATTTTTGTAAACACTCGTGGTGCTGTGGCCAAACCGAAGGGTAAGGCTCTGAACTGAAAATGGCGCCCTTCTACTGCAAAGCGTAGAAATTTTTGGTGGACTGGAAAGATGGGAATGTGCAAATAAGCATCTTTGATGTCGATCGTGGCTAACCAATCCTCCCCTTGTAGGGCAGTGGCCACCGATCGGATCGACTCCATCGGAAAGACCTGATATACAGGAATTTGTATGGCCCTTTTAATATGGGCCTCCCGTCCGCGTTCGCTTCGGGACTGTAAAGAGGTTTGAGTAAAACCCGAACCCTCATTCTTCCAGGGGAACCTCCATAATTACTCCCTGGAGCAATAGTTGTTCTAGTGCCAACAGGAGGGACTCTCTCTTCCGGGGATCCCTTGGCACGTTTGACCTCAAAAATGGGAAGGAGGAGAGTCTTTTAACTCCAAACTGTATCCCAAACCTACTGCGGAGAGCACCTATCTGTCTTGATCGTGTCCCGCCAGGTCTCTTGCGAACAACTGGAGTCCTCCCCCCCACCCGACTGAGTGGGGGCTTCAATGAATTTAACTTTGGGGGAGGTTTTGTACCTCCCCTGACCCAGGGTTTCTCATTACCCTGCTACTGTCCCTGTTTTTTACCCCCGGGATTTGACCGAGGAGGCCGTCGGAACTGTTACACAGCCGATGCCCCAGGGACTGGAGAAGCAGGCCTCTTAAAGAGGGACCTCTAACTCTGCTTTTAACCGGCAAGAGCGTATTTTTACCGCTGGAAATTTTCTGGATATATTTGTCCAGGTTTTCCCTGAATAAGCGTTCACCATGAAATGGGACGCTAACCAGCCATTCTTTACAGGGAGCTTCAGCAGACCAGTTTTTGAGCCATAGGAGCCTACGCGTATGTACTATAGACAGCGTAAGGCGGGAGGCCTGATGGACTGAATCCTCTATGGCGTCAACCGCAAAGCCTAAGGCTCTAGGTAGATCAGCTAGGGCAAAGCCTGCTGATCTGTCAAGTCCCTCAAGACCTGTTTCAACTGATCCTTCACTGCTTAGCAGACCCCAATAGCTGCTACTGCTGGTTGTATCACCAAGCAGATTTTCATAAGGACTCCAATCTTTTATTTATTGGGTTCTTGAACATTTGGACATTATCCACTGGACCTGTCAGTGATTTATACATACAAGAGATGGCTGCGTCCACTGTAGGGACCTTCCATTTTTTTTTTTTTTTTTTTTTTTTGATGAACTTATCCTCCATGGGATAGACCACCGGAAATCTCTTGGGGGAATAAATATTTTCTCAGGACATTCCCAATCCTGGTAAATGAGCCCTTTCAGTAAAGGGTGAAGTGGAAAAGAACAGACAGTCTGGGGGCTTCTAGCGACCCCAACGAGGATACAGTAGTGGTTGATGGTTCCGCAAGGTGCATTTTTAAATGCTGATCGGACCATGTTAGTCAGAGACTGAACCCATAATCTTTCAGCTTGAGATGCTGAGAAAAGGTTCCCCCACTGTTGATTCCTCTATAACAGAATCAACCTCATCCTGATCCCCTTCAGGCAGGTCGATCCCTGTATGGGACTGTTGCTCTGCTAACAGGCACTCTGAAGGAGGAGACGGAGATCGGGCGTGCTTTCCCTGACAGGGAGGCAGCGATAAATGTTGACAATCTCTCCCTCCCAGAGCTGAGGAAAAAAAACCTCCTCTGTTACATACACAGGAGCAGGTGACTGAGGACAGCCGCAGTACCAAGTACCCCTGCGGGGTCTCTACGGTCACTTACCTCTGAACTTCAGGGGAGACTGGTGCAGCAGAAGTATGCCCAAGATCCTCAGAGCCCGATGAGACCCCCTTCGCTTCCTGGAAGATTCAGTTCCGGAGCTTCTGGACGGCATATTCCTAAGCCTAAAGCTGAGGTATTCCAGCCGTAATACACCACTTTTACTGAGAATAGTCTAGCACAATTGCTGCTATATCACAGTTGGTGTCTACTAATGTGCCTTTCTAGGGGATGCCTGTATCAACCGCTTGCTGTATGCCTTTAAATGTTGCCAGCTCTGTCTCTGTACTTCATAGCCAGCTCACTACAATATTGTGGTTTTTTTAAAAACTGCTGGGACGCCCGCACATGCGCAGAAGCGCTGCGGCGCGCACAGAGCGTCATCCCCCAGGCTCCGCCCCCTTTCCCGGCTCACCTCTATATATAGAGGCGCGTGCCCGCGCACGCGCGCGGGCACGTGCGCCTTCGGCGCTAATTTCAAATATGGTAACAAGGGACAGGAGCCAGGGCCCCTCTTTGCCGCAGGCCGGGGGATGGACAAACACTGCAACATGGCAGAGGAAGCAGTTTCCTATAAGAGAACTCACCATCTGCCTGGACTTTGCTCTGCTGAGAAGAAGCTAGTCCACATGACAAGAAAACATTCCACAGCGGCCTCTAGTGGACAAACACAGGTACCGCAGTCTAATATATTAAATATATATAAAAACATTTTTTTTTTTTTTTTTTCTTGACCACCATTAAAAATTATTACATTTTTTTAGTAGTTACAGGCATGCACAGAATTTTGCGGGAATACCATTAGGTAACAGACAGAAAGACAAATTAGGCTTGGGGGTCCCCCAATAGAACCAAGTTCCTGGGGGCCCCCACTTACCTGTTCCCCGCCGCAGGACTTTGTTTGGTCCACAAAAGCCCAAACTTCACCTATCACGGCAGGCATTGTAATCAAACCTTCAGGGACCGGGTTCCCAAGGATTCCACTCCCCTGGACCTGTATAGCACCCTGCACAGAAAACATCTTGGTCGTGGGTATGACCAGAGCTCTGGATCCCAGGGTCCAGCTCTCCTAAGAGAAGCATTACAGGCAAAACCTTGCTCTTCTCTGCAAGGCCCGGGTACCGACCGTTTAGCTATGAAGCTTTTTTGGTCGGATCCGGAATAGCTTACTGAGGCCCAAAAGAACCTGTACGCAAGCTCAGTGAAAAACACATGTTTCTTCTTGGCCAACACCTTAGACACTAGCAAAAAACTGAGGTGCTCCCGGATGGGAGGGGCTTATATAGGGGAGGGTACTTCCGGTTTTGGAAGTTGCCAGTGCCAGCACCTGACGGTATCTATATAACCCATTAGTAATGACTATGTCGCTCTGTGTCCCGTGATGTACGAAAAAGAAATGGTGGCATCATTCGAAGCAGTACCCTACGGTCAATTCCATTCAAGGAATTTGCAAGGGGCCATACTGTCAGCCTGGAACAAAAAAGTTCAGGCCCTAGACTTACAATGTCCTTGTCCCCTTCCGTTCGCTAGAGCCTCCGTTGGTGGTTGGTTCCCCAGAATCTGGAAAAAGGGAAATCCTTCAGTCCGATTTCTTGGAAGGTGGTCACTACAGATGCCAGCCTTATAGGCTGGGGAGCTGTACTGGAGCAATAGTCTCTCCAGGGCAGATGGTCGGATGCAGAAAAGGCCCTGCCCATCAATCTCTTAGAGATACGAGAGCCCGGTATGCCCTAGTAGCATGGACATCCAAACTCCAAGGGTCCCCTGTCAGAATTCAATCAGACAATGCCACAGCAGTGGCATATATCAATCATCAGGGGGGCACCAGGAGTCGTGCAGCCCAGAGGGAAGTAAATTACATCCTGAAATGGGCAGAAAGATATGTCCCAGCCATATCTGCGGTATTCATTCCAGGAGTGGAGAATTGGAAGGCGGACTTTCTAAGTCGCCAGCAATTATGCCCAGAGGAAGGGTCCCTTCACCCCGAGGTTTTCTGGACAATATGTCAGCGGTGGGGAACATCGGATGTAGATCTTCTAGCATCCAGATTCAACGCAAAGGTGGACAGGTTTGTCTCTCGGACAAGGGATCCCCTAGCTTGCGGCTTGGATGCCCTAGTGTTCCCTTGGGATCAGTTCAAGCTGATATATGCATTTCCACCGCCACAATTGTTACCTAGATTACTCCGCAGAATCAGGGTAGAAAAGAAACCAGTGATTCTGGTGGCTCCAGCGTGGCCCGAAGAGCGTGGTACGCGGAGATTGTAAAATATCAGTGGGGAGTCCTTGGACTCTCCCACGTCGTCCGGACCTGCTTTCGCAAAGACCGATATACCACCCTTCCTTACCAGCCCTAGGTTTGACGGCCTGGCTATTGAAGCCCACATTCTAAAAAAGAGAGGGCTCTCTAATTCTGTGGTATCTACCATGATCAATGCCAGGAAGCCGGTATCCAGGCAGATCTACTATAGAATCTGGAAGGCGTACATCGCCTGGTGTGAGGCCAAGAAATGGCATCCACGTAAATACGTAATAGGTAGGATTCTGCACTTCCTACAATGGGCTGTAGATAGGAAGCTTGCCTTGAGTACTATCAAGGGTCAGATTTCGGCCTTGTCAATATATTTTCAAAGGCCCTTGGCTTCGCATTCACTAGTCAAAGCCTTTATACAAGGAGTGATGCGTATTAGTCCTCCGGTTAATATTCCCATATGTCCATGGGATCTAAACTTGGTTCTGTCGGTTCTACAGAAACAACCATTTGAACCATTACAGCATATTTCTTTGGTTCTTCTCACCAGGAAATTGATTTTTCTAGTAGCCATTTGTTCGGCTAAAAGAGTGTCGGAATTAGCAGCTATGTCCTGTAAGGAGCCATATCTGGTTATCCATAAGGACAGAGTAGTGTTACGTCCTCATCCAGCCTTTCTTCCTAAGCTGGTATCGAGGTTTCATTTGAACCAAGATGTGGTTCTTCCTTCTTTTTTCCCCAAACCTACTTCGGTAGAGGAAGTTATTGCATTCTTTGGATGTAGTAAGAGCAGTTAAAGCTTATCTAAAAAGCCACTGCTCAGATTCGCAGAACGGATACTTTGTTTATTCTGCCGGAAGGCCCCAGAAAGGGTCAGGCAGCGTCAAAATCTACTTTAGCCAAGTGGATTCGACAGGTCATAATACAAGCCTATGGCTTGAGAAGGAGACCGCCTCCGTTCAAAGTTAGAGCGCACTCCACGAGAGCAGTTGGGACTTCATGGGCAGTGCATCACCAGGCCTCCCTGGCTCAAATCTGTAAGGCCGCAACATGGTCTTCAGTTCACACGTTTACTAGGTTCTACCAGGTGGACGTTAGAAGTCAGGAGGATGTCGCCTTTGGGCGCAGTGTGTTGCAGGCCGCAAAAGATCCTCATGTCTGATAGCGCTCAGCTTATATATGGTGTATCCCCCCCCTCATTTGGCATTGCTTTAGGACATCCCATTAGTAATGACTATGTCGCTCTGTGTCCCGTGATGTACGAGAAAGAAAATAGGATTTTTATAACAGCTTACCTGTAAAATCCTTTTCTTGGAGTACATCACGGGACACAGAGCTCCCGCCCCTCTTTGGGGACACTTATTGCTTTGCTACAAAACTGAGGTGCTCCCGGATGGGAGGGGCTTATATAGGGGAGGGTACTTCCGGTTTTGGAAGTTGCCAGTGCCAGCACCTGACGGTATCTATATAACCATTAGTAATGACTATGTCGCTCTGTGTCCCGTGATGTACTCCAAGAAAAGGATTTTACAGGTAAGCTGTTATAAAAATCCTATTATTTATAGAACTGTTCGCTGTATAAATCTGAATGGTCCAAAAATAGTGTCAAAAGTGTCCGATCTGTCCGCCGCAATAACGCAGTCCTGACAAAAATCGCAGATAACCTCCATTACTAGTAAAAAAAAAAAAAAAAATGTCATAAAACTATCCCCTATTTTGTAGGCGCTATAACTTTTGCGCAAACCAATCAATATACGCTTATTGCGATTTTTTTTTTACCAAAATTATGTAGAAGAATAGGTATTGGCCTAAACTGAGAAAAACAATATATTTTTTTTTTTTTAAATTGGGATTATTTATTATAGCAAAAAGTAAAAAATATTGTTTTTTTTTTCAAAATTGTCAGTCTTTTTTTTGTTTATAGCGCAAAAAATAAAAACTGCAGAGATGATCAAATACCACCAAAAGAAAGCTCTATTTGTGGGAAAAAAAGGACGTCAATTTTGTTTGGGAGCCACGTTGCATGACCGCGCAATTGTCATTCAAAGCGTGACAGTGCTGAAAGCTGAAAATTGGCCTGGGCAGGAAGGGGGTGAAAATGCCCTGTATTGAAGTGGTTAACTGGCTCCTACCCACACTGTCTATAGTGCATATGTGTGTGTATGTGTGTACTCCTCTTGTAAAAGCCTAAAATGTAACCAGCACTGCTGACTGAGGAGTGGCCCCAGAATGTCGCATTTTGTTGTAAACAAAATGTCCGATGTTTGCATCCCATGGTGCGTTGGCGACATTGAGCACTTTTATCATGATTTTGTGATGGCGTCATCCGTCTGTCAGTCACTATAGCACCGTATTTGAAAAAGGTTTGGGCGCTGTAAGATGTGCACTGATTCAGACTCTCTATCATAAGACATCGCACTGTAGGTTTTTTCAGGAGCACTGATATGAGTGGTTAAATGTTCTTTGTAAAATGGTGCAAAAATGTCTGCACTATATAAATGAATAAAGTAAATGCATTAAAAATACAGAAAAACATTTCCAGATATATATTTCGACAAGCCGCTTTGCGTTTGGCGTTTTTAGGTACGAAGTTTATTGTTTCTGCAATTTAAGTAATATAATTTTCTTACTTATATATCGGTCCTACAATCACCTAGCTTCTCTTGTTTTAAGAATATAGTTAAAGTGACTTTATTAAAATGTAAAGAGCATGTAAAAAATAGCCTTATTTTTAAATTGTTTAGAGAAAAAAAAAATTATGACAATGACAGACGCTCAAATGTGATTTTTCTTCTGCTTTATGAGACTGCAAAGAGCATGAGTGCCATCTTGTGGTGGTCAAGCATTCTTAATTGCAAGACTAAGACTAAATCAATAAACGTATCCATTTACTTATTCTTTGTTTTTTTTTGGTATTTTCTTTAATTACTTTAATTACTGGATGTCAATGGGGTGGATTAACTATAAAAGTATAGAATGTTTATGGTAAAGCTATGTTTACTCTGAATACCCAATTTCAAAAGACAACTACAAAACATTTTTGTTTGAATATCATTAGATGATTAAATGAACAAACACACTCTGACCAAAACCTACAACACAATAATGAACTATTTCTTTGATAAGTAAACATTTCCAAAATTTTTAGTATATAATAACACTTATTGACTTCAAATGACAATAACACTAGAAACTATATTCTTCTAAATCTTCCAACCGAGTTTCAAAAGGATCAGAAATACATGGCTGCATTAATCATTTCTGCCTCCCTAGTCCAATGTTTTCTCTTCTTTTTCAACCCTCAGTTTAATGTTTTTACCCCCCACCCAAATTATGTAAGGCCAAATGTAGGACCATCTGCACAGAAATAGGCATTTACATTTGGCCAAAATGCCTATTGATGTGAAGATTGCTTTTCAAAATAATTTAATGTCGTCTGATCTTCTGCCATCTCATGTATTTGGCCACACTAACAAGATTAGGATTGAACATACAGATGTCAAATTATTACAAAATGGGTAGAACCATTCTCGGATCTATTATCATACTTGTTTTACAAGAATAAGAAGCATATTCACTGAGGCAGAATCAGAACCTACTGGCACAACAGGAAACAGGCTTTTGGGGACTGACTCCTGAACCAATCAGGGCACTGATTATCAGTGCAGTACCTACAGTGCCCACCAGTGCTGCCAATTAGTGCCCATCAGTGCTCATCAGTGCTGCCGATCAGTGCCCATCAGTGCTGCCAGTCAGTGCCTCCTCATCAGTGTCACCTATCAGTGCTGCCTATCAGTGCCCATAAGTGCCACCTATCCGTGCCCATCAGTGCTGCCTCTCAGTGTCCATCAGTGTCACCTATCAGTACAGCCTCATCAGTGCCTCCTCAACCATGCCCACCAGTGCCGCCTACATCAGTGAAGGAGAAAAATTACCTGTTTGCAAAATGTTATAACAAACTATGAAAAAAGCAAAAAAAAAAACTGTGGTGTTTAAATACCACCAAAAGAAAGTTCTATTTGTGTGAGAAAAATTATAACAATTTCATTTGGGTACAGTGTAATTGTCATTCAAAATGTGACAGCGCTGAAAGTTGAAAATAGGCCTGGGCAGGAAGGGGGTGACAGTGCCCAGAAGGCAAGTGGTTAAAAGCCTCAAATACAATTTATTGATCTCTCCAAAACACAGACCACTCCTTCTGGTACATATACCTCCTATCACGAGATGACAGAAATGGGTCAATCATACACTTACATACATTTAAAAATAAAAAACATATTAAAGACATGATTTCAGCTGGCTAAGGTCATAAAAGCAAATCAGGTATACAATCATAATTTCTCTGAATTAATTTTTAAATCATAATTATATATAATATGTAGTAAAACATCTGAGTTTGCATATAAAGCAACTTAAGCAATATTTACAGAATCTACTGTCAAATAAGACATTTTTAGCTAATAAATAATTTATCGGTGCATACTCAACTGCCTCCAACTTGCCACTTTATTAGTATCAAACAGTTGAATTCAACTTGCCAATTATGGCCTGCAAGTCAATAACATCTTCGCCCTACCTGTGACATTCATTTGTCATCACTCTCTCTATACATAAGTGGCCAGAGGGAGTGTCTTAGCATCTGACTTTTAATAAAAAAAAGTCAAAATATGTATACCGACATCTCTGTTATGTCTGCTATGGCTTAATGTACACAGGACATTTTACAAGCTCTCCAGAACGATTTAACTTGACAGATAGTAACCAACATTTAAAAAATTTCTGTTTAGCTGCGTTTAGCCCCGTTTGTGTTTAGAAGCGTTTTTTTCCAAATAGTCCAAAATGAAAAACGCCTGCAAATGAAACATGGCTAAATGCGAGTTACCGCGTTTACACCCATTTACAAGCTGTTACAGGCGTTTGGCGTTTCAAATGCCTCTGAACATCTGTCCTGAACGCATTTTTTTGCTTTCCAAAAAATGCTTCTAAACTCACCTACCTACAAACGACTATAAACGACCCTGTGTAAATGTACTGATAAGATAACATAGAGGAGAGTTCAGGGGCAGCTGAAAAAAACGCCCAAATGCTCCTAAACATCCGTTTACTAGCAGCAGTGTACATGAAGGCTGGATGATGAAGGGACCATGCAAAGTTGAAGCATGCGATGGAGTGGATGATGAAGGGACCATGCAAAGTTGAAGCATGCGATGGAGTGGATGATATAGGGACCATGCAAAGTTGAAGCATGCGATGGAGTGGATGATGAAGGGACCATGCAAAGTTGACTCATGTGATGGAGTGGATGATGAAGGGACCATGCAAAGTTGAAGCATGTGATGGAGTGGATGATGAAGGGACCATGCAAAGTTGACGCATGTGATGGAGTGGATGATGAAGGGACCATGCAAAGTTGACGCATGTGATGGAGTGGATGATGAAGGGACCATGCAAAGTTGAAGCATGTGATGGAGTGGATAATAAAGGGACCATGCAAAGTTGACGCATGTGATGGAGTGGATGATGAAGGGACCATGCAAAGTTGAAGCATGTGATGGAGTGGATGATATAGGGACCATGCAAAGTTGAAGCATGCGATGGAGTGGATGATGAAGGGACCATGCAAAGTTGAAGCATGCGATGGAGTGGATGATATAGGGACCATGCAAAGTTGAAGCATGCGATGGAGTGGATGATGAAGGGACCATGCAAAGTTGACTCATGTGATGGAGTGGATGATGAAGGGACCATGCAAAGTTGAAGCATGTGATGGAGTGGATGATGAAGGGACCATGCAAAGTTGACGCATGTGATGGAGTGGATGATGAAGGGTCCATGCAAAGTTGACGCATGTGATGGAGTGGATGATGAAGGGACCATGCAAAGTTGAAGCATGTGATGGAGTGGATAATAAAGGGACCATGCAAAGTTGACGCATGTGATGGAGTGGATGATGAAGGGACCATGCAAAGTTGAAGCATGTGATGGAGTGGATGATATAGGGACCATGCAAAGTTGAAGCATGCGATGGAGTGGATGATGAAGGGACCATGCAAAGTTGACTCATGTGATGGAGTGGATGATGAAGGGACCATGCAAAGTTGACTCATGTGATGGAGTGGATGATGAAGGGACCATGCAAAGTTGAAGCATGTGATGGAGTGGATGATGAAGGGACCATGCAAAGTTGAAGCATGTGATGGAGTGGAAGATGAAGGGACCATGCAAAGTTGAAGCATGTGATGGAGTGGATGATGAAGGGACCATGCAAAGTTGACGCATGTGATGGAGTGGATGATGAAGGGACCATGCAAAGTTGACGCATGTGATGGAGTGGATGATGAAGGGACCATGCAAAGTTGAAGCATGTGATGGAGTGGATAATAAAGGGATCATGCAAAGTTGACGCATGTGATGGAGTGGATGATGAAGGGACCATGCAAAGTTGAAGCATGCGATGGAGTGGATGATATAGGGACCATGCAAAGTTGACGCATGTGATGGAGTGGATGATGAAGGGACCATGCAAAGTTGAAGCATGCGATGGAGTGGATGATATAGGGACCATGCAAAGTTGAAGCATGCGATGGAGTGGATGATATAGGGACCATGCAAAGTCGAAGCATGCGATGGAGTGGATGATGAAGGGACCATGCAAAGTTGAAGCATGCGATGGAGTGGATGATGAAGGGACCATGCAAAGTTGAAGTATGTGATGGAGTGGATGATGAAGGGACCATGCAAAGTTGAAGCATGTGATGGAGTGGATGATGAAGGGACCATGCAAAGTTGAAGCATGTGATGGAGTGGATGATGAAGGGACCATGCAAAGTTGAAGCATGCGATGGAGTGGATGATGAAGGGACCATGCAAAGTTGAAGCATGTGATGGAGTGGATGATGAAGGGACCATGCAAAGTTGACGCATGTGATGGAGTGGATGATGAAGGGACCATGCAAAGTTGACGCATGTGATGTAGTGGATGATGAAGGGACCATGCAAAGTTGAAGCATGCGATGGAGTGGATGATATAGGGACCATGCAAAGTTGACGCATGTGATGGAGTGGATGATGAAGGGACCATGCAAAGTTGAAGCATGCGATGGAGTGGATGATATAGGGACCATGCAAAGTTGACGCATGTGATGGAGTGGATGATGAAGGGACCATGCAAAGTTGACGCATGTGATGGAGTGGATGATGAAGGGACCATGCAAAGTTGACGCATGTGATGGAGTGGATGATGAAGGGACCATGCAAAGTTGAAGCATGTGATGGAGTGGATAATAAAGGGACCATGCAAAGTTGACGCATGTGATGGAGTGGATGATGAAGGGACCATGCAAAGTTGAAGCATGCGATGGAGTGGATGATATAGGGACCATGCAAAGTTGACGCATGTGATGGAGTGGATGATGAAGGGACCATGCAAAGTTGAAGCATGCGATGGAGTGGATGATATAGGGACCATGCAAAGTTGAAGCATGCGATGGAGTGGATGATATAGGGACCATGCAAAGTCGAAGCATGCGATGGAGTGGATGATGAAGGGACCATGCAAAGTTTAAGCATGCGATGGAGTGGATGATGAAGGGACCATGCAAAGTTGAAGTATGTGATGGAGTGGATGATGAAGGGACCATGCAAAGTTGAAGCATGTGATGGAGTGGATGATGAAGGGACCATGCAAAGTTGACTCATGTGATGGAGTGGATGATGAAGGGACCATGCAAAGTTGAAGTATGTGATGGAGTGGATGATGAAGGGACCATGCAAAGTTGACTCATGTGATGGAGTGAATGATGAAGGGACCATGCAAAGTTGAAGCATGCGATGGAGTGGATGATGAAGGGACCATGCAAAGTTGACATGTTTTGGGAAAAGAAAGGTTCCCATTAAGATGGTAGACACCTAAGGGTAATTTCAGTTTTACCCATATGCTACATTCTTTTATAGCTATAGCTTTGCAAGTGCTATTCTTACAACTACCAATATAATAAAAGATCCTAAACACAAAGAAAGGCATAAACACAAAGCATTCTGTTTACATTTAAACCATGCTTTCTTTTTTCCTCTAAAGAAATAACTTGCAAAGTTCAATCCTATTTAATTTCATACAACATAATTAACACATCACATTTAGATGATGCCACTCTTTAAACAAGTCTCAGCATCCATTAAAGCTGCTTATTGTTGTATGGGATTAAACTGTACACACTTCCAAACAGTCAGAACAATAACATGCAATAATGCTGTCAATACAGCCAGTTTTAAAAATGTGAATTGCAAGTTTAATGTTCCTCTTAGTCATGTTCTTGTTCAGTTTCTGCAGCCGTATAATTATTTCATATATTTTTACCTCCCTATTATCAAACTCACCGCAGGTACCAGTAATTTTTGGCATTTTCTTATTCTACATTAGCTTCCTTTAAATCCTGCTAATGATAGCTCTCCGTACAGAGATTAAGGTTTACAAAAATAAGGAAAGAGAAAAAATATACACAGATTGTAATTTGCTCTCATTAGACATGATTACATTGTGAGATCTACTGACGATTTTCGCTTTGCAATGGCAGATACAGCACAAAGGATACTGCAGATTATAACTGCAATTGGCCAAATTCTATTGTTGTATGGATTCCTTGGCATCTTCCGTAATTATATATCTACCATCTAATTTCCATTTTCCTTTACTGTTACTAGACCTACATAAAGGCAATCTGGCCCCATGCTGAGAAGCTTAGTCTCTTTAGTACTAAACTGTTGTTGCAATTGTCGGTAGCCCATACCAGCCAACCAAAGTCACCCAAAACCGGTTGCAGATCCCCACAATCAATTGCTCATTTTTCCTCTGCAATGAAATACTTTATGTTTGCTTTTTGATTGTTTATTGCGAAGACTCTCCCTTGGTTGATTGCCTAAATTGTACCAACAAAGGTGCAGCGCCTTTATATAGCAACAGCAAATTAAAACATCCCCTATAAATCATGTGCATTAAAACGTGAAAGTAAAAATCACACATAAAAAATGCATAAATAAACTAAAAAGTCTGTTAACTCCAGAAATATCCATGTATTGCTTCCAATATCTAAAACAAAAGAGGGACACCACATGCAACTGAGGGTAAGACCGCACTCACCAGCTCACTAACTGCTAATGCAGCAAGTCATGCATTGGGAATTAACAATCTCAGCTTTCACTCCATGAACATCCAGCTCCATCCATCCACCTGAGGTCCTCTGACTGTAGCAGCAGCAGCCCACCACTGGGGGAGATTTGGAAAAGCCCGCAGCGCCACTAGATGGAAAGGGTACGCTCGTACAAGGAGCCAAATACCAAAACAGCCAGATGCAGTAACTTACTAGCATACCCTGAAGACATGCATTGGCACAAAACGCATACGCGGTGACGCCACCATTTCCGGTTTCGGAGCTGGCGTCTGGCGTAAGTGCACTGCTGTACATGTTTTTACTACAGACGGTCCCCTACTTACAAACATCCGCCTTACAAACGACTCCTATTTACAAATGGAGGGAGACAACAGGAAGTGAGAGGAAATCTACCCCTAGGAAGGGAAATTCTCTCCTGTAAGAGTTAATATGGGAAAAAGGTGTCTCCACTGATGCTTTATCACCAATCCTTGTTTCTCTAATAACCCAAAATTTTCAAAATCCAATTGTCATTGGGATGGAAATTGAGGTGAAATCTTCTGAACAGGGGCACAGACAGCAAAACAAATGTTACAGGGGTGATCACTCTTCCCTATGTTTTCCAAAAAGCTTAAAAACTGATTTTTTGGAGCTACACTTAAAAAATGTACCTGTTCCAACTTACAAACAAATTCAACTTAAGAACAAGCCTACAATCCCTGTCTTGTTTGTAACCCGGGACTGCCTGTATTTGGCATCTGGAATTTTTTTATCGTTTTTTATGTGATTCCCGTGCATCGGTAATAAATTACTACACTACATCTGGCACATTTCTGTACTTGGCTCCGTGCGCGAGCGCTCCTTTTCCATCCAGTGGCGCTGTTCGCTTTTCCAAATCTCCCCCAGTGGTGGGCTGCTGCTGCTGCTAAAGTTCAGAGGTCCTCAGGTGAATGGATGGTGCTGGATATCCACGTCCACAGAGTGGAAGCTGAGTGAGCTGGTGAGTGTGTTTTTTTGGGGGATGGTGGAAGCAATACTCAGACATTTCTTGAGTTAAAGGACTTTTTAGTTTATTAATGCTATTTTTGTGTGTGATTTTCACTTTAATGTTTTTATGCACATGATTTATAGTGGAGGTTTTAATTTGCTGTTGCTGTATTAAGGCGCTGCACCTTTATTATTGTTATATTTAGATTTTCTTTATGCTTACCTATTGCTGGCAGCCTTGTATTTTTTATTATTGTTTTAGGCTGCTTTCACACTGGGGCGGTGGGGGGCGTCGGCGGTAAAGCGCTGCTATTTTCAGCTGCGCTTTACCGTCGTTTTTGTGGGGGTATTCGGCCGCTAGTGGGGCACTTTTAACCCCCGCTAGTGGCCGAAAAATTATTAAAACCACCCCCAAAGCGCCGCTTCAGCGGCGCTTTGCCGATGGTATGGCCGCATTGCCCATTGATTTCAATGGGCAGGAGCGGTGGAGGAGTGGTATACACACTGCTCCTTCTTCGCTCTGAAGATGCTGCTAGCAGGACTTTTTTTAGCGTCCTGCCAGCGCACCGCTCCAGTGTAAAAGCCCTCTGGCTTTCACACTGGAGTGTGAGGAGATGCGCTTTCAGGGTGCTTTGCAGGCTCAATTTTTAGCGCTATAGCGCCTGCAAAGCGCCTCGGTGTGAAAGGGGTCTTAGCGCTCACTTATTACATTTATCTTTGGATTGTATCATTGCAAATGGCACATATTCAGTCATAAATGAACAGGGACACCTGATGTAAGGTGGGACTCCACTGGCTGGGGACACCTGATGTAAGGTGGGACTCTGCTGGGGCACCTGATGTAAGGAGGGACTCTACTGGGGGCATCTGGTGGCAGGTGACAGTGGCAAGTGACACGCTCAGGGCTCCCACTGATTCTGCATTATGTTGAGTTGAACTATTTAATTTTATATTACAATGTAATAATAGAAAAAATGCACTTTAATCATCCTGACACCCTACCAACCATGGTGCTGTGATGATTGAAGCGCTAACACCAGGTGTTTGGAGTATCTTTATCTGCTGAGAGTTAAACTTTCTGGAATACAAATATTTCTATTGTGGTGTAGGATCTGGGCCTGCTGTCCCTCCATCCCTCTTTTGTTCCTTCTTTCTCTCTCCTTCCCTCCCTATTTCTTTCTCTCTTTCCCTTACTTTCTCCCTTCATCCCACGGTCATCTCAGACTCTAACCACACACCCTTTGAGCCACGCCCCTTTAAGCCACGCCCCCATTAATGCTATTTTTGTGTGTGATTTTCACTTTAATGTTTTTATGCGCATGATTTATAGTGGAGGTTTTAATTTGCTGTTGCTGTATTAAGGTGCTGCACCTTTATTATTGTTATATTTAGATTTTCTTTATGCTTACCTATTGCTGGCAGCCTTGTATTTTTTATTATTGTTTCAGGCTGCTTTCACACTGGGACAGTGGGGGGCGTCGGCGGTAAAGCGCTGCTATTTTCAGCTGCGCTTTACCGTCGTTTTTGCGGGGGTATTCGGCCGCTAGTGGGGCGCTTTTAACCCCCGCTAGTGGCCAAAAAATGATTGAAACCACCCCTAAAGCGCCGCTTCAGCGGCGCTTTGCCGGCGGTACGGCCGCACTGCCCATTGATTTCAATGGGCAGGAGCGGTGGAGGAGTGGTATACACACTGCTCCTTCATTGCTCTGAAGATGCTGCTAGCAGGACTTTTTTTAGCGTCCTGCCAGCACACCGCTCCAGTGTAAAAGCCCTCTGGCTTTCACACTGGAGTGTGAGGAGATGCTCTTTCAGGGTGCTTTGCAGGCTCAATTTTTAACGCTATAGCGCCTGCAAAGCGCCTCGGTGTGAAAGGGGTCTTAGCGCTCACTTATTACATTTATCTTTGGATTGTATCATTGCAAATGGCACATATTCAGTCATAAATGAACAGGGACACCTGATGTAAGGTGGGACTCCACTGGCTGGGGACACCTGATGTAAGGTGGGACTCCACTGGCCAGGGACACCTGATGCAAGGTGGGACTCTGCTGGGGCACCTGATGTAAGGAGGGACTCTACTGGGGACACCTGATGGCATCTAGTGGCAGGTGACAGTGGCAAGTGACACGCTCAGGGCTCCCACTGATTCTGCATTATGTTGAGTTGAACTATTTAATTCTATATTACAATGTAATAAAAGAAAAAATGCACTTTAATCATCCTGACACCCTACCAACCAAGGTGCTGTGATGATTGAAGCGCTAACACCAGGTGTTTTGAGTATCTTAATCTGCTGAGAGTTAAACTTTCTGGAATACAAATATTTCTATTGTGGTGTAGGATCTGGGCCTACTGTCCCTCCATCCCTCTTTTGTTCCTTCTTTCTCTCTCCTTCCCTCCCTATTTCTTTCTCTCTGTCCCTTACTTTCTCCCTCCATCCCACGGTCATCTCAGACTCTAACCACACACCTTTTGAGCCACGCCCCCTTTAAGCCACATCCATTTTTTGGCTAAACCACACCCATTTTTCACCACGGCGCACTTCACATTTTTCTTTCCTCGATGTGTTCCACCTTCAAATGAATGCCCCACCCCCTAATTATAACAAGGCTCCACCTACAGACCAAAAAGTGTCCCTATACATGTTGGCAACTATAAAACAGGTACAACTGATGCAGGAGTATTTGTTTGATTTATGTGTGTCACCTGAGGCCAGTCACTTCACTGGATATATGTAAGGGGTTACAACCACTTTAAGGATGCAATAAGAGTTGTTTTATATTTTAATTCCACAGATTACATTATACTTTGTCCTCCAAAAAGTTGTCTAAAACACTTGCAAAATAAATCCAGTAACAATTACATCGCTAAATAATTTCATGAGAATCACCAGATAAATAAAACTTACAGACACAACAATTATACTGTCAGATCTGCAGAAACAATTTGGCCTTAAATATTCTGTTATTATCTCAGTTAAATGCAGTTATGTGCAGTTAGGCATACCCTGACAATGATATTTATATTGCAGGGCAGCTAAACTGAAACGCCCTAAACAGACATTATTAAAATAACGAAAAACTATATCTACAGGGCTAATGTAGTCTGTATTTAAAATGTCTACATAACAATGTAATTTGGTGCTGTCCTTCTGAAAAAGCACGCTAGCTGCAGTAATAGACAAGATCAAACATACTAATGAATATTATTGTTGATGGTTTGTGAATTTCAGAAAAAAAATGTGGTCCCTAAGCACATTTGACCTCCCAAAGCATTCTTCATCAGTGGCTAGAAATGTTAAATGTCAAATCAGACTGAGCTCTTCTAGCACACAAACTTCTTTTACAAGGGGAGGAAGGCATCACGGCTTTGAACATTCAGTTATGATTACCCTTTTTTATCATATATTTGCTTATTTTTTTTAATTACATTGTACTTTTATTACAACCACAGTGTATAAATTGGTGAAAGAAGGCCCGCTGATGTCCGCTATTGACTTGGTGTGGTCTGTGGTCTACATGAAATATGGCTTTGCGCTAAAATGTAATGGGGCTACATTTTTTTTCCATACAGTTTGCTTGGAGTTATATCATGGAGCTCTACATCACAACAGATGGATTTAAATATTTACTGGAAAAAATTATGTTCTAAGCTCAGGGTCAGGACATTGGGGGGGGCAGAAGAGACACAAGCCTGGGGTGCAGCACCTCTATTTTAGTTTGCTGCAGTCTACCACAAACATTGTTGCTATTGGCCCCTTTCCCTTATCCACCCAATGAGAGGAGTGGTTGGGGTGTCCAATGAGGGGTGGGGGGGCAGTTTCCTATCTTCACCCTGGGCACTGGATGACCTTGCCCAGGCACTGTATTGGCCTCTTTCAATACTATCTGAAGAGCTTGGGTGCTAGGTTAGGATCTTAGGTGCATAGTATCTCCACTCAAGAAGAGGATTACCAAATGGTTGAGCCTTCGGATATTTGGCAAACACTGAAAGGATCGGGAAACAACATCTACTACGAGAGCTTGATCAGGCATTTCTCACTGACTATTTAGTGAAATAGAGACTAGCAGTATTCTATAAAATCATCTAATTGTAACTTCTACTCTATCATTCCTGCTACAATAGGAGTAAACAAGCGCATCCACGTGACCCAAGTCTGCATTCATACACCAGTCTGTAAAAAATGAAAATCTTTTGCTGCTGGACCAATGTTTTTTTACAATTTCTTTTTTACAGACATGCTAAAATATGCATTTTTGGCCTAAATAATACATTTACCCCCAAAACAATTTTTTTTCATGAAAGCAAAAAACCTTTACAATAAAAAGATTTTTGTTGCTCGATATTTATCAAACCTATATTTTTTGTAAAAAAACATAGTAAACTGTATATTAGTGCACAAACACAATATCATTCCCAATTTATTTTAAAACTATGGAGGATGAGATCGTGTTGAGCAAATAGATACCACAAAAGTGTCAGGTCTTAAAACTGAGAGCAGTTGCAAAACAGTGAAATACCTCACAGCTCATGAAATTAGAGTTACCGTACATGTAAATGATGCTCTAGCAGGGGTGTCAAACTCAATTTCATTGTGGGCCGCATCAGCATTATGATTGTTCTCAAAAGGGCCGGTTGTATCTGTAAGATTAGATGTCCATTGCATCCCCTCTCCTTACATTAGATGTCAAGAGCCACCCTACCATCAGAAGTTCAGTCCCCCACTCTCCCTTACATCACAGTGCACCCCCCTTACCTTATGCTGCTGCTGGGAAGAAGCTGGATGCATTGCTTGAAATCAGAAAGTAAGGGTCTGGAGGAGGACCAGAGGAGGGCTGGAGCTCTCCTGCAGCTGCAGGAGAGGTGCGAAGGCCACATGAAATGACCTGGAGGGCCGGATTTGGCCCACGGGCCTTGTGTTTGACACCTGTGCTCTAGAATTATTTCTCTTATTCTGGTGTGCATGACGATACCTAATATGTGTTGCTTATTTGGCACTTATGTACAGTACATACACACATATTTTTGTGCATGGAAGGGTTTAGTTTTTTTATTCTTTTAGGCCAGGTCACATATGTGCGGCCGTGGTTTCCAGCATGGGGTCCGGTGCGATTCTGTTCACCGGTTCAGATTTGATTCAGGTCTGAGTTTTTGCCTGAATTCACACCTGAACCGGACCCAAAAACGCACAGGACCTTTTTGGAAACGCACATCCGATCGCACATATGTGAACCTCGGTTTAGGGTTTATCACTTGTTAAATAATGTTTACTTTTAAGTTGACTGCATTGTTGTCACAAGGGGCCTTTCAAGTCCCCTTGAACATAATAAGAAAGCGAGGTAATATGAAAACACTACCCTTTTAAGGAAAAATTTAAGCAAGTGCCCCAACTAAGCAGCACCCAGCTTCTTTCACCAGTAATTCATTAAAGGCTACGTTCACCTTTTCTAACATGTTACACGTTCCACACGCATCATTCATTCACAGTTTCCTACAACTATCATCATCCACTGCAGCTGGCGGCTCGTAGTTCTGAATGAATATGCTCTCACAAAGAATCCTAAATTGATATGCATATAAACTCATCGTTCAAGAAAATAAGCTAATTTCTCAACACCAAAACATTACCTTAAAAGGTTTACAATGTCTTGTGGCTGAGAACAAGGTCTTTAGGTGATATATCCTTTCCTTGTCTCTTTTTTTCTTCGACATTATGTAATTATGGATGTTGCTAGTAGGGTAATTTTTTTCAGGTGCCCAGAGATGGTCTTTAAGCCAGAACCCATATATCACGCCATGAGAAAGTTGTGTGCTCCTGCCTAAATAGCTATCTAATTAATTGCACGTATGCTTTTTTGGCCTTGGTGCATTTGACATTTTAGGTCATTAAAAAAATAACGAAAAGAAAAATAATAACACTAAACAATGAATAATGCACTTTTTCCATATTGGATCATAGTTACAGATTCCGAGAAAGGATATTGGGACATCAAGACAGGGCAGAGCTGACAGTTTGGCATGAAAACACACTGCATGAGAATAAAGTCATCTACAGTGGTATCTAGAGGAAATTCAGAAGTCAAAAATTACTATTGTGTCATAAAAAGTTAGCAAATACAACCAGTATACGGAGCAATAGAAGTCATTGAAAATAGTACATGGTGTTGCAACTTTATCAAGGAATCAACAGCGGAAGAGTGACATCCTAAATCAAAATAACTCTTTCTTCTAAATATTCAAAATCATTTCGATTCTTTCAGACATTTACACATTGGGTACTTTTAATTTGTTGAGATAATGTACCCGAAGCACAAAAAAACCCAAGCGCAGCCGGGTGCAGAGGGCATTCATTTTGTAACCTATTTTTTACAAAATGGCTGAAGGAATAAGCGGGCCCACAAACTGGGGTTGGGCTTTAAATGTATTTTAAAATGCAACTAGCATAAGCATCTTTTTTTTTTTTAACAGTTTCCTTAAAATCCACTGCACACTAGCTCTGGTAAAGGATAAGTCAGCACACTGAGCCAGTCAGGGTTTGTTTTGCTGTTGTCAGTCTTAAGCTGGCCATAGATGGATCAAAATTCGGCCGATGCAGAGGGGACTGGACAAATTTTTATCCATGTGTGGCCGCTCCTGCTTGACGGAAGTCGATCTAATGATTGCCTTCTGTCAAACGGGCTTGTTGGAAAATATTTCTTGATCTGTGGCTGCAGCCACTGATCAGTGTATTCTGCCAGCGGAGAGTCCCCGCTGGCAGAATACATTGTCTCAGTAGGGAGGATTCCTCCATCAACCTCGACTGTGTGGGTAGAAGAATCCATTTGTTTTTATTCATTCAGCTCACTGGCCAAATGAAAAAACAATAAAAGATCCATCTATGTCCAGCTTAGCAGTACTTATTGGATAGGGAAAGCATAACGATGACCTTATGTTCTTTTTCTGTCCAATTGCAGTGGAGAAAAATGAAATCACTGAGCTGGATTTGCTGTGTGCCAGGAAGCCTAAGGCAAGAAAACTGTTGGTAGAGCTTTCTTGCCAAGAAAACCGGCCATGTGTACGAGGCTTTCAGGTATCTCATCAAGAAAACTGCCCAGAATCTCGACGAGAAAAATAGAGAACCTGCTCTCTATTTTCTCGTCGTGATTTTTGTTGGCCTGTTTCCCGACGAGAAACCCGAGCGTGTGTATACATAACCGTCGCCGTGGAAACCTGCGCATGCTCGAAATGACTTTGACGCATGCACGGTAGCTTCTTAGGCATAGGTAGGGTGTAGCAAGATGGCGGCGACGGTATCGAATGTGACGAGCGCATGCTCGTCGTAGTCGATGACGTCACCGCGTTTGTGCCATTCAAAAGAACAGCGGTTCTTTTGAAGTGTACGTGTGTACACTCGGCCGGGACAAGATTCTTGTCAAGAATCTCGTCAGGAAAACAATGGGTTTTTTCCTGACGAGATTCTCGGCCGTGTGTACTAGGCTTTAATCTTAGGGCTGGATGCAGTGGCGGCAGGCGGCCTAAGTACTGACGCTATTACCACCGCACCGAGCGGTGACATGTTATGTACATTTTTTGGCCTTCTTGTATTATGCTGCAGCTGTTTTTACCTTTGATTTTAAATAAATACGAAATTTTTGGGCTCCTATGGGTGAGTCTTTTTATATAATGCTTAATCCTATCGTGGACCACCATTCTACCACTATACTGAGATGAGATGTCCTAAAGTAACTGCTTAAGACGTGATTCCAATGTGGATCTGGTGAGTGCACAGATTGGTGGAGGTGCACAAGTTGTGACAAATTATTTCCAGACACACTGGGGTTTATTTACTAAAGGCATTTATTTTCTAAATAAATTATTTCCAGACACACTGGGGTTTGTTTACTAAAGGCAAATCCACTTTGCACTACAAGTGCACTTGGAAGTGCAGTCACTGTAGATCTGAGGGGGACATGCAAGGAAAATAAAAAACAGCATTTTTGCTTGTACACGATTGGATGATAAAATCAGCAGAGCTTCCCCTCATTTCAGAGCTTCGCCTCACATCTACAGTGATCTACAGCGACTGCACTTACAAGTACACTTGTAGTGCAGAGTGGATTTGCCTTTAGTAAATCAACCCCACTGGGTGTTTTCTATTTCTATGCTGTATTTCATTCATTTTCTGGTAAGCGCATAAGTTATCGGATACTCTGTTGGAGCTGTTCGCACATAATTTGATCAAGTCACGAATATACCATAGAACTTTAATCAATTCACAGGACTGTTATATTTTGGTTCACTGTATCACAGGAAGCGCTGCACATCATGTTGTTTTATATACTCATTAATAATAAATTTTATAAAATTTTATTGCACCTTTGTTACCTGACACTTCATTTAATCCTGACTCAAGGCGCATGGTCTCTAAGAAGTGTTCTAAGATTTTTTCTGGATTTCCAGACATCACTGTGTACCTGGAAATTAAATAAAATAATTTTTAATACCTTCAATAGACATAAATAAGAGATATATAGAAAAGCTTTCAGATATTATGACTAGGATATAAAAGTCTATATACTGTATATACTGTATCTTAGATACTGAGCCATTAAGCGATGCAGTATACAGTATACTTGTATGTTGGTCTTTCTTCTCCAGATTTTCATTTTTTCTCTTTTGGATTGTCACACCTTACAAGCTCTCATGACATCTATATTCAGTTATATTCTGTATAATTGGAATGCAAACCAGGTGTACTATCTACAGTTAAAACTGTAGTAAACTCTGCTTGATCATTTGTATCATCATCATCATCATTTGTATCTACAAGTAAGCTTATAATAAAGCTTACCTGTGGGTACAATGAATATCTCCTAAGCATGCACCGTTTAGGAGATATTCACAAATTCTGCAACTGGTGACATCACTGGTGCATGCGCACTGCGCTCTGGATTGAGGGCACACTGAATGTTCCCTTAATCCAAAGCGCTGTGCTGCGATCATGACTCCCATGCACATGTGCAGGAGTGACAACATCGCGGCTCGGCCATTCAAATCGCCAGAGCCTGTGAACCTGGAAGGAAGATCGCCACCACAAAAATAAAAGATATTTCTGCTACTATCTATATTATATAATAATTAATAATAATAATAATAATAATACGATATATCAACAGGGGCTGAGTAATAATGAGCTATTGGAGAATAAGCTAAAGTTCCAAGCAATTAATGTTTCAAACTTATTAGAGTTATATAATATGCTTTTCATATAATCATTAACGCAATAATTGTTTAAAATCCAACCAAGTATCTGCCATTGCAATGTATGTTGTGAGCTACCCCCAGGGCCGAGACAAGGGGTGGGCAGGAGGGGTGGCTGCCCTGGGCACTTTGGTATCATGTGAGGTGGGGGGCGCCACAAGGAGATTGGGGGAGGGGGGAATTTGGGGGGAAGCAGAGTATAAAAATTGTTCTAGGAGGGGAAATTTGGGGGGATGTACTAGGAGTGGTGTTTTAGGAAGATTTGTGTTGGGGGGTATTTGGGAGGTTTGTGCTCGAAGAGGTGATATGGGGGGATTGGTGCTAGTAGGAATGAATGGGTGGTATTTGTGCTAGATGGGGAAATTTGAGCTAAGAGGAGGTTGGGGGGATTTTTGCTAGGAGGAGAATGGGGGGATATGTGCTGTACTCAAAGAGGAAATTTGAGGGACTTGAATGGTAGAAGATTTGTGCTAGGAGGGGTGATTTATCTGGTGGGGGCATTTCAGCAGGGTAAGTGGATTTGTACTGGGAGGAGGGGGAATTTATGCTTAGAGGGAAAGCATGCAGATTAGCGCATTTTTTTTTCATGTTGACACATAATGGTCATGCATCTTGGGGGGGGGGGCGGTTTGGCATGTTTGCCCTAGGCTCTAGATGACCTTGTCCTGGCACTGGCTGCCCCATCAGGAAACAAATAAATACAGCCTGGCTGCCTGCCTCGGACCCCGAGGGCAATAACTATTCCTGGTCCAAGGACAGATTTATTTTTTGATTTTGCTCTATGCAAACTTCTGTAGACTCTATTGTCTAAATTGTAAACGTACAAAGTGTTAATGTAGTATTTTATAACACTGCCCACATTTTGTGAATGACAATAACACATTTAGGAGGTAGGTTGCACAAACTTGGCAGGTACCTAAATTCTATAGCAAGAGCTTTTAGAACAAATCATAAATCCTAAATAGATTTTATTACAGAGCAAAATATTTTTCTTTCTCTGATGATATAAAGACGATGTAATGGTTTTTATATCTCCATGTAGTGTATACATAGAGTAAATAGATTGACTTACAAATTCCATCAATTCTGTCATTGCCTCCTTTTTGGCTAGCTACCAACAAGCGTATGGACTAAAACTAAACTTAAAAAAGACTGTGATTTAATAACTTGCAACTTGGTAATTGAAAAAAATTATATCGGTTAATGATTCCAGGATGACTTACAACAAATTTGCAAGAGTGCAATAAATGAGACTTCAAGATAATCACTGAGTTAAAAGCACTCTGGGAGCTAAGTATTTAAGGTGAACACTAAAGTATTTTCATGATTAATTACTTCAGGAAATAAGAGCAAATATATGTAGCAAACAGGAAAAAACACATTAAATGCTCCAATGCATGACCTTCCAAACTTCACATGCACTGGACTGGGCTCAGACTATTTTTACCTAGTGAAGTGCAAAACATTCAGGTAGCACACATTCATATTTACATGTTTTACTCTACACTACCATCACCGCACTTATTCAGTAAGGCAGTCAAAATAGCAAAGTTTAATATTCTCTAATAACCATGATGACTAATATAACTATCATACCTACTTAAAACTCAAATCATATTGATTGCTGATGGGTACTTCCCTTGAACATTATTATTGCTCTTTATGCTGTCTTTAACACAGTTTTTTTTACTTAAAGTGGATGTAAACCCGATTCATGAAATTTGAGCTGGGCACATATATCTGCAGTGTTTTGTTATCTCTCTTCAAAGCACTATGTCCCGTAGCTGTCTCCTGCTTCCTTCTTCTGTTATCAGCCTGATAACTTCTGATAAGTTCTCCGTCACAGGAGATAAAGTCAGCCTGAGTTTTGTGTTGGGGAGGATGCTATAAATAGATAAGCAGCGAGCTGAACTATTCAACAAACAGTTCTGAAAGTCTCTACATGTAAGTAGAGTATGTGCCTTTCCTACAATCATCTGTCTAAGCTGTATGCCCAAGCTTCACTGCAGTGCTGAACAGGAAGTGAAAATCTCCTAACACGATGTTCACTTTCTAAAGAATATATAAAGCTGAAGACAGCAGATATACATGTAAAACCTACGTAGGGAGATTTGTGTATCATCTGAGGCTGTTCACGTCACTGGGTATATGTAAGGGTTTACATCCACTTTAACCACTTCCCGCCCAGTCAATAGCGAATTGACGTCCGGGAAGTGGTTGCAATATCGATACTGGACGTCATATGACGTCCTGCAGGATATTGCCTTGCGCGCGCCCGCGGGGGCGCGCAGCACGGTGATCGGGGACGGCATGTGTCCCTCGGACACAGCGCTTCCCCGATCACGGTAAACAGCCAATTTCATTGGCTGTTTACCATGTGATCGGCTGTGTCAAAGTCACAGCCGATCACCTGTCAAAACAAACACGGCGGCGCGCTCCGTGCGCGCCGCCACAGGCTTGCAGAGCGGGGATCGGGGAAGGCGAGTGTCCCTTGGACACAGCGCGTCCCCGATCAGAGTAAACAGCCAATGAATTGGCTGTTTACCACGTGACCAGCTGTGTCCAATCACAGCCGGTCACAAATGTAAACAAACTCCACAGGAGTTACTACCTGATCCCTGCTCTCTCCTCACACACCGATCTGTGAGGAGAGAGAAGAGATCAGTAAGTTAGCTCAGTGTAGTTTGTCTACATAAATTTACAGTGCACAACACGCCCCCCCCCATAAAGAGGACCTGTCACACAGCCCAGCACATCAATCAGCCCAGCCAATCAGCCCATCTGTCAATCAGCCCATCTGTCAATCAATCAGCCATCTGTTAATCAATCAGCCCATCTGTCAATCAATCACCCCATCTGTCAATCAATCAACCCATCTGTCAATCAATCAATCAGCCCATCTGTCAATCAATCAGCCCATCTGTCAATCATCTGTCACAGGCCCACCTCCATCGGTACCGCCATTGGCACCGCCACACAGGCTACCAGTACCGCCATCGGTACCAGTACCACCACCAGTACCGCCACCAGGCCCAGCATCTATACTGCCACACAGGCCCGCTACCAGTATCACCACTAGTGCCGCCATCGGTACCACCACCAGTACCACCACCCGTACCACCGTCGGTAGTGCCACCACCACCTGTACCACCACCTGTACCGCCATCGGTACCATCACCACCCGTACCACCACCACCTGTACCGCCATCGGTACCACCACCACCTGTACCGCCATTGGTACCACCACCACCCATACCGCCATCGCTACCACCACCACCCGTACCGCCACCTGTACCGCCATCGGTACCGCCGCCACCACCACCACCCGTACCGCCATCGGTACCACCACCACCTGTACCGCCATTGGTACCACCACCACCCATACCGCCATCGGTACCACCACACAGGCCCACCACTAATACCTCCATCGGTACTACCACACAGACCGCCACCACTACCACCAGCAGTACCATTACACAGGCCCACCAATAAGCACTGCCATAATGTCCCAAAGGGTTTACACACCTGAGGAGGCATATGCCATTCTTGCCATGTCGGATGATGAGAGCAGCGGGGAGCTCCCATTATCCGATTCTGGTTCGGAATACGAGCCAGTGGAGGATAGTGGCTCAGAGTCCGAGTCCCCGGAGGAAACCGTCCCTCCCAAAAGAATGCGATCGGCACCAAGATCAGCACCAAGATCAGCACCAAGATCAGGAGAACTGCCCACCACCAGCAGCGCCATACCCCAGGAAGAGGAGCCCAGTACAAACAATGGAAATGCACGCCCAACCCGAAGAATCCAGCCCCAATCCTACCTTCCCGATGCCCTGGCAAACCCCTTATGGTTGCCTGCCAACTCAGGATCCGCTATCATCCCCCCTTTCACCGCACAGCCAGGTGTGCAGCCCGACACTACAAATTTTTCTAAATTTGATTATTTTTGTTTATTTTTCCCACAAGATTTGCTGCAGAATATAGTGGATCAAACGAATCTGTATGCATCCCAATTTATTGCTGCCAACCCCGATTCTTCCTACGCCCGCATGTTCCAGTGGCGGCGTCTAACATTGGAGGAATTTAAATTATTTTTGGGCCTTATGTTCAATATGGGGCTTACAAAAAAGAACGAAGTCCATTCATATTGGTCCAAACGCCCCATCCAACACATGCCCATATATTCCGCTGTCATGTCCAGGAAAAGATACGACATGATTATGCGCTTTCTCCACTTCAATGACAATTCACAGTGCCCTCCCCGAGATCATCCCAACTACGACAAATTGTACAAGATACGCCCCCTAATCAATGCCTTTTCCCAGCGATTTGAAGAAGTTTTCATCCCAGACCAAAAAATTTGTGTGGACGAGTCCCTCGTACATTTCACCGGCCGACTGCAGTTCAAGCAGTACATACCAAGCAAGAGAGCCAGGTATGGGTTAAAATTAAATAAATTATGTGATCGAGCCACTGGATACGTCTGCAAATTCAGGATCTACGAAGGCAAAGACTCCCAGCTCCAGCCCCGTGATTGCCCCACATATATTGGAACCAGTGGGAAAATTGTCTGGGAGTTGGCATACCCCCTGTTCGGAAAAGGTTACCATTTATATGTTGATAATTATTATACCAGCCTGCCCCTTTTTCGCCACCTTTACAGTAAACAAACCCCGGCCTGCGGTACCTTAAAAAAAAAACGGAAGGGATTCCCACAAAATTTATTGACAAAAAAATTGCGACCTGGAGAATCGGCATCCATGAGGAACGAGGAGGTGTTGGCCATGAAGTGGAGGGACAAGAAAGATGTCCACATCCTCTCTACGATCCACAATGACACCATGGTGGAGATCCCAAGAAGACGCGGCTCCATTGTAAAGCCTGAATGTGTCCACGACTACAATTTGTACATGGGGGGGGGGGGTGGATTTAAACGACCAGATGCTACAGCCCTACTTATCAACCAGAAAGTCCCATTATTGGCACAAAAAAGTTGCGTTTCACCTGTTTCACATGGCCCTTTTTAATTCGTTTGTCTGCTACCAAAAAGCAACTCAAAATCACCGACTCCACTACCTCCAATATATCGAAGATATCATCGATGCCCTCATTTACCAACAAGATCCCGCCCCAGGAAGCATTCGCTCTGATAGTGTGAGTCGGCTTCACGAGCGACACTATCCCTTTAGCATCCCCCCCACAGAATCTGGAAGAAGACGCCAAAAGAAATGCCGTGTATGCAGCAGAGGAGGAGTAAGAAGAGACACCTGCTATTATTGTCCCGATTGTCCCTCCCAACCTGGCCTGTGCATCGGAAATTGCTTCAAAAATTATCATACATCCATTAGTTCCCCTTATTATTAACAGACTGCCACTTCCCTATTTGCCTGCTACCATGTTACTAACTACCTTCCATGTTAATTAACTGACCCTGGCCTGTTTACCGACGATGCCTCTGCCTGCCGATTTAAACCACGTTTCTGACTTCCACGTGTACCGACCTTGGCCTGTTAATCGACCATGTTTTTGCCTGCCACTTGGACTGATCTTTTGGCCATCTACTTTTAGTACACAGGGGTCTCACATATGTGAGGGGCTTCAGAATAGCGTTCTGAGTAGAGAAAACCAGTTTTTCGTTTTCTGTGCTCCAAGAACAGGGTCTGGTTGCCCGGAGGCTTCAAAGCGATTTGGGTGGGAGAAGCCTCTACCCCTGTCCCCCTGGCCCTAAGCTTGATGGTCCTTCCTGCTGCCTGGACCAATAATTTGGCTGTGCTGACCATATTACTGCCTGTAATGACCCATGACATTATGGACCATGTTTCTTCCTGCTGCTTGGACCAATACTTTGGCTGTGTTGACCATATATCTGCCTGCTGCCTCTACTGACTTTGGACAGCATTTCTGCCGGGACACCTCTGCCTGCTACCTGGACCTGTGCTTTGGCTGTGCTCTGGCTGTGCTGACAGTATCTCTGCCTGTGCGAACTATGGACAGTATTCCTGCCTGCTGCCTGGATGATTGCTTTTGCTGTCGCTGACCTCATCCCTGCCTGCTGCCTGGACCGATGCTCTCCTCTGTGGACCACTGCACTTCTAAAACCACAGGTAATCTTTTGTTATTTGGTATGTACCTGCTATGTGTTAGATATATGAAGGGCCTTCAAAAATGTGATCGGTAGTCAGAAAATGATATGTGCAATTAATGCTGCTAGAATGCCTGGAGGTGCTACTTGGATGTTGGGCCTCTGTATGTGGCCAGGCTGTGTAAAAGTCTCAAACATGTGGTATCGCCATACTCAGGAGGAGTAGCAGAATGCATTTTGGGGTGTAATTTTTGCTATGTACATATTATGTGTTAGAAATATCTTATAAATGGACAACTTTGTGTAAAAAAAATGCATTTTCATTTTTTCTCCACATTTTCCAAAACCTTCTGGAAAAAAATGAACCGTTCAAAAGACTCATAATGCTTCATAGATTATACGTTGGGGTGTGTGCTTTCCAAAATGGGGTCATTTTGTGGAAAATTCTATTGTCCTGGTGCTCCAGGGCCTTCAAAATTGTAATAGGTGGTTGAGAAAGGATATGTGCGATTTATGCTTGTAGAACGCCTGAAAGTGCTACTTCAATGTTGGGCCTCTGTATATGGCCAGGCTGTGTAAAAGTCTCACACATGTGGTATCGCTATACTCAGGAGGAGTAGCAGAATGCATTTTGGGGTGTTATTTTTGCTATGTATATGCTATGCGTTAGAAATATCTTATAAATGGACAACTTTGTGTAAAAAAAATGCATTTTCATTTTTTCTCCACATTTTCCAAAACCTTCTGGAAAAAAATGAACCGTTCAAAAGACTCATAATGCTTCATAGATTATACGTTGGGGTGTGTGCTTTCCAAAATGGGGTCATTTTGTGGAAAATTCCATTGTCCTGGTGCTCCAGGGCCTTCAAAAGTGTAATAGGTGGTTGAGAAAGGATATGTGCGATTTATGCTTGTAGAACGCCTGAAAGTGCTACTTCAATGTTGGGCCTCTGTATATGGCCAGGCTGTGTAAAAGTCTCACACATGTGGTATCGCTATACTCAGGAGGAGTAGCAGAATGCATTTTGGGGTGTCATTTTTGCTATGTATATGCTATGCGTTAGAAATATCTTATAAATGGACAACTTTGTGTAAAAAAAATGCATTTTCATTTTTTCTCCACATTTTCCAAAACCTTCTGGAAAAAAATGAACCGTTCAAAAGACTCATAATGCTTCATAGATTATACGTTGGGGTGTGTGCTTTCCAAAATGGGGTCATTTTGTGGAAAATTCCATTGTCCTGGTGCTCCAGGGCCTTCAAAAGTGTAATAGGTGGTTGAGAAAGGATATGTGCGATTTATGCTTGTAGAACGCCTGAAAGTGCTACTTCAATGTTGGGCCTCTGTATGTGGCCAGGCTGTGTAAAAGTCTCACACATGTGGTATCGCTACACTCAGGAGGAGTAGCAGAATGTATTTTGGGGTGTAGTTGCAATTATGCATATGCTGTGTGAGAGAAAAAAACTGTTAATATGACCAGTTTGTGTAAAAAAAAAAAAAAAAATTTAATTTTCCCAAGAATTGTGGGAAAAAAATACAACTTCAAAAAACTCACCACGCCTCTTAATAAATACCTTGGACTGTCTACTTTCCAAAAAGGGGTAATTTTGGGGTATTTGTACTTTCCTCGCTTGTTAGTGTCTCAAGAAATGAGATATCCCTTCAGTACATCAGGCGTGATCAGATGTGATAAATTTTCAGTGATTGCCACCATAGTTTGTAGACTCTATAACTTTCACAAAGACCAAATAATATACACTAATTTGGGTTCATTTTACCAAAGATATGTAGCAGTATACATTTTGGCACAAATTTATGAAGAAAAATTACTTATTTGCAAAATTTTACAATAGAAACTAAAAAAAAGTGTTTTTTTTTAAAAAAAATTGCTGTTTTTTTGCTTATATCGCAAAAAATAAAAAACCCAGTGGCGATTAAATACCACCAAAAGAAAGCTCTATTTGTGAGAAGAAAATTATAAAAATTTTGTTTGGATACAGTGTAGCATGACTAAGTAATTGTCATTCAAAGTGTGAGAGTACTGAAAGCTGAAAATTGGTCTGGGCGGGAAGGTGCATAAGTGCATGGTATTGAAGTGGTTAAAGTGTAACTAAAGGCAACACTTTTTTTCCCATTTTCAATAGAGTAAGAGAGGGTTATAACTAGGGTTGTCCCGATACCACTTTTTTAAGACCGAGTACAAGTACCGATACTTTTTTTCAAGTACTCGCCGATACCGATTACCGATACTTTTATTTAATCTCATGTGACAGTGGCACATGTGTCAGTATTTTTTTTTTTTTTTTTTTTTATTAAATTGTTTTTACAATTTGTTTTTTTATTTTTTACAATTTATTTAATTATTTTTATTTTCTACAATGCTTTCTTTTTTTTAAAGGGGGGGGGGGGGACGTGTCAGTGTGTTTTTTTTATTATTATTATTTTTTACGATTTTTTTTTTTATATTGCAATTTAAAAAAAAAAAATTATCAGCCCTGTTGGGGGGCTATGGTGAGATATCAGGGGTCTTAACAGACCTCTGACATCTCCCATTTAAGACAGGGAAAGGGACTAGGGACACAGATTCCCCAGTCCCTTTCTCAGCAGCCTCCGCTGCACTGATAATGAATGGAGAGAAGACAGCGGCTTCTCTTCATTCATTAACTGAGACATCGTAATCACAGGAGGTTACAATGTTTCAGTTATGTGAATGGACAGAGTCAGTGAACACTGACTCTGTCAATTCAGAAAACTAAGGAGCCGGGTTTACCGGCTCCTACCTCTGCTCTCCACGGAGGGGGAGAAGAGAGGGGGACAGATGCATGGAGGGGGAGAAGAGAGGGGGACGGCAGCACGGAGGGGGAGAAGAGAGGGGGACAGATGCACCGAGGGGGAGAAGAGAGGGGGACGGCAGCACGGAGGGGGAGAAGAGAGGGGGACAGATGCACGGAGGGGGAGAAGAGAGGGGGACAGATGCACGGAGGGGGAGAAGAGAGGGGGACGGCAGCACGGAGGGGGAGAAGAGAAGGGGACAGATGCACGGAGGGGGAGAAGAGAGGGGGACAGATGCACGGAGGGGGAGAAGAGAGGGGGACAGATGCACGGAGGGGGAGAAGAGAGGGGGACAGATGCACAGAGGGGGAGAAGAGAGGGGGACAGATGCACAGAGGGGGACACGGAGAAGAGAGGGGGACACGGAGCAGCATGGAGGGGGACAGCAGCATTGAGAAGGACGGATGGGGACTGGAGGAGGATGGGGGACAGTCAGCGGTGATCGTGTGTGGGAGAGAAGCACCGATCACAGCTGAAAGCCGCGGTGGGGGGGGGGGGGAGTTTGAGAGAGAGGACCAGCTGTCAGACTTTTAAATCTATACAGGGTGATCAGTGCTTGTAACTCTCCCACCGCACTGATCACCCTGACTGCCCAGGTATCGGGTGAAGCATTGGAGCATTTGCCCCGAGTACCAGTACTCTGGCAAATGCTCGGTATTGCCATCTGTGTCCCGTAGGGAAGATTTCCCTTCACTTCATGTCCCATAACCAAAACAGGTAGCGTGTGAGGGAGTCACCACGGTCACCAGAACTAGTGTCCCCATTGGAAGATTTGCCCTCTATTACTGTTCCGTTGTCAACCTAAAATTTGAAATATTCATTTACTTTCACTTTGCATGATAACAGTAAGCAGGACAAAACTAGAGGGTGAATCTTCCTAATGGAGGCACAGACAACAATAAAAACTGACAGCCCTAATCCCTTTCCACTCCAAAACTAAAAAAAAAAAAAGTTTTGCCTTTAGTTACACTTTAACCACTTTAGCCCCGGAAGGTTTTACCACCTTAATGACTGAGCCATTTTTTGAGATACAGCACTGCGTTACTTTAACTGACAATTGCGCAGTCGTGTGATGCTGTACCCAAATAAAATTGATGTTCTTTTTTCCCACAAATAGAGCTTTCTTTTGGTGGTATTTGATCACCTCTGCGGTTTTTATTTTTTGTGCTATAAACGAAAAAAGACAGACAATTTTGAAAAAAAAAAAATCAATATACTTTCTGCTTTAATACATATCCCCAAAAAAATGTAAAAATCTAATTTCTTAATCAATTAAGGCCAATATGTATTATTATACATATTTTTGGTAAATAAAAAAAATCCCAATAAGCATATATTGATTGGTTTGTGTAAAAGGTATAGCGTCTACAAAATAGGGTATAGATTTATGGACTTTTAATAATTTTTTACGTTTTTACTGGTAATGGCAGCGATCCACGATTTTTAGCGGGACTGCGACATTGCAGCGGACAAATTTGACACTAAGTGACTTTCTAGGGACCAGTGACACCAATACAGTGATCAGTGCTAAAAAAAAATGCACGGTTACTGTATAAATTACACTGACAGGGAAGGGGTTAACATCAGGGGCGATCAAAGGGTTAACTGCGTTCCCTGGTTGTGTCTTCTAACTGTGTGGGGGATGGACTGACAGGAAAAACACAGAGATCGACGTTCCTGCTTACAAGGAACAGAAAATCTCAGTGTACTTCCCTGTCAGAATGGGGATCTACCTTGTTTACATAGGCAGATCCCCGTTCTGCCTCTCTGTGGAGCGTTCACGGGTGGCCAGTGGACATCAGGTCTGCTGGACCTGCTGATTGGCTCCCGCTCTGTGCAGTGGGCGTGCGTGAGCGCCCACAGTACCTATTGCGCAAAATGACGTACAGGTATCTATTGCACGAAATGACGTGCGGTGGGCGGTTTTTAAGTGGTAATGTGAACCTCTCAGACATTTTACACATTTTAAAGCAAAGATTTGTCCCAATCGATCCTGTGGCTGAAGACAACTCCTCAGTGACAGGATTGATAAAGGACAGCTCACTTGGACAAAAAGATGACACTCCCTTGTTTAAATGTGGCTCTCGCGCTATCACTTTAAATAGTGTAGCTTAACTGCTGCAAACACCGGTTAGTAAATCCGTGAGTAAAAGAAGTACAGGCATACCCCACTTTTAAGTACACAATGGGACCAGAGCATGTATGTAAAACGAAAATGTACTTAAAGTGAAACAATACCTTTTTTCACTTCTAGGGTGTAGTGGGGGGGTCAGGGGCTGTAGTGGGGGGGTCAGGGGCTGTAGTGGGGGTGTCAGGAGCTGTAGTTGAGGTCTCAGGGGCTGTAGTGGGGGTGTCAGGGGCACACTGGAACAGGGTGGGCTATGCTCTCGGAGCTTCAGCTCCTTCTACTGCGGCTGCAAAATGTTTGTACAGTACTTGTGAGGCACTTTACATACACTCGGGGGTATGTCCTTACTCGCGAGTGTATGTAAAGTGAGTGTACTTAAAGCGGGGTATGCCTGTACAATGAGTGATGATGTTGCGCTGTCCAGTGACCAATGTATCAAAAGAACATGTGACATAAGTAAATAAATAAATAAATGTCCAATAGCATATAATCAAATGGCATAATATATAAAAAAGTGCAAAGTGACCACAATTGTGCCAAGAGGGAATGTGCAGTGATAAGTTAATATATATAACACAATATAGTCCAAAATAAAGTCACAGCAGTGTCAAAAATGGTGACAGAGGTAAGTGAACTATCTCTTCTAACCAATAGGTGACACCTCAGTGCTCTCTAGTAGTTCACCTAACTGCTGTAAGGTAACAGCATTTAGATACACAGATCTTCCTCTAGGGATCAATATGTCGACACCGACCTCCATAGATATTATTGGTTTGGGAGTCCTTAGGGTCAGGGGAACTTCCTCTCTGGGAATCCTAGGGATCCTACCTGATACTCCCCTGCGTGTCTCCTCAGTATTAGAATATAAGGAAGGAATCTCCAATAGTGTAGTACGTTGTAAAAAGGGTTTATTTAAAACAGCTACATATTTACTCACATTAAAAACTGTAAAAAAAGGGAAAACATACAGTAATCCACGAGTGCAGAGCACGACCGTTGCCCAATCCCGGCGCGTATCATCACACCATGTGACTTCATCAGGGGATCCCTGATGAAGTCACGAGGTGCGACGATGGTGAGGACGTGCTCGGTGCTCGTGGATTACTGTTTGTCTTCCCTTTTTTCACAGTTTTTAATGTGAGTAAATATCTAGCTGTTTTAAATAAACCATTTTTACACTATTGGAGATTCCTTCCTTATATTCTAATATTGAGGAGACACGGAGGAGAGTATCGTGTAGGATGCCCAGGATTTCCAGAGAGGAATTTCCCCTGACCCTAAGGACTTCCAAGCCAATAATATCTACTGAGGCGGGTGGAGACATATGGATCCCTAAAGGAAGATCTGTGTATCTAAATGCTGTTACCTTACAGCAGTGAGGTGAGCTACTAGAGAGCAGTGAGATGTTCCCTTGTTGCCACCTTGTTAGTTAGGGACATTTGAAAGCAATCTGGGCCAGCAAGGGAGTGACTCCATAGAGGTGAGTGGAATGCTCTTTTATGCCCCTTGCACACTGGGGCGGGGAGGTGCGCTGGCGGTATAGCGGCGCTATTTTTAGCGCCGCTATACCGTCGGATTTGCTGCGATATTTGGCCGCTAGCGGTGCGGTTTTAACCCCCGCTAGCGTCCGAGAAAGGGTCAAAACCGCCCGCAAACCGCTGCTGTAGGTTTGCGGGCGGTATAGCCGTGGTGTCCCATTGATTTCAATGGGAAGGAGCTGTAAAGGAGCGGTATACACACCACTCCTTCACCACTCCAAAGATGCTGCTTGCAGGAGTTTTTTTTTCCTCCCGCCAGTGCATCGCCTCAGTGTGAAAGCCCTTGGGCTTTCACATTGAGAATGCTGGGGCAGGATTATTTCAGGCATTATTTATGCGCTATTTTTAGCGCTAAAACGCCTGAAATACGCCTCAGTGTGAAAGGGGCCTAAGGCAAATCCGGCGCTATACCGCCAGCGCACCTCCCCGCCCCAGTGTGACAGGGGCCTTAGGCATTCTGCGTCTGGCGATGTGCCACCAGCATAAAAGCAGTATAAAAGTATCTGCTATGACTTTTATTAGTCTGAAATCCCTTCTTGGTTGACCTCTGTGATTTCGTTTCACTTTGCAGCCTGGGACTTGACTTTTCTAACTTCTGTGCTATTCCACACAGACCTACCTGCATCCAGTCCAATACCAGCACCTTCAATGTTCACTGAAGTGCACTCACTGGGAAGGTAGAACTTGGGCAACCTGGTGAGTCTTAGCCCAGAATTTAATAAAGTTCGGTCCCTCGCAACAAACAATTACCTAAATCAGAGAGTTGCACAAATGAGGGATTCTATCTAATAAAGGTAATAACAGGCAACTTGCTTACCTAAATATATTTGAGACATTTTAGTTTTAAAGAAGAAGTATGTCATTTTTAATTATCCCATTGCTTCAGCTTGAAAGCTGGAAATCACTGTAGTAAAGGCACTTCAGTGATCTCCACCAGCTTCTGGGTCCCGTGACGAGAATGCCAAAGCATTCTCTAAATAGGTGAATAGGTGGAGAGTGTTACATCACCGCCCAACCTCTCCAAATTGTCCAATCAGACAATGCTTTGCATTCACTGAGAAAGTGAAAAGTGATCTTTGAATTGTAGTTGTGCCGAGTAGCCAACCTCCTGTGTTCACAATGCAGCAGTACAACCATTCTGCATGAGACCTGGATGCTAGTGGGGATTACTGGAGTAGCAGTGTCTGCTACATAGATTTTCAGCTTCCAGAGAGATCCCACAGGTATGGTATATACATAGTTACATTGGTCCAAGCTGGAGTTTCATGCACCGAGACTAAATTCCCAGTGTGAATGGGGCACACAAAACTTTTGCTGAAAAACAATATATACACTGTAATTGATACTGAAATACCAGTTTTTGACAATTAGTGCTAAAATAGCTGCTGACAGCAGTTCTGCTACATAGATTGGTTCAGCAGGTGCCATCAGCTTCATGCTTGGGTGTGCTCTCAGTTAGCAAGGACTCAAGAATGTACACGATTCTCTATGATGTTCTAGACTCTTAACTGGTTTAAGAGATGACAGGTTCAATTTATATATTTATAACTGACTGAGCAATATTTGGGGATGGAGTCTAGAACTTCAGCAAACTTATTCTTGCACTGCATTAAGCAATGCTTACTCTATGTGTAAAGCTCAGTAATCCACAGAAATCTGTCAGTCCTGATGTACTTTGGTCAGGTTAATTAACAAATGTTTTCTAATTGGTCATTATGCATTTCTAAACTCAGAATTTTCTTATACTGACAGATGTGGAAGAGGGTGCTGCAGACCTTGATTAGAATAGCAGTGACTGACAAACTGTAACATACTTATAGGGGGATTGTGTGTTGCCTTGTGCTGACACTTGTGCCCCAGACAGAATTTTCTCCAACACCAAGACATCTTGATCATGTTCTTTAAGCCTCACTGTATTTGCTTCAACATCCTATCAGAATGAGAATAAAAATAAAAGATATTATTATTTAAAAAAAAGCCCCCCCCCCCCCCCCCATCTCCTTTTTGTTGTTATTTTGGCTAGGTAGGTAAAAGTAATGGTAATATTCAAGAGCAGAGCTGCACAGGAACAACATTTGGTAAAAATATACAAGCATACCCCACTTTTAAGTACACAATGGGGTTTATTTACTAAAGCTGGAAAGTGCAAAATCAGGCTCACTTCTGCATAGAAACGAATGAGCTAGAAAACCCCAGCTTGTTCAATTAGGCTTTGGTAATAAAACCTGGAAGCTCATTGGTTTCTATGCAAACGTGAGCCTGATTTTGCACTTTCCAGCTATAGTAAATTAATCCCATTGTGTGCTTAAAAGTGGGGTATGCCTGTACCTAGGCCACTGAGGTTAAGCTTTCCTTCCTTCTTAACATGACCTATGACACTTGTTATCGCTTACTGGCCTCAGGCAGAATTTGGCTACAACTATTAAAATAGGTGACACCGTTAGACCTGGTTTATGACCAGCTCTCTTCTGCCGGCTCAGGCCTGACATGGGTTTTAATCTCTCTCTCTACCCTATTCAAAAATAAAAATAAAAAGGCTGGACGAACACGTTGAACTCTATTATTGAGATCTCTGTGCCTCAGCGTTCCAGTGTGTACACACTTGCTATGGCCATTATGATGGGGTCTCACTCTACCTGTTGGATTTGTTATTTATTTTATATAACACAAGAGGTGTTGCTGGTACATGCAAAGAAAGTCTGGAACATCTAAACCTTCAAGAAGGACAGAAGTCTGATGTAATGGTAGGGGGCCCATTCTATTTAAATATCTGAGACAAATAAGAGGATGTCAGGGGCTACATTAGCCCTGAACTTTTTTGTTGACTAAACATTTATTCAATTGAATATACACATTAAGGTGCCAAACTACACAGTTAACATTGACCGTTAATACCAACCCTCAGGATTCGGTTAAAGTCCTCTTTGTCCACTCGCAGAAAGTGGCAGTTGTCTTCCCGTAGAACTATAGACGCTGCCCGAGGTGCATCATTCACTAAAGCCAACTTTCCAAAGTCATCTCCTTCATGAAGGGTACATACCACACCCTGAGAAAGACACAGAAAAAAAGTGCAAACTTCCCATTAATAAAAGCCTTTACATGCAATGGTTGATTGCATTTAGTTTCCCTTTAGAAAGTATCGTCTCCACGACACTTTGTTGGCCTATTATACTAAAGTTTATGTGTGCAATTGCCAGTGTATGGACAAGCAAATTGTGTGCTCACTGAACTTTCTATGAGTCCATGATGTGTGCAGAAACATGCACACATATACTGTATATAAATATGTAGAATAACTAACAAGGGTAGTTCGCTATAGAATATATGCTCCAGCATTTGAATGTAGTGCTCCTGGAATCCATGTTACCTCGTTGTGCACCAACTTTCATACACAGGCTAAAGTGAACATACAATTTAAAATGGGTAATTTGCTATAGAACAGATTAAGCATGGCATATCTAAAACAGAAATTAAATTTTCTCTGGGTTTGTCTGATCACTGTTAACCATTCATTTTAAACATTTTAAACAACAATGGGGCACTCTTCCTTCCACTGACACCAACAATGGGGTTCTCTTCCTCCCACTGACACCGAAAATGGGCCACTCTTCCTCCCACTGACACAAATGATGGGGTACTATTTTTCCCACTGACACAAACAATGGGGCACACTTCCTCCCACTGACACCGACAATGGACCACTCTTTCTCCCACTGACACAAATGATGGGGTACTTTTTTTCCCACTGACACAAACGATAGGGCATTGTTACTGATGCCAAGACATTTTCTACTCTCACTGGCCACTAGTCTGGCCCCATAAAATCTAAAGGACAATAAACAGGCCCTTTGTTTAGAAAGTTTGGAGACCCCTGGTTTAAAAAGAACAGAAAAACATTCCACATCCACTGGTCTGGTAATAATAAAATAAAGGCTAGCCACAGATGACATTTTTTTTTGTCTAGACTGAAGAAGATTTAATGAGTTTCCACAATACTCAGGTCATTTTACATACAGAAAAGAAACACACATAAAATGACAGGACATCATTTCAACAACATCAAACAATTTCCAGAGAATTTTTATTTTATTTTATAATAGCTAAATTTGCATGTTTACAAGTCTTTACAATTTTTTGCTCATCCATTCTTTGCACGGATAGTAACATTTTTGCTGTATTGGTCAAAAAACTTTTTTGTTCATGGATAACCCTTTTACATTTGCATCACTGTCTACTTGAACCAGTTAGTCTTCCAAAAGGAGAACAAATTACTTGCGATAATCTTCTGGCTAACACATCTTTGGTATCAAGTAACACTTAAGCAGCACCTGCTTGTCCTAAACTACTGCTGTTCTCTAGTATAGTGGTGGATTTATTTCACTTGTAGTGATAGGCAGCTATAAGTGATGGCAACCACAAATACCAAACTGTAGAAAGGAAAGTGTCTATGTTGCCAGCAGTAGCCAATCAGATTCCAAATATCATCTTCCGAATACAAGATAGATAATGAGCCTAACGTCTGATTCATGGCATTATTTCAGTACATCTTTTAATAAAGAGACATGACAATTTATAATTTTTTTAAGCTTGCACTATTGATACTGTAATGGTGTACTATTTACTATTATTTAACTATTTATTATTAATTAACAAAACTAGAATATCCTTTCCAAAGTACAAAATCTACCACATTTTCAGCCTGTGTGATTTTTTTAAATCTTACCCAATATCTTCTAGCATGCATGCAATGGTCTCAAAGCACACTTGGGCTCGGACACAGAATAGTTTTAAATGAAGTGGCCCTAACGCATACATTTGCTAGCATAGAAAAAGAGAAAGTACCTTGCCATAGATGACCACGTTGACAGATCCTCTTAATATGATATACCATGAAGTCCCTTCTTCACCCTGGTTAAATACTGCAAATGGGAATCTCGTTAATTAAATGAATACTTATTCAGGTAAAATGAGAAACAAAAATTAACCCAGTCAACCTGCAGCTAGCATTTGCAAAATTAGAACTCCCCATTCCAAGGTGAAAGATTTTATCCACAAACCATCTTTATCTAAGGCTTAACTACTCCAAAACATTTGGTGCATGCCAGCTTAGAGAACCTGTCTGAAAGCATACCAATTTTCCATCTGGCACAATAGGAGGTATCAGATATATCAATTAAAATAAAATAAAAACCAACAGCCCTAAATTAGGTCTTTAAAAAGGGAAAGCAAAGTGTCTTTTTTGAGTTATTATTGTAATGTTAACCTTTAAAGTATTTTGGTGTAACTTTCATATTGCTGCATGCTTTTCATTCTATATTTTTGTTACTATAGTGTATAGTATATATTGTATAGTGTATATAGTATATTATAGTATATTATAGTGTAGCGGGTATGTACTTTCCCGGGTGTAATTTGAACTCGGCAGAGACATTAGTGATGTGTAATTCCCTGCAGCCCAGCAGGTGGCGCTGTCGCCCTGGGCTGGGGTTGAATCATTGCTGTGTGTCGTGCCTCCTTTTTGTCCTTCCTTGGCAGCGGTATGTTGGGGCGGGGAACCCGCCGTGCTTGCCGGGAGAGGGTATAAAGGGGCCGGTCATCTTTGTCACGGGGTCGAGTCCCAGGCACCTTCAGCCTGCGGGCGGTGGTTCGTGTCGGTTCTCTAGGCTGGCCTAGGCCTAGAGGACAGTCGGAGGTCATGTTCCATCCCAGGCACCTTTGGCCTGGGGTGAGGTACTCGGATGGAGGTCTGGAGCTCAGTGCCCAACACTGAGTTCCGCAAGGGAAGGAGATCCTAGGGAACCCCGGGAGTGGGTACCCGAATCCGAAAGGCGTAATGGACCGGGGGGAGCTCCTCACTTGAAGACCTGGTGCAGCATATTGCCAGTGACGGGTGAGCCTCTCATCGGAGACCGCTTGGAAGGAAATCCCCCCTTGCTCGGAGACTGCAACCCACTTTCAGGAAGGAAAGTGCAGAACTCATTGTGTCTGGGCCTATTCGCATCCACACCTCCTTTTCTGTTCTGTTTCTACAAGGGAGTTCAACTGATTGTGTTCATTCGAGAAGAATAAAGGAGTGTTGAACTTTAATGGTGTGAGGCTCATTTCCTGACAGACATTGTTCAAGGTAAATCTTGTTGGAGGCTCCAGGTGCACAGCACTGACCCGAAGGTAAAGGAACTTTGCTTGTACCACACTGACACATGTGGTGGAAGCCAGGCGTGGTGTCCCCGCTCCCTTCCCCTCTAAGGTACCCCTAGACAAGAGAAGAGACGAGCTGAAGACAAAGAGGGGAGTGAGGAGGGCGCTACAAAAGTATATAGTATATAGTGTATACTGTATAGTATTTTTAGTTCAATCTCAATTTTATTGTATCAAAGAAAAAACACGATAACGAAACATACATCAGTACAAAGATGAGTATGCCGTAGGTCGTAGGATGATATCTATTACATAGAAAACTTACACAAGGATAAAATATACTATACATCGATGAACATACAGTATCTCACAAAAGTGAGTACACCCCTCACATTTTTGTAAATATTTTATTATATTTACAGGGCAGTATTTCAAGATAATGACCCCAAACACACCCCCAAGATGACCACTGCCTTGCTATAGCTTATATCTTTTCATGTGACAACATGAAGAAATGACACTTTGCTACAATGTAAAGTAGTGAGTGTACAGCTTGTATAATAGTGTAAATTTGCTGTCCCCTCAAAATAACTCAACACACAACCATTAATATCTAAACTGCTGGCAACAAAAGTGAGTACACCCCTAAGTTAAAATGTCCAAATTGGGCCCAAAGTGTCAATATTTTGTGTGGCCATGATTATTTTCCAGCACTGCCTTAACCCTCTTGGGCATGGAGTTCACCAGAGCGTCACAGTTTGCCACTGGAGTCCTCTTCCACTCCTCCATGACGACATCACAGAGCTGGTGGATGTTGGAGACCTTGCACTTCTCCACCTTCCGTTTGAGGATGCCCCACAGATGCTCAATAGGGTTTAGGTCTGGAGACATGCTTGGCCAGTCCAACACCTTTACCCTCAGCTTCTTTAGCAAGGCAGTGGTCATCTTGGGGGTGTGTTTGGGGTCATTATCTTGAAATACTGCCCTGTGGCCCAGTTTCCAAAGGGAGGGGATCATACTCTGCTTCAGTATGTCACAGTACATGTCGGCATTCATGGTTCCCTCAATGAACTGTAGCTCCCCAGTGCCGGCAGCACTCATGCAGCCCCAGACCATGACACTCCCACCACCATGCTTGACTGTAGGCAAGACACACTTGTCTTTGTACTCCTCACCTGGTTGCCGTCACACACACTTGACACCATCTGAACCAAAAAAGTTTATCTTGGTCTCATCTGACCACAGGACATGGTTCCAGTAATCCATGTCTTTAGTCTGCTAGTCTTCAGAAAACTGTTTGCAGGCTTTCTTGTGCATCACCTTTAGAAGAGGCTTCCTTCTGGGACGACAGCCATGCAAACCAATTTGATGCAGTGTGTGGCGTATGGTCTGAGCACTGACAGGCTGACCCCGCACCCTTTCAACCTCTGCAGCAATTTTGGCAGCACTCATAAGTCTATTTTCCAAAGACAACCTCTGGATGTGACGCTAAGCATGTGCACTCAACTTCTTTGGTCGAACATGGCAAGGTCTGTTCTGAGTGGAACCTGTCCTGTTAAACTGCTATATGGTCTTGGCCACCTTGCTGCAGCTCAGTTTCAGGGTCTTGGCAATCTTCTTATAGCTTTGGCCATCTTAATGTAGAGCAAAAAAAAAATGTTTCGATCCTCAGAGAGTTCTTTGTCATGAGGTGCAATGTTGAACTTCCAGTGACCAGTATGAGAGCGTGAGAGCGATAACACCAAATTTAACACACCTGCACCCTATTCACACCTGATATATTGTAACACTAACAAGTCACATGCCCCCGGGGAGGGAGAATGGCTAATTGGACCCAATTTGGTCATTTTCACATAGCGGTGTACTCACTTTTGTTGCCAGCGGTTCAAACATTAATGGCTGTGTGTTAAGCTATTTTGAGGGGACAGCAAATTTACACTGTTATACAAGCTGTACAATCACTACTTTACATTGTAGCAAAGTGTTATTTCTTCAGTGATGTCACATGAAGAAATATTTACAAAAATGTGAGGGGTGTACTCACATTTGTGAGATACTGTAGATTAAGGCCTACTGCAGCAGCCAACAGTTTTCAAATAAATTTTTAGGGTAATATCTAGGTGTATTAAAACACACTAAATATGAATAGCGGATAACCTACGGTAGTTGATTTAACATTTAAGAAAAATGTTGTAGGAAGCTCTAAGTTGAAGAGCATAATGATGATACTTTATTTTATGACAGCGATAAAGAGTAAACAATTAAGCCCTGTACACACGATCGGTTTGACTGATGAAAACCGTCCGATGGATGGTTTTCATCAGACCAACCAATCGTGTATGGGACCCATCGGTCTTTTTTCCATCGGTTTTAAAAAATAGAACATGTTTTAAATTTTTCCGATGGATAAAAAAACGATCGAAAACTCCGATCGTCTATGGGCAAGTCCATCGGATCAAAAACCCACGCATGCTCAGAATCAAGTCGACGCATGCTCAGAAGCATTAAACTTCATTTTTCTCGGCTCATCGGAGTGTTTTACGTCACCGCGTTTGGAACGGTCGGTTTTTTGACTGATGGTGCGTGGGCAAGACTGATGAAAAACAGTTTCATCGGATTTCCGATGGACAAATCCATCGGACGAAAATCCATAAGTTATCCGATCGTGTGTACGGGGCTTCAGGGAAAGAAAGGCAGGAAGGACAAGAGCACAGAGTATAATTTAGAAGCCAAAGAAATGTTTTTTGTAAACTTTGTCATGGCCCAGAAGGGGTAATCATATGATCACCCGAGGCCCAGATGATATAGTCGGACGAGTATCAGAAAAAAAAAAGAAGAGGTCCAGGTTAGCGAAAACTGTTCCTCTCTATCAGTTTCCTGTGCCAACAGCCGATCAAGGTCTCTGATTCCAACTTCCATGGACCACTCCCCGAGGGAAGGCACGTCGGTCGTCTTCCAATGGCGAGGTATGACTATTCTAGCTGCAGATAAGAAATGTTGAAGGACGTCTTTTTTAATGGATTTGAAGGATCCGGGAAGCATTGATATGAGAGCTATTTCAGGTGTGGGTTGTATGGAGGTCGCCCTCAATTTGCAGTAAAGTTCAAAGATATGCTGCAAGAAGGATCTGATAGGGGGGCATTCCCACCAAATGTGGATCATAGTACCCTTGGAGGAACCACAGCGCCAACAAGTATCAGGTGTGGTACGGTTAAAATGATGAATAACCGAAGGGCACCTATACCATCTAGTGTAGTGGTAACCTTAAATCCCATTTCCTGGTGTTTAGTGGCTAAAGAAAGTTTATGGGTTAAGGTGAAACATTTCAGCCAGTCAGAAGGGGGAATAGGATGATGAAGCTCTGATTCCCAGGCCTGTGCGTAAGAGGGTAAATCAGGGGATGACGCTGACAAGTGATTTGTATTTTAATCACTATTGGGCCCACTCTTTTTATCTGCAATCACTCAGCCTCCCTGCTTAATTGCTGAGCTATCAGACAGTGCTTGAGAGTGCTTGTTTTGATCAAATTAGTGGACTCATAGGGAATGATTTACTAAAAGAGTAAAACATTTTTACCTAGCAAATTAAATGTTCACTTTGCAAAGGTTAAATTGCTAAGTGAATGTTAGTAAATAAGATGAACCTGTTTTCACTATAGGTACCATGTGTGAGGGTAATTAAAAAAAAAAAAAAAACAGGCTTCTTTCTTTGTACATGGTTGGATATTTAAAGCGGAGTTCCACCCAAATTTGGAACTTCCGCTTTATCCACTCCTCACCCCCTTACATGCCACATTTGGCATGTAATTTTTTTGGGGGGGGAGTGGGGGCTTCAGTAGGAGTGGGACTTCCTGTCCCACTTCCTCTTTCCGCCCTGGGCTCGCCTAGGCGATACGTCACATCGCCTTGTGGCGGCCCCTCCCTGTAGGCGATCACCTGGGACTTGACAGGTCCCAGGCGATCGCCTGTCCATTCAGAGAGCGCTGCGCCGTTCGCGCATGCGCAGTGAGTGCCCGGCCTTGAAGCCGAAAGCTGTCATGGCCGGGTGCCCACACAATGAATGGAGGCGCCGGCGGAGAAGGGGGTAGAGGAGCGGAGCTCCAGACGGCGCGTCGCTGGACAGTGGAACAGGTAAGTGTATGTTTATTAAAAGCCAGCAGCTACAATTTTTGTAGCTGCTGACTTTTAATAAACATAAAAAAAGGCTGGAACTCCCCTTTAAAGTAAACATGGAATAACAGAAAGAGACCCTGCATGTGTATTGGCTATATACAGCTTCCCCTATGTACATTCATTTTGATAAAAAAATCATTTTACATCTTGTATTGAATTCTAATAATATACTTACAAACTGTTCCTGCTTTGGGATGAGATTCAAATATTAAAAATCCAGCCAATTCCCGTTTAACCTTAATGAAAAAAGAAACAAAAAGATCACTTAGCAATTAAAAATGACAAATATCCCCCCAAATTAAAGTCTAATTAAATAAATATTTTTTTTTTATTCTGGATAGAGTGCCTAAGGATAAGAACAGTTGTCAGTTTTTATTGCTGTCTGTGCCCCCATTAACGAGATTCACCCTCTTCAACTGTCCTGTTTACCTGTTTATCATTGAAAGTGAAAGTAAAGAAAATCCAAAATTTTGGGTTGTCCCCAGAAAAGTCATAGAGAGGAAATCTTCCACAGGGCACACTAGTTCTGGTGACCTGGAGGTCCTCAAGGAATTCCCTTAAATTGCAAGGATTTCCTATCACTTCCTGCTTGGCTATGGGACAGGAAGTGAAGGGAAATCTCCAAAATAGGACAGAGATGGAAAAAACTTTTTTTTTTTTGCCTTATCCAAAAGGAGAAAAAAAGTTTTGCCTATAATTGTACTTTAATGCCGCGTACACACGATCGGAATTTCCGACAACAAAACCGCGTTTTTTTTTCCGACGGATTTTCCCTCAAACTTGTCTTGCGTACACACGGTCACACAAATGTTGTCGGAAATTCCGATCACCAAGAACGCGGTGACATACAACACTACAACGAGCCGAGAAAAATTAAGTTCAATGATTCTGAGCATGCGTCGAATTGATTCCGAGCATGCGTAGGATTTTTGTGCGTCGGAATTGGATACACACAGTCGGAAAAATTGAGAACCAGCTCTCAATCATTTGTTGTCGGAAATTCCAACGGCAAATGTCCGATGGAGCCTACACACGGTCGGGATATCCGACCAAAAGCTCACATCGAACATTTGTTGTCGGAAATTCCAATCTTGTGTACGTGGCATAAGAATGGATTTTAAAAGCAAAAACACAAATAATTTAAAATATACAAAAATGTTCCAAGACAAAGTGACTTACTGTGGTGGAGAGGTGAGATAAGGCTTTAATGTGAATAAGTTCTTCGAAAATAATTTCCAGATCATCAGCAGTCCTCTGACCTGGTCTGCGCAATAGAGGATATAGATGTTATCTTCTACAACATACAGTACAGCCAATTAAAGACTTCATTCTTCAATAGCATAGCAGTAAGAAACTGAAGGTAATTAATTAAATGTTAAAAAAATGGGTTTCATTTGACTGGCTAGCCACTAATCTGAAACAAACACATACACCTTTACACTATTAAATTTAATGCTTGCTTCGTAGTTATTTGGCAATTTGCATGTCATCCGCTATGTCAACCCATGTGCTACTCCCCTCTGGGATATTCTGTGGGACAGTTGTAGCTTACATAGAACTTTTATTTTATTTTTGACAGTGGAACTGAATAGCGGAGGAGTGAAAAAATGGTAGGTAAAGACACTGTTGGACCACCTAGATGCAGCACCATCTAGTAAATGCGGGAACCGCATGTGGATCTCTGTGAGCATATTGGTGCATACTAGGCTAATGGCCTTGTATCTTGAGGACATCATATCTATACATTCTCTCAGTCCACTGGCCCCTTTGGTATCCTGTAATGCTATTTGGCTTCATTTCAGTCTCCTAACATTGTAAATCTACTACATCTTGTGTACTATCCAATGGCACATACAAGATTTGGACCTTACCACTTACTTTGAGGTCTCCTTCCCTCATCTGCCTGCCCAGGGGTTGTTTTATTGATGTCTCTGCTTGCCAGAACAGGTGCTATGCTGTTTTCATGAGCCCTGATGAAGCTACGTTTGGCAAAACGTGTTGGCACATGAAGACCCTCGTCACCAGCTCTTATAATTGTGACGCCTTATTATATGAAAGCATATTATGTATTTTGTTGGCACCTGTATATGTTGCTTTTAAATACATACTACATATCTTGCCCTCTGACGAAAGTGATTGACAGAAACGCCGCGTCAGGGCGTCGCTACGCAGCAACCCATTCGGTCGGCAGCTCCTCGCCTCTCCTTCCCGGGAACACCGCGGGAGCGGTGACAGGTTAGTCGGGAGTAGACGACTATGATGGTATCGTTGTTACATGCCCTATATTTATGCACATAATGTGAGTGTTTTATCGTGAGAATTTTTATCAATAAATGAGTGTTGTACGGTATCACACTATGTGGAACTCTTTTGTTTATGGCTCATGACGAGCATAATACAGATAGAAATGCCTAGTATCCTGTGACTATCTCCTTGGACTGACAGGCTTGCCTTACACACCAGTGCAATCTGGTAAATGGATTTCCCATAGGGCGTGAACACAAAGTGGTGTGGTGGAGGAAATCCTATCAAGCTGGAATGAGTGTTTATACCTTCCTATTTGGATGATTTATATCACAGTCACCCCTTTTTTATGTATCTTTTTTTATGGACTGTTCACCAAGTGAATCACCATATTTTAAAGGGACTTGAAGCTTATATTCTGCTAATTTCTCCGGATTTCATATATACATGTTTTATACATTTATTAAGTTTTATTCTTGATAGTTTTAATAGCGCTGCTATTGTTGTAGTATTATTACTTTGACATATTTTTGATACAATTTCTTTACATTATAGTAGCTGCTTTACTTTGTTTTTTAACCACTTAAGCCCCGGACCAATATGCAGCATAAAGACCAGGCCCCTTTTTGCGATTCGGCACTGCGTCGCTTTAACTGACAATTGCGCGGTCGTGCGACGTGGCTCCCAAACAAAATTGATGTCCTTTTTTTCCCCACAAATAGAGCTTTCTTTTGGTGGTATTTGATCACCGCTGCGGTTTTTATTTTTTGCGCTATAAACAAAAATAGAGCGACAATTTTGAAAATAATTCAATATTTTTTACTTTTTGCTATAAGAAATATCCCCCAAAAATATATAAAAAAACATATTTTTTCCTCAGTTTAGGCTGATACGTATTCTTCTACATATTTTTGTTTAAAAAAATCGCAATCGCCGTTTATTGATTGGTTTGTGCAAAAGTTATAGCGTTTACAAAATAGGGGGTAGTTTTATGGCATTTTTCTAAAAAATTTTTTTTTACTAGTAATGGCGGCGATCAGCGATTTTTTTTCGTGACTGCGACATTATGGCGGACACATCGGACACTTTTGACACATTTTTGGGACCATTGTCATTTTTACAGCGATCAGTGCAATAAAAATGCACTGGTTACTGTAAAAATGACACTGGCAGTGAAGGGGTTAACCACTAGGGGCGCTGAAGGGGTTAAGTGTGCCTAAGGGTACGAGTGACACGTCACTGATCTCCGCTCTGATTACACAGAGTGGAGATCGGTGACAGTGTCAGTAGACGAGCGGGGAGATGTTGTGTTTACACTAACATCTCCCAGCTCCATCCCTCCGTGAGACGATCGCGGAGATCCCCGTGGCGATCAAGTCTGTGGGACCCGTGGACAGACTCACGGGGATGACTGCAGGGTCGCGAGCGTGCCGCACAAGGCAGGCAGTTAAAGGGGACGTACAGGTACGTGATTGTGCCTGTACAAGCCATTCTGCCGACGTATATATGCCGTGAGCGGTCGTTAAGCGGTTAACAAATCTCTGTGAGTGCTGAGGGAGAGATATAGAACATTGTTTTATTTTTTCTCAATTTTTGATAAATACTACATGTATGAATTTTAATAATTGTTTGAGAATAAAATTGCTATTTTTTTTTATAGAGAAGTTGTTTACTCCTTGTCTGGCCTGTACAGTCGGACTTTCTCTTTTCTTTGTTTTAGTCTGTATACAATATGGATGATGGCCATGAATGCCACATAATAGTTTGATAAGTAAAAACATCTGTGGAGGGCTGCAATAAAGTAAACCTGCTGCTTTGCACTGCATGGGCAAAGCACAGCTTCACTTTAGGGCCTATGTTGACTTTAGTTGTTTTCAGAACTGCTCCCCATACAAGACTATAGAAATTGAAGAAAGGGTGGGGATCAACAAAAATAATACCCCCCCCCGCTGCGCCCACTACACGGGGGGGGTTTCTTACCCCAGATTAACTTAACTGCGGCACAAACTGCTGACTCACCCGACTTAAAGAAGGGATCTGTAAGGCACTTGTGCCCATCTTTGGGGCAGCCCTTGTTATATGAGTTTGTCACATTTTACAAAAGGGGCACTGCTTAAGTTTAAATGCAGATTAAATGGGGATAATTTTTGACTGTTTAAATGTTTGTCATTTGAATACAATTATTATGTTATATTATTAAAGTTAAGATATTCCTATCTAAACCTATAATAATGGTCCACAGCCCATTTAAGCCAGTTAAAGCTTTCTGTGGTTATTATTTTTTTTCTTTAATTACATCTTTATTGATGGTTATAATATGATACATAGGATTGAACAAAGACATGGTTGACAATAGCCACAAACCTTACTCACAAAAGACATGACTATCGTGTCAATGTTACAACAGCTCATCATATATAAACAGGTGAAGGAATAGACCAACAGAATGTAAAACCAATCAAAATGAAAGAAAAAAAATGTAAAAAGGGGCAAACCAAGGCTTCCATTGCGACAACATAGCCGGAAAATCTGCACCATATAACTTCTGTGGTTATTTAATGGTTGTTTTTTTATATGTTTTAATAAAGCTGGCTACAGTACCATGCAAAAGCAGCTCGAAGCAGGTCAACTATAGGTCAAATGCACCTGCAAAGAATTTGGCCCTAAAGCTCACTATATTTACAAATGAGGGAAGCTGTCAGAACCAATATGTTTTATGAACAAATTATGTCTAATGCATCAGGTGGGCAAAGTTCTGTTTTTTTAAGGCTGGAGATTCCGTTTTTTACAAATTCCTATTCCTGATCTGGTTCTCTCTAAGTCTCCAAATTAATATTCCAATACAACTGTGGCATAAAATAGCCAGATAATTAAAGTTTAATGTGCACTACTTTTTGATGTTCATAGATAACACTGTGTATTGAGGACTCGTTCACGCCAAATGCACTGGGACTATGTTGGCAGCTATTTCAAGCACAGACAAGGCAAACAAGCTTTTTATGGTGTTAGTACACATAATGTGCGTTGAAAAAAGAATATTACATTAAGTCCTTTTTTCAGAGCAGCAAGTTGCAGCAAAATACCACATTGTAACACTGCTGAATAGAAATGTATCAAAACCTCAATAAAGTTCTGTGGAAACAAAAAGTGTGTTGAGAATGGCACATCGGCGCTGTGTCTCCCAGCGTACACAAGTGGCCATGCTATAAGCCATAACTTCTATTCCCATTTACAGATAATAGGTTATAAGAGTGCTATCTGCCCTTACAGGAACAGAAACTAGTATGTTGACTGCAACTACTTAATGAAAAAAGTATGCTATCAATAGTAGGATGAAGGGAGCAGTGAAAACAATACTTCCAAATATTAGCGTGAGCAGTGCTGTTTTACCCTACTAATAAACAGATTGGTGAACAGACCAAGTCTGTGCATAATCGTTCTATCCTGCGAATGATATTCCATTACATACCTAACTTCCATTTCTCTACCTACAGCTTGTTGTGATTTTTTAAGCATCAGCAAAAATTGCTCTGTGTAAAAAGTTGATTTTAGCAGAGGAGTGTTAGTGGGGGCACCAAAGGTTGGGAGCTCACAGGTTCCTGTTCTGAAAATCTGGCTCTGGTTTTACCTTTCTTGTCTTGGGCATGGTGGTTTGCTCATACACACTAGACCAATGGTGAGAATGGAAATTCGCTACATATAAAGTAATGGTAGAATTAAGTACAGAAAATGAATTACGGTTTTCGAAGGATCATTCTCATGTGAGCATCAGGTCCTATCTGGGACAACACAAGTAAGGTTTCCTGGAGCTCCTCCTCACTTTCCCGCTTCTCCTCATCGGTTGGCATAGGCACATCATCGTGTTCATCATCCAAGAACCGATAAAACAGGTACTTGTCTTGGAAGTAATATTCTTGGTCAACTAAACAGATAATAGGAGGCATGAGTATTAAAATGATGGTTGATAAGAAAGAAACCCATACATGGTTCAAATATCCAGTCTCTGTGTAGGTCATGTCTCTGGGAATTTAATTAAAAGTATAACCAAAGGCATAACCTTTTTCTTAGTTTTGGATAGGGTGGAGAGATATTAGAATGCTTGTCAGTTTTATTGCTGTCTGTGTCCCCGTTAGAGAGATTCACCCTCTCTATTTGTCCTATTTGTCCTCTCATATTATCATTGAAAGTCAAAGTAAAAGAAAATCCCAAATTTTGGGTTGTCCCCAGAAAAGTAATAGTGGGGAAATCTTCCAATGGGGACACTAGTTCTGGTGACCTGGGAGTCTCAAAAGAATTCCTTTAATTTGCAGGGATTTCCTCTCACTTCCTGTTTGGCTATGGGACAAGAAGTAAAGGGAAATCTCTGCAGTGGGACACAGATAGTGAAAAAAAAATCAGACTCTCCCTTAGTCTATCCAAAATGTAAAAAAAAAAAAGTTTTGCCTATAGCTCTAGTTTAAGTTACTTCTCCAATTCTGCAAAGTCACAGTGCTAAGCACTTACTCACTCTACTGTGTACCAATCTGTACTTCTTATAATTGTATTTACAGATCTCTCAGTATGTAACTGAAATCAAGAAATTAGAGGGTGGTACATCCCTTTTAAAGATGTCCCATTTTAATGAAATGCAAAGGCTAATATTGAACATACTAGTTCCAGGGCTGTTATGCTTATCCAATGACTTCACTACATTTTGAGTCGCTGACCTGGAACAAGCAATGCAGATTAAAAATTCAGAGTGTCACCATCTCCTATCCTTGCATCAGCTCACTAATGGGGCGATTTGCTAAAGGCAAATAAACTGTACTTTGCAAGGGCAGTTGCACTAATTTTTCCCATAAATTAGTGAATGGGGCAAAGCCTTACTTTGTAAATAATACCCAACCAGGTGCCAGAAATGAAAAAAACAGCATTTTTGCTTGCACATGATTGGATGATGGAAATCAGCAGAGCTTCACCACATTCACAAAGCTCTGGGGAAAATGAGTGCAATTGCGCTTGCAAAGTGCACAGTCCATTTGCTTATATTAAATCAACCCCACTGAATTATCAAGGAGGTCATGCAACTAGCATATTCAGAAGGGTATGTAAGCAATGAAAGCACATTTATTGTAATTTATTATGGGATTATAATATTTTATATCTTGGCAGACTTATGAAATATATTATGTTCTGCAAAACAGGGATCTTTTTTTTTAATAGTTAATGTCATCAAAACTGCCCTGGACAAATTTATGAAACCAGTGACTGATCTAAAGATCTGGAAAATTTGCCAAATGTTATAAATGTATGGTATTAAAATAAAGGCACAATTTTACAACGTGTGTAAAACACATCACCATCAGATAACTGACATAGCCAGCAGAGGGCATAGTTTAGTCATATATAACAAATTTTAAACGCACGGGAGAAATGACAAAAAAAATTCAATACAAGTGACAGTGAATGAACATTAATCTGGTAATGTCAGGAAATAAATCTTCTCATATATGTAGGTAAAAGGAATTGTTTAAATGATTGTATTTAAAATGTGTGTTCGAGAACCTAGTCTCTGGAATGTTCATAAGAAGGTTGGGTATAATCATAGGAAATGTAAATGTTATTTTTATATGAAAAATGTTAATACAAAACGTTTAGGTTAATTGCTTTTATTATCCAGACATTGTAACCAATGAAATCTTGGTTTTAGAGAAGTAAAAATCTTTACAACTATTTCTGATCGGTTGATGGGTTATTCCTCTTTATTCTTGTATTGAGAAAACGACAGCAATGGCCACCGCCGGTTTCCCTCTAAAAATGCTAGCTGCCTGGCTGTCTCTGGCGTCAATACTTTCTTAGTCACTTACCTGAAACTATGGAGATTGGAAAGCCAGAGTGAAGACATAACCTTTGATTTTCAGGTCAGTGTTAGAGAAATCCATAGATTCCCCCATCTATGCAAGAAGCCTCGTACACACGACCGGTTTTCTCGGCAAGAAACGACAAGAAAACTGCCGGGAGAGCTTTCTTGCCGAGAAAACCGTGCGTGTGTACGAGGCTTTCAGGTTTCTCGTCAAGAAAACTGCCCAGAATCTCGACAAGAAAAAAAGAAGACCTGCTTTCTTTTTTCTCGTCGGGAGTCTCATTTTTCTCGTCGTGATTCTCGTCAGACTGTATTTGGACGAGAAAACCGTTCCTGTGTATGCTTTTCCGAGTCTTCAAAAACCGCGCATGGTCAGAATCAAGTATGAGACGGGAGCGCACCTTCTTGTAAAACTAGCGTTTGTAATGGAGATAGCACATTCGTCACGCTGTAATGAACTGAAAGCACGAAGACTGAAAAGCGTGAATCGTCTTTTACTAACACGCAGTAACACGAGATTAGCAAAAGCAGCCCAAGGTGTGGCGCCATGAGAATGGAACTTCACCTTTATACTGCCGTCGTACGTGTTGTACGTCACCGCGCTTTACAACAACGAGATTTTGGATTGACACTGTGTATGCAAGGAAAGCTTGACAAGAATCTCGTCAAGCTTGACAAGAAACCCGTCTAGAAAAACAACGTTTTTTTTGCGATGAGATACTCGGCCGTGTGTACGAGGCTAAACAGTGTGATAAACAAATCTCCTGCTGCTGGCTATTGTATTCTGACATACGCCACCCGCAGCTGTCAGAAAACATGACCAGTGATTGACATCTGATTGGCTGCAGTCACTGTTCAGCCAACTTTTTTCCCCTCAGCTCTTTTTGTCAAGCCAGGTGGTATCTTCAAAGCTATGCATTGTTCAAATATCTCACAATTCACAAGAATCAGCCGAAATTCGTGCAGTGCATGGCCAGTCTAAGAGTGCCCATACATGCTTTGATTTCTTGATCCGATCAATGTATGATTCAACCAAAATAATTGAATCTGCAAACAATTGAATAGCAATAATTTTCCTTCTGATCAATTTAGACTTGATTTAGAGTGGAGTCAAACTGAGCTGATTGACCAGGGAGGAAAATTATTAATCACTTTGCATCAATTGGCATCACAGAGATACTTTGTTCATTAATACAATTGTATTTTGATTGTATAAGCATCTTTTGGGGGAGGCATTTGCAGGGGGCACATTTGCAGCTGGGGCTTTTTCTCAAAGTGGGGCTATTTCTATAAGTGGGAGCACTTCCGACTCATCATCTGAAGATTTCTTCTCTGTCCCCTCAAAGGTATGTGGCAGCTGACTGCCATCCACCCAGAATTGAAAACTGAAAAGTGTATCATTGTATAATAATAATAATAAAAATAACTATGAGATTACATGGTGGAAACTGAGATATGATCGAAAACTTACAAATGTAACTAAAAGCAGAACTTCACACTCTGAATCAACCTTGACTTTTTTTTTTTTTTATACTCCTTTTGCTGCCAGCAGTAGTGAATAGATAGGAAAGTATATCATATTTACTTGTTTTAAACCTTTTTTTTTCCATTTCTTCAGTTACTTTCTGGTTTCCAGGCCTAGGCAAATGATGTCATACATTCCTGGAGTGAGGGGAGGAGGGGTTTTCTCAGCTAAGCACACGCTCCTGCCTGCATGCCTCAGCTAAGGGCAGATGGATTACAGGAAGTAAATGCTACATCAATCATCTGCCCTTACTCAAGATGGCCACAGCCAGAAATGCAAGGGGGGTGATTCTCAAAGTGATTTCTCAACAAAATAAAGCATGGAGACATGGATGTATGGGGGAGTTCGCTTTGACTATTAAAAAATAATTACATAGCGTTTTTGGTTTGTGGTGCTCAGATGAGTGTGGCATACCAATCAAATGGGTTGCTGACCATAGAATGACTATTCCTAGATTGATTGGAAAAAGAATCAATCATTTATCAAAGCGTGTATGACCACGATAAGAAAGAGCTGAGCTTACTAAATAGGCATAATAGCCAGACAGAAGGAGTGGTCATTGTTGGCAGTCTGTATACTTTGTGAGTACAGTTTTGACAGAGTGATGTATGATACCCCAGCTGTGCTGAAGCCGCATTTACCATGGTTAAGGACTCCCTCCTCCAGTACGACTTGCCACATGCCCACGGCTTGTGTCCGGGAATGAACACAGGAGCTCTGCTGGATCAGCCAGTCAACCAGTTCTGTTCCTACACAGCATTGCCTGCCAAAGATACAAAATAAAGTCACAAACCATGAATGGGTTTAATCCCATCTCAGTACATTTAAAAAGCATTGCTTGGGGAAAAGGTGAAGGTTTTGAGTTATGGGTATTGTAAGGCAGAGTCTGATTCTTTGCTGGGTCTGTATGTAAAGGAGAAGTACAGCCAAAGCTTTTTTGGCCCTAATTCTCCTGTGGATCACAGGAGTAAAGTTAGTTCTGCACTCCTGTGACTCATTTTCAGCGTCACGCAACCGATCCAGGCTCTGGACTTTGTAGTCAGGCACCCAGGTGGCTCAGCCTCTCAGCAAGACGCTGAGATCCTAAGCCAGCTGCTCCCACCTCCACAGCCCAGCGCTCCAGTTAGGGAATAGCAGAGAGCTGGTGATTGTCAGTCACCAGCTCTCTGCTCAGCGAAGACCAAAAACCGAGCGATTAGTGGTCTCTGATACTCAGTTCTCAGTCTTAGCAGCAGCAGGGGACATATGCAGCATCAGAGTAATGCTGAATCCACTTAGGTGAGTGCAATTTTTTCTCTTTTAACCACTTCCCATCCCGCCCATGTTCATATGAGGTCCACAGGAGGGATCTCCCATCCTGGGTGGACGTCATATGATGTCCTGGGCATCGCTCGGGACCTGGTGCGCGTGCCCAGCGGCCGCGATGTCCGCCGGGCACCCGCGATTGCCCGTGATCACAGCAGGACCGTGTAAACACACAGATCCATGTCCTGTCAGAGGTGAGTAGACCAATGTGTGTTCCCTGTACAGAGGAACACTGATCGGTCTCCTCCCATTGTGAGTCCCCACCCCCTACAGTTAGAATCACTCCCTAGGGAACATATTTATCCCCTTAATCGCCCGCTAGTGTTAACCCCTTCCCTGCCAGTCACATTTACACAGTAATCAGTGCAGTTTTATAGCACTAATCGCTGTATAAATGTAAATGGTCCCAAAAATGTGTCAAAAGTGTCCGATATGTCTGTCGCAATGTCGCGGTCACAATAAAAATCGCAGATCGCCGGTCATTACTAGTAAAAAATAAAAATAAATAAAAATGCAATAAATCCATCTCCTATTTTGTAGACGCTATAACTTTTGCGCAAACCAATCAATATATGCTTATTGCGATTTTTTTAACAAAACATATGTAGAAGAATACGTATCGGCCTAAACTGAGGAAAAAAATTGTGATATTTATTAAATCAAAAAGTAAAAAATATTGTGTTTTTTTCCAAATTGTCGCTCTTTTTTTGTTTATAGCGCAAAAAATAAAAACCGCAGAGGTGATCAAATATCACCAAACGAAAGCTCTATTTGTGCAGAAAAAAACATAAAGATTTTGTTTGGGTACAGTGTTGCATGACCGCGCAATTGTCAATCAAAGTGCGACAGCGCTGAAAACAAAAAATTGGTCTGGGCAGGAAGGGGGTGAAAATGCCCTGTATTGAAGTGGTTAATCACTTGCTCACCGCCCTGCACTTCTGAGTAGCTGGTGCGAATGCATGCCACCGGCGGCTTTTTCCTACTGTGATTATACACATTGGGAGCCGATCAGCGGGTACCACAAACTCGATGTCCGCAGGCACCCTTCGATCATCCCACAGAGAGAGAGTGGCAGTCTGCCTATGTGAACAAGGCAGATCATCATTCTGACAGGAGGGAAGGCATGGATCCTGTGTCTCTGCAAAGCAGGGACTAGGATCTATTCCTTCGCCCAGTAATAACACCTCCCCCACTGTAGTAAAACACAGGCTAGGCACACAATTAACCCTATTTGTGGGGAAAAAAGGACATAAGTTTGATTTGCGTACAGCGTCGCATGACTGCACAATTGTCAGTTAAAGTAACGCAGTACTGTATAGCAAAAATTGGCCTGTTCATGAAGGGGGGGGGGGGGGGGTAAATCTTCCAGAGCTGAAGTGGTTATTAAAGTATATTTTGGCTTTTGTAGCAAATCAGGATGGCACCTACTTTGACACATTCAAGTGCATTGGCAGCCCATATTTTTCAATAAGCTGCCTTAACACGGTGCACATTAAAGCTGTAAAAAAAAACTGTGAGCAGGCATGCTTTTATTGGCTCAGAAATCTGTCCCTAACTGCAGCTATATGCTCTGTGTGCGGCTACATGCGAACAGCAGCGGCTGCTGTCAGACCACCATTAGTTTAAATGGGCTGAACAGATGCTGCTGATTGCATTACCTGGTCATTACAGCAGCAAAAATCAACAGATTCTTGCCGCAGGAATTTTGCCAGCCGCTGGCAGGCTTTCACTGCAGAGGAGACATGCACTGTCTCTTCTACAAAAAAAAAAGCCCCTACCTCAGCTTAGCTTATAGTGCAGGGCCGGTTTTTGAGGGTTGGGTAACATACCCCCCCCCCAGCCAATAAAAGGGCCAAAAGATCAACACTCAGAATACGATGCCGGCGCTAGTGCGGGACCATTGGACAGGTACGTATGGAGACTTTAGACTCTCTTTAAAGTGATTGTAAAGGCACAAGGTTTTTTACCTTCATGCATCCTATGCAGCAGCCCCCCCCCCAATACTTACCTGAGCCCCCTCTTGATTCAGCAATGTCCACAAGAGCATTTCCTCTCTAGGGACTCACACTCCTGATTGGCTTTTGTCAGCAGCGGGAGTCAATCACAGCCAGTGAGCCATTTAGGAGACAGAGTGGCCGAGCCGCAGGTCCTTGTGTAAATGGGCACACAGAGCTGCGGGTCGGGAGCACGCCTGCCTGGGTGCCCCTAGAGCAAGCTGCTTGCTCTGGGGGCACCGGCAGGAGGGAGGGAGCCAGGAGTACCGGCAAGGGACCCGAGAAGAGCAGGATCTGGGCTGCTCTGTGCAAAACCAATACATAGAGCAGGTAAGAATAACATGTTAGTTATTTAAAAATAACAAACAAGACTTTAATATTTAAAAATAAATATATAACAATTAGCCCAAGAGATGACAAATAACCAATATGTAAAAAAATTGATGACCCGCCAACCACTGTGTAAGTAATTTGACAACACATCAACAAATTAAATGATATAAATCAGTGCAGCGCAGCAAAAATAATACAAAATATTTATATATAGTGAATTAAACACAATGAATAAACAAATAAACAAATAAATGTGTAAAGTCCTTTGTGAATGAATTCTTCTAATTTCCTCCGTAATTAATCCTTCAATATAAGAACTATGTGACAATCCTCCACTAGATAAAGTGCCTGCTCAAGCCTTTAATATTGCTTTAAAGGGGTCGTAAACCCTTGTGTTCTTTCACCTTAATGCATCCTATGCATTAAGGTGAAAAAACACCTTCCAGTGTTTGGCCCCCCCCGAGCCCCCGTTTTACTTACCTGAGCCCCGAATTTCCGTGGCCACGATCCTGCGTCGGGGGCGGGGCCGAGTCATACACTCGGAGGCTATGGACGCTGAGTGTATGACACAGGAGCGCGCCCGCAAGGTAAGCCCCTCGGGAGAGAGCTTCCCAGAGGGGGTTATCTATTGCGGGGAGGAGCCGCCCTGGGACCCCAGAAGAGGACGATTGGGGCCACTCTGTGCAAAACAAACTGCACAGTGGAGGTAAGTATGACATGTTTATTATTAAAAAAAAAAAAAAATTGAAGCTTTAATATCAGTTTGAGGTTTAAGGGCTCATTAACACTAGCGGTTGGAGGGCGAAAAAACCCTGTGGTTGAATTGCGCCCAACCGCTAACCCCTTTAGCTGCAGAGGCAGCAATCAGGGGTGTACACACGATGTGGCCACGATGATTTGGCGCAGCACCCACCGAATCCCATTCAAATGAATGGGGACACTCTGCAAGCGCCCTGCAGCTGTGTACAATGCACATGGTTGTAACATGCTAGTGCAGGGATCAAGGGGTTAAAGCAGGTGGTGAGGAGGTGATACAGTACCACCTCATTGCTTGTCAAATGCTCTCTAAAGAGTAATTTGAATTTGGACTGCTCTTCAGAGATCAAAGCACCTGTGAACAAGCTCTAAAGCGTGAAATAACACACATTAACAAACCAGAACACTGTAAGACCCCTTTAACACGGCCGGGTAGCTATGGCCGCCAAAATACTGCGACAAGAAACAGCAGATTCTTGCTGCTGGAATGACTGGGTTATGTGATTAGTCAGCTGCGTCCAGGCTCCGACAACTGTCCCTAACAGCAGCTATCTGCTTTGTGCATGCAATTGTAGCGACCTCACCTCTCACTCCCTCCTTCTCTGTCAATGTCAATGGCTCCTGTCTAGGGGACTAGGGAGGAGAGTGTGACACACCACCAGCTCGTGTCCTCTAGTGCAGGGTTCCCCAACCCCCGGTCCGCGGCCCACTGCCGGGCCGTGGCCTATTTGCAGATGGGCCGTGAAGGCTGCACTGTGTGAGGTGCGGCAGCGGGCAATCAGAGAGATGACATCTCTCACCGCCCGCCCGGATCACGGCACTTCTGCCCACACAGCGGGGCTCCTATGCTGCGGTGAGGCGCGGGAGCAGAGAGATGAGATCATCTCTCGCCGCCCGCCCGGAACGCGGCACTTCCGCCCACACAGCGGGGCTCCTATACTGCGGTGAGGCACGGGAGCAGAGAGATGAGATCATCTCTCGCCGCCCGCCCGAAACGCCGCACTTCCGCCCACACAGCGGGGCTTCTATTCTGCAGCGAGGCGCGGGAGCAGAGAGATCATCTCTCACTGCCCGCCCCGCATTACAGCTGTTCTCCCTCACCTGCCTGTGCTGCCACCACGGCAGGTGACAAAAAAATCTACTGGCAGGTGGCAAACCACGTCCGTGGCAGGTGGCAATCCACACCTGGTGGCAGGTGACATGGCAAGTAGCAATCCACACCTGGTGGCAGGGGACGTGGCAATCCACACCTGGTGGCAGGTGACGTGGCAATCCACACCTGGTGGCAGGCGACGTGGCAATCCGTACCTGGTGGCAGGCAATGTGGCAAGTGGCAATCCGCACCTGGTGGCAGGCGACGTGGCAATCCACACCTGGTGGCAGGTGTTGTGGCAAGCGACAATCCACATCTGGTGGCAGGCAATGTGGCAAGTGACAATCCACACCTGGTGGCAGGCGACGTGGCAATCCACACCTGGTGGCAGGTGACATGGCAATCCATACCTGGTGGCAGGTGACGTGGCAAGCAACAATCCACACCTGGTGGAAGGCGACGTGGCAAGTGACAAACCGCATCTGGTGGCAGATTCTGCATTATGGTGAGTTTGAACTATTTCATTTTATATTACAAAGCAATGACAGAAATAACGCGCTTCAATCATCCCAACACCATATCAGCCATTGTTCTGTGATGATTAGCACCAGCCATTTCCCCGACAAACTGCCCGCGAAAAGCTACATAACAACCCAACCCCCCGGGCCTTGGCACGATTCTATTCCACAACGCCGGTCCTCGGTGCCAAAAAGGTTGGGGACCACTGCTAGTGTGTAGAGGTGTGAGCTATAACCAATTACCTTCGGGTCTGTGCCCCTGTCCAAATCCAAAGCTCCCCTTGAGGATGATCCTTACACTCCCAGAAAGCCAAGTTCCACACCATTGAAAGTCCAACACTTATTTATTCTGTTTGAGCAATAAATAGTCCTCTGAAAGCAGACTGGTTAGACATAGAACAGACAGGGTGGTGAGGAAGGTCCAGGCACAAACACAAACTTGTTACTCTCCTGTTCCGGTATGCGCAAACAGGCTTGGCGCACGGTCGCTGCCACCGACCGTGAGGGTGGTCGCTGCCACCGACCGGGTGAATTAGAACTTGAGGTCTCTGCCACCGACCTGGGTTTTAGTTGGATCGCTGCCACCGACCATGAGAATGTGAACTACCTTCTTGAAATATGGCCCCTGTCAGGGGAGTCATCCATCCCGGACGGTCACCAGGGGCCTCCGCCGTTACCAGCCAATGCTGCGCTGGATCTCCGGGGAGGTCACTTCCCTGGTCCCCCTCGCCCAAGATTCGGGTGTCCAATACCGGAGGACACCCTAGGAATCCTCCATCCCATGCGGGACCCAGTCGAAGGTACTGGGCCCCAGGCCTCCAGAGAGAGTACCTCACCCCAGACCTAAGGTGTCTGGGGTGGAATCACAGCTCCATCTCCGGGCCGAGGGTGCCCGGAGACCACCAGCACACACACCCAGGCTGAAGGTGCCTGGGCGTGGACCCCGAACGGAAGATGTCCGCCCCTTTTATACCCTCTCCCAGCATGCACAGCAGGTTCCCCACCCCGCTGCACTACTGCGGTGAGAGGACAAAAAGGGTACAGACTTACAGTGGTGGTTCAACCCCGGCCCCTGGCGACAGCGCCACCTATAGGCCGCAGGGAACTGAACACCCTGATGTCCTCCACTGGCATGAATTGGTCCATGAACTCTAATAATTACTGCATCTGAGCCATTTATCACTCAGATGCCTCCCCTAAATGTAACCACCCGCTACACAATAAAAGCCTGATGACCTGCCAGATTCCGGCAGCAAGAATTGACAGATTTTTGACAGCAGCCGCTACTGTTCACATGTAGCCATGCACAGAGCAGAGAGCTGCTGTTAGAGATGCTGCTGATCACAGAACCTGTTTGTTCCAGCAGCAAAAATCCACCGATTCTCGCCACAGGAACCTGGCCGCCGCAGCAACCCGGCCGCGTGAAAGGGCCCTAAATATTCTCTTGATACTGAATACTGTTTAGACAAGTTCACAATATATGAGATTTGTTTGTAGAATTCTGCAGTATAAAGAGCACAAAAAAAAAGCCAAATACTTTTTGTAACATTGTCTGCGCTCTGGCTTCATTTTAACGCAGGTCGCTTTCATGTATAACGCAAGTGAGAAATCTCAGTTCACTAGCAATAAAACAATGTGTGCGCTCCCAATCGAGCATTACGCGGATATAAAGCCAAGGCATGTTTTTAGACTAAACACCGAGCAAAGGAAGTTTGCTGCCAAACTGTGTTGTTTAAGCAGCCATGAAGACAAATGAGAACTGACAGGGGGAAAGAATATTTCAATATTTTATGTAGACGCTGGTTGAGAGATGGCAGTGTACAAATGATTACTTTTATAGGAAATGTTCCTTGAGCCTAGCGAGGTAGAAATCATCTCTTCAACAACTCACACATAAAGCTGATCAATGTTGCAAAAAACCACAAGCCGTTCAGAGACATGTGAGTACTTTATAACATTCGCTGTTTACTGGGTGGAAATTGTGGAGTGGTGCCTAGACAGCACTGCAAGAGCAGCCAGCACCATTGCACATTTACTATTTGTTTATTTTATTTTTTTACCATTTTATACTTTAACCATCTCAGCTCTGGAATATTTTACCCCCGTCATGACCAGGCCATTTTTTGCTATTTAGCACTGCGCTAAACTGGTAATAACGCGGTCATGCAAAGCTGTACCCAAATGAAATATACTGTATATCATTTTTTTCACATAAATACAGCTTTCTTTTAGTGGTATTTACAAAGTAAGAAAGGAAGGAGACTGAAAATTATGAAAAAAACAAAACAATTTTTTTTTACTTTCTGCTATAAAACATATCCAATAAAACATTTTTTTTAAATTTAATTTCTTCATAAATTCTGGCCAAAATGTATTCTGCTACATGTCTTTGGTAAAAAAAAAAATAGGATTTTTATAACAGCTTACCTGTAAAATCCTTTTCTTGGAGTACATCACGGGACACAGAGCGACATAGTCATTACTAATGGGTTATATAGATACCGTCAGGTGCTGGCACTGGCAACTTCCAAAACCGGAAGTACCCTCCCCTATATAAGCCCCTCCCATCCGGGAGCACCTCAGTTTTGTAGCAAAGCAATAAGTGTCCCCAAAGAGGGGCGGGAGCTCTGTGTCCCGTGATGTACTCCAAGAAAAGGATTTTACAGGTAAGCTGTTATAAAAATCCTATTTTCTTTCTCGTACATCACGGGACACAGAGCGACATAGTCATTACTAATGGGATGTCCTAAAGCAATGCCAAATGAGGGGGGGGATACACCATATATAAGCTGAGCGCTATCAGACATGAGGATCTTTTGCGGCCTGCAACACACTGCGCCCAAAGGCGACATCCTCCTGACTTCTAACGTCCACCTGGTAGAACCTAGTAAACGTGTGAACTGAAGACCATGTTGCGGCCTTACAGATTTGAGCCAGGGAGGCCTGGTGATGCACTGCCCATGAAGTTCCAACTGCTCTCGTGGAGTGCGCTCTAACTTTGAACGGAGGCGGTCTCCTTCTCAAGCCATAAGCTTGCATAATGACCTGTCGAATCCACTTGGCTAAAGTAGATTTTGACGCTGCCTGACCCTTTCTGGGGCCTTCCGGCAGAATAAACAAAGTATCCGTTCTGCGAATCTGAGCAGTGGCTTTTAGATAAGCTTTAACTGCTCTTACTACATCCAAAGAATGCAATAACTTTTCCTCTACCGAAGTAGGTTTGGGGAAAAAAGAAGGAAGAACCACATCTTGGTTCAAATGAAACCTCGATACCACCTTAGGAAGAAAGGCTGGATGAGGACGTAACACTACTCTGTCCTTATGGATAACCAGATATGGCTCCTTACAGGACATAGCTGCTAATTCCGATACTCTTTTAGCCGAACAAATGGCTACTAGAAAAATCAATTTCCTGGTGAGAAGCACCAAGGAAATATGCTGTAATGGTTCAAATGGTTGTTTCTGTAGAACCGACAGAACCAAGTTTAGATCCCATGGACATATGGGAATATTAACCGGAGGACTAATACGCATCACTCCTTGTATAAAGGCTTTGACTAGTGAATGCGAAGCCAAGGGCCTTTGAAAAAATATTGACAAGGCCGAAATCTGACCCTTGATAGTACTCAAGGCAAGCTTCCTATCTACAGCCCACTGTAGGAAGTCCAGAATCCTACCTATTACGTACTTATGTGGATGCCATTTCTTGGCCTCACACCACGCGATGTACGCCTTCCAGATTCTATAGTAGATCTGCCTGGATACCGGCTTCCTGGCATTGATCATGGTAGATACCACAGCATTAGAGAGCCCTCTCTTTTTTAGAATGTGGGCTTCAATAGCCAGGCCGTCAAACCTAGGGCTGGTAAGGAAGGGTGGTATATCGGTCCTTGCGAAAGCAGGTCCGGACGACGTGGGAGAGTCCAAGGACTCCCCACTGAAATTTTACAATCTCCGCGTACCACGCTCTTCGGGGCCACGCTGGAGCCACCGGAATCACTGGTTTCTTTTCTACCCTGATTCTGCGGAGTAATCGAGGTAACCATTGTGGCGGTGTGAATGCATATATCAGCTTGAACTGATCCCAAGGGAACACTAGGGCATCCGAGCCGCAAGCTAGGGGATCCCTTGTCCGAGAGACAAACCTGTCCCCCTTTGCGTTGAATCTGGATGCTAGAAGATCTACATCCGATGTTCCCCACCGCTGACATATTGTCCAGAAAACCTCGGGGTGAAGGGACCCTTCCTCTGGGCCTAATTGCTGGCGACTTAGAAAGTCCGCCTTCCAATTCTCCACTCCTGGAATGAATACCGCAGATATGGCTGGGACATATTTTTCTGCCCATTTCAGGATGTAATTTACTTCCCTCTGGGCTGCACGACTCCTGGTGCCCCCCTGATGATTGATATATGCCACTGCTGTGGCATTGTCTGATTGAATTCTGACAGGGGACCCTTGGAGTTTGGATGTCCATGCTACTAGGGCATACCGGGCTGCTCGTATCTCTAAGAGATTGATGGGCAGGGCCTTTTCTGCATCCGACCATCTGCCCTGGAGAGACTATTGCTCCAGTACTGCTCCCCAGCCTATAAGGCTGGCATCTGTAGTGACCACCTTCCAAGAAATCGGACTGAAGGATTTCCTTTTTTCCAGATTCTGGGGAACCAACCACCAACGGAGGCTCTTGCGAACGGAAGGGGACAAGGACATTGTAAGTCTAGGGCCTGAACTTTTTTGTTCCAGGCTGACAGTATGGCCCCTTGCAAATTCCCTGAATGGAATTGACCGTAGGGTACTGCTTCGAATGATGCCACCATTTTTCCCAGCAGCCTCATATACAGGCGTATGGACGGCTGTCTTTTTTGTACCCACTAAGTGGATCAAATCTTTCAAAGACAACACCTTTCCTCGAGGCAAGAATATTTTTCTCTGGCCTGAATCCAACCCTAGCCCCAAGTATTCCAGACTTTTGACTGGTTTTTAGGGCTGACTTGTCTCGGTTGATAATCCAACCGTGAGATTCCAGATACTTGATTGTCTTGTGAACGACCACGTCTAGTTTTTTCACTGAGTGGTCTATCAGCAACAAGTCATCCAGATATGCCATTATCATTACACCTTGTGTTCTTAGATTGGCCAATAAAGGGCCAGAATTTTTGTAAACACTCGTGGTGCTGTGGCCAAACCGAAGGGTAAGGCTCTGAACTGAAAATGGCGCCCTTCTACTGCAAAGCGTAGAAATTTTTGGTGGACTGGAAAGATGGGAATGTGCAAATAAGCATCTTTGATGTCGATCGCGGCTAACCAATCCTCCCCTTGTAGGGCAGTGGCCACCGATCGGATCGACTCCATCGGAAAGTCCTGATATACAGGAATTTGTATAGCCCTTTTAGAATTAATATGGGCCTCCCGTCCGCGTTTGCTTCGGGACTGTAAAGAGGTTTGAGTAAAACCCGAACCCTCATTCTTCCAGGGGAACCTCCATAATTACTCCTTGGAGCAATAGTTGTTCTAGTGCCAACAGGAGGGACTCTCTCTTCCGGGGATCCCTTGGCACGTTTGACCTTAAAAATGGGAAGGAGGAGAGTCTTTTAACTCCAAACTGTATCCCAAACCTACTGCGGAGAGCACCTATCTGTCTTGATCGTGTCCCGCCAGGTCTCTTGCGAACAACTGGAGTCCTCCCCCCACCCGACTGAGTGGGGGCTTCAATGAATTTAACTTTGGGGGAGGTTTTGTACCTCCCCTGACCCAGGGTTTCTCATTACCCTGCTACTGTCCCTGTTTTTTACCCCCGGGATTTGACCGAGGAGGCCGTCGGAACTGTTACACAGCCGATGCCCCAGGGACTGGAGAAGCAGGCCTCTTAAAGAGGGACCTCTAACTCTGTTTTTAACCGGCAAGAGCGTATTTTTACCGCTGGAAATTTTCTGGATATATTTGTCCAGGTTTTCCCTGAATAAGCGTTCACCATGAAATGGGAAGCTGACCAGCCATTCTTTACAGGGAGCTTCAGCAGACCAGTTTTTGAGCCATAGGAGCCTACGCATATGTACTATAGACAGCGTAAGGCGGGAGGCCTGATGGACTGAATCCTTTATGGCGTCAACCGCAAAGCCTAAGGCTCTAGGTAGATCAGCTAGGGCAAAGCCTGCTGATCTGTCAAGTCCCTCAAGACCTGTTTCAACTGATCCTTCACTGCTTAGCAGACCCCAATAGCTGCTACTGCTGGTTGTATCACCAAGCAGATTTTCATAAGGACTCCAATCTTTTATCTATTGGGTTCTTGAACATTTGGACATTATCCACTGGACATGTCAGTGATTTATACATACAAGAGATGGCTGCGTCCACTGTAGGGACCTTCCATTTTTTTTTTTTGATGAACTTATCCTCCATGGGATAGACCACCGGAAATCTCTTGGGGGAATAAATATTTTCTCAGGACGTTCCCAATCCTGGTAAATGAGCCCTTTCAGTAAAGGGTGAAGTGGAAAAGAAAAAACAGTCTGGGGGCTTCTAGCGACCCCAACGAGGATACAGTAGTGGTTGATGGTTCCGCAAGGTGCATTTTTAAATGCTGATCGGACCATGTTAGTCAGAGACTGAACCCATAATCTTTCAGCCTGAGATGCTGAGAAAAGGTTCCCCCACTGTTGATTCCTCTATAACAGAATCAACCTCATCCTGATCCCCTTCAGGCAGGTCGATCCCTGTATGGGACTGTTGCTCTGCTAACAGGCACTCAGAAGGAGGAGACGGAGACGGGCGTGCTTTCCCTGACAGGGAAGCAGCGATAAATGTTGACAATCTCTCTCTAATCCTCCCAGAGCTGAGGAAAAAACCTCCTCTGTTACATACACAGGAGCAGGTGAACTGAGGACAGCCACAGTACCAAGTACCCCTGCGGGGTCTCTACGGTCACTTACCTCTGAACTTCAGGGGAGACTGGTGCAGCAGAAGTATGCCCAAGATCCTCCGAGCCCGATGAGACCCCCTTCGCTTCCTGGAAGATTCAGTTCCGGAGCTTCTGGACGGCATATTCCTAAGCCTAAAGCTGAGGTATTCCAGCCGTAATACACCACTTTTACTGAGAATAGTCTAGCACAATTGCTGCTATATCACAGTTGGTGTCTACTAATGTGCCTTTCTAGGGGATGCCTGTATCAACCGCTTGCTGTATGCCCTTTTTTTAAATGTTGCCAGCTCTGTCTCTGTACTTCATAGCCAGCTCACCACACAAAACTGTGGTTTTTACATGCTGGGACGCCCGCACATGCGCAGAAGCACTGCGGCGCACACAGAGCGTCATCCCCCAGGCTCCGCCCCCTTTCCTGGCTCACCTCTATATATAGAGGCGCGTGCACGCGCACGCGCGCGGCCACGTGCGCCTTCGGCGCTAATTTTGAAAAATGGAGACTAGGGACAAGAGCCAGGGCCCCTCTTTGCCACAGGCCGGGGGATGGACGAGCATTGCAACATGGCAGAGGAAGCAGTTTCCCATAAGAGAACTCACCATCTGCCTGGACTTGCTCTGCTGAGAAGAAACTAGTCCACATGACAAGAAACATTCCACAGCGGCCTCTAGTGGACAAACACAGGTACCGCAGTCTAATATCTTAAATATATATAAAAAAATATATATATATATTTTTTTTCTTGACCACCATTAAAAATTATTACATTTTTTTAGTAGTTACAGGCATGCACAGAATTTTGCGGGAATACCATTAGGTAACAGACAGAAAGACAAATTAGGCTTGGGGGTCCCCCAATAGAACCAAGTTCCTGGGGGCCCCCACTTACCTGTTCCCCGCCGCAGGACTTTGTTTGGTCCACAAAAGCCCAAACTTCACCTATCACGGCAGGCATTGTAATCAAACCTTCAGGGACTGGGTTCCCAAGGATTCCACTCCCCTGGACCTGTATAGCACCCTGCACAGAAAACATCTTGGTCGTGGGTATGACCAGAGCTCTGGATCCCAGGGTCCAGCTCTCCTAAGAGAAGCATTACAGGCAAAACCTTGCTCTTCTCTGCAAGGCCCGGGTACCGACGGTTTAGCTATGAAGCTTTTTTGGTCGGATCCGGAATAGCTTACTGAGGCCCAAAAGAACCTGTACGCAAGCTCAGTGAAAAACACATGTTTCTTCTTGGCCAACACCTTAGACACTGGCAAAAAACTGAGGTGCTCCCGGATGGGAGGGGCTTATATAGGGGAGGGTACTTCCGGTTTTGGAAGTTGCCAGTGCCAGCACCTGACGGTATCTATATAACCCATTAGTAATGACTATGTCGCTCTGTGTCCCGTGATGTACGAGAAAGAAATCTCATTCTGTGCATATTGATTGGTTTGTGTGAAAGTTATAGCATCTACAAACTATGATATGTATATATATGTAGCGGGGTGTACAATTTAGGGGAGTGTCTGAGTGGTAGTTGGGCTCAGATACACTATTGTTAGTGTTAAATGGACCATTTGTGTACCATGGGAGTTGGTATTGGTGTGTAGTTCCCTGGGACCTACAGGTGGCGCTGTCGCCCTGGGTCCGGGTTGAACCGCAATACAGGGTTGCGCCTTTTCTTGTCCCCTTTCGGCAGCAGTACGGCGGGGCGGGGAACCTGCTGTGCCTGTCGGGAGAGGGTATAAAAAGGGGCGGCCATCTTCCATAGTCGATCGTCTTCGTCCACGCCCAGGCACCTTCGGCCTGGGTGTGTGGGTGGTTATCTCCGGGTGCCCTAGGCCCGGAGGCCTGGTTCCTGTTCCATCCCAGACATCTTCAGTCTGGGGTGAGGTACTATTTTGAAGGCCTGGAGCCCAGCAACCTTCGGCTGGGGTCCGCTAGGGATCGAGAGCTCCCAGGGTGCCGCCTTGCGAGGGGACCCGTATCTGAGATGAGGAGGCCAGGAAGGTAACCCTTTCCGAAGACCCAGCGCAGAGTCGTGGTGACGGTGAGGGCCTCTGGTAACTCTCCGGAGGGATAACTCTCCCTTGACATGGGCCAATGCTTTGAGAAGGAAGTTCACCAGGTCAGTGGCTGTGACCCTACTCGCTCCAAGTCAGTGGCAGTGACTTCATAGGGCAAGGCCCTATTCGCCAGGTCAGTGGCAGTGACCCGTTCTCCAAGTCAGTGGCAGTGACTTTCTATTCACCAGGTCTGTGGCAGAGACCAACCTCACGGTCTGTGGCAGAGATCGTGCGCCAAAGCTGTTTGTGAAATCTAAACAGTAAAAGAACATGATTCATGTTTGTGCCTGGACCTCCTCCCACCTAAGCTGTCCTGTGTCTTGTCCCAACCTGCCTGCTTTCAAAGAGGCATATTTATTATCCGTGTGAAATAAATATAGAAGTTGGACTTTCAGTTGGTGTGGACAGTTATATTCCTGGGGAAACATAAGGACTTGCATCTATCTAAGGTAGAGATGAGAATCATCCTCGGGAAGATTCAACTCTGGCCGCAGGCATGCCCGAAAAGTAACACCGCTCAACCTCCTTACTCAGGACGGTACGGGCTTGTGGTGCGGTGTGCCTCTCCCCTCCATGCGAGGAGCCGAAAACACATACAAAAGGGCAGGTAGGGGGAGAGGTGAAGGGCGCTACATATATAATGGATTTTTTTTATACTACTAATGGCGGTGATCAGTGACTTATAATGGAACTGCGATAGTGTGACAGGAAATCTGACACTAACTGATGCTGGGGGGGGGGGGGGGGACTGACTAACTTCCACTGACATCACCAGTGACTAATACAGTGATCAGTGCTAATAATATACACTATTATTGTATTAATGACATCGGGTAGGAGGGGGTTAACATCTACAGCGGTCAAGGGGTTAAATGTGTGCTTAACAATGTGTAATGAGTGCTGCTTTTTACTACAGATCTCTTTGTTTCTTATGTCTGTTTTGCAGGGATAAGAAATAGAGAGATCATTCCCTCTGTATTGAGCTCTGTGTTAATTGTCAACACAGAGCTCTGGGCTGTGATTGCACACAGCCAATCAGCAGGTCCTGGAAATGAATCATTGGCTGGGACTTGCTGACAGACTACCACTGTGTACAATCACAGCACGTGTCAGCACAGGTTAACGCATGAACGCGCCCTAAACCCCGAAGCAGGCAGAAATGTACGGGTACGTCGCTTTGCCTGCACGGGCCACCAGTCTGCAGTACATTGCGGGTGGGCAGTCTGCAAGAGGTTAATATTCTTACTCTATTGTTTACATTAATTTTGTGTGATGCATGCTTAGACACAGGCACAAAAAAATTCTGATTTCAGAGGCGTCTGGTGTTTTGTTTTGTTTTTTGCCTATGAATGCTATCTAATGTGACTATCGCATGAGGGCGTTTATGTGTGTATTTTTGTGCAGTGTTTGGGGCATAAAAAAATGCCCCAAAGCTGTGTTTGGAGAGGAGTTTATGAGCATGAGTGTACGCACATAAATGTAATCTAAACGTGTGTGTATGTGCGTACATTTATTCTAGTGGATAGAGACCTTATCAATACAATAACCACCTGCTGTCCGGGGTATTCTTTTACATTTTTCACATTCATATACACACATACACATTCCCTAAAAAAAATAAAAACATTTAGCTAGAAAATTAAATTTTTAACTAATATTTTATTTTAACAAATTAAGTAGTTTTCTGGAAAATCTTTTTTTTGTGTGTGTGTGTTCATTGTGCTTAATGTGTTAGAGCAGGGATCCTTAAACTATGGCCCTCCAGCTGTTGCGGAACTACAAATCCCATGAGGCATTGCAAAACTCTGACATTCACAGACATGACTAGGCATGATGGGAATTGTAGTTCCTAAACACCTGGAAGGCCGTAGTTTGAAGACCCCTGTGTTAGAGTGACAATAAACTCTGGTTTATAGAAAAAATATTTTCAAGTATGTATTCAGAACTCAAAAAAGTACTTTCTATTGGTTTCAGCCTCCTCCAAACTCCTTGTATTATAATTTTAATTTTTTTTGCTGCTGCAATCAAATTCCTGCTGTTTTAAGGCAGTATGGACCGATTCAGTGCAATGCAATTTTCCAGTGCAAATTTACTGGACCGCACCTAAAGTAGTGCATGCACTACTTTTAAAAACGCATTGAAACCGGATCATGTGGTAGTGCGCTATAACGCCATTGGGTGCAGGCAAATGCATTGGGATAGATTTACTAAAGGCAAAAAGACTGTGCGCTCTGCAAGTGCAGTTGCTCCATAGCTTAGTAAATGAGCAGAAGCGCTGCTGACTTCCATTAACCAATCAAATGCAAGCAAATATAACGTTTTTTAAATTTTCCTTGCATGTGATTGGATACTCTTTGCAAAGTGAAGCCTTACCTCCTTTACTAAGCTCTGGAGCAACTGCACTTGCAAAGGGCAAGTCTATCTGCCTTTAATAAATCAACCCCATTGTGTTTGCAATCTGTGTTTGGGGCATCATTAGGAATCTATTGACACATGCAGCAGATCGCACACCCAGTGCATTTTGAACACAATGTGGGAAATGCACACGGAATGTGGGATCCCGCACCACGCTTTAGTGTCAATGAGCCCTTCAAGCGACACAGACTGCTTTTTTCACATTCTCACATTCTTCTCCTCTGACCATGAGAAAAAAAAAATACAATGTTTCTTTTTCTCCATTCAAAAACAGATAGGCCCCTTTCACACGGAGGTCCGTTCAGGTCCGCCTGTCAGTTTTTTAGGCGGACCTGAAACGGATCCTCCATGTAGCCCTATGGAGGCACGGATGTCAGCGGAGACATGTCCGCTGACATCCGCTCCGCCAAAGTGTGACGGAGGAAAACCCTATTTTTCCTTCCGTCGGCGGAGCGGATCGGATGACAACGGACTCTACGGTCCGTCATCATCCGATTCCCCATAGGGGAGAGCGGCGCTCTGACAGGGCGGTCCCTGCACAGTGTGCGGGGACCGCCCAGTCATCCGTCGGCTCAGCGGGGATCAACGGAGCGATCCCCGCTGAGCAAGCGGAGCTTCACGGGGCGGATCTGCACGGATCCGCCCCGTGTGAAAGAGGCCAAAGAGGGTACAGGGGCAGCTTTTACAAATATGTTTCTGTGATAGCCAATCACAGGCTATCACAGTGATTACCTGATTGTTAGTACAGGACCCAGAGCTGTCAGCAACAGCTAATTTTCTCAGTGTACTAAGAAGCACACTTCCAGCACAAATGCAAGTAGGCCCACCTCCATGATGCTGTACACCAGCCTCATAGCGCCTTGAGTCTTCTTCAGGAGTGCCTTGGCAAAATGCCTTAAAAATTATCAAAAATTGTATACAAGCCAGCAGGTGGATGAAGCCTTCCCTTTAGTTACACAAAGCCACGGGTTTTCATTATGCACCATTACGACTTTCATCTAGACACTGACATCCTAACAACCAATGATAGAATCAGTTAATAAGGAGGATGTCTGTTGCCTCCACAGCATTCTTGTTTGACCCTCTTGTACCCCTCTCTCTCAGTACTGGGGTCACATTAGCTGATTAATGGATAGAAATTGAGGGAGAAGAGAAACATTGGAATACTAGTCAGTACTAGTGTGTAAAAGTGTATTTGCTTTGGAAGAATAAATCACCCCTAACGTTGGGTGTCCTACGGGTGGATGTTGTTGCATTATGTAAAGCTATTAGAATATTTTCTGAAATTTTAGAATGGGGTGCCTCGAGACCGTCCATGATTTTAATGGGTGCCTTGACATTTTCTATAATTTTAAATGGAAAAACACTGCTGTATACTGTATGTGTGAAGCTGGCATCAATGGGTTATAAGGAGAACTCTAAGGGCCTAATAACATCTACACACATGGAACAGTGTAAATCCAGTTGGATTTTGGCTTAAACTCATTGTAGGAAAAGCATCCTATGTGTATCAGCAATACTCACCTGTATGTTTTTAGGTGATACTTGCGATCTCTGATCATGTGAGGCGCTCGGCAAAGAATGGCATTACGTAATATCTTCCCAGCCCGGAGAATACGTTCAGATGGGACCTTTATGATTTAGGTATACAAATAAAAAACATATGTTAGACTGAGCTTGAGACATGAGCGGTATATCCCCTCTGGAAGATAAATGATGTTTAGCATAGTGATAAACTATATATATTGTTTAACATACTATATCATCTTCTTTCTTAGATTATCAGCAAACATAATTTGGTAGTTGTGTTGCAAATCTTATATTATTGAAATGTAACTAAACCTGTATTTGAATCAAAAGTCTTGACCCCAATTTCAGTTCTCAGTAGGTGTACCTGGGCTTAACTCATTGGTTTCTTATATATACTGCTCGGATTTAAGTAGCAATCAGGATTATGTATTACTCCTCCAGCTGCAAAACAGAGTGTAAGAAAAAAATCTAACTCCTGGAGTCTCTAACTGATATAGAAAGCCTATGGATGATTTGATTAACACTATGGGGTTGATTTACTAAAGGCAAATAGACTGTGCACCAAACAAAGTGCAGTTGCTCCAGAGCTTAGCAAATAAGGGGCAGTTTAACTTTGCAAAGAATACCCAATCACATGCAAGGAAAAAAAGTAAATTTTTTTTGCTTGGATATGATTGGCTGATGGAAGTCAGCAGAGATCTCCATCATTCTCTGGAGCAACTGCACTTTGCAAAGCGCACAGTCTATTTGCCTTTAGTAAATCAACCCAAATGTACCTACCCTAAACTAAACTATCAGTTTAAGCTGAAAGGACCCTTTAAAGTATATCTAAAGCCCATTTTTTAGTTTCATAGAATAAGGAAGAATAATACCCCTGTTGTTTTTTTTTTCTGTCTGTTTTTGGGAGATTTTTATTAACTTAATTTTCCAGATACACAACAAGATATCAGGGGAAATCTCTCTGAAGTTAATTAAAATCCTCTCCTAGACAGCTGTAAACAGAACAAGTGACTCCATTGTAAGATTGTCCCTCTATTTATGTTCTGGTGACAGCTGTAACATTTTCTATTAACCATTGCTTTATGTCTCAGTGACAATGGTCACCAGGACAAATAATGGGGCAAATCTAAACATCAGGGACATAGACAGCAATAAAAAAAAAAAAAAAAACTGACAGGGGTGTCAATACTTCATCACATTCTATCTAAAACTAAAGCAAACATTTTCAGCTTTAGATATACTTTAAATCCTAAACATGAACCTCTTCATTATAAAATCAGTATGCACCTTAGACACTTCTCGAAACCCCATTACCTCTGTAATGGTTTTAGCTTGACGGATCGAGATTTGATTTTCAATGAGTGCAGTCTGAAAAATAAAACATTACCAAAAAATAAACAAAAAACAAACATGGAAAAAAAGTAAAAGATTAGCAATCAACAGAAAAAAACACTAATCTATAGGTAATGTAAAACATAATCTTTTAAGAAGAAAACAAATGTTTAATTTAAGTAGTGAAAGCAGAAAAACGTAAATTACAAAACTACTAAATTATAAATGAAAATGAACAAAAAAGTAACAAAATGTAAGTATATAAATTATAAGTCATGAACTTATGGGATATGAAGAGAGCATTATATGTCACTATACTTTATAGTTAACATAACTCAATATCGTTGGACTGTAAAATTACAGGGGAAAGAGTTAGCATACTTAACACTTAGAAAATAGCATTTGGTAAGAATCGTACATCAAGACAAATGGGGATTGGAACATGACTGCTGAGATCCCATAGTAACACCACGCACTAGGGTCGTTCATGCATTAGAATGTTCTCTGCTAAACACTAATTGCATCCACAAACTACTTCCCAATCAGTGAAAGAATACTGTTTATGGGGTCCCTATGCCTCCAATAGTCATATACATAGGAACAGCTAGAATTTGAGTGGCAGCTGTGGCCAAACTGTCAATTTTCTGATCTCCCTAGTTTTTCCATATTCCCCCAAACTATGCTCATAATTGATGGTAGGACTAGTGTATATGGCATTTGGATTCAGCAAATGAAAAGAAGCTGCCCCTACAGGATAGGCAAAAATAATTGATACCTGTGTATTTAGTGAGAACGGTGATCATTTGACTGCATTTCATTTAAAAAATGTGCAGCTGGAAATGGGTGGAAGGTAGCAAGGTAGAGGATGCAGGGTGTGTGCCAAGGAGATCAGCTGGTCAACTACTTCCTGGGTTATGACCTATAGTCTGCCCAGGAAGTAAGGCAGAAGTAATGGAGGAGTGTTTTCAAACAGCCATGAAGACAGTGAGGTAAGCGTGTGTAGAATAAATGTAAAGCTAATTTATTTTTGCAAAAGAAATACATTAATGCTATATTGGTACATAGAGGAGCTGGAATTTAGAGGAAAAAAATAAGTGAATAAAGATTAACTTTTTAGCCTTTAAGCATAACACATGCAGTGTTCAGTTACCATACGGTATTTTCTTTCTACTGCCAACGAAAACAGTGGGGGGAGATTCACTAAAACTTGTACACAGTGCCGGGACAAGGTAATTTGGTGCCCAGGGCGAAGATGGCAAACTGCGCCCCCTCCCCCCCAGTGTAAGCAAAGAGTCAGAAAAGAAAAAAGTGGTCATTCCCTCTGTGAAGAGCCCTGTATTGATTGTCAACGCAGAACTCTGGGCTGTGATTTGACACAGCCGATAAGCATGTCCCAGCCATGAATCATTGGGCTGGGATCTGCTGACAGTCTCCTGCTGTGTCAAATCACAGGTGAGTAGGTGGGTGGGAGCATGCGTCCGACACCCTGAAACAGGCAGCGTCATACGCCTGTAGCCGCCACCCCATAGCAGTATATGTACTGTGATGGGTTGGCAAGTGGTTAATTACCAATGGTATTTGTAATATGCATTAAATAAAGCAAAACACTGTGAATATTATTCTACAATAAACACGAACATCTAAAGCAGCCGCAAACTCTACTGTGAGATAAAACACAGTCCCAAAGCATAAATTCATAAACAGAGTTGCGCTAATTAATATTGAGTCAAGCACCAATGATAAAAATAAAGTCCCAATGTGATAAAAAAGTTCTTTGGTAACATCCACACCATCCATCACCTTCAATTGAGTGATCCTGTGACAGTCACCTCCAACATAGATAAAGTACTTGCTTACCAGATTGCACAGACCTCCTATCAAGGAAGGTCAGTGACACTTGTGGCTCTAAACCCAGCCAGGGCCTTTAACCATTTAAGCCAAGGACCATTTGGCTGGCCAAAGACAAGAGCACTTTTAGCGATTCGGCACTGAGTCGCTTTAACTGACAATTGCGCGGTCGTGCGACATAGCTCCCAAACAAAATTGACGTCCTTTTTTCCCCACAAATAGAGCTTTCTTTCGGTGGTATTTGATCACCTCATGACCTTGCCTAATGGCGGCGATCAGCGATTTTTATCGTGACTGCGACATTATGGCGGACACATCGGACACTTTTGGCGCTGTTTTGGGACCATTCACATTTACACAGCGATCAGTGCTATAAATATGCACTTATTACTGTGTAAATGTGACTGCCAGTGAAGGGGTTAATTAGGAGGGGCGCTGAAGGGGTTAAGTGTGTCCTAGGGATGTGTTCTAACTGTAGGGGGGATAGGCTATGTGTGACATGATACTGGGAGCTGTGATCAGTGTCCTGTCACTAGGAAGAATGGGGAAATGCTTGTTTACATAGCATTTCCGCGTTCTTTCTCTCCGTGAGACGATCGCGGGTATCCCCACTTCTTAAAGGCAACGTTTATATACGTCGATCTGCCCATAGGGTTCATTGTGTCGACGTATATATGCGTGAGCCGGTCGTTAAGCGGTTACCCGTCCCAGGAACCCCTTATGGCAAGTGGACCCACCATCCAGGAACCAATATCACAGATAGTCCCCAAAATACAAAAGGCTTGCTAGCCATACTGTAAAAATCTTTAAAAACTTTATTTAAGGTAAAAAATATTGCACTTACAGCAAAAACATGTAATCGCTTTAGGATCAAAACAAGCTGGCTGGCTAATCGCAGCTACCTGTCCTTCCGGGATTTGAGAAGCGCAGTGACGCCAGCACGTCGCTCCATCACCTGACGTCACTGCGCTTCTCGAATCCTGGAATGACAGGTAGAACAACAGCAAATAGCCAGCTGGCTTGTTTTGATCCTAATGTGATCACATGTGATTGGAGGTCTATGCAATCTGGTAAGCAAGCACTTTATCTATGGTGGAGGTGACATTCACAGGATCACTCAATTGAAGGTGGTGGATGTTACCAAAAACCTTTTTATCACATTGGGACTTTGTTTTTATCACTGGTGTTTGACCCAATTTGTAATATACAGCATGGCGGGAGGGCAGTTAATGTATTGCCATTGGTCACAGATGCATTAACACTAACACTGGTGCCACCAATGCAGCACAAAGGGATTAATTACGGCCACTGGTCACTAATGCATCAGTGACCAATGGCAATACATTAACCCCCCGCCATGCTGTATATTTACATAAATTAAATACCATTGGTGATTAACCTCCCCTCAGCCACCTCCAACCCTTCCCAAATCTACAGAGTTAATTAAGCTGCAATCATCTGCTTACTTGTGCAATACACACTGCAGTCATACAGTGCTTAGTTCCTCCTTCTCGGCTCCTCTTGGTCACAGCTCCTGCAGCAGCACTCTATGATGCTCCTCTAAGTCCTCCTGTCTCCCATCATCGCCGGCCTTTCAGTGAGTAATGTCACGTCGGGCCAGCCGGAACTATGAAGCGCCTGTCAGGGGGGATGTCCGAGTATCTCCACTGACAGGGAAGGCAAGTGAAGGGCTGGCATGTTGGCTTGTGCCAAGTGCAGGAGCACACTCGGCACATCTTTGCAACTGCAGCTATTAGCGGCTGGTGTGTACAGTCACACACACAATTTCCAGCCAGTTTTTATAAGCCCACTTCACCTACGCCCCCCATCCTTGCAGTACACTGTACCGCCCAGGGCATCTGCCCCTTCCGCCCCGCCTTGTACCGGCCCTGCTGGTACACATTGAATCTGGTGCATCTGTGCATGGTAGCCAATCAGCTTCTAACTTCAGCTTGTTCAATTAAGCTTTGACAATAAAACTTGGAAGCTGATTGGTTACTAGACACAGCTGCACCAGTTTCTGTGTGCACCAGTTTTAGTAAAACTCCCCCCCCAGTATATTTAATTTAGTAAAGTTTATGTTTTTTTATACACGAGTCAACTAAATTTACTGCATGATTGCTATTTGATCAATATTTCTGGTACTGTTATGTTGCATGTGGTAATTTAATAAGAGAAAGGATTGTTATTTTGCAAAGTAAATATTGAAGAAGGTGAAGCTGTGTTTAATTTGAATACCCAATCATGTACAATGGAAATAAAAAAAATATATGTATCTGCGGGATTGGATGATCACAGTAAACAAGGCTTCACATTTTTAACCGCTTCAATACCCAGCCATAGTCAAATGATGTCCACAGATGGGATCTCCCATCCTGGGTGGACATCATATGACGTCCTCGGCTTTCCGCCACTACTGCGGGCCCCCGGGGGCCTGCAAAGCGGCGGTCGGGGATCCGGCGTGTCCCTCGGGACACAGCCATTCCCCGATGGGGGTAATGGAGCGGCGGCGGTGGGCGGCGGAGCTTCGGCAGTAGCGGGACCGGCTCTGATTGGTCACTATGCAGAGTAGCGGTGTGCATGGCGCCCGTGCGTGCCCCCGGGGCGTTCAGGGCTAAGGCTTTTCCCTTGGATACAGCCCAGCCCCAATCAGGGTATGAAATTGGCTCTTTACCACGTGACCGGCTGTGTCCAATCACAGCCGGTCACTAAATGTAAACAAAACACTGTGTGTAACTTGCTGTTGCTGGGTTCTCCTCTTCACACACTGATCCAGTGTGAGGAGGAGATCAGCTAACAGTGAGTTACACATCTTTACTATACTACATATATGTACTACTGTTCCCAGATTGCCCCCCCTAAATAAAGAGGACCTGTCATCTTGTACCTGTCATCTAGTACCTGTCATCAGGAGTACCTATCATCTAGTACTTGTCCATCAGGAGTACCTGTCCATCAGGAGTACCCGCCACCAGAGTACCCGCCACCAGAGTACCCGCCACCTCACCAGAGTACCTGCCACCTCACCAGAGTACCCGCCACCAGGGTACCCGCCACCAGAGTATCTGCCACAAGAGTATCTGCCACCAGAGTACCCGCCACCAGAGTACCCGCCACCTCACCAGAGTACCTGCCACCTCACCAGAGTACCCGCCACCAGGGTACCCGCCACCAGAGTATCTGCCACAAGAGTATCTGCCACCAGATTACCCGCCACCAGAGTACCCGCCACCAGAGTACCCGCCACCTCACCAGAGTACCCGCCACCTCACCAGAGTACCTGCCACCAGAGTAACCGCCACCAGAGTACCCGCCACCAGAGTACATACAGCCACTATGTCCAGAAAGGTGTACACCCCAGAAGAGGCATACCAAATACTCAGTCTGACCAATGAGAGCAACGGGGAGCTCTCACCGCTTAGTTCTGATTCTGGTTCGGAATATGAGCCCCCCGAAGGCAGCACATCAGGATCCGAATCAGAGGAGGAAGCAGTTCATCCAAAAAGAAGATGGTCTGAACACCAGGCAGCTACCAGCCGTGCCAACGGCGGTAGACCCCAGGAGGAGAGGTCCAGTACAAGCGCTGCTAGACTCCAGGAGGAAAGGCCCAGTGCACGCCAAAGAATTACGGCCCAAACCCAGCTTCCAGATGCCTTGGCAAACCCATTGTGGCTGCCTTCTACCACAGGGTCAGCCATGATCCCCCCTTTTACAGCACAGCCAGGTGTGTAGGTCAACACTGCAGGTTTTTCCCAAATGGATTTTTTACATTTATTTTTCCCTGATGAATTAGTTCAAGGCATCGTGGACCAAACCAATCTTTTTTCCCAACAATTCATTGCAACCAACCCCAGCTCCAGCTATGCCCGCCCTTTTGAATGGAAACCCCTAACAGTGGTGGAGCGTAAATTGTTTTTAGGCCTAACACTCAACATGGGGCTTACAAAAAAAATGAAATGCATAAATATTGGTAGACCAAACCCATCCACCAATTTTTTCATCGGCCATGTCCAGGTCCCGATACGAAATTATAATGCGGTTCCTGCATTTCAGTGACAACTCACAGTGCCCCCCCCCCCCAGAATCACCCAAACTTTGATAAACTATATAAAATTCGCCCCTAATTAATTTTTTCACCAAAAAGTTTGCCAAACTTTATGTCCCTGACAAAAACATTTCTGTGGACGAATCCCTGGTGCATTTCCCAGGCTGGCTGGGAATCAAGCAATATATCCCCAGTAAGCGGGCGAGGTACAGCTTGAAGCTCAACAAGCTCTGTGAAAGCGCCACCAGTTATGTGCACTCATTCCACGTGTACGAAGGCAAAGATTGCCAGCTCCAGCCCCCTGAGTGTCCATTGTACATGGGAATAAGTAGAAAAATTGTTTGGGAGTTGGCATTCCCACTCCTCCAAAAGGGGTATCATATTTACATGGACAACTATTACACCAGTCTGCCCCTTCTCCGCCACCTATACCTAAAAAAGACTCTGGCCTGTGGTACAGCAAGAAAAAACAGAAAGGGCTTCCCACAGCGTCTTGTCACCACAACCATTCAAAGGGAGGAATCGACAAGCTTGAGGAACGAGGAAGTGTTGGCTGTGAAGTGGTGGGATAGGAAAGATGTGTACATCATGTCCACCATTCACGATGACACCTCGGTGGAACTTCGCAGAATACGCGGTACCGTTCTCAAGACTTCCTGTATCAACGAGTACAATAAATTCATGGGGGGGGGGGGTGGATTTAAATGATCAAATGTTGCAGCCCTAGCTTTCAACGCGAAAAACCCTCTTCTGGTACAAAAAAGTCGCTATTTACTTTTTTCATTTGGCCCTTTTAAATTCTTTCATTATCTACTGTGACAGCAGGAAGGTAAAGTTACCTGGTTGCATCCAGGGGGGTAGATATATTTCGCCCAGATTCAGGCTTTACGCCGACTTATACAACTAGGTGGAGAGTTGTATAAGGCTAGTGGGCTCATGGATGACTCATACCTCTAGGGAGAGTGTGGGGCGTCGTACAGACAGGGAGTTGATGAGGCCAGCTGAAGCTTGTCAGCTCATTTAGGCCTCTATAAGAACTCCCAGATTCATTAGGTGTTAGCTCATGCCTGGAACCAGACCTGTGTGGACTGTCTAGGGAGAGAGAACCCCTGTGCGGTGAGACAAAGCCTGTGTGGCTATTTGCTTGGACATTTAAAACCAGGGACTTAGGGACTAGGACAGCACTAGGCTGATCCCAGTTGTTAGTTAGGAAACCTGTATGTTTAGTCAGAGGTCAACTTGACCAGGATTTATTTTGGTTATGTTTCTTTTGCTTTGCTGTGTTTTGTCACTGTAAATAGAAAATAAACCGCACCTTTTTGATTTTGAAAACCACAACCTCTGTTTGCTGGGCCTGTTTTGTGTGGGGAGCCCATCCCGGGGGTCACACACACCCGCTGCCGAGCTAACCCCCTCACAGTTGGTGGAGAACCAGTGGCAGTTTTTTTTTAAGCCAGCATGGAGGAGATACTGAAACAGCTGGCTCTAGCAAATGCCAATCAACAGCAGACAAATGCAGGTTTGCAAAGGAGCCTTGCAGCCCAGCAGCAAGCTCATCAACAGAGCCTTGCAGCCCAGCAGCAAGCTCACCAACAGAGTCTGGAAGCTCAGCAACAAGCCCAGCAGCAATCTGAGGCCCGCTTCATAGACCTGTTACAGAAGCAAGAGCAGAGACTACAACAAATGGAAGCAGTAATGCAGCAACGTCCGCAGACCAGTGAGGAAAGCCGTCCCACTAATACCGCCTCCTTTGGGGTGAGTCGTTTATTGACAAAAATGACTGGAGAGGATGATCCAGAGGTATTTTTGACCACATTTGAAAGGACCGCTGAAAGAGAAAAGTGGCCTGAGGAGCAGTGGGCTGGACTGGTGGCTCCTCTGTTAACTGGTGAATCGCAGAAAGCTTACTATGACCTAGAGCCTAACCAAGCAAAAGACTATGTGATGCTAAAAGCTGAAATTTTGGCAAGGCTGGGTGTCACCCAGGCTGTCCGGGCTCAGCGTGTGCATAACTGGACTTTCCAGCTTGGAAAACCCCCCTGGTCTCAAATGTATGATCTCATTCACCTGAGCAGAAAGTGGCTACAGCCAGAGACTTTGTCCGCACCAAAGATTGTGGAACGTGTTGTAATGGATCGGTTTTTGAGAGCTCTTCCTACTGCCATCCAAAAGTGGGTAAGCCATGGAGACCCAGAGACGGCCGATGGTCTTGTGGATCGTGTGGAGAAATACTTGGCTACAGAGAACCTGACGGCCTCTTCCAGAGACACTCGGACTTTCCACCCTAAGACCAGACCATCCCCAGGGGCGGATAAGAGGATTCCAAGGGGTGAGGGTGGAGAGAGTGAGAGGGTGGGAGCTCTACCCCAAGTTTGGCGAGAACAGCCTGGGAAATCAGCGGCTCAAGAGGCGGCAAGAAGGATCGTTTGCTACCGCTGCCGGCAAGCGGGACATATTGCAGCCAATTGCCCGGTTGTGGAGGAACCCATGCAGTGTGACTTTCTGACGGGCAGACGTCAGTCGCTGTGTGCGACAGTCGCATGCACTGCCATTCGAGGAACTGAGAAACATTTATGCAAAATGTGTGTTAATGGTAGAAATGTTGTGGTATTGCTGGATTCAGGTAGCCTTGTGACCCTGATAAAGGCTGAGTTAGTTAAAACAGAGGTCTCTGGGAATAGCAAGGTAGCTGTTATTTGTGTGCATGGGGACACCCGAGAGTATCCCGTGACTACAGTGTGTTTCGAGATCCCCAAAGGTACCCTCTCTCATCCAGTGGGCTTAGTATCTCAGTTACCGCATGACGCCATTGTGGGAAGGGATTTTCCGAAGTTCTGGGAACTGTGGGATGATCCTGAGCCCCTCACTGGTGCCCCTATGTACCAGGAATGTGATAGCCAGAACTCCCCTGAGAGTGGTGAGGACTCTCCGGAATTTCCCTTATCAGTATTGGCAGGGGAGACTCAAGAAACTGGAGAGGAGCCCACCTCCTCAGACGAAAACCTACCGTCTGTGGAGTTTTCTGATCTTGAGGTTCACAGGGAAAACTTTGCCACAGAACAGTTGAAAGACCCCGCCCTAATAAAGGCACGGGAAAACGTAGTGAAAATAGATGGCGAGTTAGTGAACCCAGATAATACCTGCACTTACCCATACTTCAGCGTAGAGAAGGACCTACTGTATCGGGTGGCAAAAAGGGCAGAAGAAACCGTTGAGCAGCTTGTGGTGCCCAAACCTTACAGGAAGTTGGTGTTGGAGTTGGCCCATGGGCACATTCTTGGAGGTCATCTGGGGACAGAGAAAACCCGAGAGAGGGTATTACAGAGATTCTATTGGCCGGGGGTGATGAAGGACGTAGGAAATTATTGTTCCTCCTGCCCTGTGTGTCAGAGGTTGGCCCCGATGCCACATTTCCGTAGCCCGCTGGTCCCTCTACCCATCATTGAGGTCCCGTTTGAGAGGATCGCCATGGATTTGGTAGGTCCTATAATCAAGTCCGCTAGGGGGCACCAGTACATATTAGTTATAATGGACTATGCCACCCGTTATCCAGAAGCGATCCCTCTCCGAAATACCTCGGCCAAAACCATAGCCAAAGAGCTATCTCTTGTTTTTAGCCGGGTGGGTATTTGTAAAGAACTGCTTACGGACCAAGGTACACCCTTTATGTCCCGGGTTATGAAAGAGCTGTGTAAATTGTTCAAAGTGACTCAATTGCGTACGTCTGTGTATCACCCCCAAACCGATGGGCTGGTTGAAAGATTCAACAAAACCCTAAAACAAATGTTGAAGAAAGTGGTGGATAGAGATGGAAAGGATTGGGACTGTTTACTTCCTTATTTGATGTTTGCTATTAGGGAGGTGCCCCAATCCTCTACGGGATTCTCCCCCTTTGAGTTACTGTATGGGAGACACCCAAGAGGGCTGTTGGATATTGCCAAGGAAACTTGGGAAAGTGAGAGTTCTCCCCACAGGAGTGTGATTGAGCATGTCGCCCTGATGCAAGATCGAATTGCACAGGTAATGCCCATCGTGAAGGAACATTTGGCCCAAGCGCAGTTGGCACAGCAGAGAGTGTACAACCGTGGAGCCAAGACCCGTACCTTTTCCCCGGGGGATAGGATATTGGTACTTGTCCCTACGGTTGAAAGTAAATTCCTTGCCAAATGGCAAGGCCCCTACGAGATAATGGAAAAAGTGAGCGAAGTGAATTACAAGGTCAGACAACCAGGAAGGCGAAAGCCCGAACAGATCTATCACGTTAATCTGTTGAAAGCCTGGAGGGATAGAGAGTCCCTAGTCGCAGACACTTGGTCACCAGCTCAAACTGGTTGCGTGATTCCTGAGGTTGGAATAGCAGCCACCTTGTCACAACCCCAACAACAGGAGGTTAAGGAGTTTGTGCTTCGCAACAAGGAGGTATTCTCTGAGCTGCCGGGACAAACATCTGGGGTAGAGCATGACATCATTACCCCGCCCGGTGAAAGGGTGAAGTTAAAACCCTATCGGATCCCAGAGGCCCGACGGGAGGCAATACGGGAGGAAGTACATGAATGCCTGATTGCTGGTGTTCCAACCCCGAGGTTAAAACAAGAGGGGGGGGTATGTGACAGCAGGAAGGTAAAGTCACCTGGTTGCATCCAGGGGGGTAGATATATTTCGCCCAGATTCAGGCTTTACGCCGACTTATACAACTAGGTGGAGAGTTGTATAAGGCTAGTGGGCTCATGGATGACTCATACCTCTAGGGAGAGTGTGGGGCGTCGTACAGACAGGGAGTTGATGAGGCCAGCTGAAGCTTGTCAGCTCATTTAGGCCTCTATAAGAACTCCCAGATTCATTAGGTGTTAGCTCATGCCTGGAACCAGACCTGTGTGGACTGTCTAGGGAGAGTGAACCCCTGTGCGGTGAGACAAAGCCTGTGTGGCTATTTGCTTGGACATTTAAAACCAGGGACTTAGGGACTAGGACAGCACTAGGCTGATCCCAGTTGTTAGTTAGGAAACCTGTATGTTTAGTCAGAGGTCAACTTGACCAGGATTTATTTTGGTTATGTTTCTTTTGCTTTGCTGTGTTTTGTCACTGTAAATAGAAAATAAACCGCACCTTTTTGATTTTGAAAACCACAACCTCCGTTTGCTGGGCCTGTTTTGTGTGGGGAGCCCATCCCGGGGGTCACACACACCCGCTGCCGAGCTAACCCCCTCACACTACCAAAAATTGGAAAGACCCAACACCTTCATAAAGTTTATAGAAGACATTGTCACTGCCCTGATCTACCAACAAATATCCCCTCCAGAAAGCATTTACTCAGATTGTGTTAGCAGACTACATGAGCGCCATTTTCCAGACCATACTCCACCATCAGGATCCGGAAGACAACGCCGAAAAAAATGTCGGGTGTGCACCAAAAGAGGAATTAGGAAAGACACCAGCTTCCATTGTCCCGACTGTCCCTCCCAACCTGGCCTTTGCATCGGAGAACGCTTCAAGCATTATCACACTCTCGAAAACTATTAGCCCATATTTCTAAATACTGCCATTTCCCCGTTTTCAAATTCTGTCCTGAATATTTCCCTGCCTCAACCATCCATATCATTGTCTTCCATGTGAACTGACCCTGGCCTGTTTCTTGACTATTCCTCTGCCTACCGTCTGCATTGTTTATCCGCCATGTTTCTGCCTTTCACGTGAACTGACCCTGGCCTGTATCGACTATGCCACTGCCTACCGTCTATTTCTGCCTTTTATTTGCACTGACCTTGGCCTGTTGACCATGTTTTTGCCTGCCCCTTGGATTGATCTTTCACCCTGCTACACAGGGGTCCCACATATGTGAGGGGCTCCAGAATAGTGTTCTGAGTTCAGAAAAACTGTTTTTGGTTTTATGTGTTCCCAGAACAGGGTCTGGTTGTCCGGAGGCTTCAAAGCGATTTGGGTGGGAGAAGCCCTGTCCCCATTCTTTCCTGACCGATGCCCTAAGCTTGATGGTCCTGCCTGCTCCCTGGACAAATACTCTGGCTGTGCTGACCATACCTCTGCCTGCTGCATGTACTAACTATGGACAGTATTCCTGTCTGCTGCATGGACGATCCTTTGATCCTTTTGCTTCTGCTGACCACATCCCTGCCTGCTGTCTGGACCAATGCTTTGGCTGTGCTGACAACATCTCTATCTGTACTGACTATTCCTGCCTGCTGCCTGTTTTGCTGTCGCTGTCCACGTTCCTGCCTGCTGCCTGGACCGATGCTCTCCTCTGTGGACCACTGCAATACTAAAACCGCAGGTAATCTTTTCTTTACCCTTTGCTCAGCAGAATGTATTTTGGTTTGTAATTGGTATGTACAGTACATGCTATGTGTTAGAAATATGAAGGGCCTTCAACAATGTGATAGGTTGGCAGGAATTTATGTGTGTAGTTTATGCTCCTAGAACACTTGACAGTGCGATTTGGATGTTGGGCCTCTGTATGTGGCCAGGCTGTGTAAAAGTCTCACACATGTGGTATCGCCATACTCAGGAGGAGTAGCAGAATGTATTTTGGGTGTCCTTATTGCTATGTACATGCTGTGTGTTGGAAATATCTTATAAATGGACAACATTGTGTAAAAAAAATGCGTTTTCATTTTTTTTTCACATATTCCAAAAACCTCTGGAAAAAAATTAACCGTTTAAAAGACTCATTATGCCTCATAGATTATATGTTGGGGTGTTAGCTTTCCAAAATGGGGTCATTTTGGATGTTTCCATTGTCCTGGTGCTCCAGGGTCTTTGAAACTGTAATAGGTGGTTGAGAAATGAGATGTGTAATTTATGCTTGTAGAACGCCTGACGGTGCTACTTCAATGTTGGGCCTCTGTATGTGGCCAGGCTATGTAAAAGTCTCCCACATGTAGTATCGCCATACTCGGGAGGAGTAGCAGAATGTATTTTGGGTGTCCTTTTTGCTATGTACATGCTGTGTGTTGGAAATATCTTATAAATGGACAACATTGTGTAAAAAAAATGCGTTTTCATTTTTTTTCCACATATTCCAAAAACTTCTGGAAAAAAATTAACCGCTCAAAAGACTCATTATGCCTCATAGATTATATGTTGGGGTGTTAGCTTTCCAAAATGGGGTCATTTTGTGGGCATTTCCATTGTCCTTGTGCTCCAGGGCCTTCAAAAATGTAATAGGTGGTTGAGAAATGAGATGTGTAATTTATGCTCCTAGAACGCCTGAAGGTGCTATTTCAATGTTGGGCCTCTGTATGTGGCTAGGCTGTGTAAAAGTATCACACATTTGGTATTGCCATACTCAGGAGGAGTAGCAGAATGTATTTTGGGGTGTCAGTTTTGCTATGTACATGCTATGTGTTGGAAATATCTTATAAATGGAAAACTTTGTATAATAAAAATGCGTTTTCATTTTTTTCCCACATATTCCAAAAACTTCTGGAAAAAAATGAACCGTTCAAAAGACTCATTATGCCTCATAGAGTATACGTTGGGGTGTTAGCTTTCCAAAATGGGGTAATTTTGTGGGCGTTTCCATTGACCTGGTGCTCCAGGGCCTTCAAAATTGTGATAGGTTGTCATCAAATGAGATGTGCAATTTATGCTCGTAGAACGCCTGACAGTGCTACTTGGATGGTATGTGGCCAGGCTGTGCAAAAGTCTCACACGTGGTATCACTATACTCAGGAGGAGTATAAGAATGTATTTTGGGGTGTCATTGCAAGTATTCATGTGCTGTGTGAGAGAAATAACTTGTTATTATGACAATTTTGTGCAAAAAAAATAATAATAATTTTCCCAAGAATTGTGGGAAAAAATTACAACTTCAAAAACTCACCATGCCTCTTACTAAATACCTTGGAATGTCTGCTTTCCAAAAAAGGGTAATTTGGGGGGTATTTGTACTTTCTTGGCTTGTTAGGGTCTCAAGAAATGAGATAGGCCTTCAGTAACAGGTGTGATCAGATGTGATAATTTTTCAATGATTTGCACCATAGCTTGTAGACTCTATAACTTTTACAGAGACCAAATAATATACACTTTTTTGGGTTATTTTTACTAAAGATATGAAGCAGTATACATTTTGGCCCAAATTTATGGAGAAAAATTACTTATTTACAAAGTTTTTTTTTTCAAAAATCTCTCTCTTTTTTCGCTTATACTGCAAAAAATAAAAAACCCAGCGGTGATTAAATACCACCAAAAGAAAGCTCTGTTTGTGAGAAAAAAAATGATAAAAATTTGGTTACAGTGTAGCATGACTGAGTAATTGTGATTCAAAGTGTGAGAGCGCTGAAAGCTAAAAATTGGTCTGGGAAGGAAGGGTGTATAAAAGCCCTGTATTGAAGTGGTTAACTAAGCTAAGGCATTATTCACTTTGCAAAGTGAACATTCTCTTCTCCTTATAGCTGAATTCCAGGTATGTTTTTTGCTACGTTCCAGCTTTGACCAATGTACTGTAAATATGCATATGCCATACCTGACCAATCTTTGTCTGCTGCTACTACAGTGATTTTCGCTGTTTTCCGTGCCCCGTACAAAGCAGCTGCCCTGCTGCATAGTAAATGCAGGGGGTCACCAACTCAGAAAAGGCACCATTCAGAGAATGTATTGAATTTTTACTCAAAGAATGCAAATTGTTCTCTGACTGGATGAGGTGGAAACTGTAACATCACCACCTGCTTCTCTGCCTCACTCAATCAGAGAACACTTTGCATTTAAGTCGTTTTCTTAATGGCACCCATGCCAAGTAAGCAACCTCCTGTGTTCAAGATGCAGCTGCTCAGCATGGGAGGCAAAAGACAGCAATAATCACTGTAGTAGTGGTGGCTACTACAGTGATTCTTTGCTTCCACAGAGATTGGCCAGGTATGCTACACTATATTGTCAAAAGTTTTGGAACGCCTGCCTTTACACGCGCATAAACTTTAATGGTATCCTAGTCTTAGTCCGTAGGGTTCAATATTGAGTTGGTCCACCCTTTGCAGCTATAACAGCCTCAACTCTTCTGGGAAGGCTGTCCACAAGGTTTAGTAGTGTCTATGGGAATGTTTGAGCATTCTTCCAGAAGTGCATTTGTGAGGTCAGGCACTGATGTGGACGAGAAGACCTGTCTCGCAGACTCCGCTTTAATTCATCCCAAAGATGTTTTATCAGGTTGAGGCCAGTCAAGTTCCTCCACCACAAACTGGCTCCTCCATGTCTTTATGGACCTTGCTTTATGCACTGGTCCAAATCATTTGGTGGAAGGGGATTATGGTGTGGGGTTGCTTTTCAGGGGTTGGGCTTGGCCCCTTAGTTCCAGTGAAGGGAACTGTTAAGGAGTCAGCATACCAAGACATTTTAGACAATTTCATGATTCCAACTTTGTGTGAACAGTTTGGGGATGGCAATTTCCTGTTCATACTTGACTGTGCACCAGTGCACACAAAGCAAGGTACATAAAGACATGGATGAGCGAGTTTGGGGTGGAGGAAATTGACTTGCCTGCACAGAGTCCTGACCTCAACCCGATAGAACACCTTTGGGATGATTTAAAGCGGAGACTGCAAGCCAGGCCTTCTTGTCCAACATCAGTGCCTGACCTCACAAATGCGCTTCTGGAAGAATGGTAAAACATTACTAATGTTCAGACAAAGGAACACCTGGGTAGCAGTGATCATAACATGATTTCATTTTATGTTAGCTGTAAGCAAGAAATACATACAGGAAAGATAAAAACACTTAACTTCAAGAGAGCAAATTTTCCTAGGATGAGGGCTGCTCTCCAGGACTTAGACTGGGAGAGAATATTGGCATCAATGGGAACAGAACTGCAAAGTATATTCCCATGGGCAATAAGTTTAAAAGGCTAAAAATAAAACCTATGTGGCTCACGGTCAAAGTTAAAAAAGCTATAAACTATAAGAAAAGAGCTTTTAAAAAATATAAAAATTAAGGAACACTAGTGTCGTTTAAATGTTACAAAGAATTTAACAGAATATGTAAAAAGGAAATCAAGGATGCAAAAAGTTAAAACGAACGACAGATTGCAAAAGATAGTAGGACAAACAACAAAAAATTATTCAAATATATTAATAGTAAAAAGGTCAGGTCTGAGCATTTAGGCCCTTTACAAAATAATCTAGAGTGGGTGACTGGGGACAAAGAGAAGGCAAATTTATTAAATACTTTCTTCAGCTCTGTGTATACAATGGAGCATGGGGGAGCTCATGTCCATAATGGGGGTGGTAGTGACACAGCCGCAAATGATCCACAATGGCTCAAAAGTGATATGGTCCAGAAATATTTAGACAGAATAAAGGTGGATAAAGCACCTGGACCAGATGGCATACACCCACGGATCCTAAAAGAATTGAGCTCTGTAATTTCAAAGCCATTCTACCTATTTTTTGGGGACTCATTAATGACAGGAAAAGTACCACTGGATTGTCGCAGGGCGTACGTGATGCCTATATTTAAAAAGGGAACAAAGTCTTTACCAAGTAACTACAGAGCTGTTAGTTTAACTTCTATAGTTGGGAAGATACTAGAGAGATTAATAAAAGACCACATAGACGAGTTCTTGCTGGAAAAAAACTATTTAAGCAACAGACCGCATGGATTCATGAAAGACAGAAGTTGTCAGACAAACCTGATTTATTTTTATGAAGAGGTAAGTAAAACCTTGGACAGAGGTGTGGCTGTGGACGTGGTATACTTGGATTTTGCAAAAGCGTTCGATACAGTTCCCCACACACGGCTCATGTGTAAGGTAAAGTCTACAGGATTGGATATATCAGTTTGTAAATGGATAGAAAACTGTCTAAAAGACAGAATTCAGAGAGTAGTTGTTAATCATTCTTACTCTGAATGGTCTAAGGTTCTCAGTTGTGTACCCCAAGGTTCAGTGTTGGGACCCATACTTTTTAATATCTTTATAAATGATATTGGGTCTGAGATCAAAAGTAACATTTCTGTCTTTGCAGATGACACTAAGCTATGCAGTGGAATAACGTCCTTACAGGATGTCGCCAATTTACAAGCTGACCTCAATGCTCTGTCTAATTGGGCGACTATTTGGCAGTTCGTTTGTAAATGGATAGAAAACTGGCTAAAAGACAGAATTCAGAGAGTAGTTGTTAATCATTCTTACTCTGAATGGTCTAAGGTTCTCAGTTGTGTACCCCAAGGTTCAGTGCTGGGACCCTTACTTTTTAATATCTTTATAAATGATATTGGGTCTGAGATCAAAAGTAACATTTCTGTCTTTGCAGATGACACTAAGCTATGCAGTGGAATAACGTCCTTACAGGATGTCGCCAATTTACAAGCTGACCTCAATGCTCTGTCTAATTGGGCGACTATTTGGCAGATGAGCTTTAATGTTGATAAATGTAAAGCTATGCACTTGGGGGCTAAGAATAGGCATGCATAATACATACTAGGGGGAGTACAACTCGGGGGATCTGTAGTGGATAATGATCTGGGGCTTTTGGTAGATCATAAGCTCAATAATAGAATGCAGTGCCAAGCTGCGGTTTCCAAAGCGAGCAAAGTCCTTTCCTGTATTAAGAGAGGTATGGACTCCAGAGAGAGAGAGATATAATTTTGCCCCTGTACAAATCATTAGTAAGACCTCATATGGAATATGCAGTTCAGTTTTGGGCCCCAGTTCTCAAAAAGGATATCAGGGAACTGGAGAAAGTGCAGAGAAGGGCAACCAAACTGATAAGAGGCATGGAGGAACTCAGCTATGAGGAAAGATTAGAGGAACTGAATGTATTCACTCTTGAGAAGAGGAGATTAAGGGGGGATATAATCAACATGTACAAATATATGAGGGGTCCATATAGTGAACTTGGTGTTGAGTTTTTCACTTTACGGTCAATACAGAGGACAAGGGGGCACTCCTTACGTCTAGAGGAAAAGAGATTTCACCTCCAAATACGGAAAGGTTTCTTCACAGTAAGAGCTGTGAAATTGTGGAATAGACTCCCTGCAGAGGTGGTTCTAGCCAGCTCAGTAGATTGTTTTAAGAAAGGTCTGGATACTTTCCTAAATGTACATAATATAACTGGGTACTAACATTTATAGGTAAAGTTGATCCAGGGAAAATCCGATTGCCTCTCGGGGGATCAGGAAGGATTTTTTTCCCCTGCTGTAGCAAATTGGATCATGCTCTGCTGGTGTTTTTTGCCTTCCTCTGAATCAACTGTGGGTATAGAATTGGATATTTTTTTTTTTTACGGTTGAACTAGATGGACTTGTGTCTTTTTTCAACCTGACTAACTATGTAACTATGTAACTATGTAACATTCCCATAGACACACTCCTAAACCTTGTGGACAGCCTTCCCAGAAGAGTTGAAGCTGTTATAGCTGCAAAGGGTGGGCCAACTCAATATTGATCCCTACGGACTAAGACTGGGATGCCATTAAAGTTCATGTGTGTGTAGGGGTATGTCATATATTGATCCAAGCTTGAACAAAATAACTATGCAAAAAAAAAAAAACATACCTGGAATTTAGCTTCAGGTAAATCAATCCTAATGGAGTTGATTTACCAAAATAGTATAGCACATAGCATCGTGTAGCATATCTTGCAAAATTAATTCTCACTGTGCCAAGCTAATTTTTACTTGGCTTAGTGAATGAGGTAAAGCTAAGGGAAAATTCCTTCTGCAAAGAATACCCAACCATATGGTTGAAAAATTAAAAACAGAACTGCTTGCACAGGATCGGAGGAAGACATCACAGTTTCATGATATTGACTATGCTAAGTGACCATGCCATGCTCTTCTCCTTTAGTAAACCATTCCCATTGAATCAACTAGTTTTATAAGACATCAATCAGGATTTTTTCTGTTGCACTGATTTTTTTTTATTCTTCTGTAAAACCCCTGTTTCTTTACATGTGAAATGTCATTATTATGTGTGTTTGTTGATGTCCAAATAAAAAGATTTAGGCGGGAGCACTGTCTGCTGCAGGTTAGGTTTTTTTCGCTCTGCGGTCATGGTCAGATGGTCACCACAAGCCCTATCCAGTGCTGTACGAAGCTGTACACAGACAGACGCGGAGTCTCTGAAGGTTTGTCTGCTTTGTTTTTGTTGTTGTTAAAATTTTCAAGTGCTCAAAGCATCCTTGGATTAAAAATAAGCACGGCCAAATAAAACAAGGTCGATTTTTTTCCTCTTGGAAAACTTTTGTGATAAAAGTCCATATTCACCATTCTGAATTGAATAAACATCTAAAATAAGGTATTTGTTTGTATGGTTACGTAACCCAAAAAGTGTAATTTTTAGCCATCAAACCCAGCCTGACCAGCTAACACAAAACTGCTATAACACACCCTGCTATAACACACCCTGCTATAACACACCCTGGTGGAAGCTGTGTTGACACATAGTCCCCCTGTTGTCACTATCTCACCCTTTTGCCGAACGTGTAAAGCATACTCACTGCACACTCCCAGCACACTGACCGAGCTTTCACCAACAGCCTTCAGTCACGGCTCCCAATCATGTGACCTCTGTGAGAGCCAATCACAGCAGTCATATGATAGAAAAGCCATGCTGCCACCTGGACGCTAAAGTCCGCTGGGAGGAGACGTTAAAGGCTTAAGCAATGATATGCAGCTAATGCTGGAGTGCATGTATGTTGGCAGAAGGTGGCTGTAAGAGGCTGGAGGTGATTGTCTGAACTGAGATACCAAAAAAAACCTAGTTACAAATTACCATATTATTTTTAGCCAGGTTATGACAAGGAAAAGAAGGAAAGGCTCCTTGGAAGAGAGCAGCAGAAAGGTGTTACTTAGCCTACTGAATGTTGTGTACATACAAGTTTCATTGTGCCCCGTCCTTGGATCATTTTAGAAATAAGATGAATGACCGCAATGGGGGCCAACCTTTAAAACAGTATTAAACCCCAAAACCAAAAATGTTATATATTGCAGCTTACCAATCATTAGATATTGTGACTTCATTAGTTTACTTTTTTAGATGTTTTCCCTCTGTTTTCACCTAGTGATCTGGCCAGTAACACACCTCCTGTATTAGAGCACCTCCACCAGTGGCGGCCGGTGGTAATTTTTTTTTGGGGGGGGGCGGCGGCAAACAGTATTACCCCTTCCCCCACCTCCTCCCATCGGTCGGCGGGCGGGTCTGGTGCACTTACCCCATCTATGCAGTGCTTCACCGGCGGCTTTCCTTGCTTGGTGGTGGTGGTGACAGCTTTCCCTTTCTCTGCTCTGCACGGGCATCGGCAGCTTGTGTTTCCTCCCTCCTTGGCAGCCAATCGGGAGGTTTCTCTTTTCGGCCAATAGGAAAATGTGTCTCAGACCTGCTTCTGATTGGCTGGATTGAGGATCAGTGTTACAACAGCAAATGTTCATTTGCTGTTGTAACACCTGGGTGGGCTCATGGCGCAATGCTCTGCGATCTGAGTCCACCCTATTTTGAAGCCTATTAGAGCCTATGGCTGTAATCAGGTGCTTCAATTAAAAAAAACGCCACTGTAATTCACGGGCCTGGCGTCCTGAAAGGGGCCGGACGCATGAATAGGTGGTGGCTATGAATGAATCTATCCATTATTCATATAGGGGGTGGCGTGGATAGAGGGCTCCCCTAATGGACAGGCCGCCACTGACCTCCACTCTGAATGAACGAGCACAGGGGCACCTTTGAACGTTAGCATTGTTAATTTGGGGGGCGGGGAGTGTTAGGTGCATTAGCAGATTTAGATATACCAACAAACTGAAGCCAAACTCCAGATAACATTGTTTTAAGTATAACTAAAGGCAGAAATTTTTTGTAGTTTTGGATAGAGTGGAGAGGGACTAGAACCCCTGATAGTTTTTATTGCTGTCCTTACCACCGTTAAGGAAATTTACCCTCTCCATTTGTCCTGTTTACCATTATCATTGAAAGTGAAAGTAAAAGAAAAACACAAATTTTTGGGTTGTTCCCAGAGAAGTAAAAGAGGGAAAATCTTCCAATGGGAAAACTAGTTCTGGTGACCTGGGGGTACCCAAGGAATTCCCTTGATTTACAGGAATTTTCTCTCACTTCCTGTTTGGCTATGGGATAGGAAGTGTAGGGAAATCTCAGCAATGGGTTCTACTTTAAGGCCTCATGCACACAGGGCTTAAAAAAACGCTGCTTTTACAGGCGTTTGACATTTTTTTTGCAGCCTGTAAACATGCCTCACAACACACACACATGTTAGGCTCTCCCATAGGGGAGAGCGGAGATCTGACAGGGCATCCCTGTACAGTGGGGAGCGATCCCCGCTGAGCAAGCGGATGTTCACGGGGCGGATCATCACGGATCCGTCTCGTGTGAAAGGACCCTTAGTCTATGTGGCCATGGTGTTTACAAACATGTTAGAAAAAATTGAAACAGCGAATTAGGGGAACTTTTGGGCACAAGAAAACACTTGAAGAGCCTAAATGCAAGTAAATACATCTAAACATGCCTAAACGCTAGACTTGTTTATCACTTGAGCATTCATTCATTCCAATGGCCAGCACAAATAAATATTCTGGTCAATGGAATCCATGAATGCTCAAATGCTTGGCGAGTTCAAACGTGTGTGCAAAACGTGGTTTTAGAAAAATGCAAGTACAAAGCGCAAAGAGGTTCCAAGGGGATATGTAGATAACCACAATAAGGAAAGCTCCAACTACTCATCCGACCAACAATGAGATATGAGTACAAAACAACAAATAAAGGAGCGCTTTCAGCTCTGTGGAAGTCCATAGAGCCACAAGCCCAGGAATAGATAAAATCAAAGTTCACTTTAATGTAAAGTTAAAAGCATGGCATGCAGGAGTGCCCAGACTGATACATCACCAAGGAAGAGAGGAAAGATCCCTGGTGCCGCACATCAATGGAGTTCTATGGTGGTAATAAGAGAGACAATCTGGCTGAGATTGTCTCTCTTATTACCACCATAGAACTCCATGGATGTGCGGCACCAGGGATCCTTCCTCTCTTCCTTCCAGCGACTACAGAAGCTGGGATTAGCTCCATCCCTTTCTGGCACTCCTGCAGCAGACACGGCATCACCCACACTACTCCCCACAGTGATAGAGCGTGAGCGGCACACTAATAAACTGCAGGTCACCAAGCCAGTGGAGAGGAAAAACACATAATCCCAAAAGCTGAAGAGTAACACATGATCTCAGACCCAACAGTAATTTACATCGCCCAGGAGCCTCAGGACAGTGGAAGAAGTGACAGCCAGGGTCACTGAGATGGCTCATGCGCTGTAAGTCATGTGTCCCATAACTAGGGTTGCCACCTTTTTGTCAAGCTAAACCCAAACACTTTAGCGGCCTGGGACACCTTTGGGTACCCCAAGGAGAGTAGTAATGCTGTGTGCATATTGTGCCACAGCGAACAGTGGGTGTGGCCAAATTGCTCTTGCTGACGTCATCGCCCTGTCCCCCAGTAAAGTTTAACCTGCCCCCAGACAGCTGCCCGCAGCTCCTGGACAGCAACAGATTTGTGTGTGACTATCTTGGTTACTTGGGGAACCACAGTCCGGTCTGAATAATGTGTCTGGGTTTCAGTCCGCCTGAAACGCGGACACATAATTCAAAACCCGGACTGTCCAGGGGAATCCTGAACAGGTGGCAACCCTACCCATAACCAGATGTGATGTCATATACCTGGCAGAAGACCGCCCAAACGCCGGCTGGTGAGGGAAAAATGGAAGTCTTGGAGAGCACTCACACCATGTCAAACCAAAGGAGAGAAACCGGTCACTATGATGTCTCGGGGGCTTGCTCCTTCTTCAGATCATGTAATTTTGCCCTCACCATCCGACGTTCAGACGCTCTTCCACCAGGTGTATGACATCACCTCCGGTTCCATGACATGTGACTTCCGGCGGATCCACACACTTATTCCACTGAATGCTAGGAGTGCTCCTTTATTTGTTGTTTTAAAAAACATGGTTTTAGGCTGCTTTTTTCAGCCAGGAACAAAGGCTTTCAGGGGAGGAAAAAAAAAACATCCATTGTGCGTGAGCCCTAAGCAGTTACAGGAACAGTTTTATTCCTTTTGGGATAAAGGTTTACATAAATGAATAAAAGCTGGTCATTGTAAGCATTGTATTTAAAAGCGAAAGAAGCAGAAACTGTAGGTAAACAGCATTCATTTTCGACTATCTAGGTACTAAAGGTAAATAAATGATGGGATAGTTTGGTATATTATATGCTTCTATTTAAATGTCTCTTGTATGTATGAATGCCTTGTACGTGTATAACTTTATTTACACAAACATGCCACTAAAAGAATAAAAAATCAATGATGCTCTTGCCTTCTAGCCTTGGTTACCAATTGTGTTTGAAAAAAAAGACTACAAAGTTTTCAAGCAAAAAAATAATGAAAGTGATTTTATGTACCGTATATACTCGAGTATAAGCCGAGATTTTCAGCCCTTTTTTTGGGGCTGAAAGTCCCCCCCCTCGGCTTATACTCGAGTCAGCGAAATTTTTACATTTGAAATAGTACCTGTAAAGAAGTTGCGGCTGCGGCGTCCATCGTTCAAATTCCGTGGTCTCTTCCTGTTCCTTCCGTGATAGGCGATTCTCATCAGACACTCTCCGCCTATCACGATCATTCTCTCATGCTCAGTTTCCCAGCAGACGTCTGTGATTGGCGGAACACCCAACACAGTGTCTGCTGGGAAACTGAGCATGAGAGAATGATTGTGATAGGCAGAGAGTGTCTGATGAGAATCGCCTATCACGGAAGGAACACGAAGAGACCGCGGAATTTGAACGATGGACGCCGCAGCCGCAACTTCTTTACAGGTACTATTTACAATGTAAAATTATAGGATAGGAAACAGTGAGCTAGGGAACAGCGAGGATAGGAAACAGCAAGCTAGGGAACAGTGAGGATGGGAACAGTGAGGATAGGGAACAGTGAGGATAGGAAACAGTGAGGATAGGAACAGTAAGGATGGGAACAGTGAGGATAGGGAACAGTGAGGATAGGAACAGTAAGGATGGGAACAGTGAGGCGTTGTTGACCCTCGGCTTATACTCGAGTCAGTAAGTTTTCCCAGTTTTTTGTGGCAACATTAGGTACCTCGGCTTATACTCGAGTCGGCTTATACTCGAGTATATACGGTAAGTTTTGCATTTGGAGTTACTACAGCTCCACCACCAGTTTAGAGCCTGCAAAAAAAGAGATGATTGCTGCATGTTATTTTAGCTTTGTGACTACTCTCAGTAATCTTTGCGCACCGTTATGCCTTACAGTATTGCTGTTGAATTATCCGCAGGGGTCCAGCCAAGGCAAATTAGCATAGAGCCATACCCTAACTGGATAACATTTAGTTACTAAATCATTGTGTATCATGAAGAGACATCATCATTCATTTCTTTTCATAAAATACTGGTTTTGCATTTTCTAGATTACTTTTTTGTATTTCAGTGCTGCTGATTTCCTCCAGCCTCTATCAGCCATATCCTGTCTACAACAGTAGATTATACCTGTGTTGGAATGGCCAGTTGTAGTCTCTACCAGGGGTGCATGTGACACTGTGACAACACAGGAAGGCAGTTAAGAGACAGTTGTCACCCTATAACCGGAAGTTTCTAAACAAGGACCTTCATGGTAGGACCACCAGTTAATGTTTAAATGAAAGCTGCAGATTTAAAAAAAAGTCTGAGATCAGATTTTGAAATTACATTAACATATCTGCACTTATCGGAGATTTTAATAGTTAAGGTTAGATCTACTTTAAGTAACAAGAGGAAACAAATAATTTTCACTTTGGAAAAGATATTGGTAATATTAGGTCTACAAATGAGAAACACAAAGGGGGTTCTCTCTGATATAATCAGAACCTAAGTTGAGTTACGCTCCTGATGACGTCAATCTGACGAAACGCGTAGGGCGGAGTCACGTCGCTTCATCACTTCCTGAACCTTGGATCGCTCTTCACTGGCCAAGCGCCATTTTAATGCTTTTTATTGTCTAATACTATGTGAGTACCCTTTTTCCCGATATATCAATAAACCAATTTTTTACGGGTTCACACTATGGGTATCCTTTTTTCCTTTCCATAACCCTCACCTTCTCGGAGAACCACAAGGGACCAAAGGAGCCACCCTGGATTCCTGAGATTGCTACACAGTGGCATATACTGTGACTGCACCATACCCCCTGAGGGTATGAAGAATCTGGTGAGTGCAACATCATAAACAATCACTGATAATCACATTCACGGCACAGGCTACTAGAACAAGCACTGCAGCAAAGTCACCAATTTATTTTGTCACTATTTTCTGGATTGTCACCATTGATCTTCACTTCATTTTATCAACTTCAATTTTTATGCTGAACATTTGATGTACATTGCCAGAGTGTATTACGGATCACGTAAACACTTTTTTCTAACTGTTTGGGACCGAGTATAATTCCAGTTGGGTTTAGTAAACACCCGGCCGAGACAACATCCCAATCCATTGTAATTCATTGGTTTTTATTTTGTTTATTTTGTTTACACTGCATCTCCTACAGCACCACATTGGTTGCATCATTTTACTTCACAGCACTTCCAATAGCTAATCCTCTGCTAGCAAACACCCGGCCGAGCCGGAATTGGAAAATTCATATTACCTATTTTTCAACTAATTAATGTATTCCAACTAAATCCTTCACTCACTTTACGCCCATCATCACTATCACCTTCTGAAGGTTATTGTTTAGGCTAAGTAAACACCTGGCAGAGACACCCCAATTTATTTACTTATTTCATTTATTTATATTTAATTTTTACATTCTATGTGTGGTCCCACTCAACTTAGGTTCTGATTATATCAGAGAGAACCCCCTTTGTGTTTCTCATTTGTAGACCTAATATTACCAATATCTGGCTCCCAGCAGATTGGTTTCACGTAAGAGCAGCGCCACCACTACACCCCTCATTTTTTCATATCCTTGCTCCACCTAATTAGGAGGCAGCAATAAGTAGAGGCAGCAGCTCTGACTACTACGTTGTGTTTGTAGTCCTTTTTGCGCGGAGTCATCTACCTTCCTTAATTTTCACTTTGGCCCTGCCCTAGGTATAGACACACACATATTTTAACCTAAATTGGTAAAAAGGCTTAATCTAACTATTCATAATAATGTTACCTCCCCCCACCACCCCAACACCTATTCTGCATACCCTGTATGAAAAAAGATCTGTGTAATTCCTTTTTGTAATGCGGTCCAGTCATGTGATTCTGCAGCTCCAGCTATCCTGTGTAAGAGAGCGTTGGACAATGGCTGTGAATTCCCAGAGTCGTGACATTACCCATAGGCTTCCATGGCCCAGCTGTTGTTGGTGGTTCCTCCTCCCTAAAAGCTATTTTTTTTTTCATTTTGGATAGAGTAAAAATGAGTAAACAGCACAGCTCTAAATTTCTGATCTGATCTGACAACAGTTTTTTTTCTTACTTATCAAATATAACATATAGACCATTACACAGACCCAAAAGGAGCAAATAACAGTTATTGCTGGTCTTTACATACACTTTAAATATTATTATTATAATTATTATTATTATATCCTGTGTATGTGCAATATATATATATATATATATATATATATATATATATATATATATATATATATATATGTATATGTATATAAAATGTATTAGGTTCCATATACATTTAATGATATGAATAGAATATATGAATAGAATAACAGAAGCAGTCAATAGGCGAATACAAAGAATGACAGAGACATTGAACCAAAGTTGGTAATACGGATGGGGATTTGTGATAGATTTAGTTACAAGTGATCACAAAGAAGCGATCTATCATTGATTAACATATTAAACGGTGCAATACACAGTAGTTTTGCATTTTTAAATCGACTGAAAATAAAAAGGGACCTATTCAATTTGAGGAGTTTTGTCGCATTGATTAATTGAGTGAATGTTCATATTATCTAGCCACCATAAGTCCAGTACTTAGAACTTATCACTTTAGATCAAAAACCTGAGCAGCAGAGTAAATTGGTATGCATTCCACTAAGGACTATGGAATGCATATATAAAACCATAGGGGACCAAAGACAACCAATTAGATTTCACCTTTTACTGACCAACCTCATCAAATTGAAATCCAGCTCATTGATATAAGCTCTGCATAACAACAATGCTGTCTAATATCCATAAAAGGTATTCTCTTTGACATGTATGGATTTAATGATGACAAAAGCAAATAGGTGGCTTTTCCCTGCATAATTACCAGGCAGGCATTTTTTTCCCAAATGCAGGAGAAGTAGTTATCTCATACTGTGTACACTTATTTACAAATTATCCCATTATTTTGAGACACGTTAGGACCAGGAAAGCAAAGAAATGTCCCATTTAAAAGAGGTAACGCTAGCAGAAGGGTGTTACTTAAGGCTCCAAAAGTTGTGTGCCTACAAGTTTCAATGATGTAAATCGGGCTCTGCCCATGGATCAGTTGGAAAATAAGATGCATGATCTAAGATTCTTAGATTGTAACCTCTAATGAGCAGGGCCCCCTGATTCCTACTGTATTAAAGTGCATTGTATTTGTACTGTCTACCCTCAAGTTGTAAAGCGTCACATAAACTGTTGCGCTAAATAAATCCTGTATAATAATAATGCATGACATTGATGGGGGTCAGTTTATAAGGGAAGTATGATGTGACTAGCAGTCTGTATAGATAAGAGGAGTGTGTTCCTATTGGCTTTGTTCATGTATGAGTATATTTGGTCCTATTAAGGAGGGGTAAATTGACCTTGTTTCAAATATAAACTAACTGATAGCGAAAAACATTTCCAATCCTTGCCTGATTCCTATATAATAATTTAAAGAGGAAATAAACCCTGATGGGTTTTATTTCCTCTTTTGTTTCCTGCAAACCCTGCAAATTAAAAGCATAATGGGCTAGTATGCATTGAATACTATGCATAATACATCGCACGTCGGAGCCGCCAGTCACGGCACACGCTCGGGAAGAAATGGCAAAAGTGACAATCGGGGGTATACAACAATGTTAATCCTTCCAGTGTTTCTTCTTTTTTTACAATGCATATTACTACCTTTATTAATGTGAGAGACATTTTTCTGGTAGAGGCTAATGCCGCGTACACACGACCGTTTTTCATGACGAGAAAAATAAAAAAAATTTAATTGGTCATTAAAAACAATCGTGTGTAGGCTCCACAGCATATTTTTCGACAAGAAAATTGCCCATTAAAAATTTAGAACATGCTCTATTTTTTCTCGTCGTTTTTCACATCGTCGTTTTTCTCGTCGTGAAAAACGTCCGTGTGTACGCTTTAATGACGGTAAAAAAAACGCGCATGCTCAGAAGCAAGTTATGAGACGGGAGCGCTCGTTCTGGTAAAACTAGCGTTTGGAATGGAGATAGCACATTCGTCATGCTGTAACGGACTGAAAAGCACGGAGACTGAAAAGCACGAATCGTCTCTCACCAAACTTTTACTAACACGCGGTAACAAGAAATCAGCAAAAGCAGCCCAAAGGTTGGCGCCATCCGAATGGAACTTCCCCTTTATGGTGCCGTCGTACGTGTTGTACGTCACCGCGCTTTGCTCGAGCATTTTTTTTAACGATAGTGTGTATGCAAGGCAAGCTTGAGAAGAATCACGTAGAAAAAAACTTAGTTTTTTTCAATGACATTAAAAACGGCCGTGTGTACGCGGCATTACAGTACATTGGGACCAGTCATTCCTGCAATGCTGTGCTGAAAAACAATATTTAGTTATATTCAGGTATCGTTTATTACACTGTCATGGTGTATTGCTGCATTGCCAATTAACTTATTGCTTGTGTTGGTATAGACTACAGTCCAGAGTGTGTTCTAGAGGTGCATAGTAGAAAGCCTTTTATGTGCCGGTAGTTATGTTTTTCAAAGTGGGTTATATCCAAAAACAATCAGGGTCTGTTGTGCACATATGTATCAAGATTTTTTTGACCCTGTACAATTTCTGTGCAGTCGATTTGCATTAGGATGTGATTTTACTGAGATTCTTACCTTGCTGCAGTTCTTGGATCCCGAACATAAAGAGCTGTTCATGTTTTCTTTGTCAGATAATCCTGAAAAGAGATAAAACAGCAAAAAAATGACATCGCATAGAGTTCCTTCTAAATTAGACGAAATTTGGGTGGCCCTGTCAGCCCCACGCGGCTTGACCAAAATTAATTTAAAATTCTACTAAACCGGATGGAAGATTGTGAGCTGAACAGTGACTGCATCCAATCAGATATAGTCAGTGTTTAGATATTCAGTCAGACACAGGTGCTGTGGCTTTCTCTAAATACGATAGCCGCCATTGCAGATTCCTCCATTCACGCTGTTTAAGTGCTCATCGACTTGACAAATGCCACCCAATTAAGCCAATTCAGTAGGATTGTGTGTAAACAATCATCAATTTTTTCGGGGACCTTAAAGCCTAGTACACACGATGAGCTTACCGGACGAATGATTATGAGTTTTTTTTTTTTTTTAACTAAACTTTATTAAAGTGGTTGTAAACCCTTACAATACACGTTTTACTACAGGTAAGCCTATAATAAGGCTTACCTGTAGCTACCCTGGATATCTCCTAAACCTAGACGGTTTAGGAGATATTCCCTGTATCAGCATGCACTGATGTCATCGGCACATGCACACTGAAGCAACAGAAGGCTTGTGCCGTTGCTTCAGCTGACGTGACATTACCGGCGGCTCTCGCGTGCATGCGAGGGAGTGAAGTCATTGCGGCTCCCGCCAATCACAGCAGTGGAGCCCGCGATACCCGGAAAAAACCCTGGGAGTGATGTCGCTGGCCGGACCAGTGTACAGGGACTGCTGCAAGGGCTTCGATCTAAGGTGGGTATTTCATAATGAGCTAGTATGCTATGCATACTAGCTCATTATGCCTTTGTCTTGTAGGTTTTTTTATTTAAATTTTTTGTGGAGTGGGTTTACAACCACTTTAGCATGCCTATATAATGCCTCTGTCGGTTGCCAAGCCAGGATTTGACAAATGGGTGTGTCCTGAAACATGTAGTCCTAGCAACCGACTACATTTTCTGTTTGTTCAGCTTCCTGTTGGTTGATCAGCTGATCCCTGTGTTTCTGGTGACCTGTGCTTCCCCGCTGTTCGGCCACGGCGGGCGGCTTTCTCACACAGGATCCATCCAGATCTCTGGGTATATGCAGGTTTCCCCTTGTCATCCTCTGCTCCTGCAGGAAAGGATTGGATTCACCTCTGGTAATGCTGTTCCACATTCAGCTCTGGCTTCTTGCTGTTTTTATTGCTGCTTCATTGTTGGAGTAAACTGTGTTTTATCTGACTTCCGGCTACTTATGTTACTGGGCTCCCAATCATCACTATCATTAGCCCCACACATATGACCCATGGACAGCTTGCATTCTGGTGCATTATGAGCGCCTGGCAGTGGTTTGGTTGTGTACGAGTTTTTGTTTTGCATGCTAGTCTCATATCGTAAATGAATGGGTTACTAAAGTATGAAAATTCTTGTACGGTACAATGAAAATTCTGAAGTGATGTAATGTATTGTAGAATATTTGTGTTGTATTTTGGAATGAAAACTGTACTGATTAAATGAAAGTCATATGATCTGGTATTGTACGAGAAAAATATTTGTGTTTGTCCCTTCGGAAATTTTGGACGAAAGCTGTGTACTAACGATCAGATTATCATACAATCGCTTCAAAAGCGGTATTTGTTTGTACGATATTCTGATAAAAGCCTGTTAGACTTTAGTGTTTGCCTAATTTATGTCAAGAGATCAATGTTATTCCCAGCAAAATTCTGTAGAATACAAATGTTTCATAGTGTCGTTTACCGATACACACATACAAATTCTGGTGAAGCTGTGCATGGTAGTCAATTGGTTTCTAACTTCAGCTTGTTCAATTAGGCTTTGGCAAAAAAAAATGGAAGCTGATTGTTTTCAATGCAGAGCTGCACCAGATTTTGTACTCTCCAGTTTTAGTAAATCAAACCCATTACGGTTCATAATCTGGGGATCATTCACTAAAGGCTCTTTTGAAGACACTGTGGGGCTGATTTACTGAAACTGGAAAGTACAAAATCTGATGCAGCTGGGCATGGTAGCCAATCAGCTTCTACCTTCAGCTTGTTCAATTAAGATTTGACAAACAAACCTGGAAGCTGATTGATTTCTATGCAGAGCTGCACCAGGTTTTGCCTGCTCCAATTTTTGTAAATAAACTAGAGCAAACATCTCATAGATGGCCCTCCATGTTTGGGCTCTCCCAACAAAAAAACCATCATAATACCAAATATAAAGACAGAGATGGAAAGAGTATCCTTTCCTGGAAGCAGGGCATTGAAAACACTGTGCAACTGTGAATTTTGTAGCATTAACTTAGAAAAAAATGGGCGGGGAAAACTGTGGGAGAAAGGCAAGTACCCTTAAAGAAAATGTGTTATGAAAGAATGGGGTCTGCCTGATTCTAACAGCACTAATTCTATCAGATTTTATATAAGATGGCAGAAGGAGGGGAGGAAGCAGTGCATACAAAAAGCCTCCAACACTCCTGACGTGTTCGAGGTTGCAGTAAGCAGTTTAGTCATATAAATGAGATCAATACTGTTAAAGGATTTCCATTAGACATGTGTGGTTTGTTTCAATCCATATTGAAATTCGGACAAATTTTTCGTTATTCAGAAATCGGATGCATCCAGAATTTCTGAATTACAATGGTAACTAATTTAAACAAATCCGAAATAACAAAACAAAATTTCGGACAACATTTGAATTTGAATAGTTTTCTAATCGAATTTGAATAGTTTCTAATCGAATTTGAATAGTTTCTAATCGAATTCGAATTTCCGAATTTACTTTATTCTAAGTAAAATAGAAAATAAAGAAATAGAAATTAATATAATAGAATAGAAAAGAACAGAATATAAAATAAAAGAATAGAATAGAATAGAGTAAAACAGAACAGAATACAATATAGAAGAGCATCAAAAAATAAAATATAAAATAAAGGTAATAAATAGAAAAGGTAATAAATAGAAAATAAAGGAATATAATAGAATCGAATAGAAAGAATATAACCATCTTCTGAAATTCAAATTTCAAAGAGAATAAATTCAAATTAGAATAGAATAGAAAAAAAATGAATATAAAATAAAAATAGAATAGAATTTAAAAAAGTAGAATAGAATAGAAAGAATATAACCATTTTCCAAAATGTTAATAAAGTAAATTGGAATAGAATAGAAAAGAATAGATTAAAATAGAATATAAAATCAAAGAATAGAATAGAAAAGAATAGAATAGAAAAAAACAATAGAATAGAATATAAATAATATAACCAATTCCCGAAATTCGAATTTCGAAAAGAATAAATTTGAATTAGAATGGAATAGAATAGATAAGAATAGAATAGAAAATAAAATATTGGAATATAAAAGAATATAATATAATATAATAAACAATAAAAAAGAACAGAATAGAACAATATAACCATTTTCTGAAATTCAAATTTCGAATAGAATAAATTTGAATAGAGTAGAAAAGAATATAATATAATAGAAAATAATAGAATAGAGAACAAAAGAATAGAATAGAATATAAAAAACAATATAATAGAATGGAATAGAAAGACTAAAGCCATCTTCCAAAGTTTGAAATTCAAATAGAATAAATTTGATTTTGAATGGAATTTGATTTGAATGCAATAAACCAGGGATATGCAATTAGCGGACCTCCAGCTGTTGCAGAACTACAAGTCCGATGAGGCATAGCAAGACTGACAGCCACAAGCATAACACCCAGAGGCAAAGGCATGATGGAACTTGTAGTTTTGCAACAGCTGGAGGTCCGCTAATTGTATATCCCTGCAATAAACAAAACAAATTTTGAAAACAAATTAAACAAATTTAACTAAACAAATTTATGCTAATAACGAATGGAAACAAAATGAAACAATTTTTTTCATTCTGCACATGTCTAATTGCCTTATTTTTAACGTGATATTTGCCCAGAAATGTCACACAATTTTTCTTCGCCTTCCTCTGGCACTAGAGACAGAGAAGTACGTATTGGTATTGGTGAATTGGTCCAAATGGCCAGGCCGTATGAATGTCCCTAAGACCTAAACTAGAAATGATTTTAGATATTATTATATTGCTCTATTGCTTATTGTTAAAAAATATACTCAAGTTTATTAAGGTACCCAGCTTGTCTATAAATTAATACACAACATACACAAAAATGTCCCAGGAGTTAAAATGCAAAGCTGCTTTCTTTCTGAATGTAGAGAGGACTCTATAGTCTGCATTAGACTTGTGCACAACGGAAAAATTAGTTTAGTTTCGGTTTGTTTCTTGTGCACAACGGAAAAATTTGTTTAGTTTCGGTTAGTTTCTTTTCGGTCCTGTTGATTCGTAATCATTCGTAAATTTTGCTAGATGGGATTTTTCGTGTTCGGACTAATTCGTATTTTCGCAAGCGACATTTTTAGTTGAATTTTTAGTTGATTTGTAATTCGTACTTTCAGTAGGGTACATTGTTTTTCGTTGATTCTGGACACAACTCCTACTTTCGTAACTTTTTTTGAGTTCGTTGATTCGTAATTTTCCGTGTCTCTCTCACAACGACGCTGCCTATTATGCCTAATGTGCTTCGAATGGATTTGTACTTTTCTAAATACATAGCGGTTATTTGTAACGATTCGAAATCTCGTATTTTACTTTCGTTTTTTACATGTGGCTATAGCCTCCACCCCTGTACACCATTTTGAGATGGAGTTCAGCACGGTGAGGGAGAAGCAGAGAGCAGAGCAGAGTGTTATTGTGCTTCGAATGGATTAGAAATCTCATATTTTACTTTCGTTTTTTACATGCGGCTATAGCCTCCGCCCCTGTACACCATTTTGAGAGGGAGTTCAGCACGGTGAGGGAGAAGCAGAGAGCAGAGCAGAGTGTTATTGTGCTTCGAATGGATTAGAAATCTCATATTTTACTTTCGTTTTTTACATGCGGCTATAGCCTCCGCCCCTGTACACCATTTTGAGAGGGTTCAGCACGGTGAGGGAGAAGCAGAGAGCAGAGCAGAGTGTTATTGTGCTTCGAATGGATTAGAAATCTCGTATTTTACTTTAGTTTTTTACATGCGGCTATAGCCTCCGCCCCTGTACACCATTTTGAGAGGGAGTTCAGCACGGTGAGGGAGAAGCAGAGAGCAGAGCAGAGTGTTATTGTGCTTCGAATGGATTAGAAATCTCATATTTTACTTTCGTTTTTTACATGCGGCTAAAGCCTCCGCCCCTGTACACCATTTTGAGAGGGAGTTCAGCATGGTGAGGGAGAAGCAGAGAGCAGAGCAGAGTGAGTGTTATTGTGCTTCGTATGGATTAGTACATTCGTAACTTTTTTCATAACGAATTATGCCGAAGACATTCGGGCATTCGCTATTTGCGGTATAATTTATTTCGGATTCGGTTTTATTCGTAATTGCTTTGTTTGGAAATTCGAATGCTTCCGAATGTCCAAAAGTTGCTAAATTCGGACAAACCCCAAAGCCATTTCAATGCTGGGCCTATCAGTTTGGCAATACCCTGATTACTTATGATAAAGAACTGTGATCTTGATGGAAGGTCCCTTACTATTCGTCATTTCTATCATACAACTTTGGTTAACAAAACACTTCCATTACATGTTTTGGATCACAGCTGACAAACTGGGGAACTGCAGTTTATTTAGCACTTCATCTAGCTTGCACCCATCCAAATATCAAAAAATCTTCAGTGTATCGATATGACAAGCTCAGTAAAACATCACATTTACTTACTGTCATTTGAGCCCGTCTCAAGAACACCATAAGGGGGAGCCAGGAAACTAGCCATGTACTGCCGATATTTCTGTAAGACAGGAAAATATTCCATCACTAAGCAACAGCTGAAACACTTGCATCATTCCAAAACCACACATTACTACAAAATTCTCTGTTTTATCTATAAAGGCAGATTTATTAAAGCCGTCGTTTTTACACTGTCCAGTGCTTGCCTCAAATATACAACCAGGCCTAATAATTAGATCCAAGGCATAAAAAAATAAATAAAAATCCCTGATGAATAGAAGCCAAAATTGCTCCTTTAGTAAATCAGTACCAACATTTTTTAGGCAATGAAAAAATTGGAGAAAAAAGTAGAACAGTTCTTAAAGCAACCAATCAGATTGCTTGCTTGATTTTCCAGTGAAATCTAATTGGAAGCTGTGACCAACCGTTTCTTGTTTCTACATTTTTTTTGTTCTAGATAATTACACAGATATAAGTCATTGATCATGTAATAATTTTACATAATATTTTGTCAAAAACATATACATTATTTGAGTGGTTTGAAAATACAGGGAATAACGTTTCATTTCTTTCAACTTTATTCCTTTCAACAGCACTAAAAGTTATAAATCTTACTGGAAGAGAAACATAACATTGATAATTCCAGCCCTGTAAGTATACATATACATTGTCATTTCATTGTAAAATGTCGAAAAACATTGTAACTTACCCTAGCTGACTTTTCAATGCTATGTTTCATTTCTGGACTAATGCTTGTATGGTTTTGGTGTTTCTGAAGTTGCATGCCAGATCGTGTACTACAAAATTCATGTTTAAATTTAAAAGTATTTTCCATAGCATCACTTAAGGATCATTAAAGGTAACAGAGTAGAATGTTCGTAAAAATTAGAGTTGTGCCAGGCTCATCATGCTAAGTAACGTTGGAGCCCTCTCAGCTCAGACAAAGATATAAATTCCATCACAACAAGGATGTTCTGAGATAAATGGCAGTGATATTTATGGATCTTCTAATCCCCTCAGATGGGATAATATGACAGGTCCTTTCAGGAGTGCTAGATGCATTAGCTGTCTTAGATGAACTATGCTTTCATAGCTTACAGGCCTCCCTGTCACCATTTCTAGTTAACGTTTCTGAGGAGTTGGCAAGTGGTCGATAAACTTAATCTGGATTAACAAGACTTGATTTGAGTTATAGAGACAATTGGTAAAAGTTCTGTGCTGATGCTTTTTACTAACAAAGCCACATTGTCACCATTAATGTGTATCTAAAGCGGCATTTTTTTTTTAAATTTTAGTTTTGGATAGAGTAAGTAATGATTAAAACCCTATTGGATTTTGTTCTTGTAAGTTAATAATTCATTTGGTTCATAGCAGAAATACAAAAAACAATGCATTTTGGGGGCCAAAACAGGCCTGTACTTAAATGAATACAGATCTATCTGGTATCTGCTTATCTAAGACCATGTAAGCACAGTCAAAATTCCAGAAAACTTTGGACTCTTGGACGTTTGTTTGGTGCTCTCATTGAACTGTATACTGTCAACTCTCCCTATTTGTAAGTGGCGTGCCCGTTTTGAGGACTACTGCTGAACCGGATCTAGTGTACCCAGTGATAATTCAGTTGACCCATTGAAAATTTGCATCCATCATCTTGTTTTTACTTCTATATGGATTTTGTTCTTGCCACCTTTGGGGAGATTTCCCTTTACTATATGTCACAGGGATGAAACAGAAAGTGGAAATTTCTCTCAACTGAGAGAAATATACCATTGTCACTTGTGTCCCCAAAGTTTAATGTCACACCCATATTTGGTGGTTAACATGAAATGGTGTCAAATTCCCCACCCCCCACCCTCATACCACCCCTGGATCTTCCTTAATAGCAATGTGCTTCTTCCTGCAGACACCTGTTGATTTTGTGTGGCTCCATCCACACAGATACAACATTTATTCACAGGAATCTGTGATGAGGAAGAAAAGTCCCATCTACTTCTGCGGCAGAGGAACTCCACAGATTATTTAGGCACGTATTCAGTTGTTTACTTCCTCCAGGCCCATAACAGTTGGTTCATACCTCGTTCATACCTCTGTATAGACCTGGTGCTGAGGGGAAGCAATGCAGAAGCCTGTGACACACAATGCACTTATCATAGTTGAAATCTTCTGCAGGCTTGAATGCAAAAATGTATTAAATGCACATTTTTTCATTTTATTACTGTGGGGGCATTTATTACACTTTTGCAAAAAGTGGATTGTGCCTTTAATTTTTTCCTACTCTATCTGAAATTAAAGAAAACTAGGTGCTCCTAACCACACAGCCAAGAGATAATTATCGGATGATCGGTTCTTTTATCATGATCTTAGGTGGTATTTTAGGACCAGAACTAGGTCCCCACAGGTACTTCTACTAGGAGACGACTTCCTTAGAGAATAACTAGCCATAACTAACAATATATATATATATATATATATATATATATATATATATATATATTTATATATATTTATATATAAATATATTAAAACCAATTCTTATTCCCATCGGTTCAGTGCTACTATTTTTTTTAACAATCAAAGGTGCTTTATTGTCATAAAAAAGATAGATTACAGTATACCAGTTGACATAGTACAATACACTACATGTGAGGTAGACACATTCACATACAGAATACACCATGGAGCAGGCAAAATATAACCAACATTACATCACTCGTGAGAATAGGTAAAGATGGTAAAACCACCAACAATTGTACCCCACTCCACCTCCCTGGTGACCACAGAAGGTAAGGCTATAGGGTTATGGGGTCCAGGAAGCCCACACCTTCTCATATTTTCACACACAACCGTGATTCATGTATGTGATCCTATACATAGGCAAGGCCCAGTGCTACTACTTATCCACAGAATCTATAAATATAAAATCAATCTGTAAATTGATTATTCGTCCCTTTGTAAACAAAATTTCACCCAATGAGCCAAATAATGTAGCTCAGTATAATGATAATGAGAACACTGGGAACTGTAAAACTTTGACTAGCAAAGCAGCCTCAAAAAATGTATGTTAGAATAAAACTAAGCCAAAACTAAGTGCACCCTGAGTCCGTTTAAAGGCAATATTACAACTATACTATTTACCGCGTCCTCATCAGATCTACACCCTGATGAGATGAGGCTTCCTATATCAGAGACAAGATCTGATTATGATGGGAATCCATGGATCAAGTATCAGCATGGATGAGTACATAGTAATTTGCATGTTTCCTCTATTTCTGTGCTGTGTTAAGTGTATCTAAAAGGTAAAATAATTTTAGTTATCAATAGAGTGGTAAGGAGTTACAAAACCCATTTCAGGTATTTACTGTCTATGACCCTTTTAGGGAGAATCACTTTCACTATTTGTCTTTTGGGCCACTGTCACTTGGATTGAAAGTGGGAGAAACTCCAAACTTTTGAGCTGTCATCGCAACAGAAATAAAAGAAAAACCTTTAAATGGGGAGACTTTAGTTGTCCCCTTTGAAGGCATATTCTTCATTTTGGAGAGATTCCCTCCCACTTCCTGTTGGGCTTATAAGAGACAATGTGAAGGGTAATCTTTAGAATGGGACATAGATGGCACCAAAAAAAAAAAAAAAACTAACAGGCGTTTTAACCATACTTTACTTATTCAAAAATATCAAAAATGTTTTTATTTTTTCCTAATCATTCCCTAGAGATACACTTTAAGGGACTAGAGGCCAAACATGTACTCCCAACTGGTATGACAGTGATTACTGAAAAACCAATGCTGCCTGAACTCTACTTTTTTATTGCAAATATTGGGTTGCAAGTACAACGATTGCAATAGCAAAAGAAAATGGCAGTTCTTTAAATGTATCTTAAACAAATTTTGTTTTTATTATTGAGCATTAAATTGAATAAGAAAGAGATATAATCTCTTTCAGGTTTTCACTGCTGTCTGCCGGGAGATTAACCTCTCCGTTTTTCCAGGTGACCATTATCAGAAAATTATGGGAAGACAAAAGTTTTACAGTTGTCACGGGAATAGGAATAGAAAGGAAATCTACTAAGGGGGCACCTGTTCTAAGAGTGGTTTTACTATCATTTTGGAGAAACGTCCTCCTCTTGTTGTATCGGGGGGGACAGGAAATTAGGGGAAATCTCCCCAATGGGATACAGACAAAAAAAATGACAAGTGTTCTAACCATTTACCATCTTAAACTAAAAAAAAGTTTTGGCTTTACCTGTGGTCTGTATTAAAGTATATTCAAACAAATATAGTGCAAGAACATTGGAGCACAATTACAGGGGGTAGTGTCCACTGATTTAGGGTCCATGATGTTTTGGCACCCATACATAAATGCCCTTCCCCTTTATGTACCATCCACCAGCTCACAATCCAAAATAATAAAGCTGTTTGCTTTCTTTCACATAATTTTCCTCATTCTGTAATTTACTATTCATCCTTTAGTAGACTTCCCTTTATATCAATCTAATAAATAATGGATACTGTCAGTAGGTATGGGATTTCTGGAAAAATGTATTTTAATATTTCTTAGAGATGAGACCGCACTTCTGTCAAATTGAAGGGCAAATCAAACTTTTATTAAGTTTTTGAACAAAACCAGAGGGCCCCTTTTGAACTAGGGGCCATGTGGTGCTGATTTACACCCCTGCAAGAATGGTTCGAAGTATCCTTCATGCTATATGTTAGGCTACATGGCTTGCCTGGCAAGGTAGAAAGAGTAGTAAAAATAGCAAGTATTATGTAAGGCTGCCTCATAGTATTCAAAGGAAAATCTGTAGAACAAATCAGTGTTTTAACTGAATGTACAATCTCATGCGAGCTCCTGGAGAAATTCATGCTCTAATATAAACACAGAATATGAGAGCTGATAAGGAGCGCTCAGCCCACGTAGGCTGCCCTTTTGTACAGAATATAATAGCTCGGTCCCACTTGACTGATGGCCTTTTTATATTCACGATAACCCAATGTCTATTACATTCCATTACTGTATTAGCCTCTTTTTAATCTGCACTTCGGCTTTTTCACAAATCCATCGCTCTTTTGCAAAAAACATTTCTTGATTCTTGCCATAATCAGCTCTGGAGAATGATCTTATGTACTTTCACTGCTCTTTTTTATCCAAAATACACATTTTTTTAAAGGTCAAGAAATAGAAGAATTGTGGTTCATTTAATACCTTACAACAAACTAGCTGGGTTTTTAAGCAAATATAGATACGTTTTTATATATACAGTTGTGCTCATAAGTTTCCATACCCTGGCAGAGTTTATGTTTTTTTGGCCATTTTTCAGAGAATATGAATAACACAAAAACTTTTCTTTCACTCATGGTTAGTGTTTGGCTGAAGCCATTTATTATCAATCAACTGTGTTTACTCTTTTTAAATCATAATCACAACAGACACTACTCAAATGACCCTGATCAAAAGTTTACATACCCCAGTTCTTAATATTGTGTATTGCCCCCTTTAACATCAATGACAACTTGAAGTCTTTTGTGGTATTTGTGGATTAGGCTCTTTATTAATATTATTATTATACAGGATTTATATAGCGCCAACAGTTTGCGCAGCGCTTTACAACAACAGGGAAGACAGTACAGTCACAATACAATTCAATACAGAGGGATCAGAGGGCCTGCTCGTTAGAGCTTACAGTCTAGAATGGAGGGTCAAGTGAAACAAAGGGTAGTAGCTGTGGGGGATTTATCTTCTCAGATGGTAAAGCTCAGTGGCGGTGCTCCTGCGCCCATCACTCACAACAATATATAGGTTCATGCATTGCATCTGAATAACAGCGGCTGGTTGGTGTTTGGAAGTGCCTATCAGAGCCAGCGGCTCTGATAGGCTTCCCGATTACAGCCTGAGGGCTGTAATCGGCTTCCAAATAGTTAACCGGATGCACGGGGTGCGTTCCCTGGTTAAAACTGACAGGCATTTCAGCCAATCAGGTTCACCGGGTCTGGTTACCAGTAACCTGATTGGCTGAAGCGACATCGAGGGCGGGAGAAGACATCGAGGACGGAAGGACGGCGCTGACCCGAGGAAGGTAAGTGCAGGGCTGGGCGGAAACTGTCTGCATTTGGGGACAAACTGTCTGCATTTGGGGGGAAACTGGCTGCATTTGGGGACAAACTGGCTGCATTTGGGGACAAACTGGCTGTATTTGGGGGGAAACTGGCTGTATATGGGGACAGACTGGCTGTATTTGGGGACAAACTGGCTGCATTTAGGGACAGACTGGCTGTATATGGGGACAGACTGGCTGTATATGGTGACAAACTGACTGTATATGGGGATAAACTGGCTGTATTTGGGGACAAACTGGCTGTATATGGGGGGAACTGGCTGTATTTGGGGGGAAACTGGCTGCATTTGGGGACAAACTGGCTGTATTTGGGGATAAACTGGCTGTATATGGGGACAAACTGGCTGTATATGGGCGGAAACTGGCTGTATATGGGGACAAACTGGCTGTATATGGGGACAAACTGGCTGCATTTGGGACAAACTGGCTGCATTTGGGGGGGAAACTGGCTGCATTTTGGGGGAAACTGGCTGCATTTGGGGACAAACTGGCTGTATTTGGGGGGAAACTGGCTTTATTTGGGGGGAAACTGGCTGCATTTGAGGGGGCAAACTGGTGGCGTTTGGGCACAGTGGCTGCATTTAATGGGCACAGTGGTGGCAATTGATTTTTATTTTTTCCAGTTTGTTTGCGCCCCCCAAAAAATTTTGAGCACCAGCCGCCACTGGTAAATCTGCCCATTCCTCTTGGCAAAAAGCCTCTAGTTCCTGTAAATTCTTGGGCTGTCTTGCATGAACTGCACGTTTGAGATCTCCCCAGAGTGGTTTAATGATATTGAGGTCAGGAGACTGAGATGGCCACTCCAGAACCTTCACTTTATTCTGCTGTAGCCAATGACAGGTCGACTTGGCCTTGTGTTTTGGATCATTGTCATGTTGGAATTTCCAAGTACGTCCCATGCACAGCTTCCTGGCTGATGAATCCAAATATTCCTCCAGTATTTTTTGATAACATACTGCATTCATCTTGCCATAATTTTTGACCAAATTTCCTGTGCCTTTGTAGCTCACACATTCCCAAAACATCAGCGAGCCACCTCTATGTTTCACAGTAGGAATGGTATACCTTTCATCACTGGCCTTGTTGAGGCTTGTCTCTGTGCTGTTTGGCGTATTCTAAGTGGAATACTTTGTGGCATTTGCGTAGTAATGGCTTTCTTCTGGCGACTCGACCATGCAGCCCATCTTTTTTCAAGTGCCTCCTTATTGTGCATCTTGATACAGCCACACCACATGTTTTCAGAGAGTCCTGTATTTCACCTGAAGTTAGTTGTGCGTTTTTCTTTGCATCCCGAACAATTTTGCTGGCAGTTGTGGCTGAAATTTTAGTTGGTCTACCTTGAGCACTGCTAATTGGCATTCTCAATTCCTTGGATATCTTTTTATACCCCTTTTCTGTTTTATACAATTGAACCTTTTCCCGTAGATCCTTTGACAATTCTTTTGCCTTCCCCATGACTCCGAATCCAGAACCGTCAGTGCAGCACTGGATGAAAGATGCAAGGGTCTGTCAGGAGTCCAGAAATTCGTTGACCTTTTATACACACACACTAATTATGAGCAAACAGATCACAGGTGAGGATGGTTACCTTTAATAGCCATTTAAACCCCTTTGTGTCAACTTGTGTACATGTTATCAGGCCAAGATCACACGGGTATGTAAACTTTTGATCAGGGTCATTTGGGTAGTTTCTGTTGTGATTATGATTTAAAAAGAGTAAACACAGTTGATTGATAATAAATGGCTTCAGCCAAACACTAACCATGAGTGAAAAAAATGTTTTTGTGTTATCATTCATATTCTCTGAAAAATGGCCAAGAAATCTTAAATTCTGCCAGGGTAAACTTATGAGCACAACTGTATATATATATTCCATTATGCGATGGAACGGTCGTGCCATGCTTATGGCGCTGCCGCCTTCCATCGCCTTTTACATCTAGCAGCCAGATGGAGGGACATTTTGGCACTGTAATTGCCTGGGGGCGGTTCCCCCCAACTGCAGTTGCCTACTCTCCATAGTGCATGCCCTCGTGACGTTGGTGGGTGTGGCGGACCAGCCCTTATAAGCCATTCTGGGGCGGTTGACTCACATGGTGGTACCAGCTTCTCATCTGCACATCTTGTTGATCACTCAGAATTGAAGTGTTTATTAGGTAACTTCATCTTACTTTTTTATCACTTATTCATGCTGCACTTTCATTTGATCTATCTTACTCCCTTGGGCAACATGGTTTCTCAATCTTCCATGCTTTTCACCTTCTCATTAATTTTACCTTCTACTCTCACTAACTTAACCATACCTATACACTCATTAGCATCTTATTACCCTATCCCTTACCAGGTTTAGGGCAGATGACCCATTATATCACATAGTATGAGTTTTTTAGTCTATTTTCTCATTTCACCTTTGTTTCTAGCACTTGTGGTCATTCTTGACCAGGGGTCTTCAAACTACGGCCCTCCAGGTGTTCAGGAACTACAATTTCCATCATGCCTAGTCATGTCTGTGAATGTCAGAGTTTTGCAATGCCTCATGGGATTTGTAGTTCCGCAACAGCTGGAGGGCCATAGTTTGAGGATCCCTGTTCTTGACCCTACCCTTCGGAACCTTTCCCTGGAAACCATCCTTGTTTGAGTCCTGTCTGCCATAACCACCTCAGCTCCCACCGGCGACACCCCTAGGGGTTTTCTCATTCATATTGGCACAATGCTACTGCTTAGACACAGACAATGTAAGTACTGTTGAGAGTGGTTTTGGGGGGTCTATCCTAGGCAATATTATCCCTAATTACCTATTTTAATTTTTCTTCCGTGACAGGGTTAGACCTTAAAGATATTTTTATTACCATTATACAACAGCATTCAGTTTTCCATGTGCATGTTCCTGAAGAGTGGATGAATCCACGAAATGCATAGAGCTATTATATGCCATGTTTTTATGCCAACTATATGTTTTACCTTATGATCCCCTGTATCATGTGATTTGTGAATTGTACTATTGTGTGGCAAATTGTTATTGCTGTATGTATATCTACTGAAAATTATTGGTTTCCTTGTTCTCATGACTACCCTCATGCAACTTATCATCGATTTCCAATAAATTTAAATTACTTACACCTGCCTGCTTCATTCAAAGTCCCAACCCTTAGTCGTTCTTCTTTAATTTTACTTATTGGTAATGATTAAGCACAATTGTACTGTGTGAAATGTGTCTAAAAGACTTGTGTGTTGGTGTCCTTTGATGTCATTTTGGTGATCAATACATAACATTTGGATTTCTATAGATGTGCAGCCATTTCTTCTTCTAGCCACATAACCACAGAGGTGGACGGAGCTAGCACTTGACTGGAGTTCCTATCAGGCATTAGCTAAATCACCTGGAGCAGTGAGTTCTTTATTCCTATGCTTTTTTCTCCCAACCCAGCCCTATCTGGCTATTTCAGTGATCATTCAACACTTTTTTCAATCTAAAACTGTTCTGTAGCAGCAAAAATTATAGAAGTTTTGTTTTTCTGCAGCACCCTCTACCATAGCTTTGTAGTGCAATCAGTACTGGTAATCCATAATCCATCTGACAGCTGCTTTTCTCGTACGGATCAGTAACAGCTTACCCATCAGAGGTGAATTATATTATTATGTAGTCAAACAAAAAGAAGGAAATTAAAATTTTTGAATGTAAACACACAGTGCAGGTGCAGGAAAACCCTAAATGCTACACCACAGATGCTTCTCACTATTTTTTTCTCCAGTTTTTGTCTGCCTCTTCACTTCTCTCAATGCCAACGTTTTAGTACACCAGTGCCAATTAGAACTTTACATCCTAAACTTCCATGTTTATGTTTACACTAGATGATGGGGTTTAAACTATATGTAAAAGATTATTAAGAGAGTTGACAGATTTCTGTAATAGATTAATTCCAATGATCATCAGCTCCCTCTAGTGGCCAAAATGTGGTATTGTTTTCTGGACTACTTCCAAGAGAATATACAATATATTACCAAAAGTATTAGGACGCCTGCCTTTACACACACATGAACTTTAATGGCATCCCAGCCTTAGTCCGTAGAGTTTAATATTGAGTTGGCAATTTTTTATTTTGAGAATCTTGCAAACAAGAAACACATTCCAACTTTTGTTTTATACAAAAATACAAAAAATAAATATATATTTTTCCTTTTTTTTTTATATATGCATAACATATTGTATACAAGACTAATAATAATAAAGGCATACTTCAACCTATAATATATGAACAAACGTTTTTTTCCACCAAGAGAAATATCACTGCATTAAATTATACTATATATACACACACACATCACTACAAGCACGGACATCTTCAAAAATACTACACATTACTCAACTTGATTAACACTCAGACCAAGAAACATAGATTATCATATGTATGTAGCCTTTCTTCAAAAATTATGTGTATCCTTGAAAATCTAAGGGAGTGCCCAGAGAGAAAACAGGGAAAGAACCCAACACCCAGAGATCAACAAACAGCAGCTACAGGCCTGATATTCCTCCACGCCTTTATCCAGACCCTTTGCCGCCATCTGTCTTTCTCGAGACCCCGAATTTTCCCTACCTCACCAAGAATCTCACACACCACCACCGGAACAGGAAGGACTTTCTGCCGAAGGGATACCTGACACCGTGCATTCCAGGTGTAATATCGGACTACTAAGCTGACTAAAAAAAGAGTGTCCAAATCAAATCCCTTGCGATTCTGCAATGCTCCATACACCCACTCAGCATAAGACATGCTAGGCAAGAAAGGAATATTTAGAGCCCTCCCCACCTTTTTATAGACTTCTATATTGAAAGGGCACTGAAGCAAGAAGTGGTCCATGGTTTCCACTTCACCCTGACACTCCGCTCTTGGACAACCACGATTGTCCAAAGAGCGGCACTTCACGTTCCCCCTCACATAGAGCCTACCGTGGAAAGCGAGCCAGGCCTGGTCCCTAAATTTCAAGGAAATCCGCTCAGAATTTATTAAACGTAAACCTTCCCTCATAATATGACCTGGGCAATCCCTTAAGGCCAGTGGCGCATGAAAGACAGTACCCACGATCTTCTCACCCAGGAGTCTCCTAGGGAGGGACCTGATATCCTCCGCTGTCACATGCCACCGTTTAAGAATTTTCAGGCACGGGGCAACATAAGCCGGGAGCTTACCATGCTTGATCCTTAGGCTTTTCACTGGCCCGCCACTCTCCCAACAGCCCAGAAAATGTCTAAACCAGATCTGGAAAATACCTACCCATCCAGGCGGTCTCTCTGCTAGCATGTTACCAAAATTGTGTTTCAAAAACATCAGAGAGAAGAACACAACCGGGTTGACCATCCCTAGGCCACCCTTCCGCCTTGATAGGTAAGTCACATTCCGCTTCACAAGATTCAGCCTGTTCCCCAATAATAATTGGAAGAAACAACTATAAATCCTGGTATAGAAGGACTCTGGCAAGATGCAAACAAAGCTGACATACAGAAAGGTAGGAATCAGGTAGGTCTTAATCAAGTCCACCCTTTCCCTCAAGGAGAGCCGCCACCCCTTCCAGCATTTCACCTTGACATCAGCATCATTCAGCCTGGCTTCCCAATTTGACTTACTGTAATCATCAGGGCCAAACTCGATGCCTAATATTTTGACTTTCTGCTGAGGCCTCGGGAAGGTGTCCGGAAGTGCAAAGCTCTCACCTCCCTCGCTCATCCAAAAAACTTCACTTTTATCACGGTTGACCTGGGAGCCCGATGCCTCGGAATACTGCTCTATAACTGAGACCACCTCCTGCGCCTCCTCTGTCCCAGAAATAAAGACAAAAACGTCATCAGCATAGGCTACAACCCTCAAGGGTGGCTCACCAGTAATGCCCACCGGCACCCCGCACAACGGTCCGCTCTCTAGCCTTCTAATGAAGGGGTCGATTGCGAACACATATAGCAAAGGGCTCAGTGGACACCCCTGGCGCACCCCGGATCCAACCCTGAAGGGTCGTCCAACCCAACCGTTAACAAGCATGAAGCTCTCTGCCTCTCTGTATAAAGTCTTAAGCCATCCAATAAACCCACCCTCCAGGCCATACTTGTCAAGGAGAAACCAGAGGTACTCATGGTTGACACGATCAAAAGCCTTCGCCTGATCCAATGCCAGCAAATACTTTCCCCAGCCTTCAGCCCTGCAACGTTCCAGAGCCTCCCGGACAGCTAACACCGCTGAAAAAGTGCTCCTGCCCTGGACCGAACAGTGCTGCTGACGAGAAAGCAATCTGTCTGCTACTGACGACAAGCGCCAGAAAATTATCTTCGCCAGAATTTTTCTATCGACATTGAGAAGGCTAATGGGGCGCCAATTCTCAATCATCGAGGGATCCTTGCCTTTTGACAACAGAATCACAGCAGATTGTCTCATGGAGGGAGGGAGCGAACCCTCTTGCAGGCAGCCATTAAATACCTCCACAAGATAGGGTACCAAGCTGGATTTGAAAGTCTTATAAAATTCAGCTGTCAATCCGTCTGGCCCAGGTGTTTTCTTAATAGCCAGACCGTCTATAGCTTTGACTACCTCTTCTGCTGTGATTTCCCCCGTCAAACTTGCCAGCGGAATGTTATTTCCCAGACCTGGTGTAGAATCCAGAAAACTTGACATCTTTGCCCGATCAAGGTACTTCTCCCCCAGAAGATCCACATAAAAAGACCTTGAGACCTCCAGGATCCCTGACCTGGATTTCGTCAAAGAGCCCGTACTATCCCTTAGCCCAACAACCGTCTTAACTGCTGCGCTTTGTTTGCAGTTCTGATAAGGGTCGGGCGAGTGATATTTCCCGTAGTCCCTTTCCAGAACCAAAGAAGCGTGCCGATCATACTGATACTTCCTAAGGAGAAGTTTTACCTTAGAGATTGCCCCTGAATCTCCACCACTCGAGACAAGGCGATCAAGTTTTCTCCGCAGCTGCTGGTAGGCAATGTACCTACCAAGCTGTTTCCTTTTTCCTATGGCCTTGAAAAACCCACTAATCCGGCTTTTGGCAAGCTCCCACCACTCCGACTTACTGCTGCAGAAATCCAGGATAGTTACCTGAGCCTGAAAAAAATCCTCAAAAGATTGTCTTACCTCCTCGTCATCCAGCAGAGCCGAATTCATCCTCCAAATACCCTTTCCTTTAGGTGGCATATCTGAAGCATTGAGAATAACAGACAGCATAAGGTGATCAGAGAACTCCACCATACGACACTCAGGAGCCGAAAAGGCAGAGTCCCCCTTAAAAAAAAAACTGTCTATCCTGCTCTCACAACTGCCTCGCTTAAATGTGTACCCTGTGCTGTCTGGGCAACGCTTAATATGCGCATCTTCCAGACCTGCTTCCCTGGCTATCGAATTAAGAAAGACGCTATCATATCTCAGGCTGTCAGTGGAGCCTTTCCTGTCTTTGGGCCTAGTAACGGTGTTAAAATCACCTCCAAAGACAACTTGCCGAGATGTAAAAAGGAAAGGCTTAATCTTTGTAAAGAGGCATTTCCTCTCCCATCTAGTTTGTGGTCCATAAATATTTACTAAACGTAGATCATGCCCCTTCACAGAGACGTCCAAGACCATACACCTTCCAATCTCTACCTCGATAACCCGCAGACACGTTACCATGCCAGTAAAAAGTACTGCAACTCCGCTGTAAGGCTCGGCCGCAAGAGACCAGAAGGAGGGCCCACGCCTCCACTCCCTCTTTGCCAGGTGGACATCGGCAAGGCTATTTAGCCGGGTCTCTTGCAAAAATAAAACATCAGCATCCATCTCGCTGAGCAAAAATAAGGCCATGTTACGAGCCCCTACAGATTTTATGCTGGCAACATTAATGGTTGCCACCTTTATCGGAGTGGGAACTGCCATCAGGATGATTGAGGTAGGCGTTTCTTAGCCTGAGCTCCCTCCCCCTTTACTGGAGACCTTGACCTCTTTAGGGAGCACTCTACCTCATCCTCCTCCATCTGAGATACGGAATTAGAAGACTCCTTCTCCCCCTCAGATAAGGACCCAAACTTGTTTCCCAGAGGTAGATCATCTACCTCTAAAGATGAAACCGAGGAGGCAGAGGTCAGGACTACCTTATTCCTCCTTCTGCCCACCTTGGTCCACTCTCCCTCCTCCCCTGAAACATCACCCTGAAAGGCCTCATTTACATCATTAGCAGTGGCAACTTCCCCCTTCTTCCCCTTAGAACCTCCACTAGAGGTCTTACGTTGCCTCAGGGAAGGCCCAGGTGAAGCTGCCACCTCAGATCGGCATGAATCTGCCCCTTTGGCAGCCTCAGCCAATCTGGATGACTTATTTACACCTGGAACACTGGGCACCTGAAACACTGGGGAAGAACACACAACAGAAGTAGACACTGATACAGTAGGGAGCACAGACTGGGGAGCAGACACAAGAGGGGTCACACCTTCAGATTGGGAAACTGACACCTGGGGGGGCCCCTCAGGACTAGCTGAAACAGCTCCACCAACCCCTTGCTGCCCCCCACGTTCCTCCTCCTCCATCCTCAGCAGTTCTTCCACCACCTCTGGCTGATTATGGAGGGCTTCAGGGCAAAGGCTATAGGGGTGACCTAACTTGTTACAAAGATTACAACGAATACTATTGCAGTCCTTTGCAACATGCCCTGAGCCCTGACAGAGGGAACATTTCTGCGCAGAACATGAGCTTGAAAAATGGCCCTTTTCACCACAGCGATGACAAAGCTTTGGTTGCCCTGCATAAAATGTAATAATCCTGTCACGACCTATAAAGGCAGACGAAGGGATGTGCTTAACAACATTACCCGTGACATGTAGTTTTAATAACACTGTCCATCCTCCTGTCCATATCCCCCTGTCATCTACAACTTTCCTCAAGGGGGCTTGGACATCCGCATATCTCCTCAACCACACCACCAGATCCGCAGCAGGAATGGACTCGTTACGCACTAGAATGGTGACGTTCTTGTATAATGGCTGGCGGGAGACTACTCTAGGTGACAAACCTGCCCATCTTGGGGACTCCTTACACCTCTGCTCATACCTCTCCCAAAAGACATCTAAACCTTCCACCTTGACAAAGGAGAGGTCATATTCATATGACCCAACTGGGCTGATAAGGGCAAAAATCTCCTCTGCTTTAAAACCCATCCCCAGAATACGGTCCACCACATCTCTCCTATTTGGGGGGGGGGCCTTCTCCAGTCCACCTCAATTGGACCACATTGCGGCGTTTAAAGGAGCTACCAGATGGTGACAGATTGGCCTGACCTTCACTCACATCACTCCTAGTGACCGCAGAATAACTGGCCCTACTCACCCCGGGGACAGGTGCAGCCAGTGCTGCAGCATGGGAAATAACCGCACTCCTTGCAACATCAGGCACATCACTTTTAGTAACAGACCCTTCTTTAGATAAAGTATTAACATTATTGTCAGGAACAGATGGAGCAGAGACTTCTGACACAGAAATGTCATTTACATTACCCTTGGTAATTCTTACTTCATTACCAGCAGTAGAGATGTCTTTGTCAGCACTCTTCTCAGCAGAGTCTGCACTGGCTGGCTGTACACAGGTGTAAGTCTCAGCCAGGAGATGAGCTTGCTCTCCGCTGCCCTCTACTGCACCATCCATAGGAACTACACCTCCATTACATTGTACAGGCAAGTCATGACCAAAAACTTCTTTTTCTGTCACCCGATGTTTCAAAGGTTTTGGGGGGACATCATCAACCTCTTCTTCATCCTCAGATGATCCAGACACTTCAAACTTGCGACCATGCAAAGGTGATTCCATTTCTGATATGAAGTTCAGCATACCTGCTCCCTCCACAGGCTCAGATGGATCATCTTGCTCCATGGCCTCCTGCTGCGGTGGTAAGGGCACAGAACTTCCTTGGCCCAATGACATACTGCCAGTCAAAACACCTGACTGCTGATCACCCGCAGCCTGTGTGCCAGAGCTTTCTCCACTTTCTGCAGGCATACTGATAGTTGGCTCGGGATGCAAAGATTTTCCAGCGTGCTGGCCAGAAACACAATCCGAGCCCACAGAAACTTTTTTGCTTTGCACTGACCTTTGCTTCACGCACTCTGATGATGCCTGCCCTCCACTGGCCTCTATGGCCCCTCTGCGCATTGCACGGAAGCGATCATCGTTGCCATGCTTCTCCTTGAAAGCACCGCTGGTTTCTTTCAATGTGGCCACCAGCAGACTCTGCTTTTCCACTTTGGCCTCCAAAGCCATTAACTCAGGCCGCATCTGTTTCCTCTTAGAACTGTGAAGCCGGTCACTTGCAATTTTTTTATGCTTGAAGTCAAACTTCAACTTCGCCAGTACTTCTTCCTCCTTAGCGACTCTCGCAATCCTAGCACAAACCTTCTTTCTGTAGGTTGCCAGGCTTTCACCTTTAGCTGGGCCATTTCCTAGGTCCTCAAACACTGGTATGGGAGGACCAGTACTCTGGCCATCCGGGGGATCCTCCCCTGGGTCCACCTCAGGTTCCTGCATCCACCCTGGGTATAGGGAGTAATCAAGCTCCCTGGATCAGTAGGCCTCACTGGAGCTCAGGAGATCAGCAGTAGTGCAGCCACACCCTTTGCAGCTGTAACAGCTTCAACTCTTCTGGGAAAGCTGTCCACAAGGTTTAGGAGTGTGTCTATGGGAATGTTTGACCATTCTTCCAGAATCGCATTTGTGAGGTCAGGCACTGATGTTGGACAAGAAGGCCTGGCTCGCAGTCTCCGCTCTAATTCATCCCAAAGGTGTTCTATCGGGTTGAGGTCTGGATTCTACCCCAAAAACTCACTCTACCCCAATACAAACAAAACGAACACACGTTCTAATCCCTCTCCACTTCAAAACCAAAAATACGTTTTACCTTTAGTTATACATTAAAGCTGAACTATATGAAGATATAAAAGACAGAAATGAATGCAGCTCGTAATCTTTAAGGCATCATTAAATTTATTTTAAATGCAATTGGTGTAAGTACCTCTATTGGACCTGGTATCGGCCTCCCTCTTGCAATCCCTGTACTACAGGGCTGAAGTGTGAGAGTTAGAAGCAGCACGAGGAGTCAATCATTTCATGTGCTGACAAGAAGCATGCTGATATGAGGAGAGAGCACAGTGACAGATGAGCTCATCACTGTACTGATTCTATTTTCACTGCCTAGCTACTGGATGGGGTGGGTTCAGAATGACCTGTGTAGCGGCCTCCCACCCCGACCTCTTTAGCTAGGGGTATGTCGAGCGACAGAGTGAGGTGCACTACGGCCCATGTCCTCCCCATGCATGTGGGTGAGGTGAAGGCCAATATCAATATTTTCCTCGGGCCAAATGTGTGCTGGTTATGAGGGTCAGTCCTTCTGTGCCGGAATCTCCCTTTGTTCCCATCAACAGAGTCCATACACCCATCAAAGTCCAAACTCAGGTTTATTGCGTATCTCCACATACAGTCAAATGCAACGGCATGATACGATGGGAAAGCAGGTCGAGGCACTGTACAGGTTCCTAGTCCCTACACTCCCTGTGCTATGACCAGGGGTTGCAGGAGTCTTGATGAAAGCTCCTCCGCTGCGCTGTAGCCCCTATCAGGGGAAGATGTCCTCCGAGGGAGTTACCGAAGGCCCATCCGTCACCGGGTTGACACTGCACCGGGTCTTCGGACGGGTGACCTCCCCAGCCTCCTCACCTCAGATGCGGGTCCCCTCGCAAGGGGCGCCCTGGAGCAACTTCACCCTTGCGGGACCCAGTCGGAGTCACCGGGTCCCAGGCCTCCTCAATAGTACCTCACCCCAGACTGAAGGTGCCTGGGATGGACTCCATCTTCATTCCGGCCAGGCCTAGGGCGCCTGGGCCGGAACCTTGAACCGCCCGCACCCAGGCCTAGGGTGCCTGGGTGCGTGAAGGGGTGACCCCCTCCCACAAGAACAACAGACAGGCGACGACGACCACGAGGCGTGGGCGTCTCCCCCTTTTATATCCTCCCATCGACACCACGGCAGGTTCCCCGCCCCAGCCGTACCATCGCCAGGAAGGAACCAAAAAAAGGGTAACACTGTGATAGCGATTCTACCTCGAGCCAGCAGGTACACTGACACCCACTGGTCAAAGAGAATATTACACCACCCAATCCTCCACGAATAAGAAAAGGGGTCTAATCCCTGACATAATTACACACCTGGGTCTCTCTACCCCCAGGTGTATCCCACTAACTTTGAAGACCCCGCTACACTCTCCCCCTGGTGATTTGACGCTGGTCCCCAGCGTCAGGTGCACACCCATGTCTCCCAAGGAGGGGTGACATGAAGTGGGCCCCAGAGGCTATCCCTAATATTTTGGATACTGTATGTGCCAAGACCTGCTCAACAGAAAAGGGAACTATAAAACATTAAAACTTTTGTATAAAACATCTGTCATGTACACATATACAATCCCTCCCGTCACTGTCTAAGAACCACCCCATACTCAGTAGCCTTGACCGACGAATCTCCTGCAGAAGGGAAACAAAAAAAAAACATCCTAACACTCTGTGTTAACTTGGCATGAGTGGGTCCGTCAGCCGAGAGACCCACTCACTCCAATAAGTAAGTAATGCATGTGTAACATTTTCAAACAACCGTTGCACAACACTGCCACCTGGTGACAGCGCTGCGGTAATGACATTTGGTTAGATCTTCATTCTTCCTGCTTTCCTACTCTAACTCTACCCCAAAAGTCTCTGCCTTTGGCACATGAAGAAAAGGGAGAAAAAAAACAACAGCTCCCAAATCTCCAGTGAGTAAAAGAAAAGCCCAAATCAAAACAAAAGTAGGGCACAGTTCTAGGCGTCTGGGAATGTCTCTTCCAGAAAGTTTCAATAGCAACAAGATAGGAGCTCACTTATCCTATAAATAGAACCTTGGATCCGGCAGAAACAGGGGCTTCAGGTGCCCGTCAAACACTTCCACCGAATATTCGACATCCTCTCCTTCTTTCCTGCAGATGAGCACCTTATCGGCATGGATATGGCGCCCAAGTCTCCAATCAGCTCTGCAGTCCTTGAACTTTTTAGACACAGGCGGCGAACATGACAGGTATCGCCTGGCATGGGGTACTTTAAGCTTTTCCCATACATACTCGTCATACCACCTTGGTCGCAGGACCTCGACTTCATACAATAAGTCCCGAGGCAAGTAGGGGTACTCCCACCCATATTCACGGGCGACTCTCTGGGAGAAAAGTCTCTGCAACCTGGCTAGAGGCGGCATCACATCTCGCTCACCTTCTCCTGGCTGTACGATGGCCTCCGGGTGCCGAGGTACCTTTACCATCTCGGGTTTCTTTGTCTTTGGTGCCCGCAATGAAGCACGCTGCATCCCCACCATCAGAGCGGGTGATGTAGTTGAATGCGGAAAGTTGGTCGGAGGACTAGATTTCCTCGAGAACTCCAGGGCCTTCACCCGGAGCGTACTGTCTTCTATGGACATGGGGGAATCCTGCGGTTTACTCAACACAGGTAGTGGGCGTCTGTCCCAGCCCTTCCGGTGAAACAGTTTGTCTATCTCTCCGTCATCACCACAGTCTGACAATGACTCTAAGTCGGAGGTGTCATACATCTCAGCGGGAAGGTAGTCTCTAGTAGACGGAAGGCTACCCTCCCTTGCGGGCTCCACCGACTGGGGACCCCCGACACCTCCAACCAACACCACAGTCCCAGCCCCTGGCTCACCTGGACCTTCTGAAGAACTGGGATGTCCGGGACTCTCTTCTCTACCGGCGCCATCCAGGCCAGGCAAGCGGCGGGGTGAAGCTCGACCACGACCATAGGATGCCTGTACCAGGCCGACTTTCCTCTTCGGAGGTGGGAGCAGAGAGTCTGTAGTGACCGAAGCAGTGTCCTCGGATTTTTCTCTCTCAGTCTCTGGTTGGGCAGTCACTTTGCCCTGGTCAGCGCGCACGGGAAACTCCGCAAAGGCTTTGATCTCTCCCTCCGGAGTGGCGGTTCCTGTGATGCAGTTGAGGCGTAGGGCCCGGGGCCTTTCCGTGTGTGGTTCAACCTCAAAAAGAAACTCCTTGCATGCTTCGCATCGCCCGAATGGCTTTAGTTGGACCACCAGTCCCGAGCATCCGGGACAGATCACACCGAGGGCCTCTGTGTCTCTGCATGAATACAGAGCCAACTGTCCTCGGGGCCTGAGCCTTATCCCCGTGTCTGTAATGGATGCAGCAAATGCAGTCATCTTGAAAGGATAAGGTACCGTCATCCACGGGGAGCCTGAGTTCGCTCCGACCACTTGCTGCTCCATCACGCGCTGACCTCGCGCCGGAGTCTCCACGTGTATCTCCACACGTGGCCAGACTCCTCCCACGACTTGCACGTTTTCGCGGGCTTCCTTCAGTCTCCTCCCACGAATTGCGCAGTCATGGGGTGCCTCGTGGCGTAGTGCAGCAAAAGTCCCCACATGTAGTTCGTCACACGGCTGGACTCCTCCCTCTTCCCGCTCTTTCTGCATGGGCCTCTCCCAGTTTTTCAGGGAAATTTCCACGACTTCGAGCACAGGGATGCACTTTGGCCAATCACATGGCCGACCTGCTCGGACCTCCTCCGGGCAGCAAAGTTCAAACACAGCCGTTCCAAACCTCAGGGTTAACACACATTTCATCCCGGACTCACGAGCCCCCACGTGTAGCGGCCTCCCACCCCGACCTCTTTAGCTAGGGGTATGTCGAGCGACAGAGTGAGGTGCGCTACGGCCCATGTCCTCCCCATGCATGTGGGTGAGGTGAAGGCCAATATCAATCTTTTCCTCGGGCCAAATGTGTGCTGGTTATGAGGGTCAGTCCTTCCGTGCCGGAATCTCCCTTTGTTCCCATCAACAGAGTCCATACACCCATCAAAGTCCAAACTCAGGTTTATTGCGTATCTCCACATACAGTCAAATGCAACGGCATGATACGATGGGAAAGCAGGTCGAGGCACTGTACAGGTTCCTAGTCCCTACACTCCCTGTGCTATGACCAGGGGTTGCAGGAGTCTTGATGAAAGCTCCTCCGCTGCGCTGTAGCCCCTATCAGGGGAAGATGTCCTCCGAGGGAGTTACCGAAGGCCCATCCGTCACCGGGTTGACACTGCACCGGGTCTTCGGACGGGTGACCTCCCCAGCCTCCTCACCTCAGATGCGGGTCCCCTCGCAAGGGGCGCCCTGGAGCAACTTCACCCTTGCGGGACCCAGTCGGAGTCACCGGGTCCCAGGCCTCCTCAATAGTACCTCACCCCAGACTGAAGGTGCCTGGGATGGACTCCATCTTCATTCCGGCCAGGCCTAGGGCGCCTGGGCCGGAACCTTGAACCGCCCGCACCCAGGCCTAGGGTGCCTGGGTGCGTGAAGGGGTGACCCCCTCCCACAAGAACAACAGACAGGCGACGACGACCACGAGGCGTGGGCGTCTCCCCCTTTTATATCCTCCCATCGACACCACGGCAGGTTCCCCGCCCCAGCCGTACCATCGCCAGGAAGGAACCAAAAAAAGGGTAACACTGTGATAGCGATTCTACCTCGAGCCAGCAGGTACACTGACACCCACTGGTCAAAGAGAATATTACACCACCCAATCCTCCACGAATAAGAAAAGGGGTCTAATCCCTGACATAATTACACACCTGGGTCTCTCTACCCCCAGGTGTATCCCACTAACTTTGAAGACCCCGCTACACCTGGTTCAAAGGAATTGGATTAAATCATGCTGGGCTTCAGACTGAGGATATTTACCAGCAGAAAAAAAGGACTGTGAGGAAAATCTCTGGATTAAAGATGGATCCTGAAGCAACAGCTGGTTTTACAATTGTATCTTTTAATACACTGTTCAATTTTATCTTATTTCTTGCTGGACTTCTGCTTTAAATAGCCTTTATCATAGATGACATGTCGCATGCTGATTATTATAATATTGTGGCTGGCTCATGGCTCCTAGATCTGCACCTTGTTCGCACAAATCCAACAAGAACTAATAACTTCCAGTTTTGCTTTTGTCATATTTTACTTGTGACAAATTACCAAATTATGCAGAAACTTAATAACACAGTGACAATAATATAATTAATATTTTTTTCCTGTTTTACAAAAACAGCCCCTGGTTTTGTAGATTGGCCTCAACAATAACTGAATTAAAATGCATTGAAAAGCAGCCTTTAAACTGAAAAACAGGACTTATCTTCCAAAGTCATAGTTATGATATGTTTGTATGGTCTTGCTGTGAGTGATTGGGCCATAGTTTAAGGTAAATCTAATTGTCTATTCAGGAAAAACTGACAGGTTCTATTGAAAGACCTTTTACCCTTCCACTAGGGCTTGCCTTCCCTTCTCTCCTCCACCACCCTGTTTGCCTGCCAAAGTCCTGAACAGAGAGCCCTGAGAAGTCTGTGTCCCCCGCCTCCAGAAGAGTTGTAGAGCACGGAAAAGGTAAGTATCAACAAGGAGTAAGGCTCCTTATAAAGACAGACGAATGTTGGCCTGATTCGGTAAGGTCCCTCTTGAAGCAAAAATTGGGTGCTTTCTCTGAGGGGTACAAGCTTTTATGTTAAGCATAATTTGAAAAATTAAGTTAGGTAAATCCAATTCAAAGTGAAAAACCTGAATAACTATCTCTCTGAAGGGGAATAGAAGCCTATCACTAACATACTGTATAGACCCTCCTTGTGATAGACCCAACTGGGACAGAGGCTTTTGGAGGGGACTAGGGGCTAGACTTTTTCCCACTGATTATGACCCATGGAGGAGACTGGGGATTTTGTCTGCTTCTCCCGGTTAGAGCATGGAAAAGAGCTCAGTTCAGCCTTTTATCCCATGGAGAGAGCAGATCATTCTCTAATGATGGACAACAACATGATGAGTGCTGAGAGCGAGGCTTGGATGAATTTTCTGAATAAAGACAATAACGCTTCCCTTCTGAAGTGTAATATTAAGCCCTGTGCACGCGATCGGATATCCTATGGATTCTAATCCGATAGTTTTTTCCATCGGAAATCCGATGAAACTCTCTTCCATCAGTCTTGCCCACACACCATCAGTCAAAAAACCGACCGTTTCAAACGCGGTGACGTAAAATACTCAGATGAGCCGAGAAAAATTAAGTTCAATGCTTCTGAGCATGCATCGACTTGATTCTGAGCATGCGTGGGTTTTTTATCCGATGGAGTTCCCCACAGACGATAGTAATTTGCTATCGGTTTTTTAACCATCGGATAAATTTAAAACATGTTCTATTTTTAAACACCGATGGAAAAAAGACCGATGGGGCCCATACACGATCGGTTTGTCCGATGAAAACAGTCCATCGGACTGTTTTCATCTGTAAAACCTATTGTGTGTACACGGCTTTAATCTTGTACAGGTTAACAGTCAGAGAAAATATGGTGGCCCTCCTGAAGAAGCTTCTCCCCTTGGGACAGAAATATTTATTAACAATATCTCTCAGGAAATGTATGAAGATAAATGAACATTTTAGTTTTGTCTTATGATGACTTGTCTAGTGGACAGATTACACAAGTGAAATCTGGTTAATGAGACTTGGATAGCCCTGGGTCATTTTTCTGGAGAACTGGTGCCAAACTGGGTGGGTAATGACCTGAGTCACCTAGGCTTGTCTAGGTGACTATTTGTCAATTGGCTAACTGTTTAATTAAAATCACTGTTAGTTGTTAGCTGTTAATTGGATTACTGTTTGAAGTTTGCATTGTCATGCTAATATCCCCAAGAGGGGAATGTCCTCCTGGGGGGTATAAAGTATGTGTCTGAGTTTTAAATATAGAGTAATTTCTTTGGTTTTTACCTCAACATCTTGTCTGTGTATGATGCTTGGGGTAAAGGGCTGGTATTACCTCTCGGTCTGCTCAAAGGGTTTGGAGGGCAGGAGGCACTGTTTGACGGAAGCACCCAGGCACCTTTAAAGCCCTGGCAGCTCATGCAACTTCAACACTTGCTCACCACTATCAGGCCACAAACCTTGACAGAGACTCCCCTATGTATCTTTAAAAAATACTGCCTGGAGCCTATCCCATGCACCATCGATCTTGTTCAGTCTCCCTACTCTCCCACCTACAGCATTTGTCTCTCTGTTGCGAATGGGATATAGGACTAACTTTCACACAAGAACAAAAAGATTATGTTTTACTTTTCGCCTGCTAATCTTCATCTTCTCTTTCCAGCAGATACCAGGAAGCTGACTACAAAAGGTTGATCAGATGGTGCAGAGTTCCAGCTATCATGCACAAAATGTTTCCCTCAGTGATCTCTATGATTAGGAGGTGTAGGATTAGGAGGTGTAATTAAGTGAGAAGCATGCTGCTACATATTTTCTGGGAATGTTCATTGCTATGACCCTACTGGAAGACAAAAAGTAAAAGACCTTCTTAGAAAAAATAAATAAAAATACATGTTATTGAGGGACAATTGATTATCTGTGTAAGCTCAGAAGCAAAAGGTCCTTGTAAATTCTTTAAAAACGTTGGCAGCTATGCAGTAAAGTAACCCATTGATTGCCTTCTTTCTAGGAATGCTTAATCCGTCTAATCTCCATCAGCCGAGGCGGGGCTTCTATTGATTTCTAATCTCTTTATTAATCTGTGATGCCAATCCTGTCACCTTTCATATTTCTGTAAAGGATGGATATTTGTAAAACAGAATCACACGTTCAGAATGGCAAAGATGTTTTTATTACAAATTATGTGAGCAGACTGCAGTTCCTCTTTAATATGCTCATCCTTTGGAGATACGTGGGGTTAGTAGGCACATATTTGATGAATAATATTCTCTATGTTACTCCTGCCAATGTATTATAATGTATGTGTTTCAACACCCTTATTTCTGGTTGGATGGGGCTGGGCAGGGTGGTTGAAACTGTTTATCCTTCTTTTATTGTTCTAAGGAGGGCGTCACTATATGTGTCATGGGCCACCAGCCCACTGTCTTTACTAAGGGCACTGCAGTTGGTATGTAATAGAGATGAGGCTAATTTTGAACTTTATTTTTACGTTTTCTATTATTGTGTAGCGGGGTGTCACTTTAAGGAGCTCAAAAGACTACCATACCCAGTGTACAGCGGGACCACCCAGAATGTATTGCCCGGCGCAAGGTCTGCTGGGGAAGGGCTATATAAGGAGAAGCAGAGCTACACGCGGGTCTCTTTGGACACCGCCCCCTAGCAAGTGGAACCAACACAGAGTCTGCCACTGGACTGGGCCTAGGAGTTTAGGCCTTGAGATCCAGAGAGCCCTCCGACCTTCACGTCCATCATCCCTTCAAGGACTGTCGGGAGGATCAGAGACCACGGGTGTCGTGAGACGGTGTGCTGGAGCCCCAGCTACACAAGTTGGTTGTACGGACTGGTCCGGTCGGGTGAGAGAGCACCTGCTCAGAGATTAACTGACTAATCTTAGGCCCAGTGTCCTTAGTTCAGAGACAACCGTTACCAGAGTGTTATATTGCACACCAGAGGGACAGTGTGCATTGCAGCGTTAGCCGAACTCTTTAGTACATGCCAAGAAGTTAACTGTTTTGTTGCCTGTGGATTACAAATAACCTCCAAAGTGCACCACCATTGCTAGCGAAGATCCTTCCCAACGGAAGCATCATATCTGCAATAGTCAGGCCTGACTGTAGAACTTTAGATATTGTTTGGGCGCCATCTTGCCCATTAGGGGGAAGCTCGCGAGCATAGTTAAGAGACATTTAGCGTGTGTAGTTGCATTGGAACATAGTGCTTGTTATATGCTGAATAGTTAACATTGCAGGGCTTTGCATATGCACATGTATTGCTGTTTAACCTGATACGATATAGTCAGTAAAAAGTACTTGTGGTTAAGCCAATTTACTGTGTGTTTATATGTTTATTGTGGCATTGTGATCCCCATAGCTAACGGGTTTCATAATCCCATCTTTACTACTCTCTGTGCCAAGGGAGGTTAGAGCCAGTTAACTGGGGGTTGGCAGCAGTGTGTACAGGCACAAATCTATACCAGCAGCCCTCTTAACTGGGGGTATTGCTACACGTGGGGGCTCAGAGTCCGGGATCCTGTACGCTGCAATCAAGCCTGCCAGAAGTACCGACATGGATCCGGTGGTAGTGACACAATGGTGCGCAGCAGCTGGCGCTTTTCCAGACATGGCGGTAGTCATTGAACTCCCCGGCAAAGACTGGCCAGAGAGCGATGTAGAGCGACTCATGGTGTTACTGTCCCCGAGCGAGAAGGCATGGGTAGTGGACCTAAAGCCAGACCCGGAGACCTCCTTTACCTATGCATTGGTGCAATGGAGAGAAGGGATACCGGAGAGCTTCAGAGGTCAGAGTGTACAGGCTATAGACCAGAAGATATACCGTTTAGCGCATGCAAAGTCCATAAAGAAAGAACCACCCGAAATTACGGTTAAGGAGAAGCAGCCAAAAGAGACAACAACCTCTGCGGCGCCCCTGACCGCTTCGGGCCCTGAGCTCCTTAATGCTTTAGGGGACCTAGTTGCAAAATGCCAGAAGAGTAACACGGTGTGTGTGGAGACTGGGTACCGGAAGCTCCAAATATTTTCGGGTAAACAACCTGTACCACTCGGTGAAGAGGACTTTGACACATGGATGGAGCAGGCAATGCAGGCTGTGGAAGGATGGGAAGTGACGGAAATCCAGAAGAAACAGCGCATAAACGAAAGTTTGAGGGGGGCTGCTGCAGAAGCGGTGAAGAACCTCAGATTCAGCAACACTTCCTGTACTGCTTATGATTACCTAACCATGCTACAGGAAGATTTCGGCCAGCTGGAGAAAGTTACTGACTTAATGTACAAGTTTGAACATACTCTTCAACAGCCAGGGGAACAATTTTCAGAATATGTTCGAAGGTTGAACAAAATGCTCTGCCAGATAGTCCTGAAGAAAGGGATGGTACCACAGGCTATAGCTTCTGCCAGGATGCGGCAGGTCATGAAGGGAGCGCTGCGCTCTGATCCAGTCTGGCTCCTTCTGAAGACAACTGGGGGAGTCATGTCCCTGAACTATCCAGACCTTGTGCGAATAGTCAGAGATGAAGAGGCTTTGCTCAAAGACCAACAGACGCCTGAGAAACCCAGCCCTTCTCCCTCAGCTGAGGTTAGATCGGTTATGGCCACGGAACAGGACTCTGAGGTGGCTATGTTGAAGTCACAAATGACCCAGGTCCTAGAAATGCTGACTTCTTTAATGGCTAAGAACCCTGGAGCCACACAAAAGAAGAAGTGAAGAAGGAAGTGTATCAGAATGCCTCAACTCCAGTTTCCCCACAAGCCAGAAGAGAAGAAGTTTGTTTCAACTGTGGAGGGGTTGGGCATTACGGCCGAGTGTGCCCCAGCCCGAGGAAGAGTCAAAGTGCATACCGCAAGCCGGCGGAAAACTTCAGAGGGCCCCGGTGAAGGAGTCAACCGGGTGCCCGTCAGTTCCAGTAAACTCCAAAAGAATCAGAGAACAAGAGAAGCCAAGAAGAGAGGGGGAAAATTTCCCATCTCACAAACTCAATACTCCTGACCCTAAGTCCAAATCTAAAACTTGGCAGGAAATTAATGCATACCAGGCCCAACAAGGACTCAGATCCAGAAAAAGAGTGAAAAAAAAGAAATCACAGAAGGCCAAACCCATGGAATCCAAGAAGGAGACTTCTCAGAAGAAATTCCCTGTCAAACTGGTGGGACCCTATCCAGTGGTCCCCATTCAAGTAGAAGGGATATACACAAGGGCCATTCTTGACACAGGAGCCCAAGTGACTCTCCTGTACTGGGACTTCTATCAAAAACATCTGAAGCATTTGCCCCTGCAGAAGCTAGAAGACTTGCAAATATGGGGAATTGGAACCCAAAGTTTCCCATACGACGGATACCTCCCAATTAGATTGGCCTTCGACCCTTCAGTAGCCGGAGACACAGACGTTTTCGACACATTGGCGGTAGTCTGCCCCCGCCCGCCAAGAGTCAACAAGAGTTCCCTCATAATAGGGACAAACACTGACTTGGTCAGGAGATTATTGGCCCCTATAGCACAGGAACAGGATGCCCCAACAACCAGAATCCACCTTATGTTGCAACAGGCCTATCAGCATCTGGTATTGGAAGAAAAGGCTCCTGTAGGCGTGGGGAAGGTCTGGAAGTTGGACAGGAAGGAGAAGATGCTACAGTCCGGTAAGGTTGCCAGTCTGAAGGCTACTGTGAAACTTACCTGGGAACAACCTGGCCCCTTCGTGGTCCTGGAACCAGACCCCCTGGACACCCATCCGGGGTTGGAAGTAATCCCTGAAATAGTTCCATTAAGAGTTATCAAGAAGGCCAATGGCAGGGTGTCGGTGAGCATCCGAAACACTACCAACACACCTGTGAAGATCCCAGCCCAGATGATGTTGGACCACGTAAATCCTGCTACCCCGGTCGCCTTGTCGGACTTGAAGAAGGAAGAAGTGGAAAAAGCTACTGTAGAGAAATTCTGCCTGGAGGAGACGGCCTTGCCACTGGCATGGAGGGAGAGGGCCAGAGCCCAGTTGACTAGGTGGCAGAAGATCTTTTCTAAGGATGAGTACGATGTGGGATGTGCAAAAAGTGCCACTCACAGGATCCGCCTACAGGAGGACAAGCCATTCAGAGAAAGAGTCCGATGGGTCCCTTTGGCTGATCTGGAAGATCTGCGAGAGCAACTGACAGAGCTCAAGAGAACCGGTGTCATCCGGGAGTCTAGAAGTCCATACGCCTCCCCGATAGTGGTGGTCAGAAAGAAAAATGGGTCGTTGAGGCTCTGTATTCATTATCGGACCCTCAACAGAAGAACGATACCCGACCAATACACCACCCCACGAATAGAGGATGCCTTACAGAGTTTGTCTGGAGCCAAATGGTTCAGTGTGGTGGACCTGAAGAGTGGGTATTATCAGATCCCCATGCACCCGGAAGACCGAGAAAAAAACAGCATTCATTACCCCGGTGGAGTTCTATGAATTCGATCGCATGCCTGAAGGCTTGTCGGGAGCCCCAGCCACCTTCCAGCGACTCATGGAGAAGACAGTGGGGTATATGAATCTCATCAAAGTACTGGTGTATCTGGATGATATTATTGTATTCGGGAAGACTCTGTAGGAGCATGAAGAGAGGCTGGAGAAGGTGTTGAAGAGACTCAGTGATGAAGGACTCTCGCTGGAGAAATGTCAGTTCTACCAGTCTTCGGTTCACTACCTGGGACACATTGTGTCTGAAGAAGGAGTGTCCACAGACCCAGAAAAATTGGAGGCTGTCACCTCCTGGCCCCAGCCCACTACAGTGACTGAGCTTCGATCGTTTTTGGGGTTTTGCTCCTATTACTGAAGGTTTGTGGAGGGGTTTGCTAAAATAGCCAAACCCCTGAATGAACTCTTGAAGACAGAAGGAGAGGAGGATGACTCAGGCCGCAGGAAGCCAGGGGAGTCTGTGGAAGATCAGTGGACTGTGAGATGTGAAGAAGCGTTCACAAGATTGAAGGAGAGCTTGACCACTGCCCCCGTCTTGGCCTATGTGGACACCAAGAAGCCATATGAGTTACATGTGGATGCCAGTCATGATGGTCTGGGAGGAGTGCTGTATCAGGAACATGATGACCAGCTGAGACCCATTGCTTTTGTAAGCAGAAGCTTAACCCCAGCTGAAAAGAATTACCCCACCCACAAATTGGAATTCTTGGCCCTAAAGTGGGCTGTGGTGGACAAGCTAAAGGATTACTTGTATGGAGCTGAGTTTGTGGTTAAAACAGATAATAACCCACTCACTTACCTTCTGACCACAGCCAAGTTGGATGCCACCGGCCACCGTTGGTTGGCAGCTCTCTCTGGATTCACCTTAAGTTTGAAATACAGACCTGGGGCTGGAAACAGAGATGCAGACGCCTTATCAATAAGGACCCATGCTCCCACTAACCCCACGGAAGACTGGACTCGACTGACCCCAGAGGGAGTGCGAGCCCTGTGTCAAGGAGCAGAGCTCCAAGCCAGTGGAGTGTCCAGGGCCGAAGAGATTGGAGTCTCAGTAGTTGGAGTACCTAAATATTATTGTGATGTGACTCAGATTGGAGAAGAAAACCTACCCAGACTTTCCAAGAGAGATCTAAGAAGAGATCAACTGGAAGACCCGCTGGGAAGGTTGGCCCTGGAAGCACTGGAGAATCAAACCCCAGACTTACTTCTGAAGGATCCTTCAAAGGAGGCTCGCCTATTGAGGAGAGAATGGGATTGGTTACTGATGGGGCTACCGAAGGGGCCCCTCTGAAGATTTGGAAGATAAGTGGCAACTGTTTCTGCCTGAGAAATATAGAAAGACTGTTCTGACCGCTTTACATGACGATCATGGTCACCTAGGATCGGAAAGAACTTTTCAGCTCGTGCAGAACCGGTTTTGCTGGCCCTGTATGCGGGTTGAAGTGGAGGAATATTGCCATTCATGCGCAATGTGCATACAAAGCAAGACTCTGCCTCATCAAGCTGCCCCAATGGGCCACCTACAAAGTCAAGGGCCCTTGGATCTGGTATGCATTGATTTTCTTTGTATAGAACCTGATTTGAGTGGGCATGGGAATGTTCTGGTGATAACCGACCATTTCACTCGCTACGCCCAGGCATTCCCAACCAAAGACCAGAAGGCCTCCACCTAAGGTACTTGTCGAGAAGTTCTTTGTACGGACTACCTCAACGCTTCCACTCGGACCAGGGAAGGGACTTCGAAAGTAGGCTGATCCAGAAACTGTTGGATTCCCTGGGTATAAAGAAGACCCTTACCACCCCTTACCACCCACAAGGGGATGCTCAGCCTGAACGATTCAATCGGACATTGTTAAATATGCTGGGAACTTTGAGCAGTGAGAAGAAACAGCATTGGGGCAAGCATGTGGCCGCCATCGTGCATGCGTATAACAGTACAACTAGTGATGCCACCGGATACTCACCATACAGACTGATGTTCGGCAGGGAAGCAAGACTACCAGTAGATCTGGCCTTCGGCACTTCCATAGATCATACATCAGCAGCTTCTCATAAAGGATATGTGGATCGGTTTCGACACAGTTTAAGACTGGCATATGAAAAGGCCCAGGCGACTTCGGAACAAAGAGGGGCCATGAATAAGCGGAACTATGATCTCAAGGTTCGGATTCATGACTTACAGCCAGGAGACAGGGTGCTGTTGCGGAACTTAGGCAAACCAGGGAAGCACACGCTGGCCGACCGGTGGAGGTCCCAACCCTATGTAATCTGTAAACAACTGCCAGGTTTACCAGTGTACCAACTTAAACCAGAAGGAAGTGTGGGGCCCTTGAAGACATGGCACAGGAACCACCTACTGCCCCTCTCCGAAGCAGTTCCCTTACCCTCTACCTCAGATCCTTCTGAGCATCTTTCAGTCTCAAATACCCCTAGACCCGCCACCAGGTCTCAAGTGGCCAGTTCAAAAGAGATGGATGCCCAAGACCAGAGTGAAGAGGAAGAATTGGAACTTGATTGGTTATGGACACCACCAATACCTGAATCCATGACCACAGTCCCCTCACCATCCAAAGTTACCACCAGAGACACTTTAAACGCTGAGGCTGCTGAGTTCATACCACTTACTACTCTTCCTGAGGAATGGGAGGAATGGGAGGATGCCCAAGACTCTTTTCCAGAAGAAGATCCCAGAAATTCTTTATACCCCTCTGTACCTGAAATGGATGCCCCTGGGCCAGTTGAATCCAATACATCGGCTCCTAGAGAACAAAGGGAGAAAAGAACCATCCACCCCCCAAGAAGACTAACGTTTGCTCAGATGGGGGAGTGCTCGGAAGAGACAATAGCCACTGCAAGAAGAACAGTAAATAAGCCTGTCCCCTCTACTGTGAGTTTAGTAGAGGGCAATCCTAGCTCACTCCCTGGCACAGTTAGACAGGCCACTTCCACTAATGTGACCTGTGGGCAGGACAACTTTCTCCCCAGAGCTTGGTGGGAGGTTCCTCTGCCAGGCTCCTTTATAGCCGTGAATTGTGTTGTGTGTTCTTATGCTAACAAAGTTTGTTAACAATTTTATCTTTGGGGACCAAAGACTTTAAGTGGGGGGAGTGTGTAGCGAGGTGTCACTTTAAGGAGCTCAAAAGACTACCATACCCAGTGTACAGCGGGCCCACCCAGAATGCATTGCCCGGCGCAAGGTCTGCTGGGGATGAGCTATATAAGGAGGAGCGGAGCTACACGCGGGTCTCTTTGGACACCGCCCCCTAGCAAGTGGAACCAACGCCGAGTCTGCTGCTGGACTGGGCCTAGGAGTTTGGGCCTTGAGTCCAGAGAGCCCTCCGACCTTCACGGGAGAACCCAGGTGTCGTTTTCGTCCATCATCCCTTCAAGGACTGTCGGGAGGATCAGAGCCCCAGCTACGCAAGTCGGTTGTACGGACTGGTCCGGTCGGGTGAGAGAGCACCTGCTCAGAGATTAACTGACTAATCTTAGGCCCAGTGTCCAGAGACCACCGTTACCAGAGTGTTATATTGCGCACCAGAGGGACAGTGTGCGTTGCAGCGTTAGCTGAACTCTTTAGTACATGCCAAGAAGGTAACTGTTTTGTTGCCTGTGGATTACAAATAACCTTTAAAGTGCACCACCATTGCTAGCGAAGATCCTTCCCAACGGAAGCACCATATCTGCAATAGTCAGGCCTGACTGTAGAACTTTAGATATTGTTTGGGCGCCATATAGCCCATGAGGGGGAAGCTCGCGAGCATAGCTAAGTGACATTTAGCGTGAGTAGTTGCATTGGAACATAGTGCTTGTTATATGCTGAATAGTTAACATTGCAGGGCTCTGCATGTGCACATGTATTGCTGTTTAACCTGATACGATATATTCAGTAAAAAGTACTTCTGGTTAAGCCAATTTACTGTGTGGTTATATGTTTATTGCGGCATTGTGATCCCCGTAGCTAACGGGTTTCATAATCCCATCTTTACTACTATCTGTGCCAAGGGAGATTAGAACCAGTTAACTGGGGGTTGGCAGCAGTGTGTACAGGCCCAAATCTATACCAGCAGCCCTCTTAACTGGGGGTATTGTTACAGTTGTATCTGCGGTACTTTTATACTGCTGTTTTTTAGCCATTGTTAAAATCTCAATGAAAAAAATGTTGCGTTTCCCATGAGATTGTAGGCCACACCCACCCGGACCAAAACTTCCCCAGATACAAATCATTAAATAAACACTCAAGAACCATTATTTGGCAAAATTTTGGCCGTGACACCTTTATTGGTTTAAACAATTAATTTCCAATAACTGTTTATTATCACTCATATTTATTATCACTCATAACTTCAGATATATAATCACATAACAGATTTCTACCTGCTCAGTTATTAGAACTCGAGCAGTAGCTCAAACTTCAAATAACAATAACAGTCCCCCCCAGAATCCGGGGTGACCCAACCACATAAGAGGTGTACGCGACTAGGGCGGGAGGGAGGGAGCTCCAATCTTCTTCAGCTGTCAGCTCCAATCTTCTTCAGTTGTCCTGCAGGCAAGAGGATGAGCCCCACACCTGCTTACCCTTAAATAGCCCAACCCCTTGCTTCCAGAGTATTCCCTGAAACCTCATTGGCTACTCCTGAAAACTCCCCCTAGCCTCTTAAAGAGGCAGTAACCTGACTGACTAACACCTAATGCTGCTTAATAATTTTTATTAAATCCTGGGATGGGGAGGCCACAATCTCAAGAAAGTGGCCCCATATTGTGCCCCCTTTTTTCATTACTTTCTGAATCAGAGACAATGTTCAACTGGACAAGTAGAGATGTTGAATTAAGCTTCAAGCACTTTAACTACCTAGCTGCTATGATTTGTCTAGCCACTGGCCTTCTTTATGCCCAATCACAAATAACAGAATGACAGGGTACAGAGGTTCTCCAATATACAAATTACTATAATGCTTTGAAGGGAGAGATGTACTGTATACTTGTTTCTTCCAGAAATGATTCTGTTTATTTTGGATATATTTGGATTGCTGTAGGCATGGGTTCCTCCACCCCGTTTTTTTTGTCCTCATACAGCAGAACTAGAAGTATAGACTGGGGGAATGTTAGGAGTAACATACTCAATTATTAGTCAGCACTTTAGAACATCACTATGACACCAAACCATCACAATCGAACCTACATCTGCTATATACAAGGTGGTTGCTAAATATAAAATTTCTCCCAAATATTCTAACACCTTTATAATAACAAGAGTAATAATTCTTCAACAGGGGCCCCTAACCGCATTAACCCAGCCATGGCACACAAAATAGTATTGTAGATCTGCTAGGAAACTGCCAAACATAACATCATTGGCTCTACTGCGCTCACTTTAATTGCTTGTCCTTAGTGACCTTTAAAGCTCTTCATGCCATAACATCAAAAATCCAGAATGATTTTGTACAGATTTTCTGCTTGTTCATTTATAAGACTGACAAAGCAAAGTACGCAATGACAAATCAAACAAGCACATGGGGAATACATACAAAGCACGATGCCCACTACATTTGGACTGTTCCAGTGTGGTGCCAGTGGAATTCAGAATATAATAAACTTCTATCATCATAAATTGATTCCTCCTATTGAAAATATACATAATTTCATGCCTTAAATTGTATATTTGCAACTTGGTTCAATAAAGGAATTACAAAAAGAAAATATACATAATTCATGTATGGCATGGGCCAATATAATAATAAGTTTGTATTATTTGTACATTTTTATTTATTTATATATATATATATATATATATATATATATTTTAATTGCAGTTACTGACAGCAGCAGTTATGTTTTAGTTGGCCTGATTTTCATGCATGATAGATAGACTCCAATTAATAGCTATGATGTACTGAATAAAACACTGCCATATTAATAAAAATACCAGCCAAGTCTGCTTGTTTAGGGTGCGCATTTTCACATATGGGTAGTGTAGGGTCAGGTCACCCATCTGTCAGGGACAGTATTAGCAGTAGGGAGAAGTTCCAGATGAGTAGGTAAAGAGAAGGGACACACTAACCTTCCAGGAAGCCTCCCCGTTTGGGCACAGACCGGCCAGGCCACATTCCATCTCTCAAGACAGAGGCTGTCGTGCATCCAAGACCTGCTGTTACACTGTTTGCTGCAACATTCTGTTAGTGCGCCCGGGTGGGTTGACTTCTTGCCGGGTAGTTGTGCTTGTTTGAACTACAACTACAATACAGTTAGAGTGTTTACTGCCACAACGCTGCACCTCCCCACACACTAGCCTTCTGTAAATTTTGGTAAGCCGCCGTGCGTTCCACAGACCTGAATCACCGCCCCCTGGGTACTGACGACACCAGGCGCCACCTCAACGCATTTCACATTCTAGCATCTTCAGGAGTGGCGTTACTTTCTTCCACTGCATACCAAAGGCTGTTTGCATTGGTGCCAATACGGCACTTTGATATGTGAATGTATCGGTTTACTTATTATTTTGTAGTTTTATTGAATAAAAAATTACTACATTATAAAGCACTTTTTTTGCACTTTTTTTGCATGGCATCTATAACGAAGAAAGGTTTCTGTAACTCAGGGTGTTGTGGAAGTCCCCTTTTTTCTATATCTTTGGAGGTTCATTCTGTTATATGCTGATTGGACCATTCATAGCCAGAGCTGTTTGGTAAGTATGTATTGCTTATATCACGTGGTGGAGCACGGAATATTCATAAATAAGACACATACTTTCCATTTTATTGGCATGTTGGGAGGATATCTATAGGACTATGGATGTTCTGGACTTTTTTCACTTGATTAGAGTCTTTTATAGTGTGAATGCATGTGGTATGGATATATAATTTTGCTGAACACGTTTTCTTGCTGATTGTTTTAGCGCACATTTTTTGGTTAAGTTCATGTCATATATACAGTGCCATAAAAAAGTATTCATACCCCTTGATATTTTCCAACTGTTTTCATGTTATAACCAAAAACATAAATGTATTTTATTGGGATTTTATGTGATAGACCAACACAAAGTGGCACATAATTGTAAAGTGGAAGGAAAATGGTAAATTGTTTTCAATTTTTTTTTTTACAAATAAGTATCTGAAAAGTGTGGCGTGCATTTGTATTCAGCTTAGAGCTGCACGATTCTAGCTAAAATGAGAATCACAATTTTTTTGCTTAGAATAAAGATCACGATTCTCATGGCGTAACATCATCTTTCACATTACACACAAAAAAATAAAATAAATCAGGCTAACTTTATTGTTTATTTTTTTTAGATTCATTAAAGTGTATTTTTTCCCCAAAAATTTAATTTGAAAGACCGTGTGACATAAAATATTGCAAGAACCATTAATTTATTCTCTAGGGTCTCTGCTAAAAAAATATATATAATGTTTGGGGGTTCCAAGTAATTTACTAGCAAAAAATACTGATTTTAACTTTGTAAGAAACAAGTGTCAGAAAAAGGTTTAGACTTTAAGTGGTTAAACTTCCGTCATGTCAGACCGAAATCCATTCCTTTGATCTAAGAATGAAAAGTTACAATCTTTATAGTTCTCTACCAGCACAGACAATGTTGTGAAAAACTTTTCAGGCTGCCCTGTTTTTTCTTTTGACAGCTGAGTGAGCAGAGAACTCTCTACACTTGTTACATGAATTAATCAGGAAATTCTGCATAGAGATCGTGAGGGAGGTTAAATCGAGATCACGATTTTTTAATGATTAATCGTGCAACTCTAATTCAGCCCCCCTGAGTCAATACCCTGTAGAACCACCTTTCGCTGCAATTACAGCTGCAAATCTTTTTGGGGATGTCTCAATCAGCTTTGCATATCTAGAGAGTGACATTTTTGCCCATTCTTCTTTGCAAAATAGTTCAAGCTCTGTCAGATTGGATGGAGAGCGTCTGTGAACAGCAATTTTTAAGTCTTGCCACAGATTCTCAATTGGATTTAGGTCTGGACTATGACTGGGTCATTCTAACACATGAATATTCTTTGATCTAAACCATTCCATTGTAGCTCTGGCTGTATGTTTAGGGTCGTTGTCCTGCTGAAAGGAGAACCTCTGCCCCAGTCTCAAGTCTTCTGCAGACTCTACAGGTTTTCTTCTAATATTGCCCTGTATTTGGCTCCATATTCCCATCAACTCTGACCAGCGTCCCTGTCCCTGCTGAAGAGAAGCATCCCCACAACATGATGCTGCCACCACCATGTTTTATGGTGAGGATGGTGTGTTCAGAGTGATGTGCAGTGTTAGTTTTCCGCCACACACATAGCTTTTTTCTTTTAGGTCAAATAGTTCAATTTTGGTCTCATCTGCCCAGAGCACATTCTTCCACATGTTTGCTGTGTCCCCCACATGGCGTTTTGCAAACTGCAAACAGGACTTCTTATGGCTTTCTTTCAACAATGGCATTCTTCTTGCCACTCTTCCATAAAGGCCAGATTTGTGGAATGCACGACTAATAGTTGTTCTGTGGACAGATTCTCCCACCTGAGCTGTGTATCTCCGCAGCTCCTTCAGAGTTACCATGGGCCTCTTGGCTGCTTCTCTGATTAATGCTCTCCTTGCCTGGCCTGCCAGTTTAGGTGGACGTCTATGTCTTGGTAGGTTTACAGTTGTGCCATACTCTTTCCATTTTCCAATGATGAATTAAACAGTGCTCTGTGAGATGATCAAATCTTGGGATATTTTTTATAACCTAACCCTACTTTAAACTCCTCCACAACTTTCTCCCTGACCTGCCTGGTGTGCTCCTTGGCCTTCATGATGCTGTTTGTTCACTAAGATTCTCTAATAAACCTGTGAGGGCTTCACAGAACAGCTGTATTTATACTGAGATTAAATTACACACAGGTGGACTCTATTTACTAATTAGGTGACTTCTGAAGGCAATTGGTTCCACTAGATTTTACTTAGGGGTATTAGAGTAAAGGGGACTGAATGCAAATGCACGCCACACTTTTCAGATATATATTTGTAAAATATTTAGAAAACCATTTATCATTTTCCTTCCACTTCACAATTATGTGCTACTTTGTGTTGGTCTATCACATAAAATCCCAATAAAACACATTTACGTTTTTGGTTGTAACATGACAAAATGTGGAAAATTTCAAGGGGTATGAATACTTTTTCAAGGCACTGTATTTCACAGTAGAGGTTGTGGTTTTTCTAATGATTTTCCACTGTTATTAAGTTAAATATAGGTCCATCCTACATTACCAATATTGCTTGTTCCTTTGCATAAATCCTTTCCTAAGAAAAACATTGAGGCTGCTATTGCTGATTACTAATTTTGCTAATGCCAGTTGCCTGGTTGGCATGCTGCCCTCCTGGTTTCAATACTTTAAGTTACTAACGCTGAACAAGTATGCAGGACTTTTGACTTTACTCTGACTCACCTGATATGCACACATGTTTTAGATCAGTGCTATAAAAGTATTGAAGCCAGTGTCAGAATAACAACCATGCAATTGGAATTTTCAGAAGGAGATCAGCAATGGTGATCCTTATATTTCTCTAAAGCCCCGTACACACGGTCAAACTTTTGGCCAACAAACTTCATTTTGAGCAAGTTGGACCGACAATCCGACCGTGTGTACGCTCCATCGGACAAACTTTTTTTGCTTTTTTCTTGTTTTCATCAGACAAAAGTTGGGTCTGCAAACGGACAAACTTTTGCCCAACAAAAGTCAGATGGAGCAAAGTCTGACTGTGTGTACAGAAAACCATCGGACTTTTGTCCGATGGACAAAACAACTAATGTTAAAATCAACCAACAATAGCAGAAGTTGACCAAAGGGTGGCGGTAAAGAGCAGAAAAGAGCAGAAAAACCATGTGATGTTGCAAAAAGTTTTGGGAAAGTTTGCAGAAAAGTCCGAGCGTGTGTATGCTATAGGTGTGCCCGGCCAACTCCGTTCGGACAAAAAAACATGGAAAAGTCTGATGTAAGTCCGACCGTGTGTACGGGGCTTTAGGTTCACTTTAAATAAGACTATTGATGTTATACATCTGCTGCTGTATTGCTGTATGCTGAACATTTTAGAATAATTTCCATTTTTCAGGTGACAGCTAAGCCTCAAACACAGTCTGCGTCAACATTTCACGTCACCTATTGTAAGATATAAGATATTTCTCAGGCCGTTTGTACCACAGTGTTCTTTCATAAACAATAATAATATTAATAATATAATTAAACAATAATATAATTTCACTTTTAAGACTGACTTGCTGACCCAGTGACACCATAAATGATCTCATTTTCATTTGAACTTAATTTTTCCAATTTCATCTGCCCTACTATAATTCCCATTTGTCCATCTTTAGCTTGAAGCATTATTATCAAATTTTTACACCTCCTGCTTCTATGCTCTATTGTCATCAATTCAGTACATATGAGATAATATAACACTGAAGAACACCTTCTTCGCAGTCCTAATTGTTGCTGGGATTCCCAAGTTTTCAGCTCCCAAATGCATAGGGACTATAAAACATGGTGGTGACATTTCTAACAAATGTCAAATTGGTGTTGGTTTGATGGATCTAATCTTCGGTTTAATTTGTCCTTTTTTGTGTTTTACAATTTTGTCAGTGGGGATCAGCAACTAATGTGAACTTTGCTGTACCTAAGGAGCCGTCCTTGTTTATAATGGATCTATACTTACATTTTAGCATGTAGCTATATTAGCTGACATTTTAAGATGCATTAGTAATAACAGAATGGCTGAAATATCACTTCTGAAATGCTGCTCTAGGTTCTCTCTTGTGCTAGACACTAATAAACACCTAGGCATTTGGTTATTTGATCTCTGCTATAGGGAAGGATCAGTGTTCAGACTGGCTGATCATCCCTTACTGCAACAATATTAAGTTACCAAAAATCTGCAGCAGCATTTTCTGCAAGAAAGATGAGTATTTCAGCAAGGCCGTTGGCTCTATTTAAGCTTCAGTTTTCAGAAAATGGTCCCAGTATATGCAACTTCAGCTGTCAGTTCATGTAGCACAGCTTGGGAACTAATAGTACATGAATGATTTGTTGCAGCCAGTCACGTTGCATTGTAAAAATAAGTGCATTTTGAAAAAAGAAAATATTTTTTCCTATTTTGTATATGTATTTGTCCCATTACAATGACCTCTGTCATGAATCAATTCATAAAGGTAAATTCCACATTGCCTTTAAACAGACTCATAGGACATAGCCTACCTGCCCAGCAGCTCTAATTTCCATCATGGACAGTGGTGGAACTACCGGGGTTGGAAAGATGCACTTGCGACCGAGCCCTGGTGTTCTGCCACCGTGGAGGGGGGGGCTCCAAAACTCACTGCAGAACATGTGAAAGGGTTCCACCACCCTCCTGTATCCTGTGTGTCTGCACTGTGCTTAGTTCCCCTGGTACCACCTCCCTCCCTGGTGATGCAGTCTGGAGATGCAGCTGTCTGTTTCTCTGTGCCCAGTGTCTGGGACCCTATCATCTGCTGATCATCCAATGCCTCTCCACCCCCCCTCCCCTTCACCACCACCCCACTGTGTAACCCAAACTGGCTTGGCGCTGTGTCTCATCCTTCCCATCTTTCTGCCCTCATCCTTAGCCGGTCCAAGTGATGGGGCCCACAGCAGGCCCAAGGCTACTGCTGCTTTTCCTTGGATACCTGCATATCTGTGCAGCCAAACATGTGTGAGGTAACCTAAGCACCATAGAGATGAGAAATCATGCACAATGGGCCCCACTGAGACAGAGACATAGAGAGGAGCCAGGGGCACAGAGAGAGGGGCCCCAGTGAGACAAAGAGGGATGGGCCAGGGGCCAAACTAAGAGAGAGGGAGACAAAAAGGGGCCACTTTTAGAGACAGGGGCAAGGGGCCACAGAGAGAGAGGGGCCCCACAAGGAGAGAGACAGTGTCCAGAGGCCCCACTGAGAGGGGCCAGGAGACACACTGACAAAAAGAGGGGCTCCACTGAGAGGGAGACAGAGAGAGGTGTCAGGGGCCCCACTGACAGATAGAGGGGGTCCAGCAGTGGCAGAGCTGCCAGGGTCGCAAAGGTCGAACTTGCGACTGAACCCTGGCATTTCACCACCATGTGAGGTCCCCAAGACAGCAGGAAGGGGGCCCACTGCAGAACATGTGAAAGGGCCCCACTGCGGGACCATTATAAAGGGCCCCAGGATCAGTGGAAAGGGCCTCGAGCTCAGAGGGAAGGGGTCCCGGGACCAATGGAAAGGGCCCCAGGATGGTAGTCAGGGGGCCCTTCATAGTTTCCTGCTGATCATGAAATTCATTGTGTGCATGTGGTGACCCGGGTCACTATAATTCTGTAGCAGCTATTGTTCTTTTGTTCTCAATGGCCCAAAATATAAGTCTTAGGAATACATGCTAGTGTGTTTCATGATTCCAACAGTCTGTAATCCCAATTAGAAAATAAATTGTGCTGAATCTGACAGTAAGGGAATGCAGGAACTATGCAGGAAAAGGCGGAAATTGAGTGGACTTGCTGACTCAGCACAGATGCAGTATGTCCTAGGTTAGTATCAGTGGTTTAATGAATTTACATTTTGCATATAGTTGTCCTTTAGATAACAGGGAACAAAAAATTATACACTACATTAACTAAATAGATTGGGGGGGGGGGACATAAAAAAGGTCAACTAAGAAAAATGTCATCACACGAAAACTATGCTTAATTTCAATCATGGTTTTGTAGTAGTTTATCAAAGGGTTTGGCTTAGGTCAGGGAGATCCCTTTAAGGCTAAACAAAGTAAAATAATTCATAAGGACGATGGGAAAAAAAAGTTATTCACAGACCTTACAGTTCTGGCTATGCCAGAAATTGCTCTGTTTTCGCTGATATCTGGCCCTATCTCTGCCGCTAAAAAAGGTCTATTGCACTTTTTCTTCCTCTTGGCAGCCAGAATGGTGATCCCAAGACACTAGAGATTGAATACCCCCTTCACAGGAATGGATCACCAAACGTACCCACCTACAATACATGGAGGAACTGATGGCCTTGCTACATAACAGATTTAATCAATATATCTTCACATAATGCATCTGGATTGCTTTCATAAGAACTACCTTCTAAAACGCTGATCAATGACTTAGCAACAACAGTTGCTGCTCCCCCCATATGGACACCCATCCCCCTCCTTCCCTCTCCCTCTACTCTCAATTATGCCCCAACTGTCTGTAGCTGGGTGAACCCCCTGTTAGGATGTCCAAGGGCTTTTGTCGTTCAGGTGAAATGATATCGGAGTGATTAAGGGAGGAGTGGTGGGGGAGGAGGGGGGAGAAGAGACAGTCTGAGAGGAAGGACTCACACATGACTTGCGCATTCGCAGTAGGGAACCAGTCTTCACTTCCTGATTCCCTTACTGAAGATGCCGGTGCCTGTACCCGGGAGCCGAGGGACAGATCGGCTTCGTGTGAGGACATTGCGGGATCCCTGGACAGGTAAGTGTCCTAATATTAAAAGTCAGCAGCTGCAGTATTTGTAGCTGCTGACTTTAAATTTGTATTTTTTTGTTCACCGCTTTAATGAACTGCGGAACTCAATCAATATCAAACTACTTTAAAAAATATAAACTGAATTTACAGTTATACTTTTTTATGCTTTTTTTGAGTGCAGCTGTGCATATTTGAAGTTTGTTTATAGCACTAAGCATAGTTTTTAGAGATTAATATTTTAAAAAATAGTTAAAATATTTAATTTACCAGATGTAATCTTCTAACTGATAAATACGTTTACATGCATCAGTATTTTTCTTTTTGGTCTTTGCATCAACATCCTTTGTAGAGAAAATTCTTAATCGGACTCTCTGATATTGTAAGCAACATTTAATGGATATTTTTCTATTTGAATGATTGAGATGATGTGAATAACTACCTGAGTTGATTGTACATGTAAATACAAGAAGAATCTTCATTTAGGTGAGAGCTAATGGTGTTATGCAAAAATGATTGGAATTTCACTATTCAATCACAGTCCGAGGCTCCTCAGCAGCTTTTTATTTAGCGGCCCTCTCATAATAATCTCTGTCATTTGGCATGTATAATGAGTTTGCACACATTTACATAGCAAAGGTCGGGGCCCCTGATCATGAAATCTGCTGTTTTTGATCAGGCTTGTCTCTTTAGATATTGTATTTCCATAATGAGCTATTTGGAAATAACAAGAATAATTGAGTATTGATGCATGTTTAAGGTTATTGGTGCATGTGCCTGATTTACTGTTTAATGCTAGTTTTTTTCTATAAGCAAAGAAATCTGCAGAGATTGTCCCAAAAATTTGCTTAAATCAGAAAATGATTTTATTGCTGAAAGGAATATGTTTGAATTAACATGTTCTTAATCGGGGGGTCACAAGGTGCAGCAGCATTTATTATTTCCTCTTGAAACATTGCTATATGGATGAATAATCTAAATGTAATGCATCCTCCTTTACTATAGCTCATCCCCATGTTACTGGCTGCTTCCTCTCTATATAAGAACTGGATATACACCATAAACCATATAATACACCCAATTCATGGATAACTAAAGGGCTGCATTTCCCAATTATTGAAAGTTATACCTCATCATCGCAAACGTTGGTGTTTCTTAGTGCCACATCTGCTGTTATAATATACCTCACTTACCACCCACCTACACTGCTCTACTGGCAGTCACATCACAGTCTCATGCAGAAATCTGTCCTTAAATTCAACTTCCACTCTAGCAGTTCGTTTAATTACACTATTAGCCATGGGCTGTATTCAGTTCTGGAATCCAACCCCCTCCAACACCACCACCATCAGCACCAGTTTGATGGGATCATGCATAAGGGTCAGTGTACACAGGCTTTATAAAGGCTATCAGTCCCATAGTGGTCAGGCAGGCAGATGGAACACTGAGATGAATGGAAGAAAAAGACCTGAGAGTGCCAGAGGGACTGTTGATTTACAGGAGTTCAGAGAGGTATGGAGGAGCAAGGTTATGAATTACCTTAAAGGTAAGTAACAGAATCTTGAAATCAATACAATAGTTGACCAGAAGCCAGTGAAGGTGCTGAAGAACAGGAGTGATGTAATTAAAGGAGGGTTTCTGGTGATGATGCAAGCAGCAGAGATCTCAACAGGAGTTGCAGTTTATGGAGTGACTTGAAAGGGAATCCAAAAAAAGGGGGATATGTGGGAAGTGACAAGATTATGAATGACAATGGTGGTGCTGTTGGGTGTGAGAAACGGATAGAGGCGATTAATCTTACATCACTGGAAATATGCTGACAGAGTGACATTACTGATGTGGGCTTAGAGAGATCTTACCAGCTACCAACCAGGCTTGTCCTGATCATTCCTTAAACTCTGCCTGCACTGACTTTGGCTTGCTTCTTGACCTCTGCTTCTGCCTGCTCCTGTTACTGCTGATCAGATACCGATTCCAGCCTGCATCCTGACCACGCTCTTGTCTATGTAGTTGTATCTGACCTGATCACCAGTCTCTGACCCAGCATGTGTGACTCTGCTGTTCTTCTACTCGCTGCCTAGCAATCCACTCCAAGCACCTACCTGCTACCAGGCAGTACCTGCTCATCGCCTGCTCTTTGACCAGCCAGCACCTGCTCATCACCTACCTACTACTAGCCAGTGCCTGCTCACCACCAAACTGCTACTAGGCACTACCTGCTCTTCGTGTGTCTGCTGCCACCCAGTATCAGTATCTCTGCCTGTTCCAACCTTCTACTTACCTGCCATCACCCAGCCAGTCCATCCCGCTGTGGTCCACTGTTGGCTTCCTTCTGCTCCAGCTTGAACACCCTGCTCAGCTCTGCTGCTAGAAATATTAACAGGCACTCATGCCACTGTTCTCAGTTGTGCCACCTGTCCACTCTATCAGGAGCCCTCTTCCAGAGGTGTAAGTCTTCCCCATCAGATCAGGTTCCTCCACCAAGTATGTGACACCCATGCAAGACTGCTGGATTTTGTGCCCATCTTGTTTTGAGATAAGCAGTGTTCTGTTGTGACTCAATATTCCCCAAAAAACATATCAGAGCCCTTAATCCCAGACTCATTTTGTCTACAAAGAGGCTCTCTTTAATCAAGTGACCTCCAATGCACATGTTTCATAATCTCCACTGGCTCAACCAAGAAGCACAGATATACATATAAATCAGTGGTGGAAGCACAGTGAAGGAAGAGCTTTGTAGGATTCAGTGCCAGGACCCACAAGAACCAAATCCTGGCCCGGAGTGCTCCCTTTTGTACTATACCACAGCCTTTCTCAACCTTTTTAATAAAGAGGAACCCCTGAAATAATTTTCATGTCTCCAGGAAACCCCTGCTAAATTTTTACATCTCTAGTTCATGACACATTTACATGGTCAGTAAGTTGTAAATATAACATTACATAAAAGAATAAGGAATGTAGTGTATCTAGCTTATATGACACCTAGAGCAGATGGTTTTTTTTAAGCACTCCCCTGTTCTATAAGAAAACATTTGTTTGAGTAATAGTCATTAAACAGAACACATAATAATAATAAACAGAAATGAAGCACCAACTGTGAAAATTGCAGTGCCCTTTACATTTGTGGTCAGTGGAAATTAGCCTTTTTATTGAAAGTCGATGTAGTGGACCCATATACTGGTGGCCAATGGGGGAAGGACCCCTTATATAAATAGTCAGACCAGTGGGAAAACTGCCCCTCATACACACACAGCAAAAGATAATTGATATCACTGGTTCCTAAGGCTACTTTCACACTGAGGCGCTGGTTGCGCTGGCGGTATAGCGGCACTATTTTTAGCGCCGCTATACCGTATTTTTTCCCGCGATTTGCGGGCGCTAGTGGGGGGATTTTAACCCCCGCTAGCGGCCGAAAATGGGTTAAAAACGCCCGCAATAACGCCTCTTTGTGGCGTTTTGCGGGCGTTTTGGAGGCGCTACCCCATTGATTTCAATGGGCAGGGGCGCTATAGGAGCGGTATTTTTACCGCTCCTATTGCGCCTCAAAGATGCGGCTTGCAGGATTTTTTTGACCCTCCTGCAAGCGCAACGCTCCAGTGTGAAAGCCCTCTGGCTTTCACATTGGATACAATTGAGCGGCTTTTTTGGGGCGCATTGGAGGTGCTATTTTTAGCGCAATAGCGCCTGCAAAGCGCCTCAGTGTGAAAGGGGCCTAAGTATTAGAAACTCTTTATTTCTCAAAGAACCCTTAGCAACCTCTGGAGGAACCCCAGGGCTCCATGGAACCCTCGTTGAGAAACCCTGCTCTACCAAACAATGTGACACACCTTCATAGTGTGAAGATGCCTGGCTGTCATACCGACCATCTTGTTCCAATAATTCTGTGCTTACCTGGTACATATTAACACAGAAGGACTTCTGCCTCTTTGTGCTTTAAAGAGTCTTAGATACAATGGAACATTCACACTGATAATCAAGTTGATTTACTACAGGAGTAGAGGCTATTTAGTTTTCAAAGTAAATGTTCACTGAGCTAAGTAAATAAGATAAAGCTATGCTCACTTTAATCAACCAATGGTGTCCTAGCCTTCTGGGTGCCTTCTTTATCTACCACTAATGGCAGCCCATAGCTAAAACTTAATGTCAGTATTATCCATGAGTTCCTCACAAGCATAAAAAATTAGGTTGACATAAGGAGCTTGGAGTAAATTCTAATTAACCTGTAGGGATATTATCATGGTTGTAATTACATAAATTAAAAACAATAGCTATTTTTATGATTTTTCTTGCAGCTCCAACACAGTAAAGGACCATTGCTAGCAAAATAAATTTTGCCAAATGGCCTATTATCTCCCTCATCAGTAAAACATTATACTTCAATATTAGAACAAAAATATACACAATTCTTCCCCAAGTTTGTACATTTCTGGGGTACAATACAAGGCTAGTTGATTGACTGAATGAGCCTGGTGTCAACAACAAAAACAATCAGGTTTTATAGTTTGTATAGCCCATGTCTAAGCCGAACATTTAAAAACAAATAAAGAAGGATTCCCCTTTGAGAATGTTGTAAAACGACACAGCAAACAGATAAAATCAGGTTTCTACAATGACTATATTATATAACATGCTAGGGTTAACAACCCCCAGTAGCAGAATCCACTCATGTGAATAATAGTATAATAATTGCTGGATTGTCAATGCTCATCAGCAGTAAGTTGCAGCTGGATCACAAAGCAGTATAGCTTCATATTCACTCAGGTGTAAATCCCAATGCAACTGCCAATCACCAATTGTGCCACAATAAATATTACATGTTAAGTACTTCTAAACTAAATTGCTGAATGTTAAAAACATTGATTTTTTTAAAGTGTCAATTTAATGCCTTAGTATAATGATAGCACAGAGTGTGCCTACAAATAAAACACTTATGCCATGTACACACGATCAGAATTTCCGACAACAAATGTTCGATGTGAGCTTTTGGTCGGATATTCTGACCCTGTGTAGGCTCCATCGGACATTTGCTGTCGGAATTTCCGACAACAAATGATTAAGAGCTGGTTCTCAATTTTTCCGACAACAAAAGTTCTTGTCGGAAATTCCGACCGTGTGTATCCAATTCCGACGCACAAAAATTCTACGCATGCTCGGAATCAATTCGATGCATGCTCGGAATCATTGAACTTAATTTTTCTCGGCTCGTTGTAGTGTTGTACGCAGGGGCGGATCCAGGGGGGGGGGCAACAGGGCAATTGCCCCCCCAAGACCATCTGTCACACTCACTTGCTTGCTCTGTTTTTTTTTTTTGCGCCTGATCTCCCGAATTTTGGGGAACCGGTACCGGCCGGCCTTAGGTTCCCTGGACGCCAAACGTGGCACACATGTAGCCCCATGTCTCATCTACAAGTGTGCAAAGTTTGGTGTTTGGGGGACATACGGCCGGGGAGCACTGATTTTTTAAAACTGGGCACTCCTTCCATAGACTCCCATGTTAAACATCAGTCTAGTCATGGGCACAGAGAAGCATGGGCACAGTGAGGCAAAGTGAGGCATGCAGATGGACACCCTAGGCTTATACTCGAGTCAATAAGTTTTCCCAGTTTTCTGTGGTAAAATTAGGTGCCTCGGCTTATATTCGGGTCGGCTTATACTCAAGCATATACAATACTTGTTCTGCGGCTGCCGCTGCCTCTCTGAGTCTCTCTCTCAGTTTCTCACATCAGCCGATCAGCGGTGCCGAGAGAGAGACTCGTCTAATGTAGTTACGCGGCGCACTGACACAATACCAGGAGCGGAGAAGGAGGTTGGTGGAGCCTCTTCCCTGCACTCGTTGCTAACGCCTGGGCCGCTTGGCGTCTAGCAACGAGTGACGTCAGTGAGTCACGTCGGGCCGCTCTGCGGGCAGGCGCGATAGCGTGCGGCTCCACAGACGGGTAAGAAAGCGGGCGGCTCCGCTTGTGCCGCGGTTTGTGGGCGAGCGGTTCGTGGGCAGACCGTGCTGCTCAGTGTGTTGGCAGCGCAGGTGAGAGAGCAGGCTCAGTGTGGCAGCTGGCCAATCAGCTAGCCGGGAGCGGGGGAGCAGAGAGATGAGATCATCTCTCACCACCCGTGCCTGCCCTGCATTCCTGCAGTGACTTCCGCCCTCACTGTGCAGGCAGCAGAGAGATTACATTATCTCTCTGCTGCCTGACTCTGGGAGTCTGGGACACAGCAAGAGACAACCAAAACTACACCTTAGCAGACAAGTTAGTGACAATCCGCAAGGTGTGGCAGGCGACTTGGCAAGTGACAATCCGCAAATTGTGGCAGGTGACGTGGCAAACGACAATCTGCATCTGGTGGCAGGCAAGTGACAATCAGCAAGGTGTGGCAGGTGACGTGGCAAGTGACAATTTCGCAAGGTGTGGCAGGTGACGTGGCAAGTGACAATCCGCAAGGTGTGGCTAGTGACAATCCGCAAGGTGTGGCAGGTGATGTGGCAAGTGACAATCCACAAGGTGTGGCAAGTGACAATCCACAAGATGTGGCAGGTGACGTGGCAAGTGACAATCCGCAACGTGTGGCAAGTGACACGCTCAGGGCTCCCACTAATTGCAGGCGACGGTGGCAAGTGACGCACTCGGGGCTCCCACTGATTCTGCATTGAACTATTTAAAGCGGTTGTAAACCCAGACGAATTTTTTTTTTTTCAAATCACCTGCAAGAAAAAGCCATAATGAGCTAGTATGACTAGCATACTAGCTCATTATGAATCACTTACCTTAGATCGGGACCCCCGAAGCCATCCTCGTCCCCCGCTCCGTCCGCAGCCATCGCTCCTCAGATACCCGGAACGTCACTTCCGGGTATTGCCGCTCCAGCCAATCACAGCGCCGCTCCGGCGCTGTGATTGGCCGGAGCAGCGAAGACGTCACTCCGCGCACGCGCGCTGGAGCTTTCTATTCCGGCAGCGCCGGAATTCTGAATGGGATTAACCCTGTGAATGCACCGTTGTCTACGGCGCGCATGCGCCGTAGACATCGGTGCATGTCTTTTTTTGCAAATATCTCCTAAACCGTGTAGGCTTAGGAGATATTTATTTTACCTACAGGTGAACCTTAGTATAGGCTTACCTGTAGGTAAAAGTAAAAAAAAGACTATACAACCGCTTTAATTTTATATTACAATGTAATAATAGAAATAATGCGCTTCAATCATCCTGACACCATAACAACCATGGTGCTGGGATGATTGAAGCGCCGACACCAGCCATTTCCCTGAAAAATTTCCCACAAAAAAAACATATTTTTTGGCAGTGCCCCTCCCGAGAAAAGACTCTGGATCCGCCCCTGGTTGTACGTCACTGCGTTCTTGGCGATCGGAATTTCCGACAACATTTGTGTGACCGTGTGTATGCAAGACAAGTTTGAGCGAAAATCCGTCTGAAAAAGTCCACGGTTTTGTTGTCAAAATGTTTGATTGTGTGTACGCGGTAGACATGTGCACACTGAAATATTTCGTTTCGGAATTTCGTTTTCGTTAGAAAAATAAATTTATTTAGTTACTCCCGAAATTCGTTTTTATTTATTTCGTTTTTCGTTAGAAATTGCATTCGTCCAAAAATCTGAATTAATTAAGGTCCAATCTGTCATTGAAGGCTTATGGTGTCTGTCGAATGTTCAAAGAAGATTCGACGGAGCATCGAAACTGTACGACGCTGCAATCATAAATTTCCGGTCGAATGTTCCGCCTACAAGCTATAGATGAATTCTATTGTATGACTAGTAATAATTATATTTTGTAATTACTATTACTAGTCAACAGGGATGAGCCGAACACCCCCCTGTTCGGTTCGCACCAGAACCTGCGAACAGACAAAATGTTAGTGTGAACTTTAGAACCCTATTAAATACAATGGACTCGAACGTTCGAAATCTAAAGTGTTAATTATAAAGGCTAATATGCAAGTTATTGTCCTAAAAAGTGTTTGGGGACCGGGGTCCTGCCCCAGGGGACATGTATCAATGCAAAAAAAAGTTTTAAAAACGGCAGTTTTTTCGGGAGCAGTGATTTTAATAATGCTTAAAATGAAAAAATAAAAGTGAAATATTCCTTTAAATTTCGTACCTGGGGGGTGTGTATGATATGCATGGAAAGTGGCGCATGTTTCCCGTGCTTAGAACTCTCCCTGCACAAAGTGTCATTTTTGAAAGAAAAAAAGTCATTTAAAACTGACACGCGGCTATTAATGAATTGTCGGCTCCCGGCAATACATACAAAAGTCATTGATAAAAAAAAAGAAAAAAAGCGTGGGGGTTCCCCAGAATTCAATTACCAGGCCCTTCAGGTCTGGAATGGATATTAAGGGGAACCCCGCCGCAAATTTTAAAAAAAATTGACGTGGGGTTCCCCCAAATATCCATTCCAGGCCCTTCAGATCTGGCATGGATTTTAAGGGGAACTCCACCCCAAATTTAAAAAAAATGGCGTGGAGTCCCCCTAAAAATCCATACTAGACCCCTTATCCGAGCACGCAACCTGGCCGGCCGCAGGGGAAGAGGGGGGGACGAGAGAGCGGCCCCCCTCCCTCCTGAACCGTACCAGGCCACATGCCCTCAACATGGGGAGGATGTCCCCATGTTGATGGGGACAAGGGCCTCATCCCCACAACCCTTGCCTGGTGGTTGTGGGGGTCTGCGGGCGGGGGGCTTATCGGAATCTGGAAGACCCCGTTAACAAAGGGGACCCCCAGATCCCGGCCCCCCCCTATGTGAATTGGTAAGGGGTACATTGTACCCCTACCATTTCACGAAGAAAGCGTAAAAAAATGTTTAAAAAAACACACAAACACCTTGAAAAAGTCCTTTATTTAAAAAAAAAAAAAAAACATTCCAGCGGTGAAATCCAGTGTCCCGCGGCGTAAATTTAAATTACACAGTGAAGGAAGTTCCCCGCTCAAGCCAATGACGTAGGCGGGTCCTACATACCGAGGGGGCGGACCTGATGGGGAACTGCTCTCACTTTGGTAATACATGTATAGACCCGCCCCTTCTCATGTTCCGCATCTGGTCCGCTGAGCAGACCTGATGGGGAACTTTATAAGGGGCGGGTCTATACATTTAAAATACTGAAAGGGAGTTCCCCATCAGGTCCGCACAGGCACAACCAATGAAGGACAGCGCTGGACATCGGGATCGCCGCGGGACACTGGATTTCACCGCTGGAATGTTTTTTTTTTTTTTTTAAATAAAGGACTTTTTCAAGGCGTTTGTGTGTTTTTTTAAACATTTTTTTACGCTTTCTTCATGAAATGGTAGGGGTACAATGTACCCCTTACCAATTCACATAGGGGGGGCCGGGATCTGGGGCTCCCCTTTGTTAAAGGGGTCTTCCAGATTCCGATAAGCCCCCCGCCCGCAGACCCCCACAACCACCGGGCAAGGGTTGTGAGGATGAGGCCCTTGTCCCCATCAACATGGGGACATCCTCCCCATGTTGAGGGCATGTGGCCTGGTACGGTTCAGGAGGGAGGGGGGCCACTCTCTCGTCCCCCCTTTTCCCCTGCGGCCGGCCAGGTTGCGTGCTCGGATAAGGGGTCTGGTATGGATTTTTAGGGGGACTCCACGCCATTTTTTTTTAATTTGGGGTGGAGTTCCCCTTAAAATCCATGCCAGATCTGAAAGGCCTGGAATGGATATTTGGGGGAACCCCACATCAATTTTTTTTAAAATTTGCGGCGGGGTTCCCCTTAATATCCATTCCAGACCTGAAGGGCCTGGTAATTGAATTCTTTTTTTTTATCAATGACTTTTGTATGTATTGCCGGGAGCCGACAATTCATTAATAGCCGCGAATAAGTTTTAAATGACTTTTTTTCTTTCAAAAATGACATTTTTTGCAGGGACAGTTCTAAGCACGGGAAACATGCGCCACTTTACATGCATATCATACACACCCCCCAGGTACGAAATTTAAAGGAATATTTCACTTTTATTTTTTCATTTTAAGCATTATTAAAATCACTGCTCCCGAAAAAACGGCCGTTTTTAAAACTTCTTTTTGCATTGATACATGTCCCCTGGGACAGGACCCGGGTCCCCAAACACTTTTTAGGACAATAACTTGCATATAAGCCTTTATAATTAGCACTTTAGATTTCTCCCATAGATTTTTCGAATTTGCCGAGTTAGTTCTAGCTATTTTACTGCTCCTCCTCTTTGATTACAATCAGCCAATAACATTCATCATCATCATTTTTTTATTTTACTTCCCCACCCAATTCCAGCAGTGATCTTTTCTCTCTATATCGAATCTTTTCTCTCTATAATGTCGAATCTTTTCTCTCTATGTAGAATAATCTTGGACTAATAGAGTTAAGGTTAGGCACATTCGACCACAGGTTCGATGGACACAGATTGTTATTGTCGAATCTCCTATCTATATCGAACTGTTGTTGCAACGAAAACGAAAATTAAGCATTTTTTTATGTCGGATCTTTCGGTTTTCGGATTCTGCATTTTCGTTTTCGTTTGTTAAAACGATAACGAAAATACCTGAAATTCGGACGAAAATGCATTCGGACGAAAACGAATGCACATGTCTAGTACGCGGCATTATGCTCTTTGGACATCAACACATATACAACAGTTATCCAGACAATTGGAATTTTTTTGGCTGAGTCACCAAAATCTATACGCACACACAGGTATGCAAGACTTTATATTTCTTTTACACACAGATCAGCCATAACATTATGACCACCCATCATAACACCATGACCACCAACCATAATGTTATGACCACGTGACCCATCAAGGCATGGAGTCTACTAGACAAAGCATCCAATTGCCTCCATTTACTTGCTTTCTTACCATAGTTCATCCTGGTGCCATTGCTTACCCAGGTAAGGGACGAAAAAGCACTCAGCCATCTACATGATGTAAAAGAAAATGTGATTCATCAGACCAGGCCACCTTCTTCCATTGCTCCTTGATCCAGTTCTGATGCTCACCTGCCCATTGTAGGCACCTGACTTGTCTGCTGGCTACACAGCCTCATATACAACAAACTGCAATGCACTGTGTGTTCTGACACCTTTCTAATGGAACCAGCATTAACTTTTTCAGCAATTTGAGCTACAGTAGCTCTTCTATTGGATCGGACTACACAGGCCGGCCTTTGCTCTCCACGTGCATCAATAATCCTTGGGGGCCCATGACCTTGTTCAGCAGTTTTCCTTCCTTGGACCACTTTTGATAGGTCCTGACCAGTGCAGTAATGATTGGACAAAAACAATCCACCAAATAATTCAATGAGTAACTTTAAGAAACAGGAGTAGCTATTTGTGACAGGAGGGTCACTTTGGACACAGGGTGAGCCAGGAAATAATGGACATTAAGAAATATATCTTGGACTACCTAATATGGGTCTGTACTATTTATCCACCATATTCCCAAGGATATCTGTAAAGGACTATTTGCTTATTCTGAACTCAACAGGTTAATTGAGAGATACTGAGGTGTTCAGCCTCAATCACCTGTCTGCCTAGTGTAATGCTAATGAATCCCAGCTTCTAGAAGACCTGTTCAATGTTTGTGGTGATGTGGATTGGGGAAATTAAGTGTGTCTTTGTGCGTATTGTAAAGTAACAAACAGTCTGGTGAATATAAAGGTCATGCATAGTTATTTAAACATAAAGGGGATTAGAACCTGTTGTCTTTTAGGAGGTGGCAAAATAATGTGTATTGAGTCTTGTTATGTTGTGGGTGGAAGAAGATTTCCGTGCTCTCAACATGGATGAAATTACTGAATCCGACAGGCCTTGGTCCCTCAGTACCTGGCTTTCAATAGCCACGCCGTTAAAGTCAGCGACTGTAAAGCAGGATGAAGAATGGGACCTTGCGAGAGAAGGTCCATCCTCATTGGTAATCGCCAGGGCACGTCCGCCACCAGCCGCACGAGGTCGGCGTACCAGGGACGCCTGGGCCAATCTGGGGCGATTAGAATCACCAGAATTCCCTCGGTCTCTACCCTGCGGAGTAGACGAGGAAGCAACTTCAGTGGGGCAAAGGCATAAATTAGCCGATACTGACCCCACGGGGCCACCAACGCATCTGACACGTCTGCCCAGGGATCTTTGGACCTGGCCACGAACCTCGACACCTAAAATTTCTTCAGGACTCTGGGCCCAAAGGGGTCCTTCTCCTCTACTAGGCAGAAAAAAACTGAGGCTGCTGGCTGCAGGGTGGAGGGTTATGTTCAGAGGGACCGCCCCCTGGGCGGGGCTGTTTCAACTCTATTTAAATAACATGTATGCATATCTAACATGTTCTGCCTAGTCCTCTCCTAATAGACGGAACATACCCAACTGTCAAGATTTGAAGGAGCTGTGTCCGTCCATAGACGACAGAGAAAAGTATTTTACGGTGAGTACAAAAAATCCAATTTTTTCTTCAACATACTGCCATTGGAGGTGTTCCCCACGGCAACCAAATTCATGTTGTTGTTTTTAGTGCAGATGTCAAAACTTAATAAATATCCAGCTTGCTGGTATTGATAACACCTCAACATTCACTTCTTTCAGATTTTACATTAAGGCAAGTTTGACTGTGAAAAAAAGGCAGAATTTCAGCAAAAGCTATTTTAAATTAATATCACTCCTGCATTAAACAGATTTAAATGGCATAAAGACTTAGCACTCACATTGAGGTACTTCTGTGTGTATGACATGATTGAATAAGATCGTATGTAATTACTGGTAAGCAATTGATTCAAATGTTGGCTTCATCCGAAGAATGAACACGCAGCGGGGCTTCTTGAATTTTACAGAGCAGCACTTTAGCAAATTCTGACTTTTATTACAGTGCATAGCTTGCTACTAACAGCCTGATGTCAGATAGAATTCCAATTACGATGTACTACCTGTGCAGTGACACTGGAGAGGCTTCCTGTCCTTGTCCTCTCAAGCATGCCACAAGCCCGTACAAAACAGCTATTTTTAGTGACTTTTCAGCCTTTTCTACTTTGTACTTTTTAAAACAGATTCGTGATTGAACTAAGTAATTCTAACAGGACACAGAACAGGTGTAATGAGCAAGGAACACATTGCCACAGAAACTTTATTCTCATTAGTTAAAGGGAAGTGAGCACGGTGCACACAATATTACAGCCTCTGCCACTAGAAAAGAAAAACAATTATTAAAAAGCAGTTTATTCTGGTATATTCCAAACTCTATCCTGTTCCTTATGTGGTTTACACCTGAGCATAGACAAGGTAATCTAATCCAGCCTTTCTCAATTAGGGTTCCTCCAGAGGTTGCTAGAGGTTCTTGAGCAAAGACCGATTCCTGCCTCTTTGATTTGTAACCACTGAACAGCAATTAACATTTATATTTAAAGCTATCTATAAAATTGTGCATCCTTCCCACTGACCACTAATGTAAGGAACAATTTTTCCCCTGACCATCAATATAAGAAGCATCATCATCATTGACCACCAATTGAAGGAGCATTCTTCACACAGACCACTAATGTAAGGAACATTTATATCACTTACAAGAATTGTAAGGAATATTCTTCTCAAAGTCTACCAATATAAGAATTAGTCTTATCACAAACCACCAGTGTAAAGAATATTCTTCCAAATGACCACCAATGTAAGGAGCATTGCTCCAAATGACCACCAATGTAAGAAGCATTCTAATCACTGACTACCAAAGTAAGGGGCATTATAATCACTGATTACCAGTGTAAGGAGCATACTTCCCACTAACCACAGATGTAAGGAGCATTCTTACTGATTACTACTAATGTAAGGATTAAGGAGGGAATCCATCAGACATAGGGTAGTGGTTGCTAAGGAACATTCTTCCCACTGAATACACTGACTTCCCATGTAATAGCGCCCTTCTCCACTGACCACCAATTAAAAAAAACACTTTAGTGACAGTGGAAAAAGGCACTTCACGGACCCCCAAAGTAAGGGAATGCTGCAGTTTTCAGTGTTTGCATTTGTTTTCTTGCCTTTATTATTTTTTAATTAATTACATTATTATTTTCAAAATAATTGTGGCATACGTGCAACGTATAGTATGCCATATTTCTTATCCTTTAATTTAATCCTTTAATTAATGCTAATTTACCATTGTTCTCCTTGATAAAAAGGTTAAGAGAGGCTGATATAAACACTTAGAAACAATAATTCATACTCCTGCATAATCAGCTCTTCACTCAGAATAAATATCCAGGAATCTATGGGCATTCAATGTTTCCTTATTGCTACCTAGGTCTCAGGAAGTGCATTGGGTTATATCTATTTATTGATGTTTTTGGACAAAGCTTTCAAGGTCTGTAGATCCCTTCAGATGCAAATTTCAGCCCAAGAACCATAAATGTGATAGTGGGGGTTATTTACTAAAGGCAAATCCAGTTATTTACTACAAGTGCAAACTACAAGTGCAAAGTGCACTTGAAATTGCACTGAAAGTGCACTTGGAAGTGCAGTCGCTGTAGATCCGAGGGGAACACGCAAGAAAAATAAAAAACAGCATTTTAGCTGGCACATAATTGGATGATAAAATCAGCAGAGCTTCCCTTCATTTCAGATCTTCCCCTCAGATTTACAGCGACTGCACTTCCAAGTGCAATTTCAAGTGCACTTTGCACTTGTAGTGCAAAGTGGATTTGCCTTTCGTAAATAACCCCCAATGTGTTTCTTCTTGGTTTCCCTGGCCCAGGTAGGGATGTTGTTGCAATTATTATTATGCGTATAGTCAGCTATGGCGGCAAACAGCTCAGCTGCACATTTCCTACTGAGCTCAGCTAGATGCAGGGAGTAATGAATATTATTCAGGACAGCCTTTGATGGAGTTATCAGAGGAGTTTGTTTTTAAAACTATTAAATATTGAACCTGTTCCCCCTGGCTAAGCCACTCAGCCATATGGCAAGATGGCTACAAAGCCTGTGCTCAGAAGAGGCCAAGGCCAGGTCTTAGATACAAAGCACACACCTTACGTTATATATGCGCCACAAGTAATGGATACAGGGCATACCCTTAGGTTATGCATACAGAAAACATCTAAGATATAAATCTGAACTGTTACTACAGTAAAATAGAGAAAACACAGCTACCTATTTGGACCAAAGCAGTTAATTTTAGGTGTCTTCTTTCCCTGGCCCTCCCCTCTAGAAGCAAGCTAAGTTCAAGTAGAGTTTTCTAAAATCAAGTCAAAGTGGCACTTTAATTTTCTACACTACATACTGGAGACCCACTGTAATAGTATAAGCACTTAGGTACCTAGGTAGTGAGCACTATCAGCAATCACCGCAAGTGATTACTGGCTGTGCGAATAGCCATAAATAGCTGCAGCCACTGACAACCTTTCGTGGAACTGTACAGGCTTGGTGGCCACAGCTAGTCTTTCATGCCTGTCAATTAGTAGATTCCTGCCTCTGGTATTTGCTCCTTGGTGAAATGCCTGTGCAAATGTAGCCTTATGCCTCGTACACACGACTGGGTTTTCTGACGGGAAAACTGCGATGAGAGCTTTTGGCCGGGAATCCCGGCCGTGTGTATGCTCCCTCACAGTTTTTCTGACGGGAAAACTGCCAAAAACCGCCGGGAAAAAAAAAAAGAACCAGCTCTCTTTTTTCCCGTCTGACTTTTTCTCGTCTGAAATCCCGAGCGTGTGTACGAGGCATAAGTATCTTATTTGCAGTGTTGGGTAGGTCACATGTTGACGTTTCCTGCAGCCAGCTGCATGCATTTTTGGGACCAGTTGTCCCCTTCTTCAGGACAAAAAAGAACAAAAAGGAAGAAAATATTCTATAAATGCACAAATATGTGCATAGGTTTCATCCCTTTAACTTCTCCTGTGGTATGAACATGTAGTATAAAGGACCGTTTAAGTTTGTAGATCATGAAGCTGTTTTTGGAAGTATTCCAATCATTACTTATACAGCATGTCCCAGTTTTTTTTACCTACTGGTCAGCAACAGACACACACACTGTGACGCCGATAGGTGATGAAGTGAAGGACATTGGACATGTTTTTTATTTTGTGCTAAAAGCTTCCATCGCCAACATCAACCTATGTTTCTGTATGTTTTTTCAAAAATGAAGTCTGCAATAATTAGCAGAACCCCTAAGAATCCCCTGCAGTCTGAACCCTCTCCTATGGAAGATGCGGAAGTCAGTGCTTTGATGTAAACTTGTGCACTTATTTGGAATGTGTGCCATAAAATGTAAACTGATCTATATAATTAAAGCAGAGTTCCACCCAAAAGTAGAAGCTCCGCCTATCTGTCTCCTCCCCCCTTCCAGTGCCACATTTGGCACCTTTCGGGGGGAGTATGTACCTGTTTTTGACAGGTACCCGACCCCGGCGAGATCACTCGAAAGTCCGGCCCCCTCTTCCTTCTCCTGCCACAGAGCCATTCAGAAAGAGCAGTGCGCTTCGTGCATGCGCAGTATGGAACTGGCTGTGAAGGCAAGGCTTCGCTGCCGGTTTCCCTTACAGGCAATGATGGCAGCAGCAGCCGAGAGCCAATGGAAACATCGGCTAGGGTGTTGACATGGCTGGATTCCCGGACAGGTAAGCAGTGGCAGCTGGTGTTTTTTTGGGGAGGGGGTGGCGGCTGGGTTGCAGGCTCCTAAGGGCTTTGGGCAGGTTGTGGACAGTGGCTCCTGTGTCCTCTCCCCCTCAGCTTTGGCAGTGGGCAGCAGCTCCTGTGTCTTCTCCTCCTCAGCTTCAGCGGTGGGCAGCATGGCTCCTGTGTCCTCTCCTCCTCTGCTTTGGCAGGTTCCGTCGTGGGGCTCCTCCCTCCTCCTCCTAGGCGTCCAATAGGATTGCCTGTACTTTGAGACCCACTTCCTGATTGGCTGGGAGAAGGATCAGTGTGGTGATAGCGAATATTGATTCACTATTGTCACACAACTGGGAGGGATTGGGGCGCAGTACTCTGCGTCCCGATCCCACCCTTTTTTTAAGCCTATTAGAGCCTCTGGCTCTAATTACGTGCTTCAAAAAAACACCCCCGCCATTGGAATACATGAGTCCGGCGTCCTGTATGTGGATCAGGGGGCCGGACGCATGGATAGTGGGAGTGGCGCCCGTGTGCCCCTAATGGATGGACCGCTACTGCAGGTAAGTGTCCTAATATTAAAAATCAGCAGCCTCAGCTGCTGACTTTTAATTTTTTGCTGCGGGGGGCGAAATTCCGCTTTAATATCATGGAGAGCGTTTAACTTGGCAACTATACATGCGCAAATCTAATACCTCACTCACGGGGTGAAGTATAAAACAAGATTCCAACGCACTATTCTCAGTGCACATGTTCCTGTAAAAGTGGCTGTAGGTAAAAGTGGGTGCTGAAGTGACCACCGGCTAGAACAATCAGAGGGAGAGATGTCAACAACACACCACGTGTCTCCAAAATTGGGCACAAAGCTTTATTCAGTGATCACATGGTTACAGCAAACAGCAAAGTTTCTGAGCCACGCAGGACCCCTTCATCAGGCATGTGACATGCCTAACGAAGGGGTCCTGCGTGGCTCAGAAACGTTGCTGATTGCTGTAACAATGTGATCGCTGAATAAGATACAAAACAAGGGAACACAAACACCAACAATAATATGATCCTCTATGTCTACATGTGAGCTGTATTTAAATATTTATTAAATTCATTATAACATTATCGGCTCCCAGTGACGGCTTCAGTGTAGAGGAGAGACAGCCCTCCTTTTCACTGAATCCGGCCACTGGGGAGATCATGTGACATGACCAAAACACCTTCAGAATAGGTAAATATAGACATCATAGGGCTTAGAATGCGGGTAGGATCAGGTTTAAAGTGGAGCTCTACCCAAAAGGGGAAGTTACGCTTTAAGGCCTCTTCCCCCGCTCCTGTTTGTGAAATGGAGCTTTTGGGGAGGAGAAGGGGAGTGGGTACCCGATTTTGACAGGTACCTGCTCATACTTTCTCTCCAACCACCTAGGTGACGAAGCAGGAGTCCCCCCCTCTCCTGAAGTCTTCTTGGACGACATGACAGGTCCCAGAAGACTGCGGGACCATGCGCCATGTGCAGCGCCGCTCACTCATGCACAGTGGGCACCCAGCTGTGAAGCCACAAGCTGTCTCAGCTGGGTGCCCAATAGTAAAGATGCCGGCGCCGAAAGAGAGAGGGCACAAGGATAAAATGGCTGGGGTGAGCACACTGCTGGATCGTGGGACAAGTGATTGGTTGTTTATTCAAATAATTACAAAGACTCATTTTGTTTTTCCATACCAGCTCAGCATATTTTTATAGGCTGTTAAATTTTTTCATGATAAATCATTAAGTACAATGAAATGTGCCCCATCTTTACATGATTCTGCTTCTGTAACAATGACAACAACCAATCACATCTTCCAGAAGCAAACTTTATCAGCACCACAGAATGGCACTGGGCGAACATCTATGCAGTGTGAAAGCAGAATCAGAAATGCTATATCATTTTATAATTAACCTCTTGTCTATTCCAATTTTTACTGAAAATTTCTAATTTCTCCAACTCCCTAACTAATGCATGTAGTTAGTCAACCACTCTCAATTGTCTTTCTTCCAGCTGAGCGGCAGGCAAATGAATGCGTGTACAGCTGTCACTGCCTCTTGTTGTTCTCCTAGCAGCAACTGTCAAAGCAAAGGTAGGTCAGCCGCCTCTTTCCTGGAGACAGAACATGTCACCTCCATTACAAGAGAGCCTTAATTCTCATGCCTAGAAACTGACAGCTGTCAGTTCCAAACTTGTGCGTCACTCTACTCGTGGCAGAGAAAACGCTCACCAACCATCAAATAGTCACTTGATCTAGATAATCAGTGGCCTCAGCAATGATGTAATGAGAACTTGGGGGTTAAGATGTCTATTTTTAGTGTAACCAAAATGTGGTTGTGTAAGCATAATTTAGCTGATAGATGGACATAAAAAACAAATGATTTTGCTATAGATACATCGAATTCATTTGGCAACTCTGGGATGTTTTCTTTTGGTGCCAGGAAAACATAACTCAAGTGAGACTGTGTGTGTGGCCGTAGAGTCTACTCTTTTTCTCAGAACTGCCTAGAGGGCCTGGAGGTGGAACACAACCTTACTACTGAAAGATCCTTCCATAGGGCACTCAGATCGCCCCATTGTCTAGGTTTGATGCTATGGAAGAGGGAGAGCAACAAGAAAGAGGAAATCTATGGCCCCGGATTACCTTGGGGTTGGGGACACTAGTGACATTCACCAGTGTGGGATTTGCCTGAACCTCCCTTGCTACAAAATTTTGCAGCAAGACAGGTCTAATATGTAAACCCAAATAATGAATATAGTACTGCTCAAATGCCCCCCAAACCTGTGTCAATCAGATCAGCATATAAATAGACTGGTAGACAAAAATAGAAAATCAATTCTAATGCGCTTGAGAGAAATAAGTGGCCGGATGTGGTCGTATGCCTTCAACTGGTTCAACCTCCGCATTGGCTGTGCTGCGGAGGTTGGTCAGGGGATAAAGATAAGGAACATAGGGCGCACCAGCCTAGCGCATTAACTTTGCGACAATTTATTGTTAAAAAAAATGTATAAAAATATACTCACAAATTCATGAATCAAGCAAAATGCAGTCCACAAAGTGCTCCACCCAGCATGGTAGGCTGACAAGTGCCAAATGTGAGATGAAAGGTCCAAAAAAATTGCATGCGTTTTGAGGGGCATCCAATTTTTTTGACCTTTCATCTCAAATTTGGCACTTGTCAGCAGACCATGCTGGGTGGAGCACTTTGTGGACTGCATTTTGCCTGATTCATTAATTTGTTTGTGAACATATTTTTATACACTTTAACAATAAATTGTCGCAAAGGTAATGCGCTAGGCTAGTGTGCCCACTGTTCCTTATCTTTATGAATAGTCTGGTGCATAGCAGACAGAATTGGCTTCTTCGGCTCCAGTAGACAACAAAATGGTGCCCTAATGCACACAGACAGGTGTAGAACAGGAGCTGAAGTCATCTTTTTCCCATCCCCTTCACATTTATGAAACAGGGAGTCAGTGTCTGTGTGCAGATGATTTTGTTGAAGACAGGTCCTTAGACAAAACTTTGCCACACACTGACAAACATGACCAATCAATTGCTCTGAAATCAATATTTTGTTAAAATATCATGTAACATATTGTATTACTTTTATTAAATATTTACGTTATAAATTGTGAATGTATCAAAAAAATATATACTTGATATACGCTTGAACAAATCCTCCAGTATGATTATATTGCATGTAACATATTTTAGGCAAAAACCTCCCTTGTGTAAATACTTTAAAAGCTCTGAAACTGCTGCTGGGCACTGCAATCTTATATTTGAAACCAGCAGACGGTCAGATGTAACCCAGGGAGGTGGAGGGAGGGGCAAAGAAGCTGGACCAGCACAGAGAATAGTTAGAAACTACCAGAAGAGGAGAGGACTAGGAGGCACAAGAAGGGAGAGGGCTGTGCTAAGGAATTGACTGCCCTGGAGTTCTCACATTTTGTAGCAAGTTGAAAAACACATTGCAAGGTAGTTCGTTTTTTATGGTTGTGGATAACCAACTAGTAGAGTATGGCGCCAAATCCCTGAATGGTACATAGATAGGATCAAGGAAAATGGGATTTTTTAGTGGTGCAGAAATAACAAAGTATCAAGCAAATTATGATAAAATATTTTTATGTTGACACCAAAACAAAAATAAAGACAATAGTAAAAAGTGGTATGGAAGGTGATTATTGCAAACAATACAGTTGAGTTGGACAGTTGGATGGCCTAACTCCCGACATGTTTCGCCCCTAGTTCGGGCTTCTTCAAAGGGGAAGCACTGTCCAATAGGTGATGTACAGTAGGTGCCGCCGACATTGTATATTCATCGCGATCCTGTCACTGAGAGATTCTCGGCGACAGGGGTGCCGACATCTCGGCGACAGGGTGGCGACACATCTCGCGCTCGCTGCAATAGCGAGAAGGAGACGCGGCACTGTATTGAACGGGATCCAACGTGGATTCCCGCCAATACCAGGCACTGTGTTTGGTATGAATCCTGAGCGGGAACTCCATACCAGGCCCTTGGGTCTGGTATGGATTTGAAGGGGACTCCCCTAAGCCGAAAAATCGGCGTGGGGGTCCCCCTCAAAGTCCAAACCAGACCCTTATCCGAGCACGCAACCTGGCAGGCCGCAGGGGAAGAGGGGGGACGAGAGAGCGGCCCCCCTCCCTCCTGAACCGTACCAGGCCGCATGCCCTCAACATGGGGGGTTTGGTGCTCTGGGGCAGGGGGGCGACCTGCGGCCCCCCCCACCCCAGAGCACCCTGTCCCCATGTTGATGAGGACATGGCCTCTTCCCGACAACCCTGGCCGTTGGTTGTCGGGGTCGGCGGGCTGATCGGAATCCGGGAGCCCCCCTTTAATAAGGGGGCCCCCAGATCCTGGCCCCCCACCCTATGTGAATGAGTATGGGGTACATCGTACCCCTACCCATTCACCTGGTGGAAAAAATGGCAATAAAAACACAACACAGCTTTTTAAAGTAATTTATTGCACAGCTCCGGGGGTCTTTTTCCGACTTCGGGGGTCTCCGGTGTCGTCGCCGCGCTCTCCGGTTCTTCCTTCCTTCTGCCGGGCCACCGCTATCTTCTTCCAGCTCTTTTGCTAGCGGGGCCCTGTCTTCCCATCGTCGCCGTCGGCGTCTTCTTCCCTCTTCTCCTCCTCGATGTTGACTCGTCGCTTCCTTCCGCTGTAATGCTGGGTTTTGCGGTGCGCTCGGTTTATATAGGCTTCTCATGATGCCACAGTCACATGTTCCGGGTGGCCCCGGAGCATGTGACTGTGACGTCATGGGAACATGTGACTGTGACGTCATGAGAAGCCTATATAAACCGAGCGTACCGCAAAACCCAGCATTACAGCGGAAGGAAGCGACGAGTCAACATCGAGGAGGAAAAGAGGGAAGAAGACGCCGACGACGCTGGGCTGGCAGAAGGACAACGGAGAACCAGACGAGACGACGGGGAAGACCGGGCCTCCGCTAGCAAAAGAGCTGGAAGAAGATAGCGGAGGCTCGGCAGAAGGAAGAAAGAACCGGAGAGAGAAGAGGGAAGAAGGCAACGGAGAAGACCGGGCCCCGCTAGCAAAAGAGCTGGAAGAAGATAGCGGTGGCCCGGCAGAAGGAAGGAAGAACCGGAGAGTGCGGCGACGACACCGGAGACCCCCGAAGTCGGAAGAAGACCCCCGAAGCTGTGCAATAAATTACTTTAAAAAGCTGTGTTGTGTTTTTATTGCCAAACAAGAAAAATTTATATAAATGTGTATATATGTGAATATGTAATGATACAATACACGTAAATTCTATATTATCATCATATTTATAAAAATATATCATACTCTAAACTTTTAATTGCATATATAAAGAAATAAAAAAATTATATATATGTATTTTTAATGTATATACAATGTTACTTTTATTAAAAGAAAAAGGGGGCCATTCATATTTATCTATTTAAACAGATATATTAAATCCATATATAGATCACTAGGTGAAATATAATCCATATGATTGGTAGACTAATGCAACCAATATAGCAGTGGACCATAGATTTCACATAGACTTGTAGGCCAAAGGAAGGACTAGAAGGTGGAATTAGTCCTAAAGCACGTGGGGAATAAAGAAGGGGTAAGGGAGAGATGTTATCCCAATTCAGTACTGACCAAAATACTGGATAGGAGTGCGTAAGAAAAGGGGAGGAAGGGTATGAAGGGAAAGAGGAAGGAAAAAGGAAAAGGAAATAGAAAGGAAAGGGAAAGAGAAAGGAAAGATGAAAAGATGGAAAGAAGGGGAAGGGAAAGGGAGTGGGAGAAAAAAAGTAGGAAAAGGAAAGGAAAGGCAAGCAAAGCTGTAACGGAGATAAGGGAGGCAGCAAGGGAAACAATATGCAATGTTCATAAAAAAGGTTTATAACTCAACATTTCATTCAGTCCAGGATAAGTTGTTGCTTTTAGCAAAAAAATCCATCGGGATTCCAATTGCAAAAGTTTCTGATCGTTGCTGCCTCCCCTAACATCCAGAGGGATATGTTCCAAGGCCATGAATTTAATGGTGTCCAATAGGGATGAGCTTCGTGTTCGAGTCGAACATACGTTCGACTCGAACATCGGCTGTTCGATCGTTCGACGAAGATCGAACGATTTGGGCCGTTCGCGCCAAATTCGAGTGACGCGAACGGCCCACAATGCACTACGCCATCGCAGTGTCATCCAGGCGCTGTGATTGGCCAAGCATGCACTGTGACCCCGCATGCTTGGCCAATCACAGCGCCGGCAGCGAGGAGAGCAATGATTGGCCACAGGCAGGATGCCTGTGGCCAATTATTGCTGAGGGTGTTTAGTACATGCCCCACACTATAAAAGGCCGCCAGCACGGCGGCCTAGTGTAGTGTGTTCCGGAGCAGGGATAGAGCAGCATAGGCAGGGACAGTGACTGTTATTTCTTTCTTGCTTAACCTGGATTCCTTTAGTTTAGGGAAAGAGAAGGATAGGTAGGGAGAGTGTCAGTGTGTTTTGTGCTTGTGCTATAGTGTGCTTAAAAAAAACATTTATTCTAGGGACAGAAAACTGTAGGTAGGGACAGTGTCAGTTTCTTTCACTCTGCAAGTCCTTGTTTCCAGGGACCTGGAAGGACAGTGAGTGAATTGTCCTTGTGCTATATTGTGCTTAAAAAAACATTTATTCTAGGGACAGAAAACTGTAGGTAGGGAGAGTGTTTTTTTTTTCACTCTGCAAGTCCTTGTTTCCAGGGACCTGTAAGGACAGTGAGTGAATTGTCCTTGTGCTATATTGTGCTTAAAAAAAACATTTATTCTAGGGACAGAAAACTGTAGGTAGGGAGAGTGTCAGTTTATTTCACTCTGCAAGTCCTTGTTTCCAGGGACCTGTAAGGACAGTGAGTGAATTGTCCTTGTGCTATATTGTGATTAAAAAAACATTTTTTCTAGGGACAGAAAACTGTAGGTAGGGAGAGTGTTTTTTTTCTTTCACTCTGCAAGTCCTTGTTTCCAGGGACCTGTAAGGACAGTGAGTGAATTGTCCTTGTGCTATATTGTGCTTAAAAAAAACATTTATTCTAGGGACAGAAAACTGTAGGTAGGGAGAGTGTCAGTTTATTTCACTCTGCAAGTCCTTGTTTCCAGGGACCTGTAAGGACAGTGAGTGAATTGTCCTTGTGCTATATTGTGATTAAAAAAAACATTTTTTCTAGGGACAGAAAACTGTAGGTAGGGAGAGTGTTTTTTTTCTTTCACTCTGCAAGTCCTTGTTTCCAGGGACCTGTAAGGACAGTGAGTGAATTGTCCTTGTGCTATATTGTGATTAAAAAAAACATTTTTTCTAGGGACAGAAAACTGTAGGTAGGGAGAGTGTTTTTTTTCTTTCACTCTGCAAGTCCTTGTTTCCAGGGACCTGGAAGGACAGTGAGTGAATTGTCCTTGTGCTATATTGTGCTTAAAAAAAACATTTATTCTAGGGACAGAAAACTGTAGGTAGGGAGAGTGTCAGTTTATTTCACTCTGCAAGTCCTTGTTTCCAGGGACCTGTAAGGACAGTGAGTGAATTGTCCTTGTGCTATATTGTGATTAAAAAAAACATTTTTTCTAGGGACAGAAAACTGTAGGTAGGGAGAGTGTTTTTTTTCTTTCACTCTGCAAGTCCTTGTTTCCAGGGACCTGTAAGGACAGTGAGTGAATTGTCCTTGTGCTATATTGTGCTTAAAAAAAACATTTATTCTAGGGACAGAAAACTGTAGGTAGGGAGAGTGTCAGTTTATTTCACTCTGCAAGTCCTTGTTTCCAGGGACCTGTAAGGACAGTGAGTGAATTGTCCTTGTGCTATATTGTGATTAAAAAAAACATTTTTTCTAGGGACAGAAAACTGTAGGTAGGGAGAGTGTTTTTTTTCTTTCACTCTGCAAGTCCTTGTTTCCAGGGACCTGTAAGGACAGTGAGTGAATTGTCCTTGTGCTATATTGTGCTTAAAAAAAACATTTATTCTAGGGACAGAAAACTGTAGGTAGGGAGAGTGTCAGTTTATTTCACTCTGCAAGTCCTTGTTTCCAGGGACCTGTAAGGACAGTGAGTGAATTGTCCTTGTGCTATATTGTGATAAAAAAAAACATTTTTTCTAGGGACAGAAAACTGTAGGTAGGGAGAGTGTTTTTTTTCTTTCACTCTGCAAGTCCTTGTTTCCAGGGACCTGTAAGGACAGTGAGTGAATTGTCCTTGTGCTATATTGTGATTAAAAAAAACATTTTTTCTAGGGACAGAAAACTGTAGGTAGGGAGAGTGTTTTTTTTCTTTCACTCTGCAAGTCCTTGTTTCCAGGGACCTGGAAGGACAGTGAGTGAATTGTCCTTGTGCTATATTGTGCTTAAAAAAAAACATTTATTCTAGGGACAGAAAACTGTAGGTAGGGAGAGTGTCAGTTTATTTCACTCTGCAAGTCCTTGTTTCCAGGGACCTGTAAGGACAGTGAGTGAATTGTCCTTGTGCTATATTGTGATTAAAAAAAACATTTTTTCTAGGGACAGAAAACTGTAGGTAGGGAGAGTTTTTTTTTTCTTTCACTCTGCAAGTCCTTGTTTCCAGGGACCTGTAAGGACAGTGAGTGAATTGTCCTTGTGCTATATTGTGCTTAAAAAAAACATTTATTCTAGGGACAGAAAACTGTAGGTAGGGAGAGTGTCAGTTTATTTCACTCTGCAAGTCCTTGTTTCCAGGGACCTGTAAGGACAGTGAGTGAATTGTCCTTGTGCTATATTGTGCTTAAAAAAAACATTTATTCTAGGGACAGAAAACTGTAGGTAGGGAGAGTGTCAGTTTATTTCACTCTGCAAGTCCTTGTTTCCAGGGACCTGTAAGGACAGTGAGTGAATTGTCCTTGTGCTATATTGTGATTAAAAAAAACATTTTTTCTAGGGACAGAAAACTGTAGGTAGGGAGAGTGTTTTTTTTCTTTCACTCTGCAAGTCCTTGTTTCCAGGGACCTGTAAGGACAGTGAGTGAATTGTCCTTGTGCTATATTGTGCTTAAAAAAAACATTTATTCTAGGGACAGAAAACTGTAGGTAGGGAGAGTGTCAGTTTATTTCACTCTGCAAGTCCTTGTTTCCAGGGACCTGTAAGGACAGTGAGTGAATTGTCCTTGTGCTATATTGTGCTTAAAAAAAACATTTATTCTAGGGACAGAAAACTGTAGGTAGGGAGAGTGTCAGTTTATTTCACTCTGCAAGTCCTTGTTTCCAGGGACCTGTAAGGACAGTGAGTGAATTGTCCTTGTGCTATATTGTGATTAAAAAAAAACATTTTTTCTAGGGACAGAAAACTGTAGGTAGGGAGAGTGTTTTTTTTCTTTCACTCTGCAAGTCCTTGTTTCCAGGGACCTGTAAGGACAGTGAGTGAATTGTCCTTGTGCTATATTGTGATTAAAAAAAACATTTTTTCTAGGGACAGAAAACTGTAGGTAGGGAGAGTGTTTTTTTTCTTTCACTCTGCAAGTCCTTGTTTCCAGGGACCTGTAAGGACAGTGAGTGAATTGTCCTTGTGCTATATTGTGATTAAAAAAAACATTTTTTCTAGGGACAGAAAACTGTAGGTAGGGAGAGTGTTTTTTTTCTTTCACTCTGCAAGTCCTTGTTTCCAGGGACCTGTAAGGACAGTGAGTGAATTGTCCTTGTGCTATATTGTGCTTAAAAAAAACATTTATTCTAGGGACAGAAAACTGTAGGTAGGGAGAGTGTCAGTTTATTTCACTCTGCAAGTCCTTGTTTCCAGGGACCTGTAAGGACAGTGAGTGAATTGTTCTTGTGCTATATTGTGATTAAAAAAAACATTTTTTCTAGGGACAGAAAACTGTAGGTAGGGAGAGTGTCAGTTTATTTCACTCTGCAAGTCCTTGTTTCCAGGGACCTGTAAGGACAGTGAGTGAATTGTTCTTGTGCTATATTGTGATTAAAAAAAACATTTTTTCTAGGGACAGAAAACTGTAGGTAGGGAGAGTGTTTTTTTTCTTTCACTCTGCAAGTCCTTGTTTCCAGGGACCTGTAAGGACAGTGAGTGAATTGTCCTTGTGCTATATTGTGCTTAAAAAAAACATTTATTCTAGGGACAGAAAACTGTAGGTAGGGAGAGTGTCAGTTTCTTTCACTGTGAAAGTCCTTGTTTCAAGGGACAGAGAAGGACACCTGAAGGTAGCCCTTATTGCTTTTTTCCCATCTCCCTGCAGGCCATCTATTAGAATGTCTGGAAGGCAAACAAGGAGAGGCAGACAGTCAGGAGGCAATAAAAGAGGGCAAGCAGGCTCTGTGTCTGGGGGCAACAGTGCTGGTCGTGGACGCGGTGCATTGTCATCAGCACATGGCCATGGGACACGCTTGTCCTTCTTTTCGGCAGCTGGACATGTTGAGCCACATCATGCCGAAGACTTGGTAGAGTGGATGACCAAGCCCTCCTCCTCCTCCTCATCCTCTCTCACCCAGGCTCAGGGTACTGGAAAAGCAGCTGCCAAAGCGTCGTCTTCCCTGGTATCAATGTCAGACAAATCATCAGTCACTCCTTCCCTAGACCCACCATGTCCTCCTCCTGAGGAGTCCCCCGAACTGTTTCAGCACAGTGTTGGGTACATGCTCCAGGAGGATGCCCAGCGTTTCGAAGGGTCTGATGATGAAACCCAGCTAGAGGAAGGCAGTAGCGTGAGAGCAGACAGAGGGGATGCTCAAGAAGGACACCAATCTGGCAGTCATGTTCCAGCAGCTGCAGCATACTGCCAGATTGGCTCCAGTGATGAGGAGGGAGGGGATGATGAGGTCACTGACTCCACGTGGGTGCCTAATAGGAGAGAGGAGGAGGAGGAGGATGAGGAGGAGGCACATCTCCAACGAGGCAGGATGCCCTTTGGTGGCCAGCGTAAGGGCAGTACACCGACGGAATCACACCGCAGAGCTCCGCCTGTGCAGGGCGCTGCCTCTGCCCGTCATTCAAAAAGTTCTTTGGTGTGGGCCTTTTTTGAGGCTAGTGCATCAGATCGCACAGCTGCTGTTTGCAACATATGTCTCAAGCGTATATCGCGTGGCCAAAACATCAGCCGCTTGGGTACCACATGCCTGACCAGACATATGTTGACCTGCCATGCAGCTCGTTGGCAAGCCTACCTCAAAGACCCACACCAAAGAACAAAGCGGACCTCTCCTTGCACCGCATCAGCTGGGATCTCCAACCCCACTATAACTTCAGTCCTCTCTGAAACATGCACTGAGAGGAATGAAGGTGTAGAATTAGGTGTGTCACAGCCAAGTACTTGCGGCCACTCTGCTAGCAGTACACCGACGTCCGATTCTAGCAGGCAAATTTCCCTGCCCCAGCTGCTGGACCGTCGAAAGAAGTTCACTCCCAGCCATCCACATGCCCAGCGGTTGAATGCTAGCTTGGCTAAATTGCTAGCGCTTCAACTGCTGCCTTTTCAGTTGGTAGACTCGGCCCCCTTCCGTGAGTTTGTGCAATGTGCGGTTCCTCAGTGGCAGGTTCCCAAACGCCACTTTTTCTCACGGAAGGCTATTCCGGCTCTCTACCGGCATGTGGAAGGCAATGTCTTGGCCTCGCTGGACAGGGCGGTCAGCGGTAAGGTGCATATTACCGCTGACTCATGGTCCAGCAGGCATGGACAGGGACGTTACCTTTCTTTCACGGCCCATTGGGTCACTCTTTTGGCAGCTGGGAAGGATGCAGGACAAGGTGCAGTAGTGTTGGAGGTTGTCCCACCGCCACGCCTCCAAAATGCTACTACTGGTTGTGACACACCTCTCTCCTCCACCCCCTCCTCTTCTTCTTCCTCCATGGCCTCTTCCTGTGGTTTGTCCTATGAACCAGCGGTGCTCCGTAGCCGTTCACGGGGCTACGCAAGTACGCAGGCAAAAAGATGCCATGCCGTGCTTGCGCTGGTGTGTTTGGGGGACAGAAGCCACACTGGGGCAGAGGTCCTGTCTGCTCTGCAGGGCCAGGCCGAGAGTTGGTTGACGCCACGCCAGCTTAAGCCAGGAATGGTGGTTTGCGACAATGGCACCAACCTCCTCTCCGCCCTCCGACAGGGACAACTGACCCATGTGCCCTGTGTGGCTCACGTCCTTAACCTGGTGGTGCAGCGGTTCTTGGGCAGGTACCCGGGCTTACAGGATGTCCTGAGGCAGGCCAGGAAAGTCTGTGTGCATTTCCGCAGATCTTATAATGCCAGTGCTCGCCTGGCTGAGCTGCAAAAGGAGTTGAACCTGCCCAAGAACCGCCTTATATGTGACATGCCCACCAGGTGGAACTCAACGTTGGCCATGCTGCAGCGGCTGCACACGCAGCAGAGGGCCATCAATGAGTACCTGTGCGACTACGGCACCAGGACAGGGTCAGGGGAGCTTGGTTTTTTTTCTCCACGCCAGTGGGGCATGATCAGGGATGCATGCACTGTCCTGGCACCATTTGAGGAGGCCACGAGGATGGTGAGCAGTGACAGTGCATGCATCAGTGACACTGTACCTCTTGTCCACCTGTTGGAGCACACGCTGCGTGGAATAATGGACAGGGCACTTGAGGCAGAACAGAGGCAGGAAGAGGAGGACTTCCTTGCCTCTCAAGGCCCCCTTTACCCAGACAGTGTTCCTTCTGTCCCACCCATCGCACAGGAAGAGGAGGAGGAGGAGGAGGAGGAGGAGGATTGTGTCAGCATGGAGGTGGAGGCTGGCACTCAGCATCATCAGCAGCAGTCTTTTAGGGATGATTTACAGTCCCAAGAAACCAGTGGACTTGTACGTGGCTGGGAGGAGGTGGCTGCGGATCATGTCGTCCTTAGTGACCCAGAGGACTCCGGAGCGAATGCCTCAGCAAACCTACGCTGCATGGCCTCCCTGATCCTGCAAAGTCTGCGGAAGGATCCTCGTATTCTTCGGATCAAGGAGAGGGACCATTACTGGCTGGCCACTCTCCTTGATCCACGGTACAAGGGTAAGGTTGCGGACCTTATGTTACCGTCGCAGAGGGAGCAGAGGATGAGACAACTCCGGGAGGCCTTGCAGAAAGGTCTGTGCAACGCGTTCCCAGAGACTGGGAGGTTACAAACTCCTGGTCCTGGACAACGAGTTGCTGAGGCTTCGGCCAGTCAAAGAAGGAGCGGTGGGGAAGGTGGCCGTCTGACCGATGCGTTCAGACAATTCTTTAGTCCGCAGCCCCAAAGTATGATCGGTTCCAGCAACCATCGCCAGCGTCTGATAAACATGGTGCAGGAATATCTAGGGGCAAGGTCAGACTTGGACACCTTTCCCACCGAAAATCCTCTGGCTTACTGGGTCTTGAGGATGGATCACTGGCCAGAGCTTGCACAGTATGCAATTGAGCTACTGGCCTGTCCTGCATCCAGCGTTCTTTCGGAACGCACATTCAGTGCTGCTGGAGGATTTGTCACGGATCACAGGGTGCGCCTGTCCACCGACTCGGTTGATCGACTGACTTTCATCAAGATGAACCAGTCTTGGATCACCACCAGCTACCACACACCTGATGCTGATATAACAGACTAATTGATTTTAACATGTCACATCCCTTCAAGACTGATGCTGATGCTGAGTGCCTGTGCTGTTATGTTGACTGGCTATCCTCCTCCTCCGAGTCCTCAATGATACGATTGATGATGATAGCTTGGAAGATCATTTTTGTTTATGGGTGCCGCCACCAGTGGCTAAGGCCCAATTTTTCAGCCCCTGTTTTACAGGGGCGTGTAATTACAATTTTTTTAGCAATAATTTGCCATAGGGCTCATTGCTGTGCTCCAAGTACAGTATCTGTGAGGGGTTGGAGTGTTGTGGCACCAGTGCCTAAGGCCCAATTTTTCAGCCCCTGTTTAACAGGGGCGTGTCATTACAATTTTTGAAGCAATACTTTGCAACAGGGCTCATTGCTGTGCTCCAAGTACAGTATCTGTGAGGGGTTGTAGTGTTGTGCCACCAGTGCCTAAGGCCCAATTTTTCAGCCCCTGTTCAACAGGGGCATGCAATTACAATTCTTGATCTAATAATTCACAGCAGGGTCCATTGCTGCACCCACCAAGAGTAACTCTGAGGGCTTACAGTCTTGTGGCAACGCCAACACCACCACCACCACGAAAGGCCCAATTTTTCAGCCCCTGTTCAAAAGGGGCATGTAATTACAATTCTTGATCTAATAATTCACAGCAGGGCCCATTGCTGCACCCACCAAGAGTAACTGTCAGGGCTTACAGTGTTGTGGCACCAGCACCACCATCAAAGCCCCAATTTTTACTACCACTGTTCAACAATTATATGTAATTAAAATTCCTGATATAATAGTTGACAGCAGGGCGTTCCAGCACCAACCAAGAGTAACTGAGTGCTTACAGTGTTGTGCCAACACCAACAACTAAGGGGCCTATTTCTGCAGAGTATATACGGCAGGTCCCTACTTTCAAACATCCAACTTACAAACGACTCCTACTTGCAAACGAAAGAAGACAACAGGAAGTGAGAGGAAATCTACCCCTAGAAAGGAAAATTCTCTCCTGTAAGAATAAATATGGGAGAAAGGGGTCTCATCTGTACTGATGCTTTATCAGCAATCCTTGTTTCAAGAAAAACACCACATTTCAAAAACAGTTGTCATTGGGACGGAAAGTGAGGTGAAATGTTCTGAACAGGGGCACAGACAGCAAAACAAATGTTACAGGGGTGATAACCCTTACCTATGTTTCCCAAAAAGTTTAAAAATAGATTTTTGGGCTGGAGCTACACTTCAACAATGTACCTGTTCAAAATTACAAACACATTCTACATAAGAACAAACCTACAGTCCCTGTCTTGTATGCACCGCCTGTATACGGCTGTTCAGAGTATATAGGGCCTTTTTTATTTTATGTGCGGGGTTCCCCTTAATATCCATACAAGACCCAAAGGGGCTGGTAATGGGCTGGGGTAGGGGGGGGGTCATGGGGTAGCTATGCCATTTTTCTTAAAGAATTTCATCCATATTACCGGGACCAGACATTACATTAAAGCCGCAAGCAGTTTTAAATGGCTTTTTTTTCCTTTAGAAGTGTCATTTTGTGCAGGGACAGTTCTAAACACGGGAAACACGTGGCACTTCACAGGCATACTTTAGACACCCCCCAGGTACGATATTTAAAGGAATATTTGACTTTTTTTTTTTCACTTTATGCATCATTAAAATGACTGCTCCCGAAAAACGACCGTTTTTAAAACTTCTTTTTGCATTGATACATGTCCCCTGGTGCACAACCCGGGTTCCCAAACCCTATTTATGACAATAACATGCATAATAGTTGTTATAATTAGCACTTTAGAATTCGAACGTTCGCATCCATTGTATTTAATAGGGTTCTAATGTTCGTTCGAACTTTCGGTCCGTTCGCGGGTTCTGGTGCGAACCGAACCCGGGGGTGTTCGGCTCATCACTAGTGTCCAATCTGAAGTCATGAAATAAACCGACATGACGACTGATCGGAGTTTCCATCCTTCGTTTTTTTATCAAAGATACATGATCATTAATTCGTTTGAAAAAGGGACGTTTTGTTTTCCCTATATAGAAGGAACTACAGGTACATTGCATCATGTAAACAATGCCTGTAATTTGACATGTTATTCTGACTCAGAGTCATCATAAAACTCCATTGGCAGCTGTGGCATCTCCTGGTTCCTTCCCATGTAGGAAGTGCGACAACTGTCGTTTCTTGCTAAACAGTAATGAAGTCAAGTTACCTAATGGATGTACTCATAGGATTAAACATAGAATAACATGTCAAACTACAGGCATTGTTTACATGATGCAATGTACCTGTAGTTCCTTCTATATAGGGAAAACAAAACGTCCCTTTTTCAAACGAATTAATGATCATGTATCTTTGATAAAAAAACGAAGGATGGAAACTCCGATCAGTCGTCATGTCGGTTTATTTCATGACTTCAGATTGGACACCATTAAATTCATGGCCTTGGAACATATCCCTCCGGATGTTAGGGGAGGCAGCAACGATCAGAAACTTTTGCAATTGGAATCCCGATGGATTTTTTTGCTAAAAGCAACAACTTATCCTGGACTGCATGAAATGTTGAGTTATAAACCTTTTTTATGAACATTGCATATTGTTTCCCTCTTTCCCTTTCCTTTCTATTTCCTTTTCCTTTTTCCTTCCTCTTTCCCTTCATACCCTTCCTCCCCTTTTCTTACGCGCTCCTATCCAGTATTTTGGTCAGTACTGAATTGGGATAACATCTCTCCCTTACCCCTTCTTTATTCCCCTCGTGCTTTAGGACTAATTCCACCTTCTAGTCCTTCCTTTGGCCTACAAGTCTATGTGAAATCTATGGTCCACTGCTATATTGGTTGCATTAGTCTACCAATCATATGGATTATATTTCACCTAGTGATCTATATATGGATTTAATATATCTGTTTAGATAGATAAATATGAATGGCCCCCTTTTTCTTTTAATAAAAGTAACATTGTATATACATAAAAAATACATATATATTTTTTTTTATTTCTTTATATATGCAATTAAAAGTTTAGAGTATGATATATTTTTATAAATATGATGATATTATAGAATTTACGTGTATTGTATCATCACATATTCACATATATACACATTTATATTAATTTTTCTTGTTTGCACTTTGCTGTTAATTTTGGTTATTTTTTCAAATGTTTCATTATATGCATGCTTCTTCGCCACCCGGGTGCAGCTATTGGTACCAAGCCTCTCTCTTCATTCACCAGACTGCTCGGGATGGCGCTGCCTCTGGTGGCTGCCCTGGACTCTGCTTAGCACTTTTCCAGGATCATATGGACACCCAAGGGCGTTCCAGTTACGATTGGATGCCCATTTTGCTGACCGACATGCAGGCCTTCCACTGCAACATTCATTCCTTGGAAAGCCCCTTTCAGGGTGTCTTCTCCTATTCCACCACAAGAGTGCTCCACTACTTCCTGTCTCTTTGCTCTCCTTAACTCTGTTTCAGAGTGGAGATGTGGAATGACACCATGCAGCAGCGTTGGTGCATGTGCAGTACAGCCTGTGTCCGCTTCCTGTCCATGTGACAGGATGGGGGGTATATATAGACCAGGGATTTCAGTGCAGAGATGCTGCTGAGCCCCTGGGACTACACGATTGCCATATGTTCACAAGGTAAAACGTTTTTCATTGATGATAGTATGCAGGCCTTTCCCTTCTCTGCTCTCTCTCTCTTTCTCTGTTTCATTTAAGTATGTTTACCTCAGTACTCTCTTCTTGAGAAGTTTGATTTGGAGGCATGGTTTGCCCCTGTTTAAACTCTATCTAGTGACTAAGCTTACTTCTTTCCGAGTCTGCTCTCACAAGTGTGTTGGAGCTTCATTAACTCTTTTCTTACCATACATTACAATCTATCTTTTCAGTGGTTGGGAATTGCTGCTTGCACATATGTGGGTCGCCCTTCCGTGCTGTCCCAGGAATCAAGTTTATTATCCTTTTTAGCGTGTGTAAGTTACCATCATTATTACCTTCATTTCATCTCTGGGTAATCTTATTGCCGGGAGACGCACTGCCTAGGCAGAGTGGTTTCTGGGGCCACATATATGTGGACATATGTGGGGGGTTTTTTGGTCCATGTGTATTGATCTTTCACTGGACATATTTTATCTTTTACTCCAGGTATTACTCAAGCCACGGGTCGCTTCCCCTTCCCTTGCTGTTTTTTTGCTACCCTCTGTGATTTTTGGATGTGCATTGGGCGGGGGTCCGGTGCTGCCGCTGGGGGCGCAGCCATTTGGGCCGACTGGAGTGTGGAGAGAGGTAAGGGGCTTGACCTTAGGAGGGCGAATTGTGCATGCATAGATTTCATTATTATTATTATTATTATTATTATTATTATATTTGTTTCACTGTTTGATTATTATTATTAATGGTTTGTATATGTATTTGTGTGTGTTTTCTGTATTTTGTAGAAGGTGTACATCACCTATTGGACAGTGCTTCCCCTTTGAAGAAGCCCGAACTAGCGGCGAAACATGTGGGGAGTTAGGCCATCCAACTGTCCAACTCAACTGTATTGTTTGCAATAATCACTTTCCATACCACTTTTTACATTGCAAGGTAATACAAACAATTTGGAAAGGAAAACACTGCAAGTAAGCATTTTAAAAAACTTGATTTTTAAAGACTTTTACCTGAAGTTGGAGACTGGGGGTTCATTTACTAATGTACTAAGGGCAAATCCACTCTGCACTACAAGTGCACTTGAAAGTGCACTTGGAAGTGCGGTCGCTGTAAATCTGAGGGGAAGATCTGAAATCGGGGGAAGCTCAGCTGATTTTATCATCCAATCATGTACAAGCAAAAATGCTGTTTTTTATTTTCTTTGCATGTCCCCCGGATCTACACGGACTGCACTTCCAAGTGCACTTGCAGTGCAAAGTGGATTTGCCTTTAGTAAATCAACCCCAGGGTCTCTTTAACCCCCCTCTGCAATACCTAACTTGCCCTCTAAAACCTAACCCTAAAACATAAAGCGTTTGTAACCCCAAAACTTCATATTCCTGATATGTGCCTACTGTACCATGTACTTGTATGAAAAAGTATCCTGTTCTCTTTGTATTGCTACCTTTGTGTGAAATCCCTGGTGTTCATGTCAGCACACGATGGTCAGTCCTCTAGCTATGCTGGGAACTCAGCCTGTTCTCCTAAAATGATCAGACTTGTCCTGACACTGCCCCCATTGCACAGCCATTCACTGGGAAGATCAGTGTGCTTCTGCTTCTCTTCCCCCCCAGCTCTAATGCATCTGAGAATAGAGGTAACAGATGGAATTTGATCACTTAGAATAAAGGGAAAAAAAGGTATTTATAATGTATTTTTATATTTATACCAAAAAGTTTTGCCTTTCATTTCTGTTTAAACCTCAATGAGTTGTTTTACAAGGTGATCATTTACAAAAACACATTGCAAGGTAATAAAAACAATTTGGAAAGGAAAACACTGCAATTAAAAAACTTGAGTTTTAAAGACTTTTACCTGAAGTTGGAGACAGGGGGGTTCATTTACTAATGTACTAAAGGCAAATCCACTCTGCACTACAAGTGCACTGCAAGTCCATTTTACATTAAATTATAATAAGTACCTTTTCTATTGTTATATAGTGTATACAGTATCACAGTCCTTTTAACATCTATTTCCAAAGTCAATGAGTAAGAGACAAATGTGTGTTTATATATATATATATATATATATATATATAGGCACCAATATTTTCAGTGATGCATTGTCCCCAGGATAACCAGCCTTATAAATAATTCCATACACACAGAAAAACACGTATTGAAAAACGCTGCTGCATCAAGCTGTTATGGAGAGATGCCCTGCAAAGGATTCCAGCCCACTTCTCATGAGAAGGCTCACTGAAGAGTGAATAGCAGGATGAATAGCACATAATAGAGGATACATATCACCGCACTGACTGCGTGAACTTTAAAGGTTAGCAATGCAAAATGGAAAACCTGTTACAGGGGCACAGTAAAACACGTTTACTGGAAATTGTTTACAACATTTTTATGTATTACCGTTTACGATTACAGGCAACTTTAAAAGGCATTTGGGAGGAAATCATCATCCAATATTTTTTACAGTTAGGTGGTACAGTTAGGTGGAAAAGTACTGTCAAGGGTTTTTTAACTTGTTTTCAACAGAATTGCACAATTTAAACTTAATGGAACCAATTTAGAAAAGCCTAGAAACTCTGCTCATTCACACCAGCTCTGCTGGGCTGCACTGGACACTGTTTCCCATCGCAGTTCCAACACACAGACAATGCAATTTTTCTTATTTCCAATTGTTCTGCATATGTGTGCATTGGAAAAAACAAGGAAAAAAAAGGAAAAATTACAAGCACTGCAATGCATATGACTAATGCATCGCAGCACGCGTGTTATGCACACCTTAACGCATGCCTGCTTGTGTGAATGAGCCCTAAAGCTGAAATACCGGCAGATATAAAAAAAATACAAACTCTAGTAGTACTGTGTTTATTAAAAAAGGCTATTTATTAAAAAAGGTCGGTAATCTATGTTCACGTGTGATGACAAGGAACATGCTGACAGAAGGATAGCATAGAGATAACCGCATCAGTCTATTGCTGCTCCTTCACTGTCCAATGACAAGCTGGGGATAGAAAGATGACCTAGCTGTGTAGCTTAACCACAGTTCCTTGAAAAAGAATTCACACCCCTTGACATTTTCCACATTTTGTTGTGTTACAACCACAAAATGTAAATGTATTTTATTGGGATTTTCTGTGATAGGCCAACACAAAGTGGCACATAATTGTGAAGCGAATAGAAAATAAGTGGTTTTCAAACTTGTTTACAAATATATATCTGAAAAGTGTAGCGTGCATTTGTATTCAGCTCCCTTTAGCCCAGGTTCACACTGGGGCTGCGGGAGTGAAGCCGTGCGAGTTCAGCTGAACTCGCACGATTTCACTCCTGCCTGTCAGTCCCGATTTCAGCTTGATTACAGAGACATCTGACACAGATGTCAATGTAAATCGTGGCTGAAATCGCAAAAAGTAGTACAGAAACTACTTTTTGAAATCAGGGCAGCGTCGCACCGATTAGGACGGTGTCATTGCCCACAATTTGCGGCAAATTTCACCGATTTGACATGCGATTTGACATGTCAAATCGCACCAGTGTGATCCAGGGCTTACTCTGATACCCCTAAGTAAAATCTAGTGGAACTAATTGCCTTCAGAAGTCACCTAATTAGTTAATAGAGTCCACCCGTGTGTAATTTAATCTCAGTATAAATACAGCTGTTCTGTGAAACCCTCAAAGGTTTTTTAGAGAACCTTAGTGAACAAACAGCAGAACACACCAGACAGGTCAGGGATAAAGTTGTGTAGAAGTTTAAAGCAGGTTTAGGTTATAAAAAAATATCCCAAGCTTTGAACATCTCACGGAGCATTGTTCAATCCATCATCTGAAAATGGAAAGAGTATGGCACAACTGTAAACCTACCAAGACACGGCCATCCACCTAAACTGACAGGCCTGGCATTAATCAGAGAAGCAGCCAAGAGGCCCATGATAACTCTAGAGGAGCTGCAGAGATCCAAAGCTCAGGTGGGAGAATCTGTCCACAGGACAACTATTAGCCATGCACGCCCAAATCTGGCCTTATGGAAGAGTGGCAAAAAGAAAGCCATTGTTGAAAGAAAGCCATATGAAGTCCTGTTTGCAGTTTGCGAGAATCCATGTGGGGGACACAGAAAACATGTGGAAGAAGGTGCTCTGGTCAGATACGACCAAAACTGAACTTTTTGGCCTAAAAGCAAAATGCTATGAGTGGCGGAAAACTAACACTGCACATCACCCTGAGCACACCATCGTCAGAGTTGATGGGAAGATGGATGGAGCCAAATACAGGGCAATCTTAGAAGAAAACCTGTTATAGTCTGTAAAAGACTTGAGACTGGGGCGGAGGTTCACCTTCCAGCAGGAGAACGACCCTAAACATACAGCCAGAGCTACAATGGAATGGTTTTGATTAAAGCATATTCATGTGTTTTAGAATGGCCTAGTCAAAGTCCAGACCTAAATCCAATTGAGAATCTGTGGACTTGGCTGCATGGTAGGACTGTGTATAATCTCAGGACTTGAATTACAAAAATTGTAATCCTTTGGAGAGTAAGATGGTTCCCATATATGCATTTCAACTGTGTATTAAGCTGTTTGCCTTGAGCTCAGTTTTACCTTTCTAATTTTAACCAGGTTTCTAATTTTAACCAGGTTAGCCCTTAATTTTCTCTAATTGGCAAGAAGAAGAAATGCCACAAGAATGGCATTTCATACAAGAAGGTATGGGACTCTAAGATCACAGTCAAGAAATGTGGTCGGGACTCTTAAGGCAATATAAAAAGCTATAAGATGAACCATCACTAAACTATCCATTATTTGTTGAATGAACCTTATAATTAGCAAGATCAAGTTGCCTTCTTTAAAACTGGTCATAGTCTTCTATAAGATCGTCGTAAATGAGAAGTATTTTCAAGTCATCATAAACCACATACCTAATAATAGTCATGAGCTGAGAGTTTTCAACTGAGCTGACTAGTCATATATGTGGAACAATCAGCCAGGGTTGTACACTGGAAATCAAGGGTGTACTCACAATGGCAGTACCTGGGCACAGTTCACTTTGTCCAATTTGCTAGTCTAGTAAGTGCTCTGAATGCTTTAAAAGCCTTTACAGGTTACGAGTTTAAAGTTACACAGGAGGTCTGGTGCTAGAATTATGGCTTCCATGCTGACGTTCGCGATGATACCTCACATGTGTGGTGCGATTACCGTTTACATATGCGCGCAAGACTTGCGTATGTGTTCGCATTTGCGCGTGAGCACGGGGGGTAAGGGGAGCTTTACATTTTGTTACTTAATTATTTATTTTATTCAAAACTTTTTTTTACACTGTCCCTTTAATTTTTTTAGCAACTTAATTGCTATCACAAGGGATGAACAACTTCCCTTGTGATCGCATAGGCCATCACAGGTCCTCTTCACGGAGAGACCTGGGGTCTATTAGACCTCAGATATCTCCTCTGGCCTTCAATACAGTCGTTCAGACACAGATCAGCTTCTTTACTGCCTGGTATCAAGCCATTTTTGAGCACCAGCCGCTACTTCTGAAAAGCAGTGCACTAGCGATCAGCAGATCGTTGATGCCATGTAGGTCTCTTGAAGACTGTCGGTGTAAGCTGTGTGCCGTACATCATATGGGCAGGCACTTTTACACTGACAGGAAGAATCAATGAACTACCCTAGCGCTCAACAGTGCCGTGTTGTAGTCTATTGAGAACTGCAAGCCAACAGCCACAAAGGTTGTCAGTAGTTGCAGTCCATTCATTCACAGATCACTTTTCTTTAGATTGTGGCAGCGAGCGAGGGATGAAGATCCCCCCACTCGCTGCCAAAACGGGGAATTGGGGAGGTGCGGGGGCTGGGACATTTGTAACTTGTTACATGTTACACCCCTGAATAGGTGAACTTGTCCTTTAATATTACTTTTATAGAATATATAAAGCTGGCCATAGATGGATCTTTTTATTTTTGATCAGCCTACTGGCTGATCAAAAAGAAAAAAAAACTGAACTAAACTGATTGCCCAATCCTTACGAGGCGCTCCATTCACTTGTTATTAATTAGACATGTATGATGCTATGAGCTATTTCACAGTAAGCCTCAATAATTCAGCAGTGGACCAATATAGACGGTATAATAGTTATGGTATTAAATTGGCCTCAACAGTGTTAGGTTTTCAAACTTATAAGCAACTATTTCTAAACAATGGATGTTAACCTCCCTGGCGGTATTCCTGAGTCTGGCTCGGGGTGGAGTTTCAGTACCATAAGCGGTAACCCCCGAGCCAGACACGGGCTGCATCGCAGGATACAGGGAGAGTTACCGTACTTACCTTGTCCGCTGGATCCTGCGATGTCTCCCCGCTGTGTGTGCGAGCTGTCTCCTCGCTCGATTCACACACAGTGCCGCCGAGCTCCGTTGCGGCGCACGGGGGCGGAGATCGGCGCCAAATTCAAAAAAGTAAAAACACAATACGCATACAGTATACTGTAATCTTACAGATTACAGTACTGTATGAAAAAAATACACATCCCCTTTGTCCCCAGTGGTCTGTCCAGTGCCCTGCATGCACTTTTATATTATAAATAAAAAAAATTCTGCCTGGAATTTGGAGATTATCCATAGCAACCAAAACGTGTCCCTTTATGTCAAAAGTGGTTTTAGACCAGCTAGAAAACAGCGATAATAAATTAGAATCACTTGCAGAATTGAGCGATAGCGATTTGTGGGGAAATTCGTCATCAAACACTGAAAGTAATGACAGCGACAATTCTGCAACTGTGCAAATTTCAGTGTTTTTGATTTGATTACATTATTGAATAATTTTTATTATTTTTATATTATTTGTTTTAATTATTTATAGTTATTTATTATAATATAATTTATGATTTTGTGTTTCAAACTTTATCATACCCAGGATGTCTACTATTTAAGTGAGTTATTCCTAAGAATTGCAGGCCTATAATTTAAAACGCCAAATTTTCATGTGAAACATTGTACCGCTTTCAGCACCTAAAACCAGACAGAATCATACCGTCAGGGAGGTTAAATAGATAATGTTATATTATTGACTTAAAGCACTTTTATGTGTTGACACAAATGTCACAGAGTAGCCTATATATAGATCAGTGTATTTTATGGCTGGTGTTAAAATGAAACCCAAGAGATGTTTTAAATAAGGCAGCGGAAGCAGAGTCTCTGAGAGAAAACGTACCAATATCCGGAGCCCCACATCCTACCTGGCCAGTTCCACTTGTAATCTCCTGCGCTGAAATTACCAGCAGAGTGTGGGACAGATAACACATACATCTAGATAAGAAACAGACACCATGTTTAGCTGATATAAAGGCAGTGAGTGCATAAATACTACTTGAAAAAGTACTGCCACATCTACCCTGCTCCTATAATAGTCCATTATATTTACACCAAGGGGGGGTTATATTTAGTTTAGTTTTTTTTTTCCAGTGCATGTGAGTCAAATCTATTTCCTGAATGCTGATGGAAAGAAACATTGCTGTTTAGAAGAATATGACCGTATGTATGTATGTGGCATCTGCGGCTCCGAGAGCAGAGGAAAGCTCTGGGAACCTGACTCTAGGCATATAAAATGCCCGTTAATGTCTGTGTGCATGAACCCATACATAATATTGCTGAATAATAAATAAACCTGAAACTTGCACTTATGTCACTAGTAAAATACAAAAAATAAGTCTAAAGTTCAACTAAAGGCTTCTGTATAAGGCCTCATGCCCACGGGCGTTTTTTCAGCCGCGTTTTTGAGCGTTTTTTACAGCTTAAAAACGCCTGTCCATGTTAGTCTATAGCTTCATGCCCACCTAGGCGTTTTTGAGCTGTAAAGAGCATAGGCGTTTGTAAGCTGTAAAAAAAACCCAGGGCCAGTGCGTTCCTCAGCGTCAGAATTTGGCAGGAAAAAACGCGAGCGTCAAAAAACGCGCACTAACGCGCAAAAAACGCGCACTAACGCGCGGTCGCGTTTTTAGCTCTGACGTTTTTTTTTGTTTTTTTTTTTCAAAAAAAAATAAAAAATAATATTTACAATAACATGGACAGGCGTTTTTAAGCTGCAAAAAACGCAGCTGTAAAAACGCCAGTGGGCATGAGGCCTAACAGTCAAAACAAGTACCAAATGCAGTTACTATGTGATGCACAGGCCTCATTAAAGTGTTATTATATAAAGCAAACATTTATTATGTTGCAGCTTACAAATTCTTCGATGTGATGTAGCCTATGGCTGCATTGCTGAATATTCATGTATCCACAAGCTGGTTTAAAAGAGAGCAATGTTGAGCATTGAAGTTTACCAGCAATTGAGGGCTCCTACATATTATCAATTGTGAATTTGTTGAAACCATTAGAAATGCCCAATCTCTCTTTCTTTCTCGTACATCACGGGACACAGAGCGACATAGTCATTACTAATGGGTTATATAGATACCGTCAGGTGCTGGCACTGGCAACTTCCAAAACCGGAAGTACCCTCCCCTATATAAGCCCCTCCCATCCGGGAGAACCTCAGTTTTTTGCCAGTGTCTAAGGTGTTGGCCAAGAAGAAACATGTGTTTTTCACTGAGCTTGCGTACAGGTTCTTTTGGGCCTCAGTAAGCTATTCCGGATCCGACCAAAAAAGCTTCATAGCTAAACGGTCGGTACCCGGGCCTTGCAGAGAAGAGCAAGGTTTTGCCTGTAATGCTTCTCTTAGGAGAGCTGGACCCTGGGATCCAGAGCTCTGGTCATACCCACGACCAAGATGTTTTCTGTGCAGGGTGCTATACAGGTCCAGGGGAGTGGAATCCTTGGGAACCCGGTCCCTGAAGGTTTGATTACAATGCCTGCCGTGATAGGTGAAGTTTGGGCTTTTGTGGACCAAACAAAGTCCTGCGGCGGGGAACAGGTAAGTGGGGGCCCCCAGGAACTTGGTTCTATTGGGGGACCCCCAAGCCTAATTTGTCTTTCTGTCTGTTACCTAACGGTATTCCCGCTAATATTCTGTGTATGCCTGTTACTACTGAGAAAATGTAAAAATTTTAATAGTAGGCAAGAAAAAAAAAAAAAAAAAAATGTAAGACCGCGGTACCTGTGTTAGACACTAGAGGCCGCTATGGTTCTTTTTCTTGTAATGTGGATTTTTTTCTTCCAGAATCAAATCCAGGCAGTTGGTATGTTCTCTCCTGGGAAGCTGTCTCCTCTGCCCTGTTGCTGCGCTCATCCATCCCCGGGCCCTGCGGCAAAGGGACCCTGGCTCCCATCTAGCTCCTTGTTGTTTTCAAAAAAGGCGCACGTGCCCGCGCGCGTGCACGCGCCTCTATTCATAGAGGCGATCTGGAAAAAGGGGCGGAGCGGGTGGATGACGCTCAGGTGTGCGCCACGGCGCTACTGCGCATGTGCGGGCGTCCAGCGTGTTTTAAAGCATTATAGCTGGCTGTTGAAGTGCATAGACAGAGCTAGCAACAATATAAAGGCACATAGAGGCGGTTGATGCAGGCATCCCCTAGAAAGGCACTTTAGTAGACACCAACTGTGATATAGCAGCAATTGTGCTAGACTATTCTCAGTAAAAGTGGTGTATTACGGCTGGAATACCTCAGCTTTAGGCTTAGGAATATGCCGTCCAGAAGCTCCGGAACTGAATCTTCCAGGAAGCGAAGGGGGTCTCATCGGGCTCTGAGGATCTTGGGCATACTTCTGCTGCACCAGTCTCCCCTGAAGTTCAGAGGTAAGTGACCGTAGAGACCCCACAGGGGTACTTGGTACTGTGGCTGTCCTCAGTTCACCTGCTCCTGTGTATGTAACAGAGGAGGTTTTTTCCTCAGCTTTGGGAGGATTAGAGAGAGATTGTCAACATTGATCGCTGCCTCCCTGTCAGGGAAAGCATGCCCGATCTCCATCTCCTCCTTCAAAGTGCCTGTTAGCAGAGCAACAGTCCCATAGAGGGATCGACCTGCCTGAAGGGGATCAGGATAAGGTTGATTCTGTTATAGAGGAATCAACAGTGGGGGAACCTTTTCTCAGCATCTCAAGCTGAAAGATTATGGGTTCAGTCTCTGACTAACATGGTCCGATCAGCATTTAAAAATGCACCTTGCGGAACCATCAACCACTACTGTATCCTCGTTGGGGTCGCTAGAAGCCCCCAGACTGTCTGTTCTTTTCCACTTCACCCTTTACTGAAAGGGCTTATTTACCAGGATTGGGAACGTCCTGAGAAAATATTTATTCCCCCAAGAGATTTCCGGTGGTCTATCCCATGGAGGATAAGTTCATCAAAAAAAAAAAAAAAAAAAAATGGAAGGTCCCTACAGTGGACGCAGCCATCTCTTGTATGTATAAATCACTGACATGTCCAGTGGATAATGTCCAAATGTTCAAGAACCCAATAGATAAAAGATTGGAGTCCTTATGAAAGTCTGCTTCTTTCTACAGCAAGCTTGGTGACACAACCAGCAGTAGCAGCTATTGGGGTCTGCTAAGCAGTGAAGGATCAGTTGAAACAGGTCTTGAGGGACTTGACAGATCAGCAGGCTTTGCCCTAGCTGATCTACCTAGAGCCTTAGGCTTTGCGGTTGACGCCATAAAGGATTCAGTCCATCAGGCCTCCCGCCTTACGCTGTCTATAGTACATATGCGTAGGCTTCTATGGCTCAGAAACTGGTCTGCTGAAGCTCCCTGTAAAGAATGGCTGGTTAGCGTCCCATTTCATGGTGAACGCTTATTCAGGGAAAACCTGGACAAATATATCCAGAAAATTTCCAGCGGTAAAAATACGCTCTTGCCGGTTAAAAACAGAGTTAGGAGGTCCCTCTTTAAGAGGCCTGCTTCTCCAGTCCCTGAGGCATCGGCTGTGTAACAGTTCCGACGGCCTCCTCGGTCAATTCCCGGGGGTAAAAAAACAGGGACAATAGCAGGGTAATGAGAAACCCTGGGTCAGGGGAGGTACAAAACCTCCCCCAAAGTTAAATTCATTGAAGGGTTGCCCCCACTCAGTCGGGTGGGGGGAGGACTCCAGTTGTTCGCAAGAGACCTGGCGGGACACGATCAAGACAGATAGGTGCTCTCCGCAGTATGTTTGGGATACAGTTTGGAGTTAAAAGACTCTCCTCCTTCCCATTTTTGAGGTCAAACGTGCCAAGGGATCCCCGGAAGAGAGAGTCCCTCCTGTTGGCACTAGAACTATTGCTCCAAGGAGTAATTATGGAGGTTCCCCTGGAAGAATGAGGGTTCGGGTTTTACTCAAACCTCTTTACAGTCCCGAAGCAAACGCGGACGGGAGGCCCATATTAATTCTAAAAAGGGCTATACAAATTCCTGTATATCAGGACTTTCCGATGGAGTCGATCCGATCGGTGGCCACTGCCTTACAAGGGGGAGGATTGGTTAGCCGCGATCGACATCAAAGATGCTTATTTGCACATTCCCATCTTTCCAGTCCACCAAAAATTTCTACGCGTTGCAGTAGAAGGGCGCCATTTTCAGTTCAGAGCCTTACCCTTCGGTTTGGCCACAGCACCACGAGTGTTTACAAAAATTCTGGCCCTTTATTGGCCAATCTAAGAACACAAGGTGTAATGATAATGGCATATCTAGATGACTTGTTGCTGATAGACCACTCAGTGAAAAAACTAGACGTGGTCGTTCACAAGACAATCAAGTATACTGGAATCTCACGGTTGGATTATCAACCGAGACAAGTCAGCCCTAAAAACCAGTCAAAAGTCTGGAATACTTGGGGCTAAGGTTGGATTCAGGCCAGAGAAAAATATTCTTGCCTCGAGGAAAGGAGTTGTCTTTGAAAGATTTGATCCACTTAGTGGGTACAAAAAAGACAGCCGTCCATATGCCTGTGCATGAGGCTGCTGGGAAAAATGGTGGCATCATTCGAAGCAGTACCCTACGGTCAATTCCATTCAAGGAATTTGCAAGGGGCCATACTGTCGGCCTGGAACAAAAAAGTTCAGGCCCTAGACTTACAATGTCCTTGTCCCCTTCCGTTCGCAAGAGCCTCCGTTGGTGGTTGGTTCCCCAGAATCTGGAAAAAAGGAAATCCTTCAGTCCGATTTCTTGGAAGGTGGTCACTACAGATGCCAGCCTTATAGGCTGGGGAGCAGTACTGGAGCAATAGTCTCTCCAGGGCAGATGGTCGGATGCAGAAAAGGCCCTGCCCATCAATCTCTTAGAGATACGAGCAGCCCGGTATGCCCTAGTAGCATGGACATCCAAACTCCAAGGGTCCCCTGTCAGAATTCAATCAGACAATGCCACAGCAGTGGCATATATCAATCATCAGGGGGGCACCAGGAGTCGTGCAGCCCAGAGGGAAGTAAATTACATCCTGAAATGGGCAGAAAGATATTTTCCAGCCATATCTGCGGTATTCATTCCAGGAGTGGAGAATTGGAAGGCGGACTTTCTAAGTCGCCAGCAATTATGCCCAGAGGAAGGGTCCCTTCACCCCGAGGTTTTCTGGACAATATGTCAGCGGTGGGGAACATCGGATGTAGATCTTCTAGCATCCAGATTCAACGCAAAGGTGGACAGGTTTGTCTCTCGGACAAGGGAACCCCTAGCTTGCGGCTCGGATGCCCTAGTGTTCCCTTGGGATCAGTTCAAGCTGATATATGCATTCACACCGCCACAATGGTTACCTCGATTACTCCGCAGAATCAGGGTAGAAAAGAAACCAGTGATTCTGGTGGCTCCAGCGTGGCCCCGAAGAGCGTGGTACGTGGAGATTGTAAAATGTCAGTGGGGAGTCCTTGGACTCTCCCACATCGTCCGGACCTGCTTTCGCAAGGACCGATATACCACCCTTCCTTACCAGCCCTAGGTTTGACGGCCTGGCTATTGAAGCCCACATTCTAAAAAAGAGAGGGCTCTCTAATTCTGTGGTATCTACCATGATCAATGCCAGGGAGCAGGTATCCAGGCAGATCTACTATAGAATCTGGAAGGCGTACATCGCCTGGTGTGAGGCCAAGAAATGGCATCCACGTAAATACGTAATAGGTAGGATTCTGGACTTCCTACAATGGGCTGTAGATAGGAAGCTTGCCTTGAGTACTATCAAGGGTCAGATTTCGGCCTTGTCAATATTTTTTCAAAGGCCCTTGGCTTCGCATTCACTAGTCAAAGCCTTTATACAAGGAGTGATGCGTATTAGTCCTCCGGTTAATATTCCCATATGTCCATGGGATCTAAACTTGGTTCTGTCGGTTCTACAGAAACAACCATTTGAACCATTACAGCATATTTCTTTGGTTCTTCTCACCAGGAAATTGATTTTTCTAGTAGCCGTTTGTTCGGCTAAAAGAGTGTCGGAATTAGCAGCTATGTCCTGTAAGGAGCCATATCTGGTTATCCATAAGGATAGAGTAGTGTTACGCCCTCATCCAGCCTTTCTTCCTAAGGTGGTATCGAGGTTTCATTTGAACCAAGATGTGGTTCTTCCTTCTTTTTTCCCCAAACCTACTTCGGTAGAGGAAAAGTTATTGCATTCTTTGGATGTAGTAAGAGCAGTTAAAGCTTATCTAAAAGCCACTGCTCAGATTCGCAGAACGGATACTTTGTTTATTCTGCCGGAAGGCCCCAGAAAGGGTCAGGCAGCGTCAAAATCTACTTTAGCGAGTGGATTCGACAGGTCATAATACAAGCCTATGGCTTGAGAAGGAGACCGCCTCCGTTCAAAGTTAGAGCGCACTCCACGAGAGCAGTTGGAACTTCATGGGCAGTGCATCACCAGGCCTCCCTGGCTCAAATCTGTAAGGCCGCAACATGGTCTTCAGTTCACACGTTTACTAGGTTCTACCAGGTGGACGTTAGAAGTCAGGAGGATGTCGCCTTTGGGCGCAGTGTGTTGCAGGCCGCAAAAGATCCTCATGTCTGATAGCGCTCAGCTTATATATGGTGTATCCCCCCCCTCATTGGGCATTGCTTTAGGACATCCCATTAGTAATGACTATGTCGCTCTGTGTCCCGTGATGTACGAGAAAGAAAATAGGATTTTTATAACAGCTTACCTGTAAAATCCTTTTCTTAGGAGTACATCACGGGACACAGAGCTCCCGCCCCTCTTTGGGGACACTTATTGCTTTGCTACAAAACTGAGGTGCTCCCGGATGGGAGGGGCTTATATAGGGGAGGGTACTTCTGGTTTTGGAAGTTGCCAGTGCCAGCACCTGACGGTATCTATATAACCCATTAGTAATGACTATGTCGCTCTGTGTCCCGTGATGTACTCCTAAGAAAAGGATTTTACAGGTAAGCTGTTATAAAAATCCTATTTTTGTTTCTTCTCAGTTTGTAACCCTTTGGGGGAATCATCTGGTGGCTGCTTATGAAGTATGAACTATTTAAAAGTGTACCTGCATTGGTTGCTCATGCTCCCCCAGTCTTCAAGGAAGGAGTCTTGACAGTGGATTGAGATAAGAGCAGAACTGTACCTTTAAAAAAGGTAAGAATGTAGGTGCAGGAGATGCCTACTAGTAGTGACATAAGACAACATTTTCTATTCATGATCTCTAGGCCAGGAGTCTCCAAACTTTCCAAATAAAGGGCCAGTTTACCATCCTTCAGACTTTAGTGGGGTCGGACTCTGGCCATTGGGAGTAGAAAATGCCACAGGATCATTGGGAGTAAACAATGCCCTATCTTCAGGGGCGGATCCAGAGTCTAATCTCGGGAGGGGCACTGCCAAAATATTTGCGGGCAATTTGTAGAGTGGATGCAGCCAGATGGAGGGGAGGACAGGGCGGATGCAGCCAGATGGAGGGGAGTACAGGGTGGGAGCAGCCAGATGGAGGGGAGGACAGGGTGGGAGAAGTCAGATGGAGGGGAGGACAGGGTGGAGAAGCCAGATGGAGGGGAGGACAGGGTGGAGAAGCCAGATGGAGGGGAGGTAAGTTCTTACCTTGGAGGATAATAATAGAATCTCTGGCTCCTTCCACCCGACAGCCTCATAGTCTCTCTTCTCCTCTCTTCCTCTTCCCCCTCCTGCTCGGCATGCTGGGGGCTGCAGTCCTCTCAGGGAATCATCCTGGGCCTGCTGGTATCCTAGACTACATGTCCCATAATGCTCTAGGTTCTAGTTTCCCAGCCATTGGCTCTGAATATAGCCAATAGGAGCAGGCATTGGCAGGTGAATGCTCGGCTCAAGGAGGAGAAGGAGGGGTGGAAATCCCCCGCAGCTGCGGCTCTGCCTGTGTCCCTTCAAGAGCCTGTCAGTTTCGGTGCCGCTGCCCTGTCCTGATGGGAGGTCGGCATCAGCACAGCCTGCTCTCTAGTTTCTCGGGGGGGGCAATTGACCCGTTGCCCCCCCCCTGGATCCGCCCCTGCCTATCTTTTGTGTCATTGGGAGGAATTGTGCCCCATCACTGGTGTCATTGGGAGGAATTGTGCCCCATCATTGGTGTCATTGGGAGGAATTGTGCCCCATCATTAGTGTAATTGGGCCCCATTGTTGGGGTCATTGGGAGTAATTGTGCCCCTTTGTTGGTGGCAGTGGGGAAAATCTTGCTCCATTGCTGTGTCAGTGGATGAAATAGTGCCCCAAAGCAAGCAAAGGGCCAGATCGGGACCCAGGGCCGCAGTGTGGAGACCATTGATTTAGGCTATTTGCTGCTGCTACAGAGAAGCCAGCACAGAGATCTATAAACTTAATTCCTGTACAATTTACAGAGCATGCATAGCTGGAATAAATCATAGGGATATGGGTGAACAGGGCTTACTAATGGCAGGTGGAGCTAGGGTCCTGGTGGCAGATTTTTAGTACTAAAGCCACAGTAGCTTTAAAGTGGTTGTAAACCCACTCTTGCAACTTGCACCTACAGGTAAGCCTAGATTAAGGCATACAGTACATGTAGGTGTTTGCAATATCTCCTAAACCTAAAAGGTTTAGGAGATATTTGTAAAAAAAGAGTACACCGATGTGTATGGCGCATGCACTGTAAATGCCGGTTTTATGAATGATAACGCCGGCTTTTACAGCTCCCGCGCGGAGTGACGGCATCGCCGCTCTGGCCAATCACAGCGCCGGAGCGGTGATAGCAGGAAGAAGCTCCGAGGGGACATGGCGGCGGTGGCAGAGGGGAACGAGGGGGACTTCGATTTCAGGTAAGTGGCACATAATGAGCTAGTATGCTATGCATACTAGCTCATTATGCCTTTCTCTTGCAGGGTCTTATTTTATCGTGGTTTTTCGGGGGGGGGGGGGGTTACTTCCTCTTTAAGGTTCTTACTAAAAAAGACTATTGGTCTCGGGATGCCCATTTGCCCTCTCATTAAAACAACCCTCTTTACAGACAAAATGTCTTATTAATAAGCTTTTATAATTTGAGAAAAGTAACAAAAACTCGCAAAAATACGTGACTGGTGCCATGTGGTTTCCTTGTCAGTGCAGCAGACTCAAATAAAGCTTTACAATGTTGATCTTATTTGTCCTTTAAGAGCAACTCGAAAAACACAACAATTCTCAATCCATGCATTAACCCGGCCATTAAATAATAAAAACACTCTGTACATCTCCGGGAAAGTGTCACCATGGCAGAAGGCCAACCTGTAATTTTTGATGGTTCTGCGTATTGTGTCCCGGAGCAGTTCTTCCAGTGTAGTCACTGTTTACTCAACCGTCACACTCCACCTCTTAATGCCTGATGTAAATCTTGTCTAAGACTCCCCAGTGTACATTTTCATCCTTCAAAAACAGCTAAGCATTGGAATCATTAAATATATAATTGCAATAAGAAGCATGTTCATGCTGGGCTCCTGATGAGCCCTCCGTTGTATGCCAAGGTTTACTAGGAAGGGTCGGTAAGGAAGGACAACACAATCACACAGATATTTTTCATCCCACAGACTGCTAGGAATTCTCAGTATTACAAATCTTCAGAATGGAATCACCATTACAGCTTTAAAGAGCTATAATGTAAAGGACAAACTCTCAAAAACAGCTGCAGAAAGTGAAATGGAACTTTATCCTCAGCATTTGTTATACAAAACCTACATTTTGCCTCTGGAAATATTTGATTTAGAATTCACATTTCCGTAGAACTTAAATCTACAGAACTAGGAGGAACTGGGTCACAAACACGCTAAGCAGAGCTGCCAACCTCATGGAAGGAATAGGTAAGAAATGCACAGTTGAAACCTATTCTCGGCTTTATAGATTTATCCCAGGACATAGTTGCATTGGAAAATGTTATTTATTACTTTGCTGACTCCAACAAGCTCATTACCATAGTTTAGTTACAGTGTTTGTTACCCTTAAAAAAAAAAAAACTGATCCTTTTCCTTTAAAGCATGAATAACACCACAGTGCTTGTGCTGTGTATTTTGGCCCATTCTTTCACCGAAAATACCTGGCTGATCCTGCCTGGTTTTGCCCTCCCCCTGTAAACTGACCACAGTTTATCATGGCTGCTGAGCCCTGACACTGTTGTCAGTTTACGTACCTCTGTTATCCGCAGCCCTGCTCTGTCCTTCTCTGTCCCCCTCTCCCCCCTCCCTTCCCTGCCTGTCAGCTCTGTGTCAGTGCCCACCCCCTCCCCTCCTGCTGCTATCAGAACTGCAATAAATACCTCCCATTCCCTCTGTACCATAATGTTATGTGCCCCTGTGTCTGTTTTATATAAAAAAGCTGCCGATCTGTACCTTTATATCAGAGCGTCTCCAGACACTCGCGTGACTCCTTGGCTCTCTCTCCTCTCCCCCGGATGACGTCAGTGGCAGTGCTCGGCCCCGCCCCCTATAGCTGTCAGTCGGGCAGAGGAGAGAGCTGAGGAGTCATGTGAGCGCCGGGAGACGCTCTGATATAAGGTACAGATATGCAGATTTTTTTCATATGAAACAGGCACAGGGGCACATAATGTTATGATACAGAGGGGATGGGAGGTTTTTATACTGTTGGCTTAACAACCACTATAACGCTTAACTTCAGACAAACAGCTAAATCTGAAAAATGAAACGCATATTATACACGGGGGCCATTTTACCTGCCACATGATTTGTATTTATTTTCACCCAGTCATGGGATTTTCACAGCCCTGATAATGTCACAACCACTGACTGGCTGAGCGCCACTCAGATAGACCCTATTGTTTTCCGGGTATGAGACTTGAAGTCTCAGCTTGAACCCGGAACACAGTGTGGTATGCTGCATGTAGCCTCAGCTACATTCAGTTTATACAGCACATCCAGCGGCCTCACATGTTAGTGAGGGATATCGTTTTTTGGGCCAGCTTGGCCGAAATTAACTACGTAAAGTGTATCAAAAGCTGGAGTTCAGGTTTAACTCAAAAAGTACCATTTATTGCTCTCAGCCTCCTCAAATCTCCAAATTGATTTTATTTATTTCCTACTGTGATCTGACTTCCTGTTAGAGGGTGGCTACGTTCTTTCTCCATGGTTCCACTGTATGTAGGGACATAGCCACCCTCTCTTGCTCTCTCCCGAGATGGACTATGGGATGTGTAGTGTGCACAACATAGCAGTGCACATGACTGAACCTAACATACACTGCTCCTTCCAAACAAACAGAAATGATGAGGAAAGTTATAAGTTCAGGAGCTCATGGCTCATGGAGAATGTTACAACTTGTACAAGGAGGCAGAAAAATCACAGTAAGGGACAATTTCATGAAAAATTGATTACAAGGCCATTAAAGTGATACTAGACACACACTTTACATTGTAGTAAAAGTGCCTTTTTCCTAATCAATGTACAGCTGTCACATGATCCAGCAGGAAAGCAGGATGGAGGGTGAGGTTTGGCTTGCAGAGGTTAACAGGGAGAGTAGGGTACAAAGGTGTGCAGGGGGTTTTGGGGTACAGAGGGGTTTGGAGTACTGAGGAGAGCAGACAGGGGGTATGGGGTACAGAAGTGAGCAGACAGGGGGTTTGGTGGTACAGAGGTGAGCAGAGAGGGAATTTGGGGTACAGAAGTAAGTAGAGAGGGGGGTTCGAGGTACTGAGGTGAGCAGACAGAAGAGTTGTGTTGCAGAGGTTAGCAGAAGGGTTTTGGGGTGCAGAGAGTAGCAGGGGGTTGGGATACAAAGGTGAGCATAGTGGGATTGTGGTGCAGAGGTTAGTAGAGAGGGGAACATGCAATGTGATTTTGCAGCCTACTCATTTGAATGGGCTGCAAATCGCACTGGAATGCCGAAAAAGTAGTGCATGCACTACTTTGTCAAAAAGTGCCACACCAAACCACATTGTACTGCGGTACCATGCAGTTTGGTGCTTTCAAAGAAGAAAGGTACTTGTACTGCAACCTCTTGTGAGAAAAGGGGCATAGGGGAATGTAGTAATCATATAAAAATATAAGAATATTTCCTATAAAAAATTCAGAGGCAAGCCGTTTACTTTAAGGCCTTCATTAAAAATCATGAGGACATACCTTGGGGTTAGAAAAGAAAAGGTTTTAATTCCAGCTGGAAAAAATGTTTACGTCAAGAACCATAAAACTATGCAATATGCTTTTCAAACGCAGACTATCCAGGTTTAAGCTAATTTTTTTATATCTTAAAGTTAAAGCAGAACTCCAAGCTATAAAAGACTAATTCATTGCACGCTGTGACGCTGTATTTATGAATATACAATTAGTTGTATTTTTTTTAAATGCAAGCAGTACGTTTTTTTTTTATTATTGTTTTTTCTTCAGACCATGGTACAAATGGTATTCATCAACTTTACCAAAGTCTTTCTTACTAAATTTTTAAGGTAATATTATGTTTTTTGTGAGATAAAGTTTACTTACAATATCTTTTTGCCTTTTCCAGTTCCATTGTTTTCTTGTAGGTGTTTAAATCCTTTCTGGGCACTAATCCTATTGCTCAGATATAATTAGAAAAACATTTACAGGAAATCAATGCATTTATGTATTTTGCGTTATCATTGTCCCACATGGACATTGATTTCCTCAGCACAAGCAGATATTGATGAAGTTCACACGTTATAAAGGATTTTTAAAGTTCAAGCCACACACATAGCTGCAGTGATCTAACTTTAGTAAAACCACCTTACATAATTGTAACTGAACCCTCTCTTTTCTAACTGGCTCAGGCAATTCATGGGCACATCAAGGTTCCAAAGCTTGGGGCCCACCAGGGTTCCCATGGTTGCTGCAGCAGAAACCTCCAGACATTGCCCCTCTGGGCACACCCTGTCGGCAACCCAGTCTTTCCTAATCCAATCTGAACATGGGGTCTCTAATCCAGCCTTCTGTTCCTTTCTGTCGGCCTTGGTCCCTCTCATTTTCCTGGACACAAACAATGTTCAAGGGTGGTCCTTCATGTGTACAGAATAAACATGTCACGGTCTGGAGTCAGGCTTGGAGGCCAGTAGTTATAACATTTGAGCAGCATCCACCAACATAGTTCAGTAAAGAATGGTTTCAGGTTGGGATTAAGCAGAAGCATAGTCGAGGACCAAGCCAAAGGACGGTAACCAATGGTAGCGAAGATACAGTCGGCAGCTGGAGTCAAAAGTTAGACATTGTCTGGAGATAGCACAATAATCTGGCAAACAGGAATTGCAGAGATATGGCTTAAATCAGGAAGTACATGGGAGTATCAAAGAGCTCAATGTTCAAGACAAACAAGGTTCAAGGCAGGATCATTCAAAGAATTGTCCAGGGAACTGTCCAGCATTCCAGGTGGCTCAGCCAGAAGAATCATTGCCAGACACAGCAGAGGTTCAAGGCCAGGCCCTGACAAAATAGTCCACACCAGGCTACCTAAAAAGAAGTTACTTGTAACAATGTAAGGAAGACAGAGAGACAGACCCTCACACTAGTAGAGGCTAGAACAAAATCACGGCATTCCTCCAAAGGTTCAAAGGAGGAATGCAGTCTTACCCAAAATATGGGAGAAGTCCTTCACAACTCCACAAAAAGGAAGCTCACGTGAAATTGATTGCTGGCTACATTTTTACATGGATAGGTCCTAGATGAGAATTTTTTTTTCTTTTTCTCACCAAATGAAGCTCCCTGCACTAGTGTCACCTCAAAAGTAGTGAGCAGACATCTTCCCTATAAGAAGACACAATGGTAATAAAACGGTAATAAAACAGGCAGGAACTAGAATTTACATGCTGGTGTCATCTCTGAACCATTAATTCAGCCCAAGAAGTGATTGTAGACACTAGATAATGCCTGAACGCAAATGGCACCACACTTCTGGAAACAACAGCAGACAAGGGCATTGTCAGGGGTAGTAACATGATCTTTCTGAGAAGTAATAAGTACCAGTAATTTTTGCACTTGCACATTACTTAGCATGCAGGAAATTAACAGGATGCTACAGCTATAATCCAAGAAAAAAAATAAGTATAATTTAATGCAGCTTACTGGTCTTTAAATGTGGTGGCTGCATTAATTTTTTTTTCATGTTCCCCTTATTTGTACCTAGTCATCCTGCCAAAAGTACACAGTATTTCATCCTAGGACAGGAATAAAGATCACCTCCCCCACTGTTCTACTCCATAACAGAGGAGGTGTCCCGTAGTCCACAGAGAAAGCTGGAAACAATGCTGACTGATAACAGTGCAGCAGAGCCAAAGAGCACAGGAAAATATCAGTCAATCGAACAGATATAACAAAATGTTTTCATTGGTATATTTAATGTCACAGACAAACCAGAGGCAAATACTGTACATAAACTTAATTGTTTGGGTGCACATGCATTTGAAGACCACTTTACCACTGTATGAATATTTGGTGTAAGGAGTTACTGTAGATCAAATTTTAGATCCAGTAAGGCTAGTTTTTAGAATGGTAAGAAGAGAATGACTTTGATCTACCATACCAGTAATTAAAATGTCTACTTACAAATTGTATTCTAAAAAAAAGCCAATTCAGCTGTAACTTGATGGCTGCTATGGCAGGGACATTCTTTAAGTACAAGTTATAACATATTCCTTTCTAAAATTCAGAAAATATTTTTTTTCTTTTCTATATCTTCCCAAATAGTACTGCAAAAGCTAGGCTTTTTAGAAAGTCTAACTAGATAAACCAACGCTTCAAAGTTGCAGTGCTGCTGAAAATCTTTACAAGATCCTTAGGGCTCTTTCACATGGACGTTCTGTATGTCCGTTTTTCATCCATCCGTTTTTGGATGAAAAACGGACATACATGTATCCCTATGGGATAGCGGATGTCAGCGGATGAACATCCGCTGACATCCGACGACATCAGTCTCCGCTATGAAAGGAAAAATAGAAAAGCGCCTCTTAGCAAAACAGATTTATTATGTAGCAGACAATTTGTATCAAACACTTACATCATGGTAAGTTTCAGGTGTCATCCAGTAGGATTAATGTTTATATTGCGTCCAGGATCTCTGACGCTACTCCACGGATTTCCCAGGTCCCGGTTATGGCGGCCGCAAGTAGCCGGGATACAGGCTGGCTTGTCCGTGATAGGAGACAGCAGCGAAAGATGGCAACGGTCGGTCCGGAGAGGAGCGTCTGACGTCAACTGGATGGTGCAGGGAACCACAACGCGTTTCAGAGCATGCGCAGCTCTCGTACAGGGCATGCGCGCTCCTTTCTCAAGTGTACAAGGAGACAGGAAGGACGGATGTTTTAAAAGTAATTCTGCCCGTCAGCGCAGCAGAATTCAATAATTGCTATGACAAGTGTGTTGCATAAAACAAAACGGGAGTTTTAACCCCACTAACTTGGGATAGCTTAAATAGCAGAAAACTAATAATAGAATGTATAATAATATATTAATATATTAATATATTAAAAAATTAATAAAAAAAAATATATATTAATAAAAAATATATATATATATATATAATAAAAGTAATAATAATAATGATAATAAAGGTAATGAATAGTGATGAAATAATATTGCTCATAATAAAATAATTAAAGAAGTAATGAAATAATATTGCTCATAATAAAATAATTATGAAGTAATTAAGGCATAACGTTTATAATAGCAAAAAATTATTATTGTATGATAAAAGCTTTTTAAGGGAATGTCTATATAGACATTTTAGTGTTAAATTTAAAAAAAAAAAAAAATTAATATATGACAGGGATATGATGCCTGCCAACAAAATATTTGGGTGCAAGCTCTTAAATGTTACGATAAATACAATCAAAGTGATAAAATATAATGAGTATGATATAGGCACAGTGAATAATCATCAATCACTAGTCATTATAGAGGATTGTCAGCGTAGCTGTATACAAAACAAAAGGAAATAATAAGAATAAAATATATATATATATATATATATATATATATATGCTCGTGTGCCTATGTGTGCCCACGTGCACACACACGTATAAAGGGACACACATACACATATATGCTAGTGCACGCTAGCGCTCGCCCACACATGCGTGGAGGCTTGCGCTGTGTAACAGAAGAGCTAAAATTAAAAAATGATAATGGTAATAATGGTATTGTATAATTATAATAAATGATAATAAATGAAGGGATTATATATATGTAAATGTGTAAAAAGAAGAAGCCATAAGATTCCTTAATGGAAAAGCACACACATATAGGTGCTGACACTACAATATGTACATGCACACTTGCAACCGTGCATCATAAGGAGAGGGCAAATAAGAAAAGGGGAACATTTTTTAGAGGATCGTGTTAACCTCTAGTTCCTCGTTTAACCCATTCGGCACAAGGGTATCCAGAGTAAAAATCCAATAAGTTTCGCGCTCACACAGTCTGGAAAAACGCTCGGCCTCAGATAGGCCTTTAGGTATGGCTTCTATCACCCAAACCTGTAGGCCCTCCGTGGACTGGCCATGAAATTCCAAGAAGTGCCGTGGTACACTGTGTTCATCACAACCAGTTTCCACAAAGCGACGATGTTTGCCAAAACGCTGTCTTAGTGGGTTAATAGTGCGACCCACATATAGCATTTTGCATGGGCATGTTAGGCAATAAACGACATAATCACTTGAACAGTTGAAAAAATTGTCAAGTTGATAAGTCTTATCCCTATGAGAGAAATTTTTTTGTCCATGTTGGACAAAATTGCAAGTTTTGCACAGGGCTTTATTGCATTTATACATCCCTTTAAGGGGGGCCGGACAAATAGCACTAATTGGTTTAGTGTGTTTTAACTTGCTAGGCGCTATTTTGTTTTTTAGAGTCGGTGCCCTTCTGTAGGTAACTTTAGGTTTATCACAAGCAATTGTAGCTAGGTGGGGGTCTTGCTTCAAGATGTTCCAGTGTTTATGAATGATATGTTCCATTTTTCTATACTGTCCATGGAACCCAGTGACAAATCGAACAACCGGTTTTTCTGGCGATTTTATTCTCTTGGGTTTCTTGCCAGAAAGATAGATGGTATGGGCATGGTCTATAATTTTTTCTGGGTATCCTTTATCCAAAAATTTTTGTTTCAAGTGTGCACTTTGTAGTATGTAGTCACTATCCCTGGTGCAGTTCTGTCTTAATCTACAGTATTGACCCTTAGGTATATTTTTTACCCAGAGGGGATGGTGACAGCTATCGTAATGGAGGTAAGAGTTACCTGCAGTGGGTTTAGTATAATTACGAGTAAAGATCTTATCTAGCTCATGATTGAGTTCTAAATCAAGGAAGGCCAAACTGTCCTTATTCCAGACAGCGGAAAAGGAGAGTCCCATGTCATTGGTATTGCAGTATGTGACAAAGTCATCAACCTGGGAGGAGGAGCCATCCCAGATGATGACAATATCGTCGATATACCTGCCATAGAATACTATGTATCTAGCAAAAGGGTTATTTTTCCATATGAGTAGATTCTCCCACAGTCCCATGGTCAGGTTGGCATAGGAGGGGGCAAAATTAGCCCCCATCGCTGTACCATGGGTCTGTAGGTAGAAATCTCCCTCGAAATGGAAATAATTATGCGTAAGGCAAAACAGAGTAGCGTCCAGAATAAATTCAGCTTGTTTATTGTTGAGCATAGGGTTGGAGGATAGATAATGTTGTACGGCCAAAAGGCCTATATTATGGGGAATGGAGGTATATAGGGAGTTAACATCTAATGACAGCCAAGAATAGCTGTCAAGCCAAGTATATGGAGACAGAAGTTCCATGAGATGTATAGAGTCCCGTATATATGATGGGAGATCCTGAGCGAGCGGTTGTAGAAAAGAATCAATGTATTGTGAGAAGCCACCAGTTACGCTATTCATAGAGGCAACGATCGGCCTACCGGGAGGGTTCTTTAGATCTTTGTGTACTTTAGGTAAATGATAAAAGTACGGCGTACTGTAGTAGTTTTTTCGTAAAAAGGCTGCTTCTTTTTTGTCGATGACTTGATCTACTAGAGCTTTCTTAACCAATGTCTCTGCTTCTATACGAAACAGAGGTAAAGGATCAGATGGAAGTTTTCTATAAGTGTTTTGATCGGACAGCAGCCTCATGGCTTCAGCCACATAATCTGTTCGATCTTGAATAATGATCCCACCCCCCTTATCTGCAGGCTTAATGATAAGATTGGGGTTGTCAAGGAAGCATTTAAGTGTGTCAGGGTCACCTGTGGCCAGGTGACAGATGCACACCGTAGGGGGACAGGAGTGCACCGCGAGGTAGTGAACCCTATGGCTGGCTTCTGTGGATAGGAAACTGGGTGGTTGTGGAAAGCGGGACCAGAGGAGCACAACCGGGATCCCAACGGAAGCGAGAGCCAAGATTCCCCAGGGCGCGGAGTCTAAGACCCAGCTGGTCTTCTCCAGGGCCTCTAGTGGTGAGGATGTTACGCTGCAGGCTGGGACCAGGTCGCGGCCCCTGGAGTTTCCTAGCTCACGCCCCGTAGGATAAGGGGAAGCAGCAGCACACGATAGAGAGAACCGAATAACAAGCCGAAGGTCAGGGGCCACAAGCAGACAAGGATAACGAAGAACGAGCCGAAGGTCAAGGGTCACGAGCAGACAGGGATGGTCGGGGACAAGCCAATAACGTAACAGAGAGACAGACGTAGCACACGGCAGGCAGGAACCCAAACACACAATGCCTAACAAACACGTTGATCAGCAAAGCAGGCTTGCAGTGCACAGGTTAATATAGTGTTCAGTGATAGGGCCTGGGGTGGAGTCAGGCTGGGAGGAGATTATAAAGGAAGCCAGGTGAAGGAGGTCTGGTCTCTAGATGAACACATGAGGAGGAAGGTAAGATGGCAGACAGACATTAATGCATATCCATGACAGTACCCTCCCTCTTACGAGGCCTCCCCCTTCCCCGCCTGGGCCCAGGTTTAGAGGGAAACTTCAGATGAAACTCCTTTAACAGACGAGGTGCAAAGACCTCAGATGCAGTGATCCAAGACCTCTCCTCAGGACCAAACCCTTTCCAATGAACGAGGTACTGAAGAACGCCTTTACAGAGTCGGGAGTCCAGAATTTGACTGATCTCGTACTCCTGATTATCCTCAGACAGGCGCCACGGTAGGAAGAGGACGAGAGAATTTATTGAGGACTAAAGGCTTTAGAAGAGCAACATGAAAGGAGTTAGTGATTTTAAGGCTCTTAGGAATCTGGAGTTTGAAACAAACCGGATTCAGTTTAGCAGTTACCGTGTATGGACCGATGAATCGTGGAGCAAACTTCAGAGAAGGAACTCGGAGCTTGATGTTCCTGGTAGAGAGCCAGACTTTGTCCCCTGGCTGAAGAGAAGGCGGTTTACGCCTGCGGCGGTCGGCAATGGAAGAGTAATTCCTTATGAACTGCCTATAATAATTAGTGAAGCCAAGAAAGCGCTGTGTGGCCTTGAGGCTAGCAGGAAGAGGCCAGTTGGTGATAGCCAAGACCTTCCCAGGGTCCATACGAAGCCCCGAACATGAGACAAAGCACCCCAAAAACAGGACCTCAGAACATTCAAAGGAACATTTCTCCAGCTTGGCATAGAGATTGTTCTCTCTAAGACGTTGAAGTACAGTGCGGACATGGTTTCTGTGGACGAGCAGATTTTCAGAAAAGATCAGAATGTCATCCAGATAGATGACAACAAACTGGTACAGCAGATCTCTGAAGATTTCATTGACAAAGTTTTGAAACACGGCTGGAGCATTACACAGACCAAAAGGCATCACCAGATATTCGTAATGCCCGTCTCTAGTGTTAAATGCAGTCTTCCATTCGTCACCCTCCCGTATTCGAATGAGATTGTACGCGCCTCTGAGATCCAACTTGGTGAAAATGGAGGCACCCTTCAACCTATCGAATAGCTCAGATATTAAGGGTAAGGGGTATCGATTTTTAATAGTAACCGCATTTAAACCCCGATAATCGATGCAGGGTCTTAAGGTACCATCCTTTTTGGCAACAAAAAAGAACCCTGCCCCTGCAGGCGATGAGGATTTCCGGATGAACCCTCTCTCCAGATTCTCTGCTACATACTCCGACATGGCCTGGGTCTCTGGGATGGACAGAGGGTAGGTACGACCCCTGGGTAGAGTTGCTCCGGGGACAAGATCAATAGCACAGTCAAAAGACCTGTGGGGAGGAAGCACCTCAGCTGATTTTTTACAGAACACATCCCGGTAATCGCTGTATGCGGCGGGAAGATCAGAAGAAACAGAAGTGGCAGCAACCGGAAGACTCTCCTTGGGGGTCACCTTGAGAAGACACGACGAGAAACATGAGGAACCCCAGGCCAGGATCTGCCCAGAGACCCAGTCCACATGTGGAGAGTGGAGCTGTAGCCAAGGGAGGCCCAATACAACTGGGGTAGAGGCCTTGGGTAGAATAAGAAAGGATATCCACTCCTGGTGGAGAATCCCTACCGACATCCTAATGGGTAGCGTCTGGAAGCGAATAGGGCCCCCTGGGAGAACAGTGCCATCAATTGCCGAGACTACCAATGGGGTAGTGAGAGGTGAAAGGGTAAGCTTCATAGAAGAAGCAGTTCTCCAATCCATGAAATTGCCGGCAGCCCCGGAATCCAGGTATGCAAGGGTTGACTGAGGAGAAGTGCCTACATGAAGGGACACCGGCAAGAGCAGGCGAGAAGGTGATGTTTCTGGGTCCAATACTCCACCTTCCAAATGTATTAGACCCGAGCGTTTCCCGGACGAAGCGAGCAGGAGTCACGAAAATGACCCTTGCCCCCACAATAGAGGCACAAGCCCAGAGTTCTGCGCCTAGCACGTTCTTCGGGGGTTAGTCTGGTCCGGCCCAGCTGCATAGGTTCTTCAGCAGGTAGAGGATGCTCCACGGAATGAAGGGAGGGGAGCTCAGACTGGCTAGGACCCAGAGAGTGCTGGCGTCTTTTTTCTAAGGACCTCTCTTGAAAACGAATGTCGATCTGGTTGCATAATGAAATTACATCGTCCAGACCGACGGGAATGGCTCTTCCCGCTAATTCGTCTTTCACTCGGTCAGAGAGGCCATGTAAAAAGGTAGCGACCAGGGCCTCATTATTCCAGCTCAATTCAGCTGTGTGGATACGGAACTGAAGAGCATATTGCCCCACTGAACTAGATTCTTGGCGAAGACGTAAGACAGCACTAGCCGCTGAAGAAGCCCGAGCCGGCTCTTCGAAGATATTACGAAAGAGCTTCAAGAATTCGGACAGACTGGAAACCACCGGATCGTTCCTCTCCCACAGGGGGGCAGCCCAGGCCAAAGCTTCACCGGAGAGGAGGGAAATGATATAGGCTACCTTAGCCCGGTCAGATAGGAAGCTTTGAGGCTGAAGCTCAAAATGAATAGTGCATTGGCTGAGAAACCCCCTGCAGGCCTTGGAGTCCCCAGAGAAACGGAACGGAGCTGGCAATCTTAGTGAGTGTGAGGCTGCGACTGGTGCGATAGGTACAGCCGCTGGTTGTACTTGGGGTTGCGGATTCGGGGTTCCCAAGGAGACCTGAAGCTGCTCGAATCGAGAAGCCAGATCCTGGAGGAATCGCATCACCTGGGTCTGATTTGATTCCTGGGTCTCAAGTCTGCGAACTATGCCCTGCAATGGATCATCCGCGGGAAGCGGGATGTCAGCCGGGTTCATGGCTGATCAAACTGTCAGGGTCACCTGTGGCCAGGTGACAGATGCACACCGTAGGGGGACAGGAGTGCACCGCGAGGTAGTGAACCCTATGGCTGGCTTCTGTGGATAGGAAACTGGGTGGTTGTGGAAAGCGGGACCAGAGGAGCACAACCGGGATCCCAACGGAAGCGAGAGCCAAGATTCCCCAGGGCGCGGAGTCTAAGACCCAGCTGGTCTTCTCCAGGGCCTCTAGTGGTGAGGATGTTACGCTGCAGGCTGGGACCAGGTCGCGGCCCCTGGAGTTTCCTAGCTCACGCCCCGTAGGATAAGGGGAAGCAGCAGCACACGATAGAGAGAACCGAATAACAAGCCGAAGGTCAGGGGCCACAAGCAGACAAGGATAACGAAGAACGAGCCGAAGGTCAAGGGTCACGAGCAGACAGGGATGGTCGGGGACAAGCCAATAACGTAACAGAGAGACAGACGTAGCACACGGCAGGCAGGAACCCAAACACACAATGCCTAACAAACACGTTGATCAGCAAAGCAGGCTTGCAGTGCACAGGTTAATATAGTGTTCAGTGATAGGGCCTGGGGTGGAGTCAGGCTGGGAGGAGATTATAAAGGAAGCCAGGTGAAGGAGGTCTGGTCTCTAGATGAACACATGAGGAGGAAGGTAAGATGGCAGACAGACATTAATGCATATCCATGACAAAGTGAAGCTCTCTCACCGGGTTTAAGATTATAATGGCAATGTTTGCCGGCATTTTCTGTAGCTTGGCATAATTTTTGGAGGTCAGCAAACACAACTCTATAGTAAGATTCTAGATAGGGTCCCTTGGATTTGGTAGGGTAAAAAATGGACTTAGGCTGTAAAGGTGTATGTGTAACCGGGGGTGATGTTTGAAAATGTTGAGTGAATAATTCAAGATCAACGTCTAGATCCAGCTCGCCAGGTTCTAGATCATACATGTTAAATTGGCTATCAGGACTATAGGAAGAAACTTCTGTAATTGCCTCAGCAACAGTGACAGGAGAAAATGTGCTGTCAGGATCAGCTAATTTGCCTTTGGTAGATTGTATATTATAAAATCTTTTAAGAGTAAGGTTTCTTATGAATTTGTTAAGATCCTTAAATAATTGGAAGGAATTGGGTTGTATGGTGGGAGAAAAAGTGAGGCCTCTACCCAAAAGGGAGACATCATCAGATGACAATACATGGGAGGAAAGATTGAACAGCTTTATAGTTTCTGTTGTTTTGCATTGATTTTTGGATTTTCTGCGTCCTCCCCTACATCCTCGTCTGTGTGCTTTCTTTTTAATCTGTGTTTTGGGTGTGAGCCCTTTTCTAAAAAAGGCGAGAAGGACAGGGAGGCAGAATAAGTTGGTATGTCATGGATGTTAAAATCACCGAGGAGAAGATCAAAGGTGGTAGATGCTTGGGGAGTGGTAGGGATTAAAGAGTCATCTTGGCTCACAATTTGAGCTGCAATACCAAGACTGGTAATAGAAGATTGTGTTGGTATATCAATGGAATTGGAATCAGAGGTAGTGCCAGAGGGGATATCATCTGTAGATACAAGCGGCATATTACCATCAGGAACTATGCCAGTAGACAATGTGTTTTCATCTAGGACGGAAGCCACATTATCTCTAGGCGAGGGAATTTCCCTAAGTGGTTGGCATTTATTTCCAAATCTTCGTCTAGAATGAATTCGTTGGGGTAGTGGGCTAGCTGTACGTGAATTGTTGGTGTTGACAAAACTAAATTTATCCTTGGGTCTGGATATGACATTAGGAATCACTCTAGCATAGGGTACTATAGACATGAGTGCTGGTATTTTTGTATTACTTTTCCAAGAAAAAATCTTTTTTTGGCGGTAATCATCTAGATCCCTGTGAAATTTGCCTAATTTAGTCTGTATTAGTGAATTCTCTTTAGTTTTGGTGTTCCTTTTAAGTGTGTCCAGCCAAGTCAATGGAATTTTTTGCTGTGAGCCTATAATCTCCAATGAAAGCATTTGTACATGATGCACCAATTCATTATATATGATGTGCCGCTGACTAATAATGATCTCTATCAATTTATTGGTGCAAAATTCGGCTATCCCTTCCCATTCCTTATTATGGGCAGTATCTAGGAAAGAACAGGTTTTAAGGATTCTTAGGCCTCTAGGAGAAATTTTATGTTCAGCATATTTTTTTATTAGAAAAAACTCATCCCACCACTGTGTGTTGGTGGAGTGAATTAATCTTTCTAGTTTTTTGAACTTTCCACAAAGAATGTATCGGTCTGAGCGTTTAAGTTTCGCTGAGTTACTAAATAAATCAGGGGGTAAGCTTGAATACAATATATCGAGTACATCATATTTGTGATATTCAATTTCGTTAATCAATTCCATTTTAAAGGAATGATAGGCTGGACTAAGTCGAGCTTAATCAGGAAGGCAAAGAGCTAGAGTGCTATCTCATAAAACAAAAATTATTAGAACCATTAAAATCTACGAGAATTATAAATAAATGATCTATATATGTGCATACGTGCATGCATATAGAAATGCAATATTATTTCATCACTATTCATTATCTTTATTATCATTATTATTATTACTTTTATTATATATATATATATTTTTTTTATTAATATATATATTTTTTTATTAATTTTTTAATATATTAATATATTAATATATTATTATACATTCTATTATTAGTTTTCTGCTATTTAAGCTATCCCAAGTTAGTGGGGTTAAAACTCCCGTTTTGTTTTATGCAACACACTTGTCATAGCAATTATTGAATTCTGCTGCGCTGACGGGCAGAATTACTTTTAAAACATCCGTCCTTCCTGTCTCCTTGTACACTTGAGAAAGGAGCGCGCATGCCCTGTACGAGAGCTGCGCATGCTCTGAAACGCATTGTGGTTCCCTGCACCATCCAGTTGACGTCAGACGCTCCTCTCCGGACCGACCGTTGCCATCTTTCGCTGCTGTCTCCTATCACGGACAAGCCAGCCTGTATCCCGGCTACTTGCGGCCGCCATAACCGGGACCTGGGAAATCCGTGGAGTAGCGTCAGAGATCCTGGACGCAATATAAACATTAATCCTACTGGATGACACCTGAAACTTACCATGATGTAAGTGTTTGATACAAATTGTCTGCTACATAATAAATCTGTTTTGCTAAGAGGCGCTTTTCTATTTTTCCTTTCATGTCATTTTCCTTGAGTCGGCTTCAACTTGGAGAAGAGCTGCCCTGGGCAACTGAGTTTTTATTAAAGACTTCCTATCCACAATTGTTACTATAGAGTTTTCTTTTTCGTACATCACGGGACACAGAGCGACATAGTCATTACTAATGGGTTATATAGTTACCGTCAGGTGCTGGCACTGGCAACTTCCAAAACCGGAAGTACCCTCCCCTATATAAGCCCCTCCCATCCGGGAGCACCTCAGTTTTTTGCCAGTGTCTAAGGTGTTGGCCAAGAAGAAACATGTGTTTTTCACTGAGCTTGCGTACAGGTTCTTTTGGGCCTCAGTAAGCTATTCCGGATCCGACCAAAAAAGCTTCATAGCTAAACGGTCGGTACCCGGGCCTTGCAGAGAAGAGCAAGGTTCTGCCTGTAATGCTTCTCTTAGGAGAGCTGGACCCTGGGATCCAGAGCTCTGGTCATACCCACGACCAAGATGTTTTCTGTGCAGGGTGCTATACAGGTCCAGGGGAGTGGAATCCTTGGGAACCCGGTCCCTGAAGGTTTGATTACAATGCCTGCCGTGATAGGTGAAGTTTGGGCTTTTGTGGACCAAACAAAGTCCTGCGGCGGGGAACAGGTAAGTGGGGGCCCCCAGGAACTTGGTTCTATTGGGGGACCCCCAAGCCTAATTTGTCTTTCTGTCTGTTACCTAACGGTATTCCCGCTAATATCTGTGCATGCCTGTAACTACTAAAAAAATGTAATAATTTTTAATGGTGGTCAAGAAAAAAAAAAAAAAAAAAGGAATGTTTTTTTATATATGTTTAGTATATTAAACTGCGGTACCTGTGTTTGTCCACTAGAGGCCGCTGTGGAATGTTTTTCTTGTCATATGGACTAGTTTCTTCTCAGAGAACAAAGTCCAGGCAGCTGGTGAGTTCTCCTACAGGAAACTGTTTCCTCTGCCATGTTGCAGTGTTCGTCTATCCCCCGGCCTGCGGCAAAGGGGGCCCTGGCTCCTGTCCCTGGTTTCCATGTTTGAAAATTAGCGCCGAGGCGCACGTGGCCGCGCGCGTGCGCGTGCACGCGCCTCTATATATAGAGGTGGCCGGAAAAAGGGGCGGGGCCTGGGGGATGACGCTCTGTGCGCGCCGCAGCGCTTCTGCGCATGTGCGGGCGTCCCAGCAGGTTTTTAAAAAGCCACATTATTGCAGTAAGCTGGCTATGAAGTACAGAGACAGAGCTGGCAACATTTAAAGGCATACAGCAAGCGGTTGATACAGGCATCCCCTAGAAAGGCACATTAGTAGACACCAACTGTTATATAGCAGCAATTGTGCTAGACTATTCTCAGTAAAAGTGGTGTATTACGGCTGGAATACCTCAGCTTTAGGCTTAGGAATATGCCGTCCAGTAGCTCCGGAACTGAATCTTCCAGGAAGCGAAGGGGGTCTCATCGGGCTCTGAGGATCTTGGGCATACTCCTGCTGCACCAGTCTCCCCTGAAGTTCAGAGGTAAGTGACCGTAGAGACCCCGCAGGGGTACTTGGTACTGTGGCTGTCCTCAGTCACCTGCTCCTGTGTATGTAACAGATGAGGTTTTTTCCTCAGCTCTGGGAGGATTAGAGAGAGATTGTCAAAATTTATCGCTGCCTCCCTGTCAGGGAAAGCACGCCCGATCTCCGTCTCCTCCTTCAGAGTGCCTGTTAGCAGAGCAACAGTCCCATACAGGGATCGACCTGCCTGAAGGGGATCAGGATGAGGTTGATTCTGTTATAGAGGAATCAACAGTGGGGGAACCTTTTCTCAGCATCTCAAGCTGAAAGATTATGGGTTCAGTCTCTGACTAACATGGTCCGATCAGCATTTAAAAATGCACCTTGCGGAACCATCAACCACTACTGTATCCTCGTTGGGGTCGCTAGAAGCCCCCAGACTGTTTGTTCTTTTCCACTTCACCCTTTACTGAAAGGGCTCATTTACCAGGATTGGGAACGTCCTGAGAAAATATTTATTCCCCCAAGAGATTTCCGGTGGTCTATCCCATGGAGGATAAGTTCATCAAAAAATAAAAAATAAAAAATGGAAGGTCCCTACAGTGGACGCAGCCATCTCTTGTATGTATAAATCACTGACATGTCCAGTGGATAATGTCCAAATGTTCAAGAACCCAATAGATAAAAGATTGGAGTCCTTATGAAAATCTGCTTGGTGATACAACCAGCAGTAGCAGCTATTGGGGTCTGCTAAGCAGTGAAGGATCAGTTGAAACAGGTCTTGAGGGACTTGACAGATCAGCAGGCTTTGCCCTAGCTGATCTACCTAGAGCCTTAGGCTTTGCGGTTGACGCCATAGAGGATTCAGTCCATCAGGCCTCCCGCCTTACGCTGTCTATAGTACATATGCGTAGGCTCCTATGGCTCAGAAACTGGTCTGCTGAAGCTCCCTGTAAAGAATGGCTGGTTAGCGTCCCATTTCATGGTGAACGCTTATTCAGGGAAAACCTGGACAAATATATCCAGAAAATTTCCAGCGGTAAAAATACGCTCTTGCCGGTTAAAAGCAGAGTTAGAGGTCCCTCTTTAAGAGGCCTGCTTCTCCAGTCCCTGGGGCATCGGCTGTGTAACAGTTCCGACGGCCTCCTCGGTTAAATCCCGGGGGTAAAAAACAGGGACAGTAGCAGGGTAATGAGAAACCCTGGGTCAGGGGAGGTACAAAACCTCCCCCAAAGTTAAATTCATTGAAGCCCCCACTCAGTCGGGTGGGGGGAGGACTCCAGTTGTTCGCAAAGAGACCTGGCGGGACACGATCAAGACAGATAGGTGCTCTCCGCAGTAGGTTTGGGATACAGTTTGGAGTTAAAAGACTCCCCTCCTTCCCATTTTGAGGTCAAACGTGCCAAGGGATCCCCGGAAGAGAGAGTCCCTCCTGTTGGCACTAGAACAACTATTGCTCCAAGGAGTAATTATGGAGGTTCCCCTGGAAGAATGAGGGTTCGGGTTTTACTCAAACCTCTTTACAGTCCCGAAGCAAACGCGGACGGGAGGCCCATATTAATTCTAAAAAGGGCTATACAAATTCCTGTATATCAGGACTTTCCGATGGAGTCGATCCGATCGGTGGCCACTGCCCTACAAGGGGAGGATTGGTTAGCCACGATCGACATCAAAAATGCTTATTTGCACATTCCCATCTTTCCAGTCCACCAAAAATTTCTACGCTTTGCAGTAGAAGGGCGCCATTTTCAGTTCAGAGCCTTACCCTTCGGTTTGGCCACAGCACCAAGAGTGTTCACAAAAATTCTGGCCCTTTATTGGCCAATCTAAGAACACAAGGTGTAATGATAATGGCATATCTGGATGACTTGTTGCTGATAGACCACTCAGTGAAAAAACTAGACGTGGTCGTTCACAAGACGATCAAGTATCTGGAATCTCACGGTTGGATTATCAACCGAGACAAGTCAGCCCTAAAAACCAGTCAAAAGTCTGGAATACTTGGGGCTAAGGTTGGATTCAGGCCAGAGAAAAATATTCTTGCCTCGAGGAAAGGTGTTGTCTTTGAAAGATTTGATCCACTTAGTGGGTACAAAAAAGACAGCCGTCCATACGCCTGTATATGAGGCTGCTGGGAAAAATGGTGGCATCATTCGAAGCAGTACCCTACGGTCAATTCCATTCAAGGAATTTGCAAGGGGCCATACTGTCAGCCTGGAACAAAAAAAAAAGTTCAGGCCCTAGACTTACAATGTCCTTGTCCCCTTCCGTTCGCAAGAGCCTCCGTTGGTGGTTGGTTCCCCAGAATCTGGAAAAAAGGAAATCCTTCAGTCCGGTTTCTTGGAAGGTGGTCACTACAGATGCCAGCCTTATAGGCTGGGGAGCAGTACTGGAGCAATAGTCTCTCCAGGGCAGATGGTCGGATGCAGAAAAGGCCCTGCCCATCAATCTCTTAGAGATACGAGCAGCCCGGTATGCCCTAGTAGCATGGACATCCAAACTCCAAGGGTCCCCTGTCAGATTTCAATCAGACAATGCCACAGCAGTGGCATATATCAATCATCAGGGGGGCACCAGGAGTCGTGCAGCCCAGAGGGAAGTAAATTACATCCTGAAATGGGCAGAAAAATATGTCCCAGCCATATCTGCGGTATTCATTCCAGGAGTGGAGAATTGGAAGGCGGACTTTCTAAGTCGCCAGCAATTAGGCCCAGAGGAAGGGTCCCTTCACCCCGAGGTTTTCTGGACAATATGTCAGCGGTGGGGAACATCGGATGTAGATCTTCTAGCATCCAGATTCAACGCAAAGGGGGACAGGGTTGTCTCTCGCACAAGGGATCCCCTAGCTTGCGGCTCGGATGCCCTAGTGTTCCCTTGGGATCAGTTCAAGCTGATATATGCATTCACACCGCCAATGGTTACCTCGATTACTCCGCAGAATCAGGGTAGAAAAGAAACCAGTGATTCCGGTGGCTCCAGCGTGGCCCCGAAGAGCGTGGTACGCGGAGATTGTAAAATTTCAGTGGGGAGTCCTTGGACTCTCCCACGTCGTCCGGCTTTCGCAAGGACCGATGTGCCACCCTTCCTTACCAGCCCTAGGTTTGACGGCCTGGCTATTGAAGCCCACATTCTAAAAAAGAGAGGGCTCTCTAATGCTGTGGTATCTACCATGATCAATGCCAGGAAGCCGGTATCCAGGCAGATCTACTATAGAATCTGGAAGGCGTACATCGCGTGGTGTGAGGCCAAGAAATGGCATCCACATAAGTACGTAATAGGTAGGATTCTGGACTTCCTACAGTGGGCTGTAGATAGGAAGCTTGCCTTGAGTACTATCAAGGGTCAGATTTCGGCCTTGTCAATATTTTTTCAAAGGCCCTTGGCTTCGCATTCACTAGTCAAAGCCTTTATACAAGGAGTGATGCATATTAGTCCTCCGGTTAATATTCCCATATGTCCATGGGATCTAAACTTGGTTCTGTCGGTTCTACAGAAACAACCACTTGAACCATTACAGCATATTTCCTTGGTGCTTCTCACCAGGAAATTGATTTTTCTAGTAGCCATTTGTTCGGCTAAAAGAGTATCGGAATTAGCAGCTATGTCCTGTAGGGAGCCATATCTGGTTATCCATAAGGACAGAGTAGTGTTACGTCCTCATCCAGCCTTTCTTCCTAAGGTGGTATCGAGGTTTCATTTGAACCAAGATGTGGTTCTTCCTTCTTTTTTCCCCAAACCTACTTCGGTGGAGGAAAAGTTATTGCATTCTTTGGATGTAGTAAGAGCAGTTAAAGCTTATCTAAAAGCCACTGCTCAGATTCGCAGAACGGATACTTTGTTTATTCTGCCGGAAGGCCCCAGAAAGGGTCAGGCAGCGTCAAAATCTACTTTAGCCAAGTGGATTCGACAGGTCATTATGCAAGCTTATGGCTTGAGAAGGAGACCGCCTCCGTTCAAAGTTAGAGCGCACTCCACGAGAGCAGTTGGAACTTCATGGGCAGTGCATCACCAGGCCTCCCTGGCTCAAATCTGTAAGGCCGCAACGTGGTCTTCAGTTCACACGTTTACTAGGTTCTACCAGGTGGACGTTAGAAGTCAGGAGGATGTCGCCTTTGGGCGCAGTGTGTTGCAGGCCGCAAAAGATCCTCATGTCTGATAGCGCTCAGCTTATATATGGTGTATCCCCCCCCTCATTTGGCATTGCTTTAGGACATCCCATTAGTAATGACTATGTCGCTCTGTGTCCCGTGATGTACGAAAAAGAAAATAGGATTTTTATAACAGCTTACCTGTAAAATCCTTTTCTTGGAGTACATCACGGGACACAGAGCTCCCACCCCTCTTTTGGGGACACTTATTGCTTTGCTACAAAACTGAGGTGCTCCCGGATGGGAGGGGCTTATATAGGGGAGGGTACTTCCGGTTTTGGAAGTTGCCAGTGCCAGCACCTGACGGTAACTATATAACCCATTAGTAATGACTATGTCGCTCTGTGTCCCGTGATGTACTCCAAGAAAAGGATTTTACAGGTAAGCTGTTATAAAAATCCTATTTTTCAAAACCTTATGCTACCTGCCATCCCTTGGTAACAGTAATAACTTTATGTCCATCTGATTGGAATACTTTTTTTGTTTTTTTGATTTTCAACCTTTGTATAATATCCTTTACACATTTAGGATTAATCGTGTTTGTCTGTGCAGGCTTCCCAAGCGCTTGCATTTGCTATTGTTTTTCAGTCTCCGCTATGGTCCGTTTAGCATGACGGAAGAAAATCCTACTTTTCCATCCGTCTGCGGTAGGGTGACCACATTTCCAAACTACCATTCAGGGACACCCCCCCTTCCCAAAAATCAGCTTGTGCTGTAACGATTCACAGCACAGTGATTGGACACAAGAGGTGGGATTTATGATTTCTCCAATCACAAGCAGGGGGCGGAATTGTGCTCCTCCAGGCATTCCCAGCCAGGGCAAGTACTGTCAGTGAGTAAAGCGATGATGTGGGGGCATCAGATTGGCCCGGGGGGTGGCTGTGTCAGTTTTATTCCGGGACACTGTATTGTCCTGGAATGAAGGTGCCCGGGACAGAGCTGCAAAATGCGGGACTGTCCCGGGCAATCCGGGACACGTGGTCACCCTAGTCTGCGGATCGGATCGGATGAAAACGGACAGACGGTCCATTTTCATCTGATCCCCCCCATAGAGGAAAGCGGCGATCCGACCGGTCCGTTTCTGCACAGTGTGTAGAGACAGACAAGTCATCCGCCGGCTCAGCGGGGATCAACGGAGCGATCTCCGCTGAACAAGCGGATATTCACGGGGAGGATCATGACGGGATCCGCCCGTGTGAAAGAGCCCTTTGACTGAAATCAGTAAATGCTCAAGATGAGGCTCTCAGCCAGTTCACTGGAGGGGCTGACACTGAAAGTAAAGCTCAAATATTTTGGCCAAATGAAGCAAATGCTGAAATCACTGCCAAAGGTTTTGTTGCTAAAGACTTAAGGCAAAAGGCGAAGAGAGATTTCGATTAAACACCTCAGCCTAGTGATAATCTTGCAACCAAATGCAGAGCCTGTGTCTCATCGAGAACTTCTACCACCTACTTGTGACACAGAGGATACACACAAATAATGACACCATGCCTGGCTTATCATTAGTTTCTCTAAGATTATTCATGATGATATTTATTGCTTCAGTACAACTGTCTAGCCACCTTAAGATTGACATGCTGTCAACAACTGACCATCAGACAGGACAAGGTGGAGTGACAATTCATTCGTTTTAGGCTATATGCCAGGGCAGGTGGCAGACATGTGTAGAGAAAGAAATCAGGAAGAAGGTTGGGACTTGTGATCAACAGAGCAGAATCCAGGATCCATGCTGAGCTGTAACCAAGGACAGCTGATCAATGACAGTAACCAAAAGACAAGCTGATTTCCCACCAGGAGCAGCAGGTTGGCAGCAGACACAAGGTGAATTCACAAAAGTAGTAGCTCATTGAACACTTTTCAGTCTCAGAGTAACAGAAAACATTTTTTTAGGCATTGAGTGAGAGCACTGAGCAAGACATTGTCAATTTTTAATCTCATAGATTGATTGGGTGATAGTGAGAAGTTTATTACTCAACTGCACTACTGAAAATCTTGTCTGTAGCAGTCTGCAATAAAATGAATGTGATACAAACATAGATTGGTCTAATGTAGATGAAAGTGGCTGTAAAGGTAGAAGTTTTTTTTTCTTTTTTTACCTAAATGCACTCACTGCATTAGGGTAAAAAAAAACCTCTGCATGCAGATTCCCCATAGCCCCAGAGCTCGATCCAGCACTGTTCCTGAGAGCAGCGGCTCTCTCCCCCCTCACAGGACAGATTGTCAAAAGCGGAAGACATCAGCTGTCAATCAAATCCTGTGACAAGGGGGCAGGGGTGTGTCTATAGACGCAGACAGCACGGGATCAATATTAAATGCTTGTTAAAGGAGAAGTGTGAGATTATAAAAACCAAACATACATAATCACCTCGATGCTGCAGCATCGGTCTGACACTGCATCTGTCCTCTGCAGGCTCTAAGCCTGAGAACTGACAATTACATGACCCCTGATCACTTAGTTCTCAGAAAGCTCTGAGCAGAGAGCAGTGACTGTCAGTCAACGGCTCTCTGCTCTGCCCCTCCAGTGCTCACTGGAACATTCAGCTGATAAGGGAGCGGGAGCGGCTGGCTCTGGCTCTCAGGCAACCACTGAGTGGCTGAGCCAGCTGCCAATCAGGCATCTGCGTGGATTCCAACAATATAGTCTGGGTCCTTCCAGAGTCTGTCAGCCGACAGTATGCTTTAGCCCACTATCTGTTGTTTCTGGGTGCCAGCAGAGCACAAATAAGTGCACTCCAGTGACCCAGAAAAGAAGTATGGCCAAAAAAGCTTTGTCATTGCTTTTTTACATATCATGAACATATATGGTACAACAGTTTCCTTAACAAGAGTCTAAATCCATTGCTAGGAACGTTCCAGCATCATGTGACCATTCTTTATGTCTACACAGGAATAATGTAATTTTTAATGGGCAATCGCAACATTTGACAAAACTGTGTATATAAATCCACCAGTTTGGAGAAAGAACGTAAAAGTAGGCGAGAAAGGAAGGAAGAAAAAAGTTAAGAAGAAAGGTGTGAAGAGGTGTTTCATGTCCCTTCATTTGTCCTGCAGGCCCAGTTTACAGCGTTATTCAGTGTTCCCCTTAAATTTAATGTATCCATGGGTCCCAAATCTTTTCACATAAAAGTATACGTATTGTCATCCAGAGTACCATGCATGATCCATGAAAGTTTTGCGTTTATCAATGTAAATGGGTAGACAAAGACCTCTATGATCTGGTGATTGTTATTCTGGGAGCTAAGAATATAAAGGAGATCTCACACACCCAAACAGGAAAGAAGGAAGGATACAGAGCTGTATCCTGAATAGACAAGCTGTGTGCTGAGCACCCTCCCCCATCACAATTTTATGTTATATGTCGGGAAGGTTTCTCAGAAGTCACTGATGCTAATAACAGAGGAAGAAGCACCAGAGAGAAATGACACTTAGAGCTTTGGGTATAGACAACAAAACACTACAGATATATGTGCTTTGTTCAGATTTCATGACTGAGGCCTCGTACACACGACCGATTTTCTCGGCAAGAACCAGCAAGAAACTTGCTGGCAGAGAGGTCTTGCCGAGTAAATCGGTCGTGTGTACGCTGCTAGCGTGTTTCTCGTCGAGAAAACCGACAAGAAACCTCGACGAGAAAATAGAGAACCTGCTCTCTATTTTCTCGTCGAGATTCTCCTCGGCGTGTTTCTCGACGAGAAAAGTGAGTGTGTGTACACTTACCTGTCCGCCCGGAAGCCCGCGCATGTTCGAAATGAATTTGACGCATGCGCGGTAGCTTCCTAGGCATACGTAGGGTGTACCAAGATGGCGGCGACGGCATCGAATGTGACGAGCGCATGCTCGACGTAGTCGATGACGTCACCGCGTACACTCCTTTCAAAGAACCGCGGGTTCTTTGAAACGAGCGTGTGTACACTCGGCCGGGACAAGTTTCTTGTCCAAGAATCTCGTCGAAAAAAACGGCATGTTTTTCTCAACGAGAATCTCGGCCGTGTGTACGAGGCCTCAGGTTTACAACCACTTTAACCACATGCCGACCGGGCCATAGCCGAAAAACGGTCGGCCTTTTTCTGGGAGGGCGTCAATGGATATCCTCCCAGAATCACGCTCCCGCACACCCCCTGGGGCGCGCACCCGGGAATATCCATGACGCGTCACGGAACGGGGTAAAGGGCCAATGACAGCAGCCCTTTACCACGTGTTCGCTCCGTCCAATGACAAAGCGATCACTTGTCAACAAACCAGAGCTTGTCCGGCGAAGCTCCTCCCCTCTTCTTGCACCGATCTATACAGTGTGCGAGGGGAAGGAGGAGCCGGGTGAAGCAGGACTGTGGGCTGTCTCTGGAGTGCCCACAGTGCTGATCTGTGCCCATCCATGCTCCATCCAGTCATCCATGCTCCATATGTGCCCATCCATGCTCCATATGTGCCCATCCATGCTCCATCCATCCCTGGCTTATCCATGCTCCATATGTTCCCATCCATACTCCATCCATCCCAGGCTCATCCATACTCCATCCATCCCTGACTCATCCATGCTCCATCCATCCCTGGCTCATCCGTGCTCCATCCATCCCTGGCTCATCCGTGCTCCATCCATCCCTGGCTCATCCGTGCTCCGTCCATCCCTGGCTCATCCGTGCTCCATCCATCCCTGGCTCATCCATGCTCCATCCATCCCTGGCTCATCCATGCTCCATCCATAACTGGCTCATCCGTGCTCCATACATGCTCCATCCATCCCTGGCTCATCTGTGCTCCATCCATCCCTGGTTCATTCATGCTCCATCCGTGCTTCATCCATCCCCGGCTCATCCATGCTCCATCGGTGCTCATCCATGCTCCATCCGTGCTCATCCAAGCTTGATCCCTCCCTGGCTCATCCATGCTCCATTCGTGCTCATCCATGCTCTATCCATGCTCATCCATTCTTATCCATGCTCCATCCATGGCTCATCCACGGCTCATCCATGCTCATCCACGCCCATCCATGGCTCATTCATGGTCATCCATGCCTCATCTGTGCTCATCCATGACTCATTCATGCCACAGCAGTGCTCATCCTTGCCACAGCAGTGCTCATCAGTACTTATCCGTGCCACATCAGTGCCTATCCATGCTACATCAGTTCTCATCTGTGCCACATCAGTGCTCATCCGTGCCACATCAGTTCTCATCCGTGCCACATCAGTTCTCATCCGTGCCACATTAATGCTCTTCAATGCCTCATCAGTGCTCATCCATGCCTCATCAGTGCTCATCTGTGCCACATCAGTACTCTCCCGTGCCCCATCAGTACTCATCCGTGCCACATCCATGCCACATCAGTCCATATCCATGCCGCATCATTGCCACTACAGTGCCCTTCAGTGTCTCACAAAAAGTTAATAGGTAGTCAAATTATATTTGAAATGTATGTCCCTTATGGTGCTTCCTGCATGTTGGGCCTCTGTATGTGGCCAGGCTGTGGAAAAGAGGAGTAGAAGAATATATTTTGGGGTGTAATTTTTGCTATGTACATGCTATGTGTTAGAAATATCTTATAAATGGACAACTTTGTGTAAAAAAAATGCATTTTCATTTACTTTTCGCGTTTTCCAAAAACTTGTGGAAAAAAATGACATGTTCAAAAGACTCCTTATGCCTCTTAGAATATACTTTGGGGTGTTTACTTTTCAAAATGGGGTAATTTTGAGGACGTTTCCATTGTCCTGGTGCTCCAGGGCCTTCAAAAATGTTATGCCGCGTACACATGCTCGGAAATTCTGACAAGAAAAGTCAGATGTGGGCTTTTGGTCGGAAATTCCATCGGACTTTTCCTGTCGGAATTTCTGCCAGCAAAAATTTGAGAGCTGGTTCTCAAATTTTCAGACGGAAAAAATTCCAATCGGAAATTCCGATCGTCTGTAGCAATTCCGATGCATGCTCGGAAACAATTCGACACATGCTCGGAAGCATTGAACTTCATTTTCTCAGCTCGTCGTAGTGTTGTATGTCATCGCGTTCTTGACGGTCGAAAGTTCAGAGAACTTTTGTGTGACCGTGTGTATGCAAGCCAAGCTTGAGCGGAATTCTGTCGGAAAAAACAATCAAGGTTTTTCCGACGGAAAATCTGATTGTGTGTAAAAAATGAAATGTGTAATTTTATGTCCCTAGAACGCCTGACGGTGCTCCCTGCATGTTGGGCCTCTGTATATAGCCTGGCTGTGTAAAAGACTCACACGTGGTATCGCCATACTCAGGAGGAGTAGTAGAATGTGTTTTGGGTTGTAATTTGTTGTATGCATATGCTGTGTTAGAGAAATAACCTGTTAATATGACAATTCTGTGAAAAAAGAAAAGAAAAAAATCTTTATTTTGCAAAGAATTGTGAGAAAAAAATACAACTTCAAAAAACTCACAATGCCTCTTACTAAATACATTGGATTGTCTACTTTCCAAAAAGGGGTCATTTGGGGGGTATTTGTACTGTCCTGGCTTGTTAGTGTCTCAAGAAATGAGATAGGCCACCAGTACATCGGGTGTGATCAGGTGAGATCAATTTTCAGTGATTGGCACCATAGCTTGCAGACTCTATAACTTTCACACAGACCAAATAATACACACTGATTTGGGTTATTTTTACCAAAGATATGCAGCAGTATAAATTTTGGCCAAAATGTATGGAGAAAAATTTATAATAAATAAAATAAAAATACTAAAGAAAAAACCCAGTGGTGATCAAATACCACCAAAAGAAAGCTCTATTTGTGTGAAAAAAAGGACAAAACATTAATATGGGTAGAATGTTGCCTTACTGAGTAATTGTCATTCAATATGTGAGAGAGCTGAAAATTGGTCTGGTTAGGAAGGGGGTTTAAGTACCCAGCGGGCAAGGAAAATGTTAACTAGTTTTGCAGTTCCAAGGTGAAATGCTTGGCTTATTAATAGATTATATTAACCCTGGCCTTTTGCCATTTACTGTTGATCTGTTTTCACTCAAGGCACACACATAACATTTGCTTATACAATTAACATGTGGTAAAATTGTGTTACAGAAATAGTAAATATAATAATATCACCACGCTGCACAGAGAAGACTGGAAAACAATTAAATAAAATAAAATATGCCCAAAATATTGCTTGTAATAAGGATGTTTACTTTTAAAGGGATTTTCAATAAAAAAAAAAAAAAAAAGGAAAACCCTTGATGCAGATTAATGGAGGTCTGCTCTCTCTGAACCTCTGCCAATCAGCAGTCTACACAGTGTGTAAAAGCAGATCCAACACTGCAAGGATGCTTGAACTGCTCACAACGTTTTGGTGCGATAGAGCTCTAAGCTGCTAACCAGGCCCGTGACTGAGGCGGACACTGCCCGAGGTGGCAATTTTTACTGCCCTCCTCCTCCAAAGGGGACCACTTTGGTCGGCAGTCTGTTCACTGACATGGAGTCTGTTAAATGTGCAGGCTCAGTGTCACTGGGTAAAAATCTCTGCCCGATCACTGCATTTGTCACACAGGCAGGCACTGTGGATGGAAGAGCTGTGATTAATGACAATGAGCCTGTACTGTTAAAGTAGGACTCCAGGAAGTAGACAAAATCATCATGGAGGAGGGGAAGAGAACTCCAGTGGCAACCTGTGAAGCTCTGGTGAACGCCATGCCCAAGAGGTTTAAGGCTGTGCTGGAAAATAATGGTGGCCACACAAAATATTGACACTTTGGGTCCAATTTGGACATTTTCACTTAGGGGTGTACTCACCTTTGTTACAAGCGGTTTAGACATTAATGGCTGTGTGTTGAGTTATTTTGAGGGGACAGCAAATTTACACTGTTATACAAGCTGTACACTCACTACTTTACATTGTAGCAAAGTGTCATTTCTTCAGTGTTGTCACATTAAAAGATATAATAAAATATTTACAAAAATGTGAGGAATGTACTCACTTTTGTGAGATACTGTATATGGTGTATTTAAAAGAACAGAGCCTGTAAAGCACATATAGGGGGTAAAGAGAAAAGAACGGAAAGTGGAAGGAATACAGCTGCTAAGGGAAAACATGAACTTCTGGGATAATAGCACCCAGACAGCGAGGAGTGGTACCGGGCATGGGGGACAGATCCTCCAGTAGCAAGGGGATTGGTGCTCTGACTCCCCTCCTAGAGGTCAGTTCCCCAAAAATACTCGGGACTAAACTCGCTATACGGAGATCACAAGGGCTTAGCCGCAGGAGTTAATTAAGTGCACCCATGAGGTCTGTGCTTAGTGCGTGGCAGGACCCCATTCTATCTCTGGGAGTGAGATGACAAAAAAAGCTGGACTGGTGGAGCAGGACACAAGCTTAACTGGAGGACACAGTGTGCAGCGAAATGGGACAGAGTTACAGAGAAGAGATCTGTATGTTGAGCCCAGTGTGCTGCTGCCCCCCCCCCCCCAGCTGAGAATAAAGGGAATGTGATCACTTATAAAAAGGAAAATTATGATTTTTATTATACAGTCAGGTCCATAAATATTGGGACATCGACACAATTCTAATCTTTTTGGCTCTATACACCACCACAATGGATTTGAAATAAAACACACAAGATATGCTTTAACTGCAGACTTTCAGCTTTAATTTGAGGGTATTTACATCCAAATCAGGTGAACGGTGTAGGAATTACAACAGTTTGTATATGTGCCGCCCACTTTTTAAGGGACCAAAAGTAATGGGACAGATTAACAATCATAAATCAAACTTTCACTTTTTAATACTTGGTTGCAAATCCTTTGCAGTCAATTACAGCCTGAAGTCTGAAACGCATAGACATCACCAGACGCTGGGTTTCATCCCTGGTGATGCTCTGCCAGGCCTCTACTGCAACTGTCTTCAGTTCCTGCTTGTTCTTGGGGCATTTTCCCTTCAGTTTTGTCTTCAGCAAGTGAAATGCATGCTCAATCGGATTCAGGTCAGATGATTGACTTGGCCATTGCATAAAATTCCACTTCTTTCCCTTCAAAAAACTCTTTGGTTGCTTTCACAGTATGCTTCGGGTCATTGTCCATCTGCACTGTGAAGCGCCGTCCAATGAGTTCTGAAGCATTTGGCTGAATATGAGCAGATAATGTTTCCTGAAACACTTCAGAATTCATCCTGCTGCTTTTGTCAGCAGTCACATCATCAATAAATACAAGAGAACCAGTTCCATTGGCAGCCATACATGCCCACGCCATGACACTACCACCACCATGCTTCACGGATGAGGTGGTATGCTTTGGATCATGAGCAGTTCCTTTCCTTCTCCATACTCTTCTCTTCCCATCACTCTGGTACAAGTTGATCTTGGTCTCATCTGTCCATAGGATGTTGTTCCAGAACTGTGAAGGCTTTTTTAGATGTTGTTTGGCAAACTCTAATCTGGCCTTCCTGTTTTTGAGGCTCACCAATGGTTTCCATCTTGTGGTGAACCCTCTGTATTCACTCTGGTGAAGTCTTCTCTTGATTGTTGACTTTGACACACATACACCTACCTCCTGGAGAGTATTCTTGATCTGGCCAACTGTTGTGAAGGGTGTTTTCTTCACCAGGAAAATGATTTATTTGGTCATCCACCACAGTTGTTTTCCGTGGTCTTCCAGGTCTTTTGGTCTTGCTGAGCTCACCGGTGCATTCATTCTTTTTAGGGATGTTCCAAACAGTTGATTTGGCCACACCTAATGTTTTTGCTATCTCTCTGATGGGTTTGTTTTGTTTTTTCAGCCTAATGATGGCTTGCTTCACTGATAGTGACAGCTCTTTGGATCTCATATTGAGAGTTGTCAGCAACAGATTCCAAATGCAAATAGCACACTTGAAATTAACTCTGGACCTTTTATCTGCTCCTTGTAAATGGGATAATGAGGAAATAACACACACCTGGCCATGGAACCGCTGAGTGGCCAATTGTCCCATTACTTTTGGTCCCTTAAAAAGTGGGAGGCACATATACAAACTGTTGTAATTCCTACACCGTTCACCTGATTTGGATGTAAATACCCTCAAATTAAAGCTGAAAGTCTGCAGTTAAAGGACATCTTGTTCGTTTCATTTCAAATCCATTGTGGTGGTGTATAGAGCCAAAAAGATTAGAATTGTGTCGATGCCCCAATATTTATGGACTTGACTGTATCTACAGTATACAAAAATGTTTTGCATTTAATTTCTATTTTAAACTCTATGGGTTGTTTTACAAGGTGATCATTTACAATCACTAATAACGCTGAGCCTGTGACAGTGTCACTTCAGCTACAGTGACATCCCCCCCCCCCCCACCTCCAATGTGCTTCCATGAGTGGGCTTGCTACTAACCAAATGCAAAACTACTGTAAGCTGCACCTGTAGCCTGGCTATGGAAATTACATGTATTACATATTCTTAATCAAGCAAGCAATAAACTATAAAACAAGCCCTTACTGACCTACGTATCTGTAGGCACCATGGAACAGTGGTATCATAGAATCTTAATAAATACAAGTAACATTATAACACTGCATGGTGATCATTAAAAAATAGGAAACATATGTTAGATGGGGGGAAAAAAATGACATATGGGGATGAGGTTTTACTATGTTTGGAGATGGGCTTTAACTTTCACTATACAACCGACACAGTGAATAAAAATTGAGTATGAAACAGAGCAAAGTGCAACTGGAAAGCATTTAACAAGACATCAATTAACATCACACGCCACAGCATAATAAACACTGCTAGTCAATGTTTGCATTTCCTGTGTTAACTACAGGCACAAGTTGATGATTAGCTCTACCACAAATCAATATTCAGATCTTTTATTGCAAAATCACTCCCAAATAGACATGATGATGGGAACAAGACAAATATGACTCCCACACAGGCAATAGGAAACCATTTGAAATTGTTAAATGAGAGCTTTGGTCTCCATTATTTGTAAAAGTATCTCTCAGACTTGAAAAAAAAAAAAAAAAAAAGAAGCAGGAAGGTGAACACACCAAAGGGAGTCCGCAATAAAACTGACCTCCAGACAGCTAAAAATAAGTAAATTAAATCATTAAAAAAAATCACTAAATGTAATTTTCATTAGAGCTGGAAAAAAAAACTCATTTTGATTCTGACAAACAGGATTCTGATTAAACGTATCCACATTTATTGATAAACAATATCCTTTATCAATAAATGTGGATGCCTTTCACTAATCCTGCAACCTGGCAACTGTTTCTTTAAAAAAAAAAAAAAAAAAGAGACATTTGCCCACTTGTGTTGTTTATCTTGCTACCAAATGGGGCAATTCAGGCTACCATGTTCACGTCGCTTTGCGCCACATTCCTTTTAATGTGAGATGTTAGCAAACCCACTCATTAAAGTCAAAGGGACTGCCCAGCAACTACATGCCAAATGCGGCTATGCCAGTTGTAGCACAGCATTTCAATGTAAAAATCCCCCTTGGGATTGCAAAACAGGCAGACCAGGAGGTGACAGTATTGCCTTCAGAATGCCTGTAAACCAACTCTACACTGCAATCCGAAAAGCGATCCACCACAAATCACTTTTTAAAGCCTGCCACTTGCGTGAAGAAAGTATAACATATGCTATTCCAACGTTTTTATGAAATCATTGTATTACAGCTGATATAGAAAAGTCTAAAAAATAATGACTTGAACAACTATGTTATATACTAGCTATACCTAAACTGGCCACATTAATATAAACCCAACATATTTATGAGACTTCAACCCTGTAACTGTTAAAATAAGGGTCTCCAAACTTCCTAAACAAAGGGCCAGTTTACTGTCCTTCAGACTTGGGGGGGGGGGGGGCAGACAATGGCCAGTATGAGTAGAAAATGTCCTGGCATCAGTAGGCGTAAACAATTCCCCATTATTGTTATTGAGTTAAGGATCAGGGCCCCAATGTTGGTGCCAGTAGGATGAATGGTGCCCTATCATTGGTGCCAGTGGAAGGAATAGTGCCCCTTCGTTGGTGTCAGTGCAGGAATAACTGCTCCATTGTTGGTGTCAGTGTGGGAGCAATAATGTCTTATATCAGTGGGAGGAAAGTGGGCTGCAGTTTGGAGATCATTGCGATAGAAGCATGTGCAGAAATTTGAATGTTGTTACTGTGTATGTGACGCCACCTCCTCCTCAGCATGTCATATCTGAGCAGCTCTGCTACCATGATGTAGTAAGAGCCTGCATTGTCATACACCTGCATGAGCTTGGTTTTCACCCAGTGGAGCAATGGGAACAGATGCTGGGTGCTTTAATCCTTGTAATTTGCACCTTAGCTAAAAATATACCAGAAGAGGGACCATAGCATAGCAAATATATTCCCCCCATTATTCAATTCTACAAGCCCTTTGTCATACAATAGCTGAGTCCTGTAGGGACATACATTTTGGAGAAAGGAACCTCAGCGTACCACGGAGGCCACAGGCATCCAAAACTTCCGGAAGTGTGAAATGCTGAAGAGTCTAATGGAGGCTGCAGAGCTGGAGAAGAGAGATGGGGTCACCGGGGAAGTGAGGCTTGCCTTCTATTGCAGAGAAGACTGTTCTATTTATTTATTTTTTAACCAACTGACAGGGTCACTTTAATAAACAAAATATTCTTTAGCTAGGGTTTACATGTATTTTAAAGTGGACCTTGCAGTAAAATGCAATTTCAGCTTATAATGTCTGTCATCCCACTTTGCAAAAATCACTAGCTCTTAGCATGTGCAAAAGGTACCTGCAAGTAAAAACAGTTGCACTTATACCTACCTTACACTTGTCTTCTGTAGCCTTCTGCACCTAGCTGAGGCTGATGTCATAGTCCTTTCGGCGAGATCCTGAAGGAATACAGAGAAGTCCAAATCTCGCAAGAAGATGGAACGCAGTGTTTTCTCATGAGATTTGGCCTGCTCTGCATTGACAGAAATCTTCTCGAAGGATGGTGACGTCTTTCCTAGAGATGCAGAACACTGGTCTAAAGTAAGTATAAATCTGATTCTTTTTTCTTTACAAGTATCTTTTGCCAAACTAATTTGGAATTAATTAATTAATTAATTAATTAATGGAACTAATAATGGAATTTTATAGTGGGAGGGGCCTGGGCATTTTATGCAGACCTTGCATTGTATAGCACATAATATAATGCAAGGTCAGCGCTAAAGCCAAAATTAGTTCAAAGCCAAATGCTCTTTAAAGATAACCATCATTGTACGTGTTTTTAGTGGAAATATGCAGCTACGAATATGGGTCAGTGTGGTCAAGCAAACATCTGACAGCCGCACTCATTCATTATATCAATGACCATGACATAATTAATGTACTGATTTTGACATTAAATCTATCAACACTTCACTACCAGTCCTTATCTCTAAAAATAAGAATGACTCAAGATCTGTTGGTCAGTTCTATGTTGCTTACTTATTTATGGTCATTGAGTAATGCACTTCAAAAGCTGCATACCAAAACTTCCTGGATTCTTCAAAGAATTTCTGAGTGGAAACTAGGTGGAACACTTTAGAGAGTACTACACAGAAGAAAAAAAACTTTGTCAAAACTAACCATTAGAAAAGTTTTTAAATTAAAACTGCATCTAAGTACAAAAAATAAAAGCTGAATTCCAGGTATGGATAATTTTGCCTAATTATATTGGTCCAGCTTGCATATTCCACACATGGCTGATCCCTGTGGAAGCAGAGAATCATTGTAGTAGCTGCTGCTACTTAAGCGATCCTCACTGTTTTCTGGATCTAATGCTCCCACAGGTGGTCATACTCTCGGCACAGGTGCAATTCGGGGAACACTTTGCATTTTCTCAGTGAATGCATAACATTCTTTCACTGGACAAGGGGGAGAGGTGGAGCAGTGATACAACGATCACCACAAACTCTAACAATACACCCTTTCCAAGTGAGTGTCCCCCTTTGATTAATATACAGCAATTCAAACACTTGGCATGGGATCCATTAGACAGCGAGGGTCACTGTAGTAGCAGCTGCTATTACAGTGAATGTTCGCTTCCACAGGGATTGGTCAGATATGGCATATGCATAACAAACACAAAATCTCCTGCGCTTGAGAGTGGGCCCAAACATGTTTTTTGTCTAGACTCTCATCCTGGCTTATCTGGATATGTCACGCCTTGCTGCCCCGGAGAGACTGGGGAAGTCTGAATGCACTGAAATCACAAAATAAAACAGAGGGTGCACAGGCCTAGTGCATTATCCTCAATATAAGTCTTTAATAATAGATAAAAGAGGTAAGTACTATACTCACAATAAAAAAATACACGTGTCACAGCTTCTCAAAAAAGACAGTAGCTTTAGGTCCATGATGCAGCATATCACATAACAGATCAAATATCCAGCAGTTTAGCAGGCTAACGCGTTTCAAGGCCTTGCCTCTTCTTCGGGGCCAAAAGCTCTGTTGTGTTTATTTGTGAGTATAATATGACATGGGGAAGATATGGGAAACAAGGTTTCTCTAAAATGCATTATACCAAAAGGCTGAAAGGGCGCTTTATTAGCGCAGGAGACATGGACTACGCACAGCGTATAGCAAAATTTCCACGTCAGTAATGGCGAGCCAGGTAGGAGCGAACAGAACCTCCTACACATCGGATCAGGGGGGGACATCAAACCGTTTGAAATACTTTGCTGTGACAATGCATATTAAATACAAAAATGTCCACAAAATATACTTGCCTCTTTTATCTATTGAAGAGTTATATTGAGGGCAATGCACTAGGCCTGTGCGCTCTCTGTTTTATTTTGTGATTTGATGGAATTTGCATACTTTCATTGGTCCAAGAGGGACTAGTGTAAAAATATCCTTACCTGGAATTCAGTGCTTAGAATCCTTACAGATGAAAACATTTTTAAGCCCAAAATCAAAACTTTTATATTAGCTCCCCTCCCTTCCCTTGGTCTCATAAATTAACAAAATGAAAGCATTTTGTTGGATCTCAAAAAATAATGCCGCATACACACGATCATTTTTCCCGTCGGGAAAAATTTCATTTTTTCCTTTGGACGAGAAAAACGATCGTCTGTGGGCTTTTTGTCATTTTTCCAGACGGGAAAAACGGCATTAATCACGACGAGAAAAATTAGAACATGCTCTAATTTTTCTCGTCGTGATTCCCGTTGTTTTTTCCGCGGCAGTTTTCCCATAGGGAAACACTGCCGGGGAGCCCACACACGGTCGTTTTTTTCGACCAAAAAAAAAATGTCATTTAAAACGCCCGTGTGTGGGGATAACAAGCTGTTCCTCGTTTTTCACGTCGATTTTCTCGACGGTGTTTTCACCGTCGAAAAAATCGATCGTGTGTACGCGGCATCACTGTTGATCTTGCCAGAAATATTGTGAGTTCATAACTTCCTGTGTTCTCTGCCTGGACTGCCTCTAATTATTTGTATTCCTGTATCTCTGTGTTAAAGACCACCCCTCTATATTATGCCAAATAGGAGAGGGGTGAGTTTTGTAGTCCTATCTTGTTTCTGTTGTCCTGGTACAGTATGTTGAATGAGTGCTGTGCTAGGACTGGAAGTGTGTTACTGGCAGAATCACCAAGTTAACAAAAAAATTAATAATAATAATGCAGGCATCTCTGCCTATGGACTGGTAATATAGTACAGGGGTATTTTGGGGGTTCAGATATGCTTTTAGGGTTGTGTCTGCCACTATTTCTGTTTCAGGTACTGGTGGACACTGGTAGATGTAATCACTTGGTAGCTTCTTAAAGAGATACTTCAACTTGCCCATTCAGTCTTAACAGTGTGTTTAAAATGTTCCCTCTCCTCCTTGACCCACCAGCAACACCTTCCCCTGTAACACCTTCCAAAATTACACAGTGTCAGCTGGTGCCGGAGCCTTGAGGTCCCCCTCCTTATCACGTGAGAGTTCTAAGGCCTAGTTAATGGCTGCTAGACACAAGCACTGTCACATGGATTATCGGCGTATAACACGCACTTTTTTCCCCTTAAAATCAGGGGAAAATCGTGGGTGCGTGTTATACGCCGATACTCCGAATTCCCCTGCTGAAAATGAGCGAGAGGAGCGAGCGGAGCCGAAGCCGAAGTACAATCGGCTTTACTCGGCTCCTCTCGCAGTCCCGCCCATCTCTGACTGCGCCACTGACGGAGAAAGCCGAGTGTACTTCGCCTAGTCTCGGCTCCTCTCGCAGTCCTGCCTGTGACTGTGAGCAGACACGAGTCTAGGCGAAGTACACTCGGCTTTCTCCGTCAGCGGCGCAGTCAGTGGAGATGGGCGGAACTGCGAGAGGAGCCGAGTCCAGCCGAAGTACACTCGGCCCCGCTCGCTCCTCTCCACAGAAATCGGCGCCAAATTTTAAAAACCGCCGCGACTGACACGATCGCAAAGGCACTGGGCACGGCTGCAGATGGACAGATGAACACTGGGCACGGCTGCAGATGGACAGATGGACACTGGGCACGGCTGCAGATGGACAGATGGACACTGGGCACGGCTGCAGATGGACAGATGGACACTGGGCAAGGCTACAGATGGACATTGGGCACGGCTACAGATGGACATTGGGCACGGCTGCAGATGGACAGATGGACACTGGGCAAGGCTGCAGATGGACAGATGGACACTGGGCACGGCTGCAGATGGACAGATGGACACTGGGCACGGCTGCAGATGGACAGATGGACACTGGGCAAGGCTACAGATGGACACTGGGCACGGCTGCAGATGGACAGATGGACACTGGGCAAGGCTGCAGATGGACAGATGGACACTGGGCACGGCTGCAGATGGACAGATGGACACTGGGCACGGCTGCAGATGGACAGATGGACACTGGGCAAGGCTGCAGATGGACACTGGGCAAGGCTGCATGCTGCATTTAAATGTAAGTTTTTTTTCCTTGAATTTCCCTCCTAAAAGTTTTTTTCCTTAAAATTCCCTCCTAAACTTGGGGTGCGTGTTATACGCCGGTGCGTGTTATACGCCGATAAATACGGTACATGTTACATGCTCCACTATACCTGGATGCACAAAAGCACCCAGTATTTTGCACCAGCTGAGGTAGGAAGTAGCATTGGTGGAGTATAAGTCAGAAGAAGGATTATGCTGCCCTAAAAAATAAAGTCTAGCAGTGATGGTGAAACTTTTACCGTGACTGATGGAAGTGGATGGGAGATCCCGAGGCTGTGACCTCCCAGTCTTCCATAGATATAAGAACCATAACCCAGTTGCCTATTATTACTGGGTACTGGGGGTTCTCCAACCTGAAGTGTTATAAGATTGTAAGTTCCAGTAGTTCATCTAATCCAAAAAATAAGGTGGTGAAAGGGGGAAAGAAATGTAATTGCTTCTAAAAGGGGGCACATTACAGAAAAACTGATTTAAGGAGTGGTCAGTTTTTTACTGCAACATCATATCTACATAGTGCTAAACAAATTCACCCATCAAATTGTATATCGCTGTCATGATTTAATGCCATTTCATCCTTTAATCTATAATTAAATCACAATTCCCTAATTACGAAGTGATTTTTGTGAAAAACTAGATCAGCATAGTAACATTCAATGGTAGTTTCTCTTTAAGCTGAATTCAGATTATGTAATACTCTCTGATTCCTCTGCTTATCTGGACTGGCTCGGCGTATCCATCTGCCATAGCCTGCTTTAGGTTTATTCACATTAGCAGTGAATGTAGCTGGCAGCCTCTTCTGAATGACTGGCTAAAGCTGACACAGTTACAGTCTACTCTGCAAACACTGTACAGCAGTAGAACAGAAGCTTTGTCACCTCATCACGACTGTTTATATTGCCCATAATTTCACAATGACACCACTGAAGCTGTTCAGGGTCCTTGCAGCTCTGCAATACATGGAAGAACTACAATTTCCAGGCAGCCTCCGGCTAGCTCTCCTTATTCTTCAACATTACGATTGACTGTAAAGCCTCGTACACACGATCGGATTATCCGACGGGAATTGTGTGATGACAGGCTGTTGTCGGAAAATCCGACTGTTTGTATGCTCCATCGGACAATTGTTGTCGGATTTTCCACGGACAAATGTGGGATAGCATGCTTTAAAATTGTCCGCCAACAATTGTGTGTTGTTGGATTTTCCAATCCTGTGTACACAAGTCCGTTGGACAAAACTCCAAAGTACAAACACGCATGCTCAGAAGCAATGCTCACCATAACACAACATTAGCAGAAGTTGCCCAAAGGGTGGCGCTAAAGAGCTGATAAAAAAACGTTGTTTCTTGTTTGTTGGCAGATAATTATTTGCCGTTTGTATGCAAGACAAGTTCCTGGCCAACGCCCTTCAGACAAAAGTCCTACGCTTTGTCCGCAGAAAATCCGATCGTGTGTATGAGGCTTTAGTTTGTACAGATATACTCTACTTCCCCTAATCTTACCAAAAGGTACCAAGCAAATTCTGTTTAATGTGATTGAGAAGTGAGAGAAGTACATAGAGGCTGACCTCCTTCTGAAAATACTAGTTTCCTGGCTGTTTCTGGCTTCTTTCTGAGAACACTGGATCACAGGCCTGCAACAAATCAACTTTAAAGAGTAACTCCACTTTTGTTAAAGTGGAAGTAAACCCTCCTATCATTTTCAGGCAAGGAAGCTGCCATCTTGGCCTCTGTTTAATCTTCAACTGCCATGATGCTGCACATGTGATCAGTTATGACACCAGCCATTGGATGGTTTGACAGTTTGGTTCAGAGCACAACCAATGTGACAGTTGGCATTAAAACTGCTTTTTAAAAACTGTTAAATCGATGGGTTTACTTCCGCTTTAAGAAAACTTCAGTCCATAGGAGTGCACTTTAGAAGTGAATGTAAATACAACCCTTTCATGCCCTTTTATATCTATATCTATATCTCTATATATATATATATATATATATATATATATCTCTGTGTATATATATATATATATATATATATATATATATATATATATTGTGACAGCAGGAAGGTAAAGTCACCTGGTTGCATCCAGGGGGGTAGATATATTTCGCCCAGATTCAGGCTTTACGCCGATTTGTACAACTAGGTGGAGAGTTGTATAAGGCTAGTGTGCTCATGGATGACTCATACCTCTAGGGAGAGGGCTGGGCGTCGTGCAGACAGGGAGTTGATGAGACCAGCTGAACCTTGTCAGCTCATTTAGGCCTCTATAAGAAAGCCCAGCTTCATTAGGAGCTAGCTCATGCCTGGAACCAGACCTGTGTGGACTGTCTAGGGAGAGTGAACCCCTGTGCGGTGAGAGAAAGCCTGTGTGGCTATATTTTGCTTGGACATTTAAAACCAGGGACTTAGGGACTAGGACAGCACTAGGCTGATCCCAGTTGTTAGTTAGGAAACCTGTATGTTTAGTCAGAGGTCAAGTTGACCAGGATTTATTTTGTTTATGTTTTTTTTGCCTTGCTGTGTTTTTGTCACTGTAAATAGAAAATAAACCGCACCTTTTTGATTTTGAAAACCACAACCTCCGTCTGCTGGGCCTGTTTTTGGGTGGGGAGCCCATCCCGGGGGTCACACATACCCGCTGCCGAGCTAACCCCCTCACAGTTGGTGGAGAACCAGTGGCAGTTTTTTTTTAAGCCAGCATGGAGGAGATACTGAAACAGCTGGCTCTAGCAAATGCCAATCAACAGCAGACAAATGCAGGTTTGCAAAGGAGCCTTGCAGCCCAGCAGCAAGCTCATCAACAGAGCCTTGCAACTTTACAACAGAGTCTGGAGGCTCAGCAACAAGCCCAACAGCAATCTGAGGCCCGCTTCATAGACCTGTTGCAGAAGCAAGAGCAGAGACTACAACAACAGATGGAAGCAGTAATGCAGCAACGTCCGCAGACCAGTGAGGAAAGCCGTCCCACTAATACCGCGTCCTTTGGGGTGAGTCGTTTATTGACAAAAATGACTGGAGAGGATGATCCAGAGGTATTTTTGACCACATTTGAAAGGACCGCTGAAAGAGAAAAGTGGCCTGAGGAGCAGTGGGCTGGACTAGTGGCTCCTCTGTTAACTGGTGAATCGCAGAAAGCTTACTATGACCTAGAGCCTAACCAAGCAAAAGACTATGTGATGCTAAAAGCTGAAATATTGGCAAGGCTGGGTGTCACCCTGGCTGTCCGGGCTCAGCGTGTGCATAACTGGACTTTCCAGCTTGGAAAACCCCCCAGGTCTCAAATGTATGATCTCATTCACCTGAGCAGAAAGTGGCTACAGCCAGAGACTTTGTCCGCACCAAAGATTGTGGAACGTGTTGTAATGGATCGGTTTTTGAGAGCTCTTCCTACTGCCATCCAAAAGTGGGTAAGCCATGGAGACCCAGAGACGGCCGATGGTCTTGTGGATCGTGTGGAGAAATACTTGGCTACAGAGAACCTGACGGCCTCTTCCAGAGACACTCGGACTTTCCACCCTAAGACCAGACCATCCCCAGGGGCGGATAAGAGGATTCCAAGGGGTGAGGGTGGAGAGAGTGAGAGGGTGGGAGCTCTACCCCAAGTTTGGCGAGAACAGCCTGGGAAATCAGCGGCTCAAGAGGCCGCAAGAAGGATCGTTTGCTACCGCTGCCGGCAAGCGGGACATATTGCAGCAAATTGCCCGGTTGTGGAGGAACCCATGCAGTGTGACTTTCTGACGGGCAGACGTCAGTCGCTGTGTGCGACAGTCGCATGCACTGCCATTCGGGGAACTGAGAAACATTTATGCAAAATGTGTATTAATGGTAGAAATGTTGTGGTATTGCTGGATTCAGGTAGCCTTGTGACCCTGATAAAGGCTGAGTTAGTTAAAACAGAGGTCTCTGGGAATAGCAAGGTAGCCGTTATTTGTGTGCATGGGGACACCCGAGAGTATCCAGTGACTACAGTGTGTTTCGAGACCCCCAAAGGTACCCTCTCTCATCCAGTGGGCTTAGTATCTCAGTTACCGCATGACGCCATTGTGGGAAGGGATTTTCCGAAGTTCTGGGAACTGTGGGATGATCCTGAGCCCCCCACTGGTGCCCCTATGTACCAGGAATGTGATAGCCAGAACTCCCCTGAGAGTGGTGAGGACTCTCCGGAATTTCCCTTGTCAGTATTGGCAGGGGAGACTCAAGAAACTGGAGAGGAGCCCACCTCCTCAGACGAAAACCTACCGTCTGTGGAGTTTTCTGATCTTGAGGTTCACAGGGAAAACTTTGCCACAGAACAGTTGAAAGACCCCGCCCTAATAAAGGCACGGGAAAACGTAGTGAAAATAGATGGCGAGTTAGTGAACCCAGATAATACCGGCACTTACCCATACTTCAGCGTAGAGAAGGACCTACTGTATCGGGTGGCAAAAAGGGCAGAAGAAACCGTTGAGCAGCTTGTGGTGCCCAAACCTTACAGGAAGTTGGTGTTGGAGTTGGCCCATGGGCACATTCTTGGAGGTCATCTGGGGACAGAGAAAACCCGAGAGAGGGTATTACAGAGATTCTATTGGCCTGGGGTGATGAAGGACATAGAAAATTATTGTTCCTCCTGCCCTGTGTGTCAGAGGTCGGCCCCGATGCCACATTTCCGTAGCCCGCTGGTCCCTCTACCCATCATTGAGGTCCCGTTTGAGAGAATCGCAATGGATTTGGTAGGTCCTATAATCAAGTCCGCTAGGGGGCACCAGTACATATTGGTTATAATGGACTATGCCACCCGTTATCCAGAAGCGATCCCTCTCAGAAATACCTCGGCCAAAACCATAGCCAAAGAGCTATCTCTTGTTTTTAGCCGGGTGGGTATTTGTAAAGAACTGCTTACGGACCAAGGTACACCCTTTATGTCCCGGGTTATGAAAGAGCTGTGTAAATTGTTCAAAGTGACGCAATTGCGTACATCTGTGTATCACCCCCAAACCGATGGGCTGGTTGAAAGATTCAACAAAACCCTAAAACAAATGTTGAAGAAAGTGGTGGATAGAGATGGAAGGGATTGGGACTGTCTACTTCCTTATTTGATGTTTGCTATTAGGGAGGTGCCCCAATCCTCTACGGGATTCTCCCCCTTTGAGTTACTGTATGGGAGACACCCAAGAGGGCTGTTGGATATTGCCAAGGAAACTTGGGAAAGTGAGAGTTCTCCCCACAGGAGTGTGATTGAGCATGTCGCCCTGATGCAAGATCGAATTGCACAGGTAATGCCCATCGTGAAGGAACATTTGGCCCAAGCGCAGTTGGCACAGCAGAGAGTGTACAACCGTGGAGCCAAGACCCGTACCTTTTCCCCGGGGGATAGGATATTGGTACTTGTCCCTACGGTTGAAAGTAAATTCCTTGCCAAATGGCAAGGCCCCTACGAGATAATGGAAAAAGTGAGCGAAGTGAATTACAAGGTCAGACAACCAGGAAGGCGAAAGCCCGAACAGATCTATCACGTTAATCTGTTGAAAGCCTGGAGGGATAGAGAGTCCCTAGTCGCAGACACTTGGTCACCAGCTCAAACTGGTTGCGTGATTCCTGAGGTTGGAATCGCAGCCACCTTGTCACAACCCCAACAACAGGAGGTTAAGGAGTTTGTGCTTCGCAACAAGGAGGTATTCTCTGAGCTGCCGGGACAAACATCTGGGGTAGAGCATGACATTATTACCCCGCCCGGTGAAAGGGTGAAGTTAAAACCCTATCGGATCCCAGAGGCCCGACGGGAGGCAATACGGGAGGAAGTACAGAAAATGCTGAACTTAGGGGTGATAGAGGAGTCCCAAAGTGATTGGTCTAGTCCCATCGTGTTGGTGCCTAAACCGGATGGGAGCTGGCGATTTTGTAACGATTTTCGTCAGTTGAACAAAGTTACAAAATTTGACACCTACCCCATGCCACGTATAGATGAGTTGATCGACCGGCTGGGAACAGCCCGATACATGACGACTCTTGACCTCACAAAAGGGTATTGGCAAATCCCCCTGGCCAAGTCGGCCAAAGAGAAAACCGCATTTGTAACCCCAGACGGGGCGTTCCAATATAAAAGAATGCCGTTCGGGTTACAGAATGCGCCGGCCACATTCCAGCGGAAAATGGACCAGATGCTGAGGCCCCATCGGAAGTATGCTGCGGCTTACCTGGATGACATAATTGTCCATAGCACAGATTGGGCCTCACATCTGCCAAAAGTGCAAGCAGTCCTGGACTCTGTTCGGGAAGCAGGGTTTACGGCTAACCCCAAGAAGTGTACCATTGGGCAGGAGGAGGCCAAATATCTTGGGTACACCATTGGGAGGGGAGTAATAAAACCCCAACTCAACAAAGTCGAGGCCATCCAGAGTTGGCCACGTCCCAACAGCAAGAAGCAGGTACGAGCCTTTCTGGGAATCGCTGGGTATTATCGGCGATTCATTCCCCACTTTGCTTCTAAGGCTGTGCCCCTAACCAACCTGACGAAGGGGAAAGGGTCGGTCATGATTAAATGGACCCCCGAGGCTGAGGCAGCATTCCAATTCTTGAAACAAGCCTTATGTAGCCAGCCAGTGTTGTACTCACCCGACTTCTCTAGAGACTTTGTCGTACAAAGTGATGCGTCAGATGTGGGGTTAGGAGCAGTATTGTCCCAGGTCTGGAACGGGGAAGAGCACCCAGTCATTTACCTCAGCAGGAAGTTGAAGTCCCATGAGGTAAATTACGCCACCGTTGAAAAGGAGTGTTTAGCGGTGAAGTGGGCTCTAGATTCCCTTCGGTACTACCTGCTAGGTAGGCACTTTGACATGGTTACGGATCACGCTCCGTTAAAGTGGATGGCTCAAAACAAGGAAACAAATAGAAGAGTGAATAGGTGGTTCCTGGCCCTCCAGGAATTCAACTTCACAGTAAAGCATCGCCCTGGCGTTCAAATGGGGAATGTGGATGCTTTGTCTCGAGTACATGAATGCCTGATTGCTGGTGTTCCAACCCCGAGGTTAAAACAAGAGGGGGGGGTATGTGACAGCAGGAAGGTAAAGTCACCTGGTTGCATCCAGGGGGGTAGATATATTTCGCCCAGATTCAGGCTTTACGCCGATTTGTACAACTAGGTGGAGAGTTGTATAAGGCTAGTGTGCTCATGGATGACTCATACCTCTAGGGAGAGGGCTGGGCGTCGTGCAGACAGGGAGTTGATGAGACCAGCTGAACCTTGTCAGCTCATTTAGGCCTCTATAAGAAAGCCCAGCTTCATTAGGAGCTAGCTCATGCCTGGAACCAGACCTGTGTGGACTGTCTAGGGAGAGTGAACCCCTGTGCGGTGAGAGAAAGCCTGTGTGGCTATATTTTGCTTGGACATTTAAAACCAGGGACTTAGGGACTAGGACAGCACTAGGCTGATCCCAGTTGTTAGTTAGGAAACCTGTATGTTTAGTCAGAGGTCAAGTTGACCAGGATTTATTTTGTTTATGTTTTTTTTGCCTTGCTGTGTTTTTGTCACTGTAAATAGAAAATAAACCGCACCTTTTTGATTTTGAAAACCACAACCTCCGTCTGCTGGGCCTGTTTTTGGGTGGGGAGCCCATCCCGGGGGTCACACATACCCGCTGCCGAGCTAACCCCCTCACAATATATATATATATACAGTATATATACTATATTACAATATACACTAAGCTTACTTCATACCTCCCAACTTTTTGAGATGGGAACGAGGGACACCTATTAGCAAAATGATGTAAGCATAGGACACACCCCCTGCCACACCCACTTAAAGGTAGGATTATACCAAAAAAAAATTAGTTAAACCCATAAGTGCTTTAATTTAGAAATTGGATGAAAGGTTTAGCACTGTGAAACACTTTTTGAAAGATAAATAGTGCATTTCATGTATAACTACATAGATCAGCCCAAAATGATGGACAAATGAGAAGCAAAGAGGGACAGAGGGACACATCAGGGATAGTCCCTAAAAATCAGGGACAGTTGGGAGCTATGCTTACTTGAAAAATCTCCTTTCATGTTGTGAGTGCTGTCTGTCTGCTGATCATTTCTTTCTGCATCTTCCTGGATTCTCTGCATGCTTTGCAGCTTCCCCTCTGCTGTATACTTTCAATATCTAAGGACTAGATATCCCATGGTACCTTGCTTCAAGCAGTGGTTCCTGTACTGACTCTGCCTCCCGAAACTCCTCCTCTCAGCACTTCTGTAGTTCAAAAGGCAGGCTCTGTCAAATGTGTGGCACAGCGGTACCTACTCACATGGCATAGTGAACATGTGTCACAGTAAATGTGTGGGAAAATTCACAAAGTAAGTTAACAAACTTCAAGATCAGTCAGAGTATAAGGAGGAGGCTAGAAATAATTGAAATACAATGTGGAAATTAATATATGATTTTACATTTTGATCATAGGTTAAAGTGACCAGATTTTATAAATGAAATCCGGGGACATATTTTTTTTTTACTAGTAATGGCGATAATCAGCGACTCTCTGCCCATCACCTCCCGCCTCACAGCCTGTTAAGCCTTACGCTCCAGGCCCCGGCTACTACTGGGTGGAGAGCGGAGGAAGATCACTCCACCAGGGAAGGCAAGGAGATTAGCAGGCAGGCGGCTGGCCCGGACTTGAGCCAAGGCAGAAGAACATGTGAGTGGAGCTGAATGGACATGCACCCGAAACTGAAGAAATATTCCCTCCGCTTCGACCAGCACATGATCATCAGAAAGGGGCACAGATAATGGAAAAAAAATACACCCCCCTAAGCTAGTAGGAGCGGCGGAGTGGGGGTGTGTAAGTCAGAATTTTTTTTTTTTTATTCTGCACTGACTGTCTTTGAAATTGCCCCAGCCCCTGTTCAAATCCAATCCAGGGACAAAACCGGGGACAGACTTGGTCCGGGGACAGTGTCCTCAATCCGGGGACTATCCCCTGAAACCGGGGATGTCTGGTCACCCTACCATAGGTACACTTTCATTTTAAATAAAACTACAATTGTGCATTTGAGCACAAGTCAGCTTGAAGCATCCCCATGTATATCGGGGAGGAAACCTTCACCTTTCAAATGTTGCCAAGGCTGACAGGTGTGGTGCGTTGTGAGGTTCACAAAAAAAGCGAAAGTGCCCTACAGGCATAGCAATGAGTATCCAAATACTGATGAGAAATATAAAGTGATGAAACGTTTTTGATACAAATATGGAAGTAAAAAACACCTACAAAGAAACATGACTGACTAAGCACTGCATAGAAAATGTATACAGAAAATGAAAACAAGATAAACAGATACTCATCATCAGTCAATTCTTTGTGAACTACAAGTCTCAATGTATCGGTCACAGCTGAAAGGAAGTGTGCTTTAATCACTTCTGGCAAAACACTGGAGATTTGCTAAGCTGACCATACAGTGAGGGAAAAAAAGTATTTGACCCCCTGCTGATTTTGTACGTTTGCCCACTGACAAAGAAATGATCAGTCTATAATTTTAATGGTACTGTAGGTTTATTTTAACAGTGAGAGACAGAATAACAACAAAAATATCCAGAAAAACGTATTTCAAAAATGTTATAAATTGATTTGCATTTTAATGAGTGAAATAAGTATTTGACCCTTTCGCAAGACATGACTTGTACTTGGTGGCAAAACCCTTGTTGGCAATCAGAGAGGTCAGACGTTTCTCGTAGTTGGCCATCAGGTTTGCACACATCTCAGGAGAGATTTTGTCCCACTCCTTTTTGCAGATCCTCTCCAAGTCATTAAGGTTTTGAGGCTGACGTTTGGTAACTCGAACCTTCAGCTCCCTCCACATATTTTCTATGGGATTAAGGTCTGGAGACTGGCTAGGCCACTCCAGGCCCTTATGCGCTTCTTCTTGAGCCACTCTTTTGTTGCCTTGGCTGTGTGATTTGGGTCATTGTTATGCTGACATACCCACCCACGACCCATTTTCAATGCCCTGGCTGGGAGAAGGAGGTTCTTACCCAAGATTTGACAGTACATGGCCCCGTCCATCGTCCCTTTGATGTGGTGAAGTTGTCCTGTCCCCTTAACAGAAAAACCCCCCCAAAGCATAATGTTCCCATCTCCATGTTTGACGGTGGGGATGGTGTTCTTGGGGTCATAGGCAGCTCTCCTCCTCCTCCTCCAAACACGGTGAGTTGAGTTAAAGTGGATGTAAACCCAAATTTTTTATTTTTTTTGCTGTCACAATGTAGTGTATCATGCCGCGTACACACTATCATTATTCACGGCGGTTAAAAAACCGCTGTGAATAATGTCATTAAAAACGAGGGAACGGCTTGTTCCCCCACACGGTCGTTTTTCACGTTGTTTTTTCTCTTGTTGAGAAAAACGACCGTCTGTGGGCTCCGCGGCAGTGTTTCCCTATGGGAAACACTGCCGTGGAAAAAATGTCGAAAAAAAACGACGAGAAAAATTAGAACATGTTCTAATTTTTCTCGTCGTTTTTAATGCCGTTTTTCTCATCGAAAAAAACGACAGAAAGCCCACAGACTATCGTTTTTCTCGTCGAATGGGAAAAATTTTGTTTTTCTCAACGAGAAAAACGGCCGTGTGTACACGGCATCAGATTTCCTATCATCTGTGCCAGGTCTTGCCACAAAGAGTTAATCTAGCTCTGAGCAATCCTCTTCTTTTTTCAGTAAGATGAAGGACAAACAGAAGAACTTTTGTCCGTTCCACTCCCTTGCTGTGAGTGACAGGTTATTTACATATCTCATGCACTAAGCCTGAGACAGGCATTATTTTTTAATTCCCACCCCCACTCCTTTTCTGAAGTCATGTGGTTACTTTTCTGGATTTTGACTTCATGTTAGTGATCATAGCAGAAGTTCAGTCTAAGGAATACACATGAGAAAATGCATGTTGTAGAGGTGGGTGGGGAGTCTACTGACATCACAACTCCACCCACCGAGCTCCAGACAACAGATCCACCCACAGAATCTGCAGTTTTTCAGTTCTTATAACAGACAGAGGGGAGACATTTGACAGATAAGGATACATGCAGGAGGCATCTATATCCTTATAGATCAGCACTATGGCAGTAGTTTAGAAAGGATGAGAGTGGGTTTACATCCACTTTAATGCCAAAAAGCTGGATTTTGGTCTCTTCTGACCACAACACTTTCACCCAGTTCTCCTCTAAATCATTCAGATGTTCATTAGCAAACTTCAGACAGGCCTGTACATGTGCTTTCTTGAGCAGGGAGACCTTGCAGGCGCTGCAGGATTTCAGTCCTTTACGGTGTAGTGTGTTGCCAATTGTTTTCTTGGTGACTATGGTCCCAGCTGCCCTGAGATCAATATACAAGGTTCTCCTGTGTAGTTCTGGGCTGATTCCTCACTGTTCTCATGATCATTGAAACTCCACAAGGTGAGATCTTGCACGGAGTCTCAGACCGAGGGAGATTGACAGTTATTTTGTGTTTCTCCCATTTGCAGAAAATTGCATCAACTCTTTTCACCCTCTCACCAAGCTGCTTGGTGATGGTCGTGTAGCCCATTCCAGCCTTGAGTAGGTCTACAATCTTGTCCCCGACATCATTGGACAGCTCTTTGGTCTTGGCCATGGTGGAGAGATTGGAATCTGATTGATTGATTGCTTCTGTCGACAGGTTTCTTTTATTCAGGTAGCAAGCTGAGATTAGAAGTGCTCCCTTTAAGAGAGTGCTCCTAATCTCAGCTCGTTAGCTATATAGAAGCTCGTTACCTGTATAGAAGACAACTGGAAGCCAGAAATGCATTTTTCTGGATATCTGTGTTGTTATTCTGTCTCTCACTGTTAATATAAACCTGCCATTAAAATTATAGACTGATCATTTCTTTGTCAGTGGGCATATGTACAAAATCAGCAGGGAATCAAATACTTTTTTCCCTCACTGTAGATGGATCAAATCTTGGCTGGTTCATCACGGACTGGCTGATCTTTGATCCATCTATGGGCAGGCTGGTTGCACCCAAGTTGATCCACCTATTGACTTGGGTACAACCAGCTTGTCAGATTTTGCAATAGCTGATAACAGTAATCATTGTGTTCTGCTGGCCTGAATGGCCCCCCATGCCCCCCCTGACTAGAACACAATAGCACTGCCCTAGGGATTCCCTCATCAACATTGACTGTGTTGATGTGGGATTCAAGCACTTTCCTTTCCTTCCACTCATTGTAGAAAGGAAAGGAAATTGAATAATCTATGGCTTGCCTTATTGTACAAGACTTTCATTCTTGCCTATGTTCCAGTTTAAAGTGGTTCTGAAGATTCAAGTGCATTTTATACATGAAGGTAAAAAACCTTCTATGTGAAGCAGCCCCCCCAATACTTACGTGAGCCCCATCTCGATCCAGCGATGTGCACGAGAGCCTCAGCTGTCAGGGAACTCTCACTCTTCATTGACTGAGCAGTCATTGGCTCTCGCTGCTGTCATTTACAGCCAGTGAGCCAATCAGGAGATGGAGGGGTTGGGGCTGAGCAACGGCTCTGTGTGTGAATGGACATGTAGAGCTGCGGCTTAGAAGCGTGCCCTCTTGGGTGCCCCCAGAGCAAGCTGCTTGCTCTGGGGGCACTTGGCAGGAGAAAGGGGCCAGGAGCGCTGGCGGGGAACCCGAGAAGAGAAGGATCCAAGCTGCTCTGTGCAAAACCACTGCACAGAGCAGGTAAGTATAACATTAAAAAAGAAAAACAAGACCTTAATATCACTTTAAGCTGGTGCAATGACGGCTACCCCAGATTTTTTGTTTCAAGGTTGCTCCTTTTTCTTGCAGAATCCTATGGAGTCACTCTTAAGCCTTGTACACGGCCGAGAATCTCGTCAGTAAAAAACTTGTCGTTTTTCCTGACGAGATTCATGGACAAGAATCTTGTCCCGGCCGAGTGTACACACGTACCTTTCAAAAGAACCACTGTTCTTTTGAATGGCACGAACTCGGTTACATCATCGACTACGACGAGCATGCCGTCGCCGCCATCTTGCTACACCCTACCTATGCCTAGGAAGCTACCGAGCATGCGTCAAAGTCATTTCGAGCATGTACACACACTCGGGTTTCTCGTCGGGAAACAGGCCGACGAGAATCCCGACGAGAAAAAAGAAAGCAGATCTTCTTTTTTTCTCGTTGAGATTCTGGGCAGTTTTCTTGAAACCTTAAAGCCTCGTACACACGGCCGGTTTTCTCAGCAAGAAAGCTCTCCCAACAGTTTTCTTGCCGGTTCTTGCCGAGAAAACCGGCCGTGTGTACGAGGCTAAGATGCACACTGTGTCCAACAATAGAAAAACACAGCCCCCTAGCTTAGGATGGCAAGGCACTCCCTTGACCCTCGCTCTTCCTCCTCCCCAGGGCCGGCCCTATGATGGGACCGGGTGGTACCATGGTACCAGGCGGCACTGTTAGGGGGGCGGCAAACTGACGCCCGCCAGCCAGCCCGCTCCGCTGCCTGTGAGGAGCCCGGCGCCGCTGAGGACACTCACAGGCGGGGGGGGGGGGGCAGTCAGCGAGTGAGCAGGAACGGGCAGGCGCCGCTCCCTGTGAGGAGCCCGGTGTACCGGCGCCGCTGCCTGTGAGGACACTCACAGGCGGGGGAAGGGGGCAGTCAGCGAGTGAGCAGGCACCGCTCCCTGTGAGGAGCCCGGCGCCGCTGCTGTTGGTGACAGGGGCGGGCAGAGCCCGCGCAGCATGGGGGGTTGGGTTGGGAGCAGTCAGCGAGTGAGCGGGCAGCGGAGCAGAGAGATGATGTCATCTCTCCCCGCCGCCCTGCATCACCACAGTTTCACCCTCACTGTGCAGCCATGGGCAGCAGAGAGATTATATCATCTCTTTGCTGCCTGTCTTCACTCTGGGACACAGCAAGTGACAACCCGCAATGTGTGACAGGTGACGTCCTGACAATCCGCAACGTGTGGTAAGTGACAATACGCAACGTGTGGCAGGTGACGCCGTGGCATGTGACAATCTGCAACGTGTGGCAAGTGACAATCCGCAACGTGTGGCAGGTGACGTTGTGGCAAGTGACAATCCGCAACGTGTGGCAGGTGACATTGTGGCAAGTGACAATGCGCAACATGTGACAGGTGACGTTGTGACAATCCGCAACGTGTGGCAAGTGACAATACGCAACGTGTGGCAGGTGACGCTTGGCAAGTGACAATCCGAAACGTGTGGCACGGGACGATCCGCAACGTGTGGCAGGTGACGTTGTGGCAAGTGACAATCCGCAACGTTTGGCAGGTGACATTGTGGCAGGTGACAATGTGCAACGTGTGGCAGGTGACGTTGTGGCATGTGACGTGGCAAGTGACAACCCGCAACGTGTGGCAGATGACAATCCGCAACGTGTGGCAGGTGACGTGGCAAGTGACAATCCGCAACGTGTGGCAAGTGACAACCCGCAACGTGTGGCAGGTGACGTAAGTGACCATGCGCAAAATGTGGCAGCCAACAATCCGCAACGTGTGGCAGGTGACAACCCGCAACGTGTGGCAGGTGACAACCCGCATCTGGTGGTGGAGTCCGAAGCAAAACTGTAAGTACAAACACACATCACAAGTTGTATGAGACATGAGAGCCTCTGAGAGGGACTTGCCTTGCCCAGCCCTGATTAACCACTTAAGGACCGGAAGGATTTGCCCACTTAAAGCGGTCTTATGTCTTTGTTTTTTTTGTTTTTTTAAATAACAAACATATTATACTTACCTCCACTGTGCAGTTCGTTTGGAAAAGAGTGGCCCCGATCTCTGGTTCTCGGGTCCCTCGGCGGCTGTCTTGGCTCCTCCCTGCATCAGCTAACCCCCTTCTGGGAAGCACTCTCCCAAGGGGGTTAGCTTGCGGGCGCGCTCCCTGTTATACACGCTGCGTCCATAGACACAGCGTGTATGACTCGTTCCCGCCCCCCCCCAGGGCCCGGGTCATTGGATGTGATTGACAGCAGCGCGAGCCAATGGCTGCACTGCTATCAATCTAGCCAATTAACGGCCAGACTCCGTGAAGAAGAGGACGCCGGGGGACACGCACAGCAAGTGAACGGGCTCAGGTAAGTAAAACAGGGGGGCTGGGGGGCAGTCATTGCCAGGCGTTTTTTCACCTTAATGCATAGGATGCATTAAGGTGAAAAAACACGAACCTTTACAAACCCTTTAATGACCAGGCCATTTTTTGCGATACGGCACTGTGTCGCTTTAACTGACAATTGCGCGGTAATGCGACACTGTACCCAAATAAAATTGATGTCCTTTTTTTCCCACAAATAGAGCTTTCTTTTGGTGATATTTGATCACCTCTGCGGTTTTTATTTTTTGCACTATAAACAACAAAAGAGCAACAATTAAAAAAACAAACAAACAATATTTTTTACTTTTTGCTATAATAAATATCCAAAAAATGTATAAAAAAAATAATAATTTCTTCATCAGTTTAGGCCAATATGTATTCTTCTACATATTTTTGGTACCAAAAAAACACAATTAGCGTACATTGATTTGTTTGCGCAAAAGACATTGCGGCCGCCCGCCCGCCATGCACAGGTCCCTTTATACTCCTATATACATGTATAGAGCCCTGACAGGTCCTTTTATACGCCTATATACATGTATAGAGCCATGACAGGTCCTCTTTATACCCCTTTATACATGTATAGAGCCATGATAGGTCCTCTTTATTGTCCTTGTATAGAGCCATGACAGGTCCTCTTTATACTCATTTATACATGTATAGAGCCATGACAGGTCCTCTTTATACATGTATAGAGCCACGACAGGTCCTCTTTTTACTCCTATACTTGCATAGAGCCATGACGGGTCCCCTTTAGTTATCATGATATAAAATAATGAATGTGGGGGCCTTTTGGTGGGCGTGATTTTTTTTTTGGGGGGGGCAGCATTTCATTCTTGGCCCCAGGCAGCACAATGTCTTGGGCCGGCCCTGCTCCTCCCCTCTTCCTTCTCCAAGCTAATAGACTGGTTGGAGACTGCACTGCCCACTGTTATTATTATACAGGTTTTATATAGCGCCAATAGTTTGCGTAGCGCTTTACAAAAAAAAGGCAGACATTACAGTTACATTACAATTTGGTACAAGAGTAATCAGAGGGCCCTGCTCATTAGAGCTTACAATCTAAAAAGGGAGGGTCAATTGATACAAAAGGTAATAGCTGTTAACACTAATGCGGCGTACACACGATCGTTTTTCATGCCATTTTTTTAACCAACGTTTTTCTCGTCGTTTTTTTTCATGTTTCCTCTCAAGCCTGTCTTGCATCCACATGATCATTAAAAAAAACGCTTGAGCAAAGCGCAGTGACGTACAACACGTACGACGGCACTATAAAGGGGAAGTTCCATTCGAATGGCGCCAACCTTCATGTTAGTAAACTTTGTTGAGCGGCGATTCGCGCTTTTCAGCCTTGTGCTTTTCAGTCCGTTACAGCGTGACGAATGTGCTATCTCCATTACGAACGCTAGTTTTACCAGAACGAGCGCTCCCGTCTCATACTTGATTCTGAGAATGTGCGTTTTTTTTCCCCTCGTAAAAAGCATACACACTATCGTTTTTCACGTCGTTAAAAAAAAACGACATGAAAAACGACGTGAAAAAATAGAGCATGTTCGAAATTTTTAATGGCCGTTTTTCACGCCGTTAAAAATGCTCTGGAGCATACACACGATCGGTTTTAATGGCCATTTTAAAAAATGGCATTTTTAACGGCATGAAAAACTATCGTGTGTACGCCGCATTATGTGTGAAGACTGAAAGTTCAGGGAAGCAGAATAAGGGAGAATGAGCCAGCAACATTAAAAGTTATAAACTGCAACCGCTGCGGTAAGAATTTTCACAAATAGCGTACTGGAAAATGTTTATTTTATTGTGCTCGATGTGTTAAGCTAAAAAACTAAAACTGTTTAAAACTACTTTAAAGTTTTTTTATTGTATACAGCAAAGTGTTCTCAATCATAGCCAAAAATTACATCAGTTTAAAAGTGCACAAACAAAAACTAAATAAAATAAAAATTAAACCAAAACATTTTTTATTACACAGGTGGCTACAACGGTCTCTTTCTACCATAAGTTGCAGAGACCGGAGCAGTATTTATTATAAAGTTCTTAGGGATAAAGTTTAAGGGAGACTACATGAAGAATTTTTTTACCTTTCATGACCACCTCTGGACATATGGGGCTAAGTTCTGTAAGAGAACTGTAGAGAATAGGGGTATAAAGGATGTAGAGAGGAGTCAGAAGACTCTTTATAGTACAGGAAACATGAAACCATCTCAGCGTTCTCTTGTTTGGTGGTCTGTACAGTTGAAAAGTAATCCTGCATGTAAAGCAGACAGCGTGTTGCCAACAATAGTGCAATCTAGCATTAGTGCTTTCTAAATAATCACATGACACAGACGGGGGTGATGTTACAATAATCATTCAGATGTGTCGGGGCAGTATAAGATCTTCATATTGGCCTGGTAGAGAAAATCAGATTATATTGACAAAGCGATCACCAGCTGACATTCATCACATCTGTCTCTCTCCTATCTATGATCATGGCTCTTAGCATGAAGCAGTAAAATATGCCCCTGACAGCTTAGTGGTGGTAAATTTCGGCACAAAGATGTCATCAGAATTGGAAAGATTTGCTACAGGAAGGCCACTAATTGCATGTCCGGAAGGAATTTGTTTCGTGTGCTTTAGCAGTTGATTCAGGTTAGTGTTAAGGTCTGGGATTTTTGGGGTCCATTTTTAGTTTTAGGGTTAAATCTAGTATGTTATATAAGTTTACAGCATTTACCCCAACACTTCATATTCCTGATATGTGGCTGCTGTACCATGTACTTGTATGAGAAAGTATCCTGTTCTCTTGGTATTGCTTCCTTTATGTGAAATCCCTGGTGTTCCTGCTAGTCCCCATGCTTCCCTAATAAAAAAAAACTGGCCACACTGAGCAGGAGAACACACCATGGTCAGTTCTCTAGCTATGCTGGGAACTCAGTGTACTCTCCTCCAATGATCAGAATTGTCCTGACACGCCCCCCTGCACAGCCATTTACTGGGAAGCTCAGTGGTGCTGCTGCTTCTCCTCCCCCCAGATTGTATGTAGCTGAGAACAGAGGGAATGTGACCATTTATAAAAAAGGGAAAAAATGTACTGTATATACTCGAGTATAAGCCGACCCGAATATAAGCCGAGGCACCTAATTTTACCACAAAAAACTGGGAAAACGTATTGACTCGAGTATAAGCCTAGGGTGTCCATCTGCATGCCTCACTGTGCCTCACTTTGCCTCACTGTGTCCATGCCTCACTGTGCCCATGCCTCACTGTGTCCATGCCTCACTGTGTCCATGCCTCACTGTGTCCATGCCTCACTGTGCCCATGCCTCACTGTGTCCATGCCTCACTGTGTCCATGCCTCACTGTGTCCATGCCTCACTATGTCCATGCCTCACTGTGCCCATGCCTCACTGTGCCCATGCCTCACTGTGTCCATGCCTCACTGTGTCCATGCCTCACTGTGTCCATGACTAGACTGACGTTTAACATGGGAGTCTATAGAAGGGGTGCCCGGCTTTGAAAAATCGGTGCTCCCCGGCCGTAGGTCTCCCAGACCAAAAACTTTGCACATTTGTATAAGAGAAATGGGGCTACATGTGTGCCAAGTGTTGGGTCCAGGGGACCTACGAGCGGCCGGTACCAGGTCCCCAAAGTCACCAGAGAAATGACTGTTTAACATGGGAGTCTATGGAAGGGGTGCCCGGTTTTGAAAAATCGGTGCTCCCCTTTGCACACTTGTAGAGGAATAGTGGGGCTACATGTGTGCCAAGTTTGGGGTCCAGGGGATCTACGGCCGGCCGGTACCGGGTCCCCAAAATCCGGGAGATCAGGCGCAAAAAGGCGACTCAAGTATAAGCCGAGGGGGCATTTTCAGCACAAAAAAATGTGCTGAAAAACTCGGCTTATACTTGAGTATATACGGTATTTATAATTTTTTTCTTTTTTATCTATACAAAAATGTTTTGCCTTTCAGTTCTATTTTAAACTGAATAGCCTGTTTTACAAGATGATCGTTTGCAATCACTTTAAGGAATCATGTATTAGGGCATCCCTTTTGGGTTAGGTTAAAGCTTAGGGTTTAGTGTTAGAACATTCTCTGCATTAAAGTGATTGTAAAGTCTTGTTTTTTTTTCCCTATAAAAATAACAAACATGTTGTACTTACCTGTCCTGTTGCAGTGGATTTGCCCAGAGCAGCCCAGATCCTCCTCTTCTCGGGTTCCTCTTCAGTGCTCCTGGCCCCTTCCTCCTGTTCAGTGCCCCAACAGCAGGCAGCTTGCTATGGGGGCACCCAAGCTGAGTCACAGCTCCCTGTGTCCATTCAGACTTGGAGCCCGGCCCCGCCCCTCTCTCCCCTAATTGGCTAGCTGATTTGATTGACAGCAGCAGGAGCCAATGGCACCACTGCTGTGTCTCAGCCAATCAGAAATGTGGATGGCTGAGACACTCGAGGACATCGCTGGACAGAGAGGGAGCTCAGGTAAGTATTAGGGGGACTGCTGCACACAGAAGGCTTTTTATCTTACTGTAATGCATGGAATACATTACAGTAAGATAAAAAAACCTCCTGCCTTTACAACCACTTTAAGGTAAAAAAAAAATGGCCTATTGGTTATACAGTAGAGCCTCCCTCACCTCCCAAAATACTTACTTGAGTCTTATTTTACCCAGTACTGTGCCTGAGTGTAGCAGGGCTTCTTTCTCTTCCTCTCCTCACAGGACTCAGTAGGAGCAATAGGAGCCATTAGCTCCTGTGGCTCTCAACCAAATCCTTAGAGAAGGGAGCGGGCCGCTGGGCCGAGCCGCAATTGCGTGTGTCTATGGATGAACACAACATGGCTCTTGGAGCGAGCTAGCAGAAGTGGCTTCCTATGGTGGTGCACCGAGAAGAGGGGGAGCCTAGAGCGCTGGCGGGGGGTCGAGACGAGGAGGTTCAGGACTGCTCTGTGCAATACCATTGCACAGAGCAGTTAAGTATATATGTTTATTATTTTAGTTTATGCAAAGCCCAGATTTTTTTATTTTTTTTTAGAGTAGAGAAAAGTTAAGAGCCCTGTCTGTTTTTTCCTTTCTATCTGTGCCTCTTTGGAGAAATTTTAGTTCACTTCCTGTCCTAGAGACACAGAAGCATGTGACAGTAAGAGGATATCTCTAAAGTGAGATGATAGCCCTCTTCAACAGCTGTCAACAGAACAGGTTTCCTCATCAATAGATTACCTTTCACTTCTTGTGACAACTCAATACTTTTGGATATCTCATCACTTTCTGTACATTTCCATCACTTTCTGAGACAAGGCTTACTAGGAGCAATGTTAAAGTTAAACTTCCCCAGCGGGAACACAGACAGTGACTAAAACCTGACATGGGTTCTAGCCCCTAATGGATTTATCCCAAACGAAAATAAATGTTTTGGGTTTATGTACACTTTAAGGCCCCTTTGACACAGGTGGACTGTCAATCAGATCTCCGGCTCAGTGGGGAATCTTTTTTTTTTTTAAATCATACTTACCTAGGTGGATGCTGCATCTGTCCCCCTCCAGCTCTTACACTGAGAACCGAGCGATCAAACACCACCATTTGCTCGGTTCTCACAGCACCCTGAGCAGAGGGCTGTTGACTGTCAGCTTTAAGTATTAGGTAACCATTTACTGTAAAAGATAAGTGTGGGACTAAATTTTTTTAAAAAAAATTACCATTCATACTCAGCTATTTGGATGCAGCATCAATCAGAGCTGCATCTGTTTTCGCAGCCTCTACACCAAGAACTGAGCAATTAGCCACTTAAGCCCCGGACCATTTTGTAGCTAAAGGACCAGGCCCCTTTTTTGCGATTCAGCACTGCGTAGCTTTAACTCACAATTGCGCGGTCATGCGACGTGGCTCCCAAACAAAATTGGCGTTCTTTTTTTCCCACAAATAGAGCTTTCTTTTGGTGGTATGTGATCACCTCTGCATTTTTTTTTTGCGCTATAAACAAAAATAGAGCGACAATTTTGAAAAAAATGCTATATTTTTTATTTTTGCTATAATAAATAACCCCAAAAAAATATATAAAAAACATTTTTTTTCACAGTTTAGGCCGATACGTATTCTTCTACATATTTTTGGTAAAAAAAAACGCAATAAGCGTTTATTGATTGGTTTGCGCAAAAGTTATAGCTTCTACAAAATAGGGGACTGTTTTATATAATTTAAATATTTTTTCTTTTTTTACTAGTTATGGCGGCGATCAGCGATTTTTATTGTGACTGCGACATTATGGCGGACACATCGGACACTTTTGACACTATTTTGGGACCATTGTCATTTTCAAAAGCGATCAGTGCTATAAAAATGCACTGATTACTGTGAAAATGACACTGGCAGTGAAGGGGTTAACACTAGGTGGCGCTGCAGGGGTTAAGTGTTTCCTAGGGAGTGATTGTTACTGTGAGGGGGCGTGGCTACACGTGAAACGTCACTGATGATCGTTCCCGATCACGGGGAACAGTCATCAGTGACAGTGTCACTAGGCAGAATAGGGGAATGCCTTGTTTACAAAGGCATTCCCCTATTCTGCTCTTGCCGACCGCAATCGCGGGACTCCCGGGAACATCGAGTTCACAGGACCCGCGGCCGCAGCCGCGAGGCACGCGTGCGCCCGCAGGGAGGCAAATTTAAAGGGACGTACCTGTACACCCATATGCCTGCCCGTGCCATTCTACCGCCGTACATTGGCGTGCGGCGGTCGGCAAGTGGTTAAAGACCTCCGATTGCTCACTTCTCACGTCCGCCCAGAGCACTGTCAGTCACTTCTCTGTGCTCTGCCCCTCCCGCGCTCACTGGAGTGGGGGGGGGGCAGCTGGCTCAGGCACATGGATGGATCCCGACATTATTGTTGGGATCCCTGCAGAGCCTGGACCAGCTCTGTGGGATCAGCCATCAGCGGACTTTAGCCCACTGTCGGCTAAACTGAATCTGGGTCGCTGAAGTGCAGAACTAAGTGAACTCCTGTGACTCACAGGAGAAGTATGGCCAAAAGAGTTTTGGCCATACTCCTTTAATGTAAGAGGTAGTCTACAATTGAGTGGCACTTAAAAAAACTTTGGAATTTGCACTTACTGTCAGCGCCAAGAGCTCTGTGCCAAGAAACCACCAGGACTGAGCTTCTAGCACTCAGAACTAACATACACATGCAAACTCCAGCACAGCTCCTCACTGTCACACATACTCCAGCAGATACAGGTGCACCATATACTGATAATAACAAGGGAGACCTACATCATGTTACATAGTTGTGTATATCCCTTAGCCATTAAGATAGGAATTATAGTGTTAGTAGTAATCATTTCATAAATATTGCCCTAAGGGCTCATTCATAGCTCATTCATGTGGCTATACTGGTGTCCCTCTGAAAATCCATCAACTGCGCATGACAGGCAGTTAGGTGGCGTTATGTTTCGGGCAGCTGCGGGGCAGCCTCATTACCCCCCCAGCAGCCTGTGTGAATGAGTCCTAATGCCCCGTACACACGTTCCGATTATCGGATGATAAAAATCGTTTTCGGATAGATCGTTCGATAATATGATCGTTAGTACACAGCTTTCGACAGCCGATCACGACAGTCCGTCCAGCAAAATCCGAAGGAACGAACACGAAAACTTTGCTCGGACGACAGCCCATCGTACAACAATCGTTTAATCAGTACAGTATGCGTCCGCTAAAAATCGATAGACAAACACCGCGCATGATCGTAAACACGAAAATAAACCAGAAGGACACAGGGGGGTCACACGTATTTGACATCATTTCAGATACGTAGTTAACTAGCTACGTACACCGGAAGGTTTTTCCAGAATCGTACAACAAAAATCGTACTTTTCGTAGAGCACATTTTGCAATGTTGTATTCGATATTCGTTTTATACAACAAAATGCGAACCATACGTTGTATGATAATCGGAACGTGTGTACGGGGCATAAGGGTCATGTCACACAAGCAAGTTTCTAGAAGTGATCTGTAGCAGAAACAAATGTTTCATTTTCTATGGCAATTTGTAGTTGGGTACAGAGTAGCTGCCCTGGCTGGTCATACAGCTTGTCTATGAAACTACATGGTCATCAGTAGGTGGGTGTAAAAAATAAATAAATATATATAGATAGATAGATAGATAGATAGATAGATAGATAGATAGATAGATAGATAGATAGATAGTTTTTTATATAACATAAATAGTTACTGAAGCTGGCTATTCTGTAACTAGCTTCATCTTTAAAAAAAAAATCCTCTGTGCCTGAGCTACAAACTCCTGAAATTGCTACAATTCTCGCCCTACATTGGCCTCATTTCAGTTTTCAGCCTTCTGTGGCTGCTACAAAATTTCAACATATCCATAACAAAGCATGATTTCTATTTTTTTCAAAGATTCTCAAGCTAAATAATTACTGTTTCTTATAAGATATTTCCAATTAATAGACTGGAGCTGCCACCTGGAATTATATCTTGTACTGTAATAATAACCACATCTGCTGAAATCTGTCTACTGTTCAGTCTATTTTCAGATCTTTTTACTCTGATAATGAAATACTATTGCCATAGGCGTGTGCAGCCTTTTGCATCCGGGTGTGCACCCCAGAGGTAAAACACACATGCACGTGTGTGTTTATATATATATATATGTGTATACACTATAATGTCAAAAGTACATGTACATAACCTTTAATGGTATCCCAGTCTTAGTCCGTAAGGTTCAATATTGAGTTGGCCCTCCCTTTGCAGCTATAACAGCTTCAACTCCTCTGGGAAGGCTGTCCACAAGGTTTAGGAGTGTGTCTATGGGAATGTTTGACCGTTCTTCCAGAAGCCCATTTGTGCGGTCAGGCACTGATGTTGGATGAGAAGGCCTGGTTCTTAGTCTCCACTCTAATTCATCCCAAAGGTGTTCTATCAGGTTGAGGTCAGGACTCTGTGCAGGCCAGTCAAACTCCTCCACCCCAAACTCACTCATCCGTGTCTTTATGGACCTTGTTTTGTGCACTGGTCCGAATCATTTGGTGGAGGGGAGATTATGGTGTGTGGTTGTTTTTCAGGGGTTGGGCTTGGCCCCTTAGTTCCAGTGAAGGGAACTCGTAAGGCGTCAGCATACCAAGACATTTTAGACAATTTCATGCTCCCAACTTTGTGGGAACAGTTTGGGGATGGCCCCTTCCTGTTCCAACATGACTGCGGACCAGTGCACAAAGCAAGGTCCATAAAGACATGGATGAGTGAGATTGGGGTGGAGGAAAATTAAACTTCAAGTGCAATAATTCACATTATAATAGTAACTAAAACATAAAAAAAGTGTAAAAATCTAAAAAAAAATTAATTCCAAAGTGCCATAATGGTGTTAACCTCCCAACTAAAAAGTTGTTGCGGTTGAACTTAATTTGTATTGCAATTATCCGTAGAGGGGTTTCCACCATCCTTACTAAGTTTAAAAAAAAACGTATGTCTTATTCTCATTTTGATGTGTATTACATGTGAAATCACATATCACTGGAATTATTGCAGTTGGAGTTTATCTGTATGGCAAGTATCTATAGGAGGGGCTTCCACCATCCCCACTAAGTTTCATTTTTTATGTCTTTTGTCAGTTTGATGTGACGTTACATATCACAGAGACCGGTATTATTGTGGTAATATTGACGTTTATTGAGATTTCTATACATTAGAGGGTTCCACCATTATTGTTAAGTTATTGATCAGTAAGTTAGGGCTGCACTTTTCTTTTTTTGGTGTGGGAACACATAACAGTGCTTAGCGGCAGGCCTTTTACTGACACTTTTTTATTTTACCTCCAGTAGATTATTGTTAATAGTAGTGTGGTGATTACCCATTATACTAAAGATCGGCATGTGCCATTAATAAACATTGACACATTTCAGTTGTGCCCATGAACAATCTGCCTGGCTACAGAGTTAATCTCCCCATCCCTGCACTCAGTGCACTGATGGGCACTGATAGGTGGCACTGATTGGCACTGATAGGCAGCACTGATTGGCAGCATTGATGGGCAGTAATTGGCAGCACTGTTGGGCACTGATAGGTGGCACTAATAGGCGTCACTGATTGGCACTAATAGGTGGCACTGATAGGCAGCACTGACAGGCAGCACTGAGTGACATTGACAGGCAGCACTGAGTGACACTGATAGGCAGCACTAAGCGGCACTGATGGGCACTGATAGGCAGCACTGATGGGCACTGATTGGCAGCACTCATGGGCACTGGCAGCATTGATTGGCACTGATGGGCAGCACTGATTGGCACTGATAGCGGCACTGATAGGCAGCACTGATAGGCAGCACTCACAGGCACTGATTGGCAGCAATGATTGGCACTGAAAGCAGCACTGATGGACACTGATTGGCACTGATGGGCAGCACTGATTGACAGCATTGATTGGCACTGATAGCAGTACTGATAGGCAGCACTGATGGGCAGCGCTGATTGGCACTGATAGCGGCACTGATAGATAGCACTGATTGGCACTTATAGCAGCACTGATAGACAGCACTGATTGGCACTGATAGGCAGCACTGATGGGCACTAATTGGCAGCATTGATTCGCACTGATGGGCAGCACTGACTGGTGGCACTGATTGGCACTGACTGGCAGCACTGATTGGCACTGATGGGCACTGATGGGCAGCACTGTTTGGCACTGATGGGCAGCACTGTTTGGCACTGATGGGCAGCACTGTTTGGCACTGATGGGCAGCACTGTTTGGCACTGATGGGCAGCACTGTTTGGCACTGATGGGCAGCACTGTTTGGCACTGATGGGCAGCACTGTTTGGCACTGATGGGCAGCACTGTTTGGCACTGATGGGCAGCAGTGATTGGCACTGATGGGCAGCAGTGATTGGCACTGATAGGCAGCAGTAATTGCAACTAATGGGCAGCTATTGCTCTGAGCATGCCCCTTGAACTCTTCTTAATAAATATTAAGCTTTCGCTGCAGACTATATGAAAAATATTCAATATGCAATATACTGCTGAACCCATCTGCACAATTACAATATTCAGAAAATGATATACAGGGCCACGACAAGAGGGGGGTGGGCAGGAGGGACCTGCACCTAGGTGGCGGGTGCCATGTTCTAATCTGCACTACATTACTCCGCGCGCACCCCAGACCAGTGGCTGGCAATTAGTGGGCCAAGGCTTCATGTCTACTAGGACAGTCTATGTCATGGGTTAGCAGTAGGGGAGAGGGACACAGGTCCATATCTTCGTCCTGGATGCTGGGTGAACTCATCACACACAGATTTTTTTTTTTCAAATTTGATCTGTCAGATCCACAATATTTACCAACAACTGTGTAGTGTGAGGGTTTACCTCATTGGATCTCATATAAATGGACTGTTTAAAACAGGGGTCCCCTACTCCTGGGCCAAGGACCGGTACCGGTTCATGACCTGTTAATAAACAGGCCACACAGCAGGAGTTGAAAGACGACCACGGTCCATGACAATCCTGTCCATACCATTTGTTTAATGTAAAGGAGACTGCACTGTAAAGTGGGCACTGTGATGTAATGGGAACTGTGATGTAAGGGGACTGCACTGTAAAAGGACACTGTGATGTAAGGGGACTGCACTGTAAAAGGACACTGTGATGTAAGGGGACTGCACTGTAAAGGGGCACAAGGATATAAAGGGGACTGCACTGTAAAGGGACACTGTGACGTAAAGGGAACTGTGTTGTAAGGGGACTGCGCTGTAAAGAAGGGCTGTGATGTGAAGGAGAACTGAGCACACTGTGGGACTGTTTGAAAGGGGGAGCTGTAATGTAAAGGGGGACTATGGACACTGATATAAAGTAGGGACTGTGCTGTACGTAAGTAGGGTTGTAATGTGGAGGAGGGTGAGGACCGACTCCTGAAAACTCCCGAATCCCCGGGAAAAAAGGCTGCCACGAAACCAGTCCCTGGTGCCAAAAAGGTTGGGGACAGTTGGTTTAAAAGACCTTCACTTTAGTCCCTTCTATCTGAGGGATTAGATTTGAAACCTAATTTGATTGTGCGTGACCAATTTTCATTTACACACCTTACAACCACCTTACAACTTGATTGTAAAGGTGTCAATACACAAGAGTTATTGGGCAAAATAGGTATATTTAATCTGCTCTTCTTATGAGTTGTGTATGGGACTACTACCACTCTAATATCAAAGAGGAATTATGTTTTCCTTGTTCGGGCAGTACTGCTTTTGGATGCATGATTGATGAGCAACCAGTATTTTGTCTGTCTATGGCTTAGACCCAAAACATTTCCAAATTAGATTAATGGTCAAGTCATCAGGTTTACAATTATATCCTTTGCAGTTTCATTGCATGCAACAACTTTTGTACTATGCCATTAAATGACAAACGTATAATTATATTTTTGATTATATTTGATTGGGTTGGAGTCCTGTACTGTGTTAACCATTGGGAGCAGCAAGAAATACAATGTCACACAGTATTTTACTGAAAAACAGCTATGGCCTCTGTCATGTGACTGGTTTGGGGCCGATTCAAGGAAACACCTACAACATTTTTCTGGTGTCATATCCCCTTTTAGAATTTTCTGCAAAAATTCATGAAAGCCATGCAACAGCTTTATTGCTATTTCTGATGCGTACAACAAATCAAAATAGAAAAACGTGCAGCGCTACGAATGTTGAATTAATAAACAGAACAAATGTGATACAAGATCAGTGATTATATGGTATACATTATGGTAGTGATACCGTAAAAAATAAATAAACAAGTGTGTAATGGTGAGGTGAATAAAGTCCAAAGTATAAAGATTAAATTGAAAAAGGCCCAAACTTCAATCAAGAGTTCACCCTAAAGGTATGTCTATGTTGAACAGAAGACGATCCCTAAGTAGGGACTTCACTCTGTGCTCCACCACCATATGGAAGGGATATGCGCTTACCAGAATGTGTGGACTCTTGTAGATAAAGTAAAGAGCCAAATGTGCTTGTATAATGGCAGACCACCACTTGGCAGAACTTTCTCTCCTGGGATGGACTCCTTCAATGCAAATTCTCAGTGGGTTACCAGGGTGATCAGCTACCAGCATAACACGAGACCAGCATACGTAAAGGAACATTGTACAAAACTCCATAGTGTAAAATCGTTATGTCAAACTTATTATAAAAGGTTGCTAAGCGCTCACAGAGTGTATAAAAATGACATCGCTGTACAATCATTACCGCGGATTGTAAGGGACACTTCCTGGATCCAAGTATGTGATGACATCACAGGCACGGACTCCACCTGATGCATTTCGTCATAACTGACGTCGTCCTGGGCTTAGGTGAACTCTTGGTTGAAGTTTGGGACTTTTTCAATTTAATCTTTATACTTTGGACTTTACTTACTTCACCATTACACACTTGTTTATTTTGTTATGGTATCACTACCATGATGTATACCATTTAATCACAGATGTTGTATCACTTTTTTTCTGTTTAATAATTTATCATTTATAGCGCTGCACGTTTTTCTGTATTCATTTTTGAGCAAGTTTTGTCAGTTGGTGTGCTAGCGGCTACACTTGTCCTCCAAACGCAATTCCTACAACAAATCAGGTGGTCCGTAACTGTGACATGTTTACATTCTGCCACTGTGGCTGTGGCAAATTCATTCAGAAATACTGCCATATTGGTGATTTTGAAAAGTGGAGGTAATTTAGACCTCTTCCATGTCAGAGTAAATTGTGTCGCACTTCTAAGTATTATGCTGCAGAAGCAATTCTGAGACAAATTCTGCAACAGATTCATATACACCTTACTGACAATTACGCAAAGTTGCGGTATTTGTTGCATGGACAGGAGACAGATTCCTAATGAATGTCTATGACACTCTGAATGTCACACTTTATATTTTCCTAGGCATTTGGGCTGAATTACTAAGGGTCCTTTCACACGGGGCGGACCCGTGCAGATCCGCCCCGTGAAGCTCCGCTTGCTCAGCGGGGATCGCTCCGTTGATCCCCGCTGAGCCGATGGATGACTGGGCGGTCCCCGCACACTGTGCAGGGACCGCCCTGTCAGAGCGCCGCTCTCCCCTATGGGGAATCGGATGATGACGGACCGTAGAGTCCGTTGTCATCCGATCCGCTCCGCCGACGGAAGGAAAAATAGGGTTTTCCTCCGTCACACTTTGGCGGAGCGGAGCGGATGTCAGCGGACATGTCTCCGCTGACATCCGTGCTTCCATAGGGGTACATGGAGGATCCGTTTTAGGTCCGCCTAAAAAACTGACAGGCGGACCTCCGTGTGAAAGAGCCCTAAAAGAGTTTAGAAGCTTCAGACATGAAATTTGTAATATTTACTTCAATTGTTCAACCATATAAAAAGCTCATTCCTGTTCATTTTGAATACCCAACTTTGGTTGGATAATAGAAGAGAATAGTCACATAATTTATTGTGTGAAGATTCTCAACTTCTGTAGTAAATCAGCCTAATTTTTTTTAGAATACGATTTTTACCCCACACTTATGCCTTGTACACACGGTTGGATTTTCCATCGGAATAAACTCTGACGGATTTTTCCGACAGAATTTCCGTTCAAGCTGCCTTGCATACACACTGTCACACCAAATTATGACCATCAAGAAAGCGGTGACGTACAACACTACGACGAGCTGAAAAAAATGAAGATCAATGCTTCCGAGCATGCGACGACTTGATTCTGAGCATGCGTGTTTTTTTCTCCGTCGGAGTTCCATACAGACGAACGGAATTTCCGAGAATTTTTTTTTTCGGAATTTCAGATGAAAAAAGTCCAATTCCGTCTGACTTTTTTTCTCGGAAATTCCGACCGTGTGTACGCGGCATAAGGCTGGCCATGAACTATACAATTTTCTTGTTCAATTTCCTTTAGATTTACCTTCAACTATATAGTGTACAGGCCTGCCTGATTGCACACAAATTGAAAGTGTTTAGGTTTGCCTTATATCATATGGTTTTGGGTAAATCCAAAGGAAAATTGTACAAGAAAATTGTATAATGTATACTTGATTCCCCATCAAGAGTGACCCTACGGAATAGTGTATGCATGCCTTACGACAACAAAGAGTTAAAAAGACCATCTAGTACAATATATAGCAAAATGATTCTTAATTTACTCTTACTCCACTCGTTACATAACAGACACGTCAAAATAAATGCACTTATCAATAACAGTCACAAGGATGAAATAATACTCTGTAACTAGTGGCAGCTCACAGCTCAATTTAAGATCTACCCACTACCTGACAGCTGCCAGGAAAACAATATTTCACCAGCTGAGCTATAAATGCCAGTCATCGAGTGCGTAACTTATCCATTATTTAAAGCCTGCCATCCTGTCTACAAACCTCTATCCTACACACCCTAAAAAAAACTCTACTCGTTCCTTCTGCATCCTTCTCTTCATCACTTGCCTTATGTAAAGTTTTGTTCTTAAAACGTTACCTAGAAATAAGCAAAGGGAAGGCGCTCTTGCACTTCATTTAATTACAAAAACATTAAGCTCATTCTTTCTATCTATCTATCTATCTATCTATCTATCTATCTATCTATCTATCTATCTATCTGTCAATCCATCCATCTATTGATTTACTCCAACAATAATACAATGTTGCAAGAAAATCAAATGCATCAATGACGATCAACAGGAATGCAAGCAATATTTTGATTTCTAATTTAAAAAAAGGTGATTTATAATAAAAAAAAATATAAAAAACAAAACAAAAAAGGTAATTTCTTTGAAACACATTGATACTCAATTCATGGCGTAGGTAAAAATGATAAAAAATAAATAAATAACTTACATTAGAGTCTTTTCATAGGTGCAGTTTATAGTAAGCCCCCAGGGTACCCCTTCATACGCTCCTGATGCTCTGCCCACAACTGTGATCCAGGCACATGGTCAGATTGTGGCAGATTTCCCTTCTACCGTGCATCAGAATATTACTGATTTCACTGTCTTGTCTTTCAAGAGGAGATTAACAAGGCTTGCCTGTGCTGATGTATCCAGCTGTGTGCTTCCTCAGTGCCTCCGAAAATCCAGCCAGCACATTCTATCCAGGGCTTCCTCTACAGAACAATCTGTGAACAGACACTCCTGGTCAGGATGCTACACTGGATACAGCTGATCCTCCCCTCCCTATCTCACTGTGCAGAGCAGCAGAACACAGAGGCAGCAGGTCCCTCCGGACTGTTTTTTTTCCCCCTGCATGTCTAATCTATAGTGTTCTGTAGATGTTATCAAATGCAAATATAGCCTAAACCAGCAGTTCCTGATTGACGTATCAACAAGCTATACTCATCAAATTAAATATTTTTCTTCAGATTCAGGATACAGGCAAAGAGGGAAATAAAGATTGTTTAAAGTCCAGCTTTTTCAAAAATGTAATAAATGCACCCGTAATGATTAATTTAAAAAAGCACATTTATTATTATTATTATAATTTTTTTGGAATTGGAGCCTCCAAGCATTGAAATTTCTATCAGTGGCCCCTGCAGTCCACTCCTTCAATCACAGATCTGTACCGAGGTATAGGCCTTTAGTTACAGGGCTGGATGAGGTACTAATGAACTACAAATTCTGGTCCGTTTGCATCTTACTGCCCATGGAACAAAGCTGGCTGTGTCTGTGTCCGCTCTGCATAAACTGAGCAGACACCAACCTGTCATCCTCTGCTCTGCGGGGGGATCAGTGGACAGCTCGCCTGCTTAGCAAACCAGAGAAAAGCGGAGTCCAGCCCGTGCGAAAGGGGCCTAAGGTGATACAAAGAGATGAACCAAATCCTCCTATATAAGTTGTACCCAGGGGTGGCCCGTCCATTAAGGGCGCATGGGCACCGCCTCCCCTGTCTATCGCAGCCTCCCCTATTCATAGTTCGTTTTGCACAGTGGCCTTGGTCATCCTCTTCTGGGGTCCCACAGCGGCTCTCGCGGCTCCTCCCCACATTAGATAACCCCCTCTGGGAAGCTCTCTCCCTAGGGGGTTACCTTACGGGCGCGCTCCCGAGTCAAACATTCGGCGTCCATAGACGCCGAGTGTTTGACACGGGAGCGCCCCCCGGCAGCCAATGGCTGCGCTGCTATCAATCTATCCAATCAAGAGCCGAGAAGCCGCAAAGAAAGCGCAGCGGGACCGCGCCTACAGATAATTCGGGGCTCAGGTAAGTAAAACGGGGGCTCAGGTGGGCCGGACACTGCAAGGTGTTTTTTCACCTTAATGCATATGATGCATTAAGGTGAAAAAACGCAAAGGTTTACAACCCCTTTAAGGTTTACATCTACATGGTGGGCTGCCCTCAATTCCAAAAAGCTTACTAACTATTCTTCTTTTAAGAGATTCTGCTTGTTACCATTTTCTTCCACTTGGCAATGAGAAATGTATTTTCTGTTTGAAACATAATAAAAAATAAATAAAATAAAATATTTCCTGGGAATTTTCCAAAAAGGGCTTCAGAGCTATGCAATCCTCTAAGTGGTACACTTTTCTGAGAAAAATAGGAAAATGTTGATTGAAAAGACCCCCTGCCGATTGCATCCATTGTGTATTATCTGAGATCATTTAAAGTCCAAACAAATCATTGCAGGCACAAAAATGCTAACTCGCTAATCGCTGAATACCACAATCAGAAGTGAAGAAAATAAAAAAAAAACAGCTGACGATATAACATTTAAAGGACAACTCCCATTTATCAAATAGAGTGGGCATTATCCAGTTTAAAGCAGAACATTAAAAGTCCCTTGAAAAATAAAATATAAAAAGCAGCGTTTGTTGCTATACTTACCTTCAATCCAGTGCTGTCTCCTGAAATATTTCTACTCCACCACTAGATGCCCTCAGTCTTCTGGGTTGAACGAAGGCCAACATAAATTAAAGTGGACCTTCACTCTAAACTACCTCTGATATTGCCCTGCCTCCTCCCCCTCCCTCTCTCACAACTGGATATACATTTTATAAAACATGTTATATTAAAGAATTTTTTGTGCTGCAAAACACTTCTGTATTTTCCACCTAGGCAAGAATGATGTTTGTGGCTCCCACCCAGATTCTGCGTGTGCGCAGATATGCCGCAGTGCTTCAGGTCACAACTAAGCCCTGCAGCACATCTGCGCACATACGGGTTTTGCACACATCGGTGCACACATGCCTGTGCAAAGACGGCTATTACGGAAGCTCCAATACTTCACAAAAAGGCTCTTCCAGGACCCCAAGGCTAAGCACAGCCATTCAGGACATCTGCACATGCACAATAATGGCGACACTGAACGGGGAGCCACACAAAAGTGGACAGAGTTCCTCTTTAATTCACTTTCTCTAAGCCCGGTCTCTCATGAACCTTCCCCCACCATGTGACTGCACACTGAAGGAAAAACAGCACTTATCTCTCTCATTCAAGTATCATGAATCAGCTTGAATCAGTTGAAGTTATTGAAGGACCACTATATGGAAAATGCTGCATTTGGTAACCTATATATGTCAGGGGTCTCCAAACTTTCTAAACAAAGTGGCTATTGGTAGTGGTGTGAGGAATTGTGACTTATCGTTGGTGTAATTGGGAGGTATTTTGCCACATCGTTGGTGCCATTGGGCTCCATTGTTGGTGTCATTGGGAGAAATTCTGCCTTATCGTTGGTGTGATTGGGAGGAATTCTGCCTTATCGTTGGTGTGATTGGGAGGAATTCTGCCTTATCGTTGGTGTCATTGGGAGAAATTCTGCCTTATCATTGGTGTGATTGGGAGGAATTCTGTCAGGGCTGGGCCCTTAGCAGCTCTCTTCTCTGTACTCAGGCTGTTCAGCTGTTGGATAATTGTGAGCACTTATTGAGTCCTCAGTGTCCCACCTGGTTATTATTATCTGCTCATCAGTCCTGCCTACAGCCAGCCCCTTCTGGCTATTTAAACTGCCTTGTTCATTCCTTTCATTGCCTTCACCTTGGTCAACATATCTGGAGTTTCTCTGCTGTGTTTCTGTGAAAGACTTTGCCCGGCTGACGTCCCTTCTGTTCCTGATCCTGTTCTTCTGCCTGTGACTACGCTGATCTCTGGTTTCCCGATTACTGGCTTTTCCGACTATCCACTTTGGCTTCCGATCCCTGGCTTTTGTTTTGACTACGTATACTGATCTGTACCATTTTTACCAATACCTTAAAAGGTGTGATTTTTTACTGCATTTCTGTCTCAGTCTGATCCATGGTTCCTGACAAATTCTGCCCCATCGTTGGTGTCATTGGGAGGAATTCTGCTTCATTGTTGGTGTCATTGGGAGGATTTCTGCTCCATTGTTGGTGTCATTGGGAGGAATTCTGCCCCATCATTGGTGTCATTGGGAGGAGTTCTGCCCCATCATTGGTGTCATTGGGAGGAATTCTGCCCCATCATTGGTGTCCTTGGGAGGAATTCTGCCCCTTTATTGGTGCCAGTAGGTGAAATTATTCCCCCATAGCTGGTGGATAAAATAGTGCCCCAAGGGCCGGATAAAAGCAAATTGGCTGCAGTTTTGAGACCACTGATATATGTGGTTACTCCCTATAATGATAGCATTATAGTATACAAATTCCTTTTTTATTTCACATTTCTTGAAAAAACAATCCAGTTTTTACATGCAGGCCAAGCTGTCCAGCAACTGTACCATTTGGGAAAAATCATAATACTGTCAGGAGTGCCGGTTTTCATTCATATTGTTTAAACTTTCTTTTCAAAAGAAAGAGCACTGTTCCTGAAACAACGTAAAATATGTGAGCTGGAGTTGGGCTTTAATGTAATTGTCAATTACCTAAAGCCATTTCAAAAATATATGCACATCTTAGACTACCCTTCACCAGATGACAACGCTGCAGTAAAAAAATGGAATTATTACTGCAATTGACAGACTACAACATTTTGGTTGAGGCCATAGCTGCAATATTGGCAGGTAATAGGTCTGGATGGGAGGTGGCCGAAAAGTAGATGAAAAATACTTTTTAGGTACGGTCACCAAAATCAGATAGGGGTCTATAGGGTAAGACTGTAAATGTCTGTGTGTCGTGATGAGAAAGAAACCTGCTTGGTGGTTGGATTGTTGTCTCATCAAGATAGATATATTTGATGTTTTTCTTCTAGGCTCCAGTTCCCTGCCATGTATTACATAAGCTTTTTAAACTGAAGTGATCCCTTGTCTTGCATGCATTTAATTTTAAATGCACAATGAGCGTTTGAATGCTTTTAAAATAACCATCTACAGTATTTTCCGTACTAATGTAACAGAATCTTTACCACCTTATTATCTATCAAGAGTGGAAGATGAAGTCTGCAAACTCCCACAAGAACTATTCCAACTTTGCTCTCACATTAAGCAGAATCAGAATTAATAGTTAAAACAGAACTCAGGTCAGTACTTCAGTCCCCATATGGCTGTGCCAATTGGAAAATCTGTATCAACAGAGCTCAGAGGCACCCATAGCGTAGATATTTTACAGAAATCAGATATCGTAGTTTAGCTGACTGGTTGATTTGTAGGGTGTGAGACTGAACCTGGAAATGGGTGTATACCGGTAATTTAATGTCCATAAATTAGGTACAGATGCACTTTATGAATCTAATAGGTATCTTCATCAACATCTACCGAAATATCTAACAAAATAGTACAGTATGGCATTAATACTAAACAATAATCATGCAGATTATATACAAAAAACAGTCATCATCCTTTGCTGAGGTGCTTTTTGATTTTACCTGTGGTTCTATTTATTCTCCGGGCAGATGCACTTGCTTGTTCCACACCAGCAATGCATCAAGTAAATTTATTTAAACACACACTACACTAAATCACATCGATGGGAAGTTTGCCTAAAGAATAACTTTCGGGATCACAGCCGATGCTGCTGTCAGAGTGCCCATGAGGTCACGGACTCCATGAGTAGCAGCTACTGTCTCATAGTTACCAGCTGTGCTCCCGCTTTACATTATACACCGAATAGAAACATGTATCCTCAGTTTAATTCTCTAGGTCGCTTATTTAAAAATAAGAAGCTGAGAAGCTAAATGGGAACCTTAAAGCTTTCCACATGAAATGCCATGCACACTATTTTATAGATTTTTTCTTTTTCAAAACAGAAAAGTAAAAAAGATAAGGTTACAAACAATGGACATCATATAGGGCCAACAGCTGACCAATATACAAAATGAAAAACATAGGTCAAGGAAGTGCAACCGCAATGAGTGCAACAGCACTAAGACTTAAAATAATGCGCACAATGCTATCATAAAAACAATACGCTGAGCAACCAAGCTTTATGGGCAGTTATGCCGCGTACACACGACCGTTTTTCATGACGAGAAAAATTGAATTTTTTAATTTGGTCATTAAAAACTATCGTGTGTGGGCTCCAGAGCATTTTTCACGAAATGAAAAACGGGCCATTAAAAATTTGGAACATGCTCTAATTTTTCTCGTTGTTTTTCACGTCGTCGTTTTTCACGCCGTCGTTTTTCTCGTCATGAAAAACGGCCGTGTGTAGGCTTTAACGACGTGAAAAAAAACGCGCATGCTTCGAAGCAAGTGATGAGACCAAGGTATATGCTTGATTACCTTGGTAAAGGAAAAGTATATATTTATTAGTCTGTTTGGAAAATCATAGAGTCTACAAACTATGGTGTATATATTTAACATCCAAATCTAAATCAGTAAGTGTATTTTATTTTGATAAGAGTGAATAAGCAGGTATCAATGCCAATGCCAGGAATCTATACAAAATACAGCCACAGAGAATGTCAAAATTAATGAAATTGCACAGGAAAATGCTTCAGTTATGTTGTCAAAACACAAACATGGCTGCCTTAAAGACCACACCTATATCATTCAAAAAGTGAAAATGTTTATCATTACTGCATCTCAGTACTCACTGTCACAATCTGCATGCACCAATAAATGCTAGATGCGATCAGCAGGAGGAATAGGAAGGTTTAACAATGTTCACACTTGTGATGGCTGTGATTGGTTCACAGTGAACACAAGGCACAGAGCCACTGTGACTGGCTCTTGTAATTTTGCCTTTGATTTGTGCTGTCTAAAGATACACACACTGTAAACAGAAGGGCAATTCTAAATGTCCATTCAGAGTAATAGCTCCCCCGACTGGCTTTTTTGCGCTGATGACCAATTGGTAAGTGGTTAAGCTAGGTGTAAATCCTAACTAAATGACATTTAGTTTGCTAAGGCCTCGTTCACGTGAGGCTTATAAATGTGTACACCCGTCCAATGGCCATCTTTGCCTGCACTGGATGCACAGATGTTTCATGCATCCACAAGCAGGCAGTCCCATTCATGTCAATTGGGACACAATGGCTGCACGGTTACAGACCCTTGTCCTGATTCGACATCCGGGCCGATGCGTCTCCCTGATTGCACACTGTGTGCATACATTAATACACCCCATGTGAATGAGACCTAAAGCCTGTGCATTATTTTTAAAATCATATATTTTAATAAGGTTTCACGTCATTAAAATGTCCTGCATTTCATTCCAGCCACTTCCTCTCTACATGCATGTTCTCCAGTGATGGCTACATGGCATTTTTCCTGGTGGTGACAGCAGTGGTCTATGCCAGCTTACTGTGCTATGTGAAAGACTTGGGGGATGATTTACTAAACCTGGAGAGTGCAAAATCTGGTTCTGCTCTGCATAGAAACCAATCAACTTCCATTTTTTTTTTTGTCAAAGTTTAATAGAACAAGCTGAAGTTAGAAGCTGATTTGCTACCAGGAACAGCTGCACCAGATTCTGAGTGCTCCAGCTTTAGTAAATCTCGCCCTATTGTAGCCTCCATTGGAACAAGATGCCATGGGGTTTATTTACTAAAGGCAAATAGACTGTGCACTTTGCAGTTGCAGTCTGAAAGAGCAGTTGTTCCAGAGCTTGGTAAGTGAGCAGAAGCTCTGCTGACTTTCATCGTCCAATCATATGCAAGCAATAATGCTGTTTTTTTTTTTCCTTGCACGTGTTGGGTACTCTTTGCAAAATGAAGGTTTACCTCATTTACTAAGCTCTGGAGCAACTGCACTTGCAGAATTCAACTGCACTTTGCAAAGTGCACAGTCTATTTGCCTTTAGTAAATCAACCCCCATATGTCAGCATCACCAGGTATTATCTTATATGAAATTTTAGGGATTGGATTCACGTAATATTTAATTGCTGATATTGCGCAGTTATGTCTAAGGTTGTTGATGAAATGTTCAGATTTGTTTAATTTGTTATTAGCACAACGGACTGTATACAGCTGGCAATAGTAATCTATAGTGAAATGTTGGATTTTCATGTAGGCACTATATTCCACTATGGCCATAGTTCAAACAAGTAAAATCATTAACACCAGGCAGGTGACCCTAAATATATAGTTAGTTACTTCTCTCTCCTATCTTAGTGTAGCGACCTCACCCCTTCTCATTCTCGGCTTGTCTGTCTCTGTCTAGGGGTGTCAGTACCGGGGGGGAGGGATGAGATACACCACGGCCCATGTCCTCTATAGTGAAGAGGTGAAGGCCAGAAAGATCGGGCCTTGTGTAGGTGTCCTAGAGTCAAATCCTTTCCTCCGTCCTTGACTCCCCTTTGCTCCTAGTAAACAGAGTAGGTCCAACACAGTTTTATTCTTCTCAGCGAATAAACATACAGCACAGTCAAGTTGGGACCTTTGCAACAGTTCAGTATTGATGGGAGTAGGTCGAGGCATAATCCTTTAAAGTATCGCTAACCACTGTGGTGTCACCAATGGCGAATAGTCACTGCCACTGACTATATGAGGTAGAACATGAATTACCTTCGCTAGCACAGCCCCTGTCAGGGGAAGGATATCCGTCCAAGGGAGTCACCGGAGGCCTCTCTATCACCTGCAATGCTGCGCCGGACTCTCCAGAGAAGTTCCGCTCACCAGTCTCCTCGACCTCAGACACGGGCACCCAAGGAGTTAGGGCCCCCTCGGATTCCTCCACCCTTGCGGAACTCAGTCGAAGGTACTGAGCCCCAGGCATCCGCCATAGTACCTCACCCCAGGCTAAAGGTGCCTGAGATGGACTCCATCTCCCGCTCCGGCCAGGTCAAGGGCACCTGGGCCCGGAACCCCGGAACGCCAGCACCCAGGCTGAGAGTGCCTGAGTGCGGCCGTGTCCTCCGACTCCGAACTCTGAACCCCGTGGTAAGGGCATCCGCCCCTTTTATCCCCTCTCCCTTTGCGTCACAGCGGGTTCCCCGCCCCGCTGTACCAGCGCCAGGAAAGGACAAAAAGGCACAGTCTTGCGGTGTGGGTTCAACTCCGGCCAGGGCGACAATGCCACCTGCAGGCCGCAGGGAACCTCACACCACCAGAGTCCTCCAAGAACCACAAAAGGGTCTCGGATTCCCTAGCAATCAGTGCATCTGGGTTACACTACCACCCAGATGCTTCCTTTAAATTCAAATACCCGCTACATTAGAATATCACAAGTGCTAGAAATCTGTGAAACGGAAGAGTTACATTTGAAATAAGAACCCTTAGTGTGAGCTCTCTGCTCCCTGATCCTTTGTATTTATTCAGGCTGACTTATCACTGGTTTGTCTGCTTATAAGGACTAATGCATTTTCAGTAATCTATCACTCTTTCAGTTTACGTAATAATTGCTGTGTTGCTGTGTAATGTGAGCATCACATACTATATCTTCTTTACTGGGTAATAGCAGGCTGCAAAGGGACAGCAATTTCTCTCTCCCCAATCAAACTTGGCTCAAGACCTTTTTATATAGAACTGTTTGCTGTAAACAGGAGCTGCACTTACCCTACCCAATAAATAATATTAAAATATACACTCACCGGCCACTTTATTAGGTACACCTGTTCAATTGCTTGGTAACACAAATTGCTAATCAGCCAATCACATGGCAGCAACTAAATGCATTTAGGCATCTAGACGTGGTGATGATGACTTTCTGAAGTTCAAACCGAGCATCAGAATAGGGATTTAAGTGACTTTGAACGTGGCATGGTTGTTGGTGCCAGACAGGCTGGTCTGAGTATTTAAAAAACTGCTGAGATTACTGGGATTTTCATGCACAACAATTTTTAAGGTTTACAGAGAATGGTCAGAAAAAGAGAAAATATCCAGTGAGTGGCAGTTATATATAAAGGAGAATGCCTTGTTAATGTCAGATGTCAGAAGAGAACGGGCAGACTGGTTCGAGATGATAGAAAGGCAACAGTAACTCAAATAACCACTCGTTTCAACCAAGGTATGCAGAATGCCATCTCTGAACACACAACACATCAAACCTTGAAGCAGATGGGCTACAGCAGCAAAAGACCACACCGGGTAGCACTCTTGTCAGCTAAGAACAGGAAAGTGAGGCTACAATTTGCACAGGATCAACAAAATTGGACAATAGAACATTGGAGAAACGTTGCCTGGTCTGATGAGTCTCGATTTCAGCTGCGACATTCAGATGGTGGGGTCATAATTTGGTGTAAACAACATGAAAGCATGAATCCATCCTGCCTTGTATCAACGGTTTAGGCTGCTGGTGGTGTAATGGTGTGGGGCATATTTTCTTGGCAAACTTTGGGCCCCTTAGTACCAATTGCGCATTGTTTAAATGCCACGGGCGGCCTACCTGAGTATTGTTGCTGACCATGTCCATCCCTTACTGACTACGGTGTACCCATCTTCGGATGGCTACTTCCAGCAAGATTTTGCACCATGTCACAAAGCTCAAATCATCTCACCACTGGTTTCTTGAACATTACAATGAGGTCACTGCATCCAAAATTGCTTTACACCAATAGATATATGGTAAATATTGATTGTCTGGATTTATATTTTAGTATTATTTTATTGAGTAGGGTAAGCGCAGCTCCTGTTTACAAGTAGCATATTACATGGTATATGCGTTCATGGACCAATTAAGAGCGATTTAAAACCACGTATTTTTTTCGCAAGTGATTTGACACTATTCTGTTTATATAGAAATCAGCACTGTGGACAGCAACGACCATTACAAGCCCAGATCACATTCATAAAACTAAGCAAGGCTCACTTACAAGAAAACATTAAGACACTGGTTGACAAAATTCAAAACACATTTCCTTTAGACATAAAAATAAAATAAAAAATTGTATCCACATTGAGAAGTATAATTGTGAGGAGCAGTATGGTAGAATTTTGTACAAACGCTTTTAAAATGGGCACACATTACAGTCTGACTGCAAACTCTTTTTACATTTCTGAACGACTGCACAGAATAGTTGCCAACTGTCCCGGATTTGCCGGGACAGTACCGTATTTCTGTCCTGATGATGCTGTGTCCTAGGCTGCATTCCTGAATCACAGCCTTGCCCTTTTTTGAGCTACTGAAAATGCCCTGTAACTGACAATAGGTTATTAACAATCTCTGTACAAACTTGTTTAAGTTGGTCACACATTACACTCTGACTGCACACTCTCTGTACGAACTTATTCACATTTCTGAACAACTACACAGCATAGAGGCCAACTGTCCCGGACTTGCTGGGACAGTTCTGCACACCTGTCCTAATAATGCTGTGTCCTGGGCTGCATCCTGGAATCACAACATCATCCTTATTTGAGCTACTGAGCATGCACTGTAATTCACAATAGAGTATTAACTGAGGGGAGTGCGGCCATAAGTGGGCATTTTACAAATATTTAGGGGTGGGACCACCAAGCAGGTGGGTTTGATCTGGATGAGACTGCCCAGAAGGTGGGTGCGTTAAGTGTGAGCTGCATTTAGGGGGTGGCAGTGTCCAAGGGACCTGGAAAAATATGTTAGCAAGCATGATATAGTACAAACGCCCACCTAAAAAATCCATTAGATTTATATCCAAGTAGGCCCTAACATTACACAGCTGTGGATAAATCCAAAGGGGTATGCACAATCAGATTGCAACATGTGACAAGCTATAATAAATGTGAGAGGCTACCTAAACAATCATTTTAAATTATATTCACTCAGGTGTTCCCTTGCACTGTATAGGTGTTGAGACATTTTCATAATGTGTATTATGCGCTTCCCAGCTTGTTTGTTATGCTCTTTTAACTTTGCATAAAAAGAAAAAAACAAGCAAACCAGCAAAAATTTGTTTTAAAAATGATCTCTCATTAAATGTAAATTTTATTAGAGATGCACTATATTGTCAAAAGTATTGGTACAGCAAAAAAAAAACTTTGCGCCAAAGAATGAAAATAGTAGTGATAAACAACAATGTTTGCCAGCAGCAGTGTGGATGTGAGCTTAACTAGCGTCACTAAAGTGTAAAATTGATTGGACAAACCCTGCGCTTGGCTGGTGATTTATACCAATGGGTATACCATAGCAAGTGTACAATGCTATAAAAAGTGTACAATCTTATAAAAAGTCCCACAATAGTGAATAAAGTGCTCATGGTTCAATATAAAATCAGTGCTCCACTGTTCAGTGCACAGACAATGTGCCCCACATGGAAGTGCACTCACCCTGTTGATGGACCACCTATCGCTAGAGTTGTCACTTGTGCTTTGTGGGGTACAGACCCCTATGCGGTGTCATCCAAGGTCAGCTGCACTGCTAGTAATCCTCCATGGATAGGGAATAAAAATGACAGAGGGGGGCATCCAAAGTGTGAAATAGTTTATTGTTAAAATTATCCAAAAGAAAAAAGTAGATGCACTCATATTTTTTGGTGCCTAATCCTATTTGTCACAGGTGGGCAGCAGAAGATGCAAAAGAGCATTCTCTTGCCACTAATGGCATATATATTAACCCACAAGACCAAAATGAACCGTCAATTCATATAGTCCAGTGACTCCCTATTTACTGCAGAATAAAAAAAAAAGAGTGAGGGATTATTGTCACTGTTAGGTCTAGTATCTCTTACCTTCAAAGTACAATAGCGACTTCAAAGCACATGTGATGAAACAACATTTCAAAGGTTCTGCAATCTCAAGCAGGAGATCACAGTGGACTCATTTACGTAAAAACACAAATTACATATGAAATGGGGGACTTGAAACTGCTGCAGTGGCAGGCAAATCAAAATAGACGGTGCAGTACATACTATGACGTGTGACAACACACAGAAGAACAGGTGAACAGACCTTTGTAAAAGAGATCATTGTATGTAGTCTATCAACAAAACAAGGTCCATCTGTATCTAAACTGTTACTGTATCTAAATTTAGCACTTCATTATTAACACTATTGTAGCACTACCCCCATAGGAGCTGCTGGTTTGATTTTTGGGTCTTGCTGTTACCTGTCTGTTCACCATATCCGCCATAGGGGTCCCATTGGAGAGTTGTTCATAGATGTCTGCACCAAACACTTAAGCCCTGTACACACGATCGGATATCCTATGGATTTTCGTCCGATGGATTCTTTTCATCAGACAAACCGATTGTGTATTGGACCCATCGGTCTTTTTTCCATCGGTTTTTAAAAATAGAACATGTTTTAAATTTTTCCGATGGATAAAAAACCGATCGAAAACTCTGATTGTTTATGGGCAAGTCCATCGGATCAAAAACCCACGCATGCTCAGAATCAAGTCGACGCATGCTCAGAAGCATTAAACTTCAATTTTCTCGGCTCATCGGAGTGTTTTACGTCACCGCGTTTGGAACGGTCGTTTTTTGACTGATGGTGTGTGGGCAAGACTGATGGAAAACAGTTTCATCGGATATCCGATGGACAAATCCATCGGACGAAAATCCATAGGATATCCGATCGTGTGTACAGGGCTTTAGTCTCTTTTTTCCAATGGTTTTATTAAAGAACGTCAGTTAGAGGGATGGAGGGTTAGGGGAGATTCAGGTACCTTGCTTTGCGGATCACGGGTACTTCTTTGATCCAGAGGACAAACGGTTTCCACACTGGATCTAGCAACCACCGAATAGGCCTCTCTCACTGACCTAGCAGCCGGTGCGAAACTCGGTCAAACGTCTCTGCCACAGACTTGATGAATATAATGGAGTTGTTGTACAGTCCTCTGCCACAGGACGGCACAGCCACACACTTTGCACAGTTCAAAAGACACAGCTACACAGTACCAGTTTCTTTCAGCCAGCACTGTGAGGTAGATTGGTCAGGATGCATCCCCCAATTGAGTCTCCAGGCTCTCCTTGAGATACCAGCCCTTTCGCTCGGTCCTCTCTGAGAAAAGTCCTCCCCTGGTTTCTCCAATTGCTCGGCTTCTTCCCACAGGCAAGACAGCACGGGACCACCCCTGGACCAGTAGGCCCCAGAAGCTCCTGGGCTCACTATCAGTAACTATCAGCTGGCCCCGAGGCAGAAAAACTACTATGACACGCCTGAGGCCAGGAGGGCCATCAGGTCAGGATTGGAAGACCCCGAAAAATTGTGTCTGTCCCTTAAGTACCCTCTCCCAAAATGCACAGCGGCAGCAAACCACTCCCACTGGGCTGCTTCTGGGAAAAGAATACTCAATACACCCAGCCTGCTGCATTTCCAACCTTGACCTGTGGTGACAGCGACACCTACAGTCAAGTGGAAAATGCGCAACCAGCTGGACTGGAACAGAAACCAGCAATTTAACACAATCATTCTGAGCCAAACTACAGCTCAGATAACTTAAATTTACATATAGCGCCTACCTAATAGGAGCAGGGTGCTACACTATTAACAAAATCTGTTTGTTTTACTTTTTTTTAGGTTTTGATAGAGTGGTGAGGAGTTAGAACCTGTTCGATTTTTTTTGTTGTCTGACTTCCCTTTAGGAAGATGCAATCCCTCTAAAGCTGGCCAGAGATAATTCCTCCATCCACACAAGTGAGGTAAATATAGGCAGTCCCCGGGTTACAAACAAGACAGGGTCTGTAGGTTTGTTCTTAAGTTGAATCTGTTTGTAAGTCGGAACAGGTAAATTTTTTAAGTGTAGCTCCAGCCCAAAAAATGATTTTTAAGCTTTTTGGATAGCATAGGGAAGGGTTATCACCCCTGTAACATTTGTTTTGCTGTCTGTGCCCCTGTTCAGAAGATTTCACCTCACTTTCTGTTCCAATGACAATTGGATTTTGAAATTTTTGGGTTGTTGTGGAAACAAGGATTGGTGATAAAGCACTAGTGGAGGTACCTTTTTGGAGGTTCCTTTTTCCCATAATAATGCCGTTATTAATGTCATTGAAAAAAAACACATTTTTCTCGACGTGATTCTTCTCAAGCCTGCCTTGCCTACACACTATCGTGGGAAAAAATGTTCCAGTAAAGCGCGGTGACGTACAACACGTACGACGGCACTATAAAGGGAAAGTTCCATTCGGATGGCGCCACCCTTCATGTTTGTTGAGAGACGATTCGCGCTTTTCAGCCTCGTGCTTTTCAGTCCGTTACAGTGTGCCGAATGTGCTATCTCCATTACGAACGCTAGTTTTACCAGAACGAGTGCTCCCGTCTCATACTTGATTCTGAGCATGCACTTTTTTTTCACGTCATTAAAGCCCACACACGCCTGTTTTTCATGACGAGAAAAACCACGATGTGAAAAATGACGAGAAAAATTAGAGCATGTTCCAATTTTTTCTTGCCCATTTTTCACGTCGTGAAAAATGCTCGGAAGCCCACACACTATCATTTTTAATGACCATTTTAAAGAATTGCATTTTTCTCGTCATTAAAAACCGTCGTGTGTACGCAGCATTACTCTTACAGGAGTGAATTTCCCTTCCTAGGGGTAGATTTCCTCTCACTTCCTGTTTCCTCCCTATGTTTGTAAGTAGGAGTCATTTGTAAGTTGGATGTTTGTAACTAGGGGACCGCCTGTAGAGCAATCCCCTCCCCCAGCTGGGACACTGTATTCTGACAGCAGGAACTCTCCACTGTCAGAATACACTGATCAGCGGCTGCAGCCACTGATTGAAAACATTTTCCAACATTCCCATTCAACAGAAAATAATCTAACGATCAATTTCTGTCAAACAGGAGTGGCTACACATAAATTGAAATGTGTCCAGTACTTGCTGAACCAGCCGAATTTCGATCCTTCTATAGCCATCTTAATTTGTCCTGATCCCCAATGTCACCGAGAACAAAAGTAAGGGCAAATTCAAACTTCTGAGTTGCCACCAGAACAGGATCACTGATTTTCAAGCACATCCAAAACCAGAGAAAATTCTGAACTTTTTTGTATTATCTACTTTATGGTGTTTTTGAACTGCATAAAAATACAGTGATAGAAACCCTAAAGCTGGCCATCGATTAGGCATTTTTCTTTTTCATTCAACCAGCAGGCTGAACAAAAAAAAGCTAAAGGATTTACTCATCCACACTATTTAGATAGCTAAAGGAATTCTCCCTGTTGGGACATTGTGTGCAGGACTCTCCACTGTCAGAATACACTAATCAGTTGTGGCTGGCTGATCAAGGAAAAATTTCCAAAAAGCCAGACTGACTTCTGTCGAACAGACAGGTTCACATGTGGATAAAAATTCATCTGGTCTCTGATAAACCAGCTGAATTTTGATCCGTCTATGGGCAGCTTCAGTTTAATTGATTACCAGCCCACTCAAAAGTGATATTTCAGGTGAAGTTTGGTGGGCATGCCTTCTTATATCTCTGGGTGAATCCTCTGGTGAGATTACTCTCCCATAGTTCTCTGTTCCCAAGCAGCTTGGGGTTTTAGATGTTCCTGCTCACCTTGGGGTGCCCCCACTCATCTAGTAGCAGCCTTTTTAAAATAAATGCAAGTATTCAACATTAAGAATGGGATCCCCCTATAATGGGCATGGCAGGCGTATAGACCCCAGAGCTCAAGGACCTTTCCAATTGTTCCTCTGAAAGATACAACATATGAAACTTTCAGGTGTTTTTGCTCTCCAGCATCTACCAACACTGAAATGTTAGTTGTGGGTGCACTGACACTTTAGTGACACATGCATGCATCATTCTGTAATTTATTTTTAAATTATATATCTGAATTATATTCTGCTAACTTGTTGATATACTGTAGGTTTTAAATATGACCTTTAAAGAATCCTTTCTTGTGCTAAAGATAGACAAGGGTATTTTGAGTCCCAAGGCCTCTCTTTTTTCCAAGGTGGTTTCTTCCCGTCACCATAACCAGGCCATTGTTCTACCATCTCTCTGTCCTACCCTAAACATCCTAAGGAGTTTCTCTCAATTGTTTGGATGTAGCCTAGTACACACAGCCGAGAATCTCGTCAGGAAAAAAACCTGTTGTTTTTCCTGACGAGATTCTTGACAAGAATCTTGTGCCGGCCGAGTGTACACACGTACGATTCAAAAGAACCGCCGTTCTTTTGAATGGCACGAATGCGGTGACATCATCGACTACGACGAGCATGCACTCGTCACATTCGATGCCGTCGCCGCCATCTTGCTTCACCCTACCTATGCCTTGGAAGCTACCGCGCATGCGTCAAAGTCATTTTGAGCATGCGCGGGTTTCCATGGAGGCAGGTAAGTATACACACGCTCGGGTTTCTCGTTGGGAAACAGGCCGACAAGAATCCCGACGAGAAAATAGAGAGAAGGATCTCTATTTTTCTCGTCGAGATTCTGGGCAGTTTTATTGACGAGAAACCTGAAAGCCTCGTACACACGCGCGTTTTTTTCGGCGAGAAAGCTCTGCCAGCAGTTTTCTTGTAGTTTCTTGCTGAGAAAACCAGTCGTGTGTACGAGGCCTAACTCTGAGCTACAGCCCCCTTTAAACACTTTTTGGGGTAATGAGTAATCTAACGGATTACTCTTCCCCTCATGGCAACGCCGTTCCCATTACTTGGGCGGCGTTACCCCAATTACATCTACTCGCTGCAGCCGCCGTGAGATGATGTAATGTAACACTAACTAACTGCAAGCCGCCGTCTGCCTACCTGATCAGCGTGTCATGCAGACAGACGGCGGCCATTGCAGTGTTCAAAAGCCGCGCCTCCTGAGTCCTCATCGTCTGTGATAGGCGGAACACTCAATTTCACAGCAGGCAGTGTTCAGCCTATCACGGACATCCGCTCATCCTCGTCTGTGTTATGAGGATGAGCGGATGTCTCTTATAGGCGGAACACTGAATGCTGGGAAATTGAGTGTTTAGTCTATCACAGACGAGGAGGAGGTGCAGCTTTTGAACACTGGAATGGCCGCCGGGACGCCGCCGATCAGGTACGGGGCTACGGCGGGCACAGTGATTGAAGCACGGGCATAGTGAGACATTGGGCACAGTGAGGCATTGGGCACAGTGAGACACAGGCACAGTGAGGCATTGGGCACAGTGAAACACGGGCACAGTGAGGCATTGGGCACAGTGAGGCATTGTTGGGCACAGTGAAGCACGGGCACAGTGAGACATGGGCATAGTGAGACACGGACACAGTGAGACTTGGGCACAGTGAGACTTGGGCACAGTGAGACACGGGCACAGTGAAGCACGGGCACAGTGAGACACGGGCACAGTGAGGCATTGGGCACAGTGAAGCACGGGCACAGTGAGAATTGGGCAGTGAGACTTGGGCACAGTGAGACACGGGCACAGTGAGATGTGGGCACAGTGAGGCATTGGGCACAGTGAAGCACGGGCACAGTGAGACACGGGCACAGTGAGGCATTGGGCACAGTGAAGCACGGGCACAGTGAAGCACGGGCACAGTGAAGCATGGGCACAGTGAAGCACGGGCACAGTGAAGCATGGGCACAGTGAGGCATGGGCACAGTGAAGCATGGGCACAGTGAAGCATGGACACAGTGAAGCATGGACACAGGCATGGGCACAGTGAGGCATGGGCACAGTGAGGCATGGGCACAGTGAAGCATGGGCACAGTGAAGCATGGACACAGTGAAGCATGGACACAGGCATGGGCACAGTGAGGCATGGGCACAGTGAGGCATGGGCACAGTGAAGCATGGGCAAAGTGAAGCATGGACACAGTGAGGCATGGGCACAGTGAGGCATGGGCACAGTGAGGCATGGGCACAGTGAGGCATGGGCACATAACCAATATTATTTATTGTTATCCCTCCTATTATTTTTCTACACTGAAAAAATTAGGTAACGTAGCCACTTTTTGGGGTAACGAGTAATCTAACGGATTACTCTTCCCCTCATGGCAACGCCGTTCCCATTACTTGGGCGGCGTTACCCCAATTACATCTACTCGCCGCAGCCGCCGCGAGAAGATGTAATGTAACACTAACTAACTGCAAGCCGCCGTCTGCCTACCTGATCAGCGTGTCATGCAGACAGACGGCGGCCATTGCAGTGTTCAAAAGCCGCGCCTCCCGAGTCCTCATCGTCTGTGATAGGCAGAACACTCAATTTCACAGCAGGCAGTGTTCAGCCTATCACGGACATCCGCTCATCCTCGTCTGTGTTATGAGGATGAGCGGATGTCTGTTATAGGCGGAACACTGAATGCTGGGAAACTGAGTGTTCAGCCTATCACAGACGAGGAGGAGGTGCGGCTTTTGAACACTGGAATGGCCGCCGGGACACCGCCGATCAGGTACGGGGCTACGGCGGGCACAGTGATTGAAGCACGGGCACAGTGAGGCATTGGGCACAGTGAGGCATTGGGCACAGTGAGACACAGGCACAGTGAGGCATTGGGCACAGTGAAACACGGGCACAGTGAGGCATTGGGCATAGTGAGGCATTGGGCACAGTGAAGCACGGGCACAGTGAGACACGGGCATAGTGAGACACGGACACAGTGAGGCATTGGGCACAGTGAGGCATTGGGCACAGTGAGGCATTGGGCACAGTGAGACTTGGGCACAGTGAGACACGGGCACAGTGAAGCACAGGCACAGTGAGACACGGGCACAGTGAGACATGGGCACAGTGAGGCATTGGATACAGTGAAGCATGGGCACAGTGAGACTTGGGCAGTGAGACTTGGGCACAGTGAGACACGGGCACAGTGAGACGCGGGCACAGTGAGGCATTGGGCACAGTGAAGCACAGGCACAGTGAGACACGGGCACAGTGAGGCATTGGGCACAGTGAAGCACGGGCACAGTGAAGCATGGGCACAGTGAGGCATGGGCACAGTGAGGCATGAGCACAGTGAAGTATGGGCACAGTGAAGCATGGACACAGTGAAGCATGGACACAGGCATGGGCACAGTGAGGCATGGGCACAGTGAAGCATGGGCACAGTGAAACATGGACACAGTGAAGCATGGGCACAGTGAGGCATGGGCACAGTGAGGCATGGGCACAGTGAAGCATGGGCAAAGTGAAGCATGGACACAGTGAGGCATGGGCACAGTGAGGCATGGGCACAGTGAAGCATGGACACAGTGAGGCATGGGCACAGTGAGGCATGGGCACATAACCAATATTATTTATTGTTATCCCTCCTATTATTTTTCTACACTGAAAAAATTACATATATATCATCCTTCTACCACCCCGCCCCCACCCCTGTGTATATATAATATAACCAATATAGTTACTTTGCTGAGTAACTAATTACTTTTTCAATGTAGTAACTGAGTTACTAACTCAATTACTTTTTGGAAGAAGTAATTTGTAACTGTAACTAATTACTTTTTTAACGTAAGATGAACAACGCTGCCCATAGGGGACAACTTGCTCCTTGTTCCACTGTTGCCAGGTGGATTTGATTACTCAATATTCTAGGTTATGACCTCAAAGGCGCGGTTCCACCTTTCCTTGTCAAAGTATACTCCACCAAATCAGTTAGTGCTTTTTGTTTTTTTCAGCATCAGGCATCTGTTTCTTTGAGTGGCAAGGCTGCCACCTGGTCTTCTGTTTACATGCATGTTAAGTTTTACCAAGTGGATGTTCAAGCCTCAGCTAGTGCTGGTTTTGGTTGTAAGGTTCTTCAGGCAGCTCTCTCGGTTCTTGGAGCTACCCATGGTAACCTATTGGTTTTGTAAGCTGTTAGTCTTGCGTTTGCTGTCTTGGCCACCCCTCAGTTGCGGCTCCTTTTGGATGTTACCTAAATCCTGTGTCTCTTCATACTGGATTAAGAGAAAAAATCAGGCTACTCCTCTTCTGTTCTTATGATTCATTCCTACTAATGTATTGCTTGCTAAATAACTAAGGTATGCTGTAAGTGTGAGAGGTTATACTTAGCTGTCCTTACAGCTTTGCTGGCACTGTTCAGTGTCCTGAAAGCAGCGGCATAGTCCCTACTGTCCTGGATAATTCATTCTGTGTCCCTTAATGTACTGCAAGTAAAGCATTTTTACAGTTTCAGTCAAAAATCATATTTTATATGCAATGACAATAAAAAAGGTGGTGTCAGAATGCAGATCAGAACATTTCATATTACTTAAATGTTGTAGTGTGACCTTAGGTCTGAGGCTGTGCTTGACCTGCTAAATGTTCCTTTTTTGGGTGCAGAAGTTGCTATTAGGATGTGTCTGCTAAAAAAAACATCTTAAAAAAAAAATGTGTTTGCATTGCAGGTAAAGCAGATGAAACATGTGATGTGTGTGTCACTGGCGCAAAAAAACTTTTAAACAGTTTAAACAGTGAGTCTGCTGCAGTTCAGTATTCCCCACCAATATTGTGGGGTAATTAGTGTTGCAAAAAAAAGCAAAATAGTAACTGCGCCAACTCTATAATGATAATCGTATTTACCACTGCTTTGTGCTATAAATGTTCAATCATGATATATAAAGTGCTATTCCATGCATGATTAAGTGAGCAAAAGTGAAAAAATAACGTGTAAAACAAGTGAAATCCCTTATATGTAAATTCACATATACTGAAAAATATATAAATAAATAAAAAAAATGCAAACATATAAAATTCCTACAACAAAATATATATATATTTGTGAAAATAGTCCCAGTCTTTCTCTTCAGAAATAATCAACTATATCCCACGTGCATAAATCCACATCCGTGACTGGAAACAACTTCTATCCACCAATTCGTGAAGACACCACCACCTTCTGAAATGGACACTCACAAAAGACTAGATACATATACGCCTTTGATTTATCTCAGGGTTAACCACTCCACTGATAGGAGCCAATCTGCAGTTTTTCCCAAACGATATGCCAAAATTCACTTCATATACCTCCGTATTTCTTAATCTCAGGATCTCATAAAAAGCAAATATCCATCATTGCGCAATATATTTGTGCTTTATTTTATGTGTAAAAAATCCTCACTCACAATTTTATGTGACTGAAGAAGCATGACTGAATGTGAAACGCGTAGAGGCTTCTGGGTAACGCCGACGTCACTTCCTGCCGTAACCCGTACGGAATCAAGGCTTGGACCGCACGCCCGCCAGCCACGGGAAAACCGAACGCTATACACTAGCTCCAAAAAGCACTGCTGGAAAGACTTTGTGACGGTCTCTAGGTACATAAAATTGTAAGTGAGGATTTTTTACTTTTTTATATATAAAATAAAGCACAAATATATTGCGCAATGATGGATATTTGCTTTTTATGAAATCCTGAGATTAAGAAATACGGAGGTATATGAAGTGAATTTTGGCATATCGTTTGGAAAAAACTGCAGATTGGTTCCTTTCAGTGGAGTGGTTAACCCTGAGATAAACCAAAGGCGTATATGTATCTAGTCTCTGGTGAGTGTCCATTTCAGAAGGTGGGGGTGTCTTCACTAGTGATGAGCCGAACACCCCCGGGTTCGGTTCGCACCAGAACCCGCGAACGGACCGAAAGTTCGTACGAACATTAGAACCCTATTAAATACAATGGATGCGAACGTTCGAATTCTAAAGTGCTAATTATAACAACTATTATGCATGTTATTGTCCTAAAAAGGGTTTGGGAACCCGGGTTGTGCACCAGGGGACATGTATCAATGCAAAAAGAAGTTTTAAAAACGGTCGTTTTTCGGGAGCAGTCATTTTAATGATGCATAAAGTGAAAAAAAAAAGTCAAATATTCCTTTAAATATCGTACCTGGGGGGTGTCTAAAGTATGCCTGTGAAGTGCCACGTGTTTCCCGTGTTTAGAACTGTCCCTGCACAAAATGACACTTCTAAAGGAAAAAAAAAGCCATTTAAAACTGCTTGCGGCTTTAATGTAATGTCTGGTCCCGGTAATATGGATGAAAATCTTTAAGAAAAATGGCATAGCTACCCCATGACCCCCCCCTACCCCAGCCCATTACCAGCCCCTTTGGGTCTTGTATGGATATTAAGGGGAACCCCGCACATAAAATAAAAAAGGCCCTATATACTCTGAACAGCCGTATACAGGCGGTGCATACAAGACAGGGAATGTAGGTTTGTTCTTATGTAGAATCTGTTTGTAATTTTGAACAGGTACATTGTTTAAGTGTAGCTCCAGCCCAAAAATCTATTTTTAAACTTTTTGGAAAACATAGGTAAGGGTTATCACCCCTGTAACATTTGTTTTGCTGTCTGTGCCCCTGTTCAGAACATTTCACCTCACTTTCCGTCCCAATGACAACTGTTTTTGAAATGTGGTGTTTTTCTTGAAACAAGGATTGGTGATAAAGCATCAGTACAGAGGAGACACCTTTCTCCCATATTAATTCTTACAGGAGAGAATTTTCCTTCCTAGGGGTAGATTTCCTCTCACTTCCTGTTGTCTTCTTGCGTTTGCAAGTAGGAGTCGTTTGTAAGTTGGATGTTTGAAAGTAGGGACCTGCCGTATATACTCTGCAGAAATAGGCCCCTTAGTTGTTGGTGTTGGCACAACACTGTAAGCACTCACAGTTACTCTTGGTTGGTGCAGGAACGCCCTGCTGTCAACTATTATATCAGGAATTTTAATTACATATAATTGTTGAACAGTGGTAGTAAAAATTGGGCCTTTGATGGTGGTGCTGGTGCCACAACACTGTAAGCCCTGACAGTTACTCTTGGTGGGTGCAGCAATGGGCCCTGCTGTGAATTATTAGATCAAGAATTGTAATTGCATGCCCCTGTTGAACAGGGGCTGAAAAATTGTGCCTTTCGTGGTGGTGGTGGTGGTGGTGGTGTTGCCACAACACTGTAAGCCCTCAGAGTTACTCTTGGTGGGTGCAGGAATGGGCCCTGCTGTGAATTATTAGATCAAGAATTGTAATTACATGCCCCTTTTGAACAGGGGCTGAAAAATTGGGCCTTTCGTGGTGGTGGTGGTGGTGGCGTTGCCACAACACTGTAAGCCCTCAGAGTTACTCTTGGTGGGTGCAGGAATGGGCCCTGCTGTGAATTATTAGATCAAGAATTGTAATTACATGCCCCTTTTGAACAGGGGCTGAAAAATTGGGCCTTTCGTGGTGGTGGTGGTGGTGGCGTTGCCACAACACTGTAAGCCCTCAGAGTTACTCTTGGTGGGTGCAGGAATGGGCCCTGCTGTGAATTATTAGATCAAGAATTGTAATTACATGCCCCTTTTGAACAGGGGCTGAAAAATTGGGCCTTTCGTGGTGGTGGTGGTGGTGGTGGCGTTGCCACAACACTGTAAGCCCTCAGAGTTACTCTTGGTGGGTGCAGGAATGGGCCCTGCTGTGAATTATTAGATCAAGAATTGTAATTACATGCCCCTTTTGAACAGGGGCTGAAAAATTGGGCCTTTCGTGGTGGTGGTGGTGGTGGCGTTGCCACAACACTGTAAGCCCTCAGAGTTACTCTTGGTGGGTGCAGCAATGGGCCCTGCTGTGAATTATTAGATCAAGAATTGTAATTACATGCCCCTTTTGAACAGGGGCTGAAAAATTGGGCCTTTCGTGGTGGTGGTGGTGGTGGCGTTGCCACAACACTGTAAGCCCTCAGAGTTACTCTTGGTGGGTGCAGCAATGGGCCCTGCTGTGAATTATTAGATCAAGAATTGTAATTGCATGCCCCTGTTGAACAGGGGCTGAAAAATTGGGCCTTAGGCACTGGTGGCACAACACTACAACCCCTCACAGATACTGTACTTGGAGCACAGCAATGAGCCCTGTTGCAAAGTATTGCTTCAAAAATTGTAATGACACGCCCCTGTTAAACAGGGGCTGAAAAATTGGGCCTTAGGCACTGGTGCCACAACACTCCAACCCCTCACAGATACTGTACTTGGAGCACAGCAATGAGCCCTATGGCAAATTATTGCTAAAAAAATTGTAATTACACGCCCCTGTAAAACAGGGGCTGAAAAATTGGGCCTTAGCCACTGGTGGCGGCACCCATAAACAAAAATGATCTTCCAAGCTATCATCATCAATCGTATCATTGAGGACTCGGAGGAGGAGGATAGCCAGTCAACATAACAGCACAGGCACTCAGCATCAGCATCAGTCTTGAAGGGATGTGACATGTTAAAATAAATTAGTCTATTATATCAGCATCAGGTGTGTGGTAGCTGGTGGTGATCCAAGACTGGTTCATCTTGATGAAAGTCAGTCGATCAACCGAGTCGGTGGACAGGCGCACCCTGTGATCCGTGACAAATCCTCCAGCAGCACTGAATGTGCGTTCCGAAAGAACGCTGGATGCAGGACAGGCCAGTAGCTCAATTGCATACTGTGCAAGCTGTGGCCAGTGATCCATCCTCAAGACCCAGTAAGCCAGAGGATTTTCGGTGGGGAAGGTGTCCAAGTCTGACCTTGCCCCTAGATATTCCTGCACCATGTTTATCAGACGCTGGCGATGGTTGCTGGAACCGATCATACTTTGGGGCTGCGGACTAAAGAATTGTCTGAACGCATCGGTCAGACGGCCACCTTCCCCACCGCTCCTTCTTTGACTGGCCGAAGCCTCAGCAACTCGTTGTCCTTGACCAGGAGTTTGTAACCTCCCAGTCTCTGGGAACGCGTTGCACAGACCTTTCTGCAAGGCCTCCCGGAGTTGTCTCATCCTCTGCTCCCTCTGCGACGGTAACATAAGGTCCGCAACCTTACCCTTGTACCGTGGATCAAGGAGAGTGGCCAGCCAGTAATGGTCCCTCTCCTTGATCCGAAGAATACGAGGATCCTTCCGCAGACTTTGCAGGATCAGGGAGGCCATGCAGCGTAGGTTTGCTGAGGCATTCGCTCCGGAGTCCTCTGGGTCACTAAGGACGACATGATCCGCAGCCACCTCCTCCCAGCCACGTACAAGTCCACTGGTTTCTTGGGACTGTAAATCATCCCTAAAAGACTGCTGCTGATGATGCTGAGTGCCAGCCTCCACCTCCATGCTGACACAATCCTCCTCCTCCTCCTCCTCCTCCTCCTCCTCTTCCTGTGCGATGGGTGGGACAGAAGGAACACTGTCTGGGTAAAGGGGGCCTTGAGAGGCAAGGAAGTCCTCCTCTTCCTGCCTCTGTTCTGCCTCAAGTGCCCTGTCCATTATTCCACGCAGCGTGTGCTCCAACAGGTGGACAAGAGGTACAGTGTCACTGATGCATGCACTGTCACTGCTCACCATCCTCGTGGCCTCCTCAAATGGTGCCAGGACAGTGCATGCATCCCTGATCATGCCCCACTGGCGTGGAGAAAAAAAACCAAGCTCCCCTGACCCTGTCCTGGTGCCGTAGTCGCACAGGTACTCATTGATGGCCCTCTGCTGCGTGTGCAGCCGCTGCAGCATGGCCAACGTTGAGTTCCACCTGGTGGGCATGTCACATATAAGGCGGTTCTTGGGCAGGTTCAACTCCTTTTGCAGCTCAGCCAGGCGAGCACTGGCATTATAAGATCTGCGGAAATGCACACAGACTTTCCTGGCCTGCCTCAGGACATCCTGTAAGCCCGGGTACCTGCCCAAGAACCGCTGCACCACCAGGTTAAGGACGTGAGCCACACAGGGCACATGGGTCAGTTGTCCCTGTCGGAGGGCGGAGAGGAGGTTGGTGCCATTGTCGCAAACCACCATTCCTGGCTTAAGCTGGCGTGGCGTCAACCACCTCTCGGCCTGGCCCTGCAGAGCAGACAGGACCTCTGCCCCAGTGTGGCTTCTGTCCCCCAAACACACCAGCGCAAGCACGGCATGGCATCTTTTTGCCTGCGTACTTGCGTAGCCCCTTGAACGGCTACGGAGCACCGCTGGTTCATAGGACAAACCACAGGAAGAGGCCATGGAGGAAGAAGAAGAGGAGGGGGTGGAGAGGAGAGGTGTGTCACAACCAGTAGTAGCATTTTGGAGGCGTGGCGGTGGAACAACCTCCAACACTACTGCACCTTGTCCTGCATCCTTCCCAGCTGCCAAAAGAGTGACCCAATGGGCCGTGAAAGAAAGGTAACGTCCCTGTCCATGCCTGCTGGACCATGAGTCAGCGGTAATATGCACCTTACCGCTGACCGCCCTGTCCAGCGAGGCCAAGACATTGCCTTCCACATGCCGGTAGAGAGCCGGAATAGCCTTCCGTGAGAAAAAGTGGCGTTTGGGAACCTGCCACTGAGGAACCGCACATTGCACAAACTCACGGAAGGGGGCCGAGTCTACCAACTGAAAAGGCAGCAGTTGAAGCGCTAGCAATTTAGCCAAGCTAGCATTCAACCGCTGGGCATGTGGATGGCTGGGAGTGAACTTCTTTCGACGGTCCAGCAGCTGGGGCAGGGAAATTTGCCTGCTAGAATCGGACGTCGGTGTACTGCTAGCAGAGTGGCCGCAAGTACTTGGCTGTGACACACCTAATTCTACACCTTCATTCCTCTCAGTGCATGTTTCAGAGAGGACTGAAGTTATAGTGGGGTTGGAGATCCCAGCTGATGCGGTGCAAGGAGAGGTCCGCTTTGTTCTTTGGTGTGGGTCTTTGAGGTAGGCTTGCCAACGAGCTGCATGGCAGGTCAACATATGTCTGGTCAGGCATGTGGTACCCAAGCGGCTGATGTTTTGGCCACGCGATATACGCTTGAGACATATGTTGCAAACAGCAGCTGTGCGATCTGATGCACTAGCCTCAAAAAAGGCCCACACCAAAGAACTTTTTGAATGACGGACAGAGGCAGCGCCCTGCACAGGCGGAGCTCTGCGGTGTGATTCCGTCGGTGTACTGCCCTTACGCTGGCCACCAAAGGGCATCCTGCCTCGTTGGAGATGTGCCTCCTCCTCATCCTCCTCCTCCTCCTCTCTCCTATTAGGCACCCACGTGGAGTCAGTGACCTCATCATCCCCTCCCTCCTCATCACTGGAGCCAATCTGGCAGTATGCTGCAGCTGCTGGAACATGACTGCCAGATTGGTGTCCTTCTTGAGCATCCCCTCTGTCTGCTCTCACGCTACTGCCTTCCTGTAGCTGGGTTTCATCATCAGACCCTTCGAAACGCTGGGCATCCTCCTGGAGCATGTACCCAACACTGTGCTCAAACAGTTCGGGGGACTCCTCAGGAGGAGGACATGGTGGGTCTAGGGAAGGAGTGACTGATGATGAGTCTGACATTGATACCAGGGAAGAGGACGCTTTGGCAGCTGCTTTGCCAGTACCCTGAGCCTGGGTGAGAGAGGATGAGGAGGAGGAGGAGGGCTTGGTCATCCACTCTACCAAGTCTTCGGCATGATGTGGCTCAACATGTCCAGCTGCCGAAAAGAAGGACAAGCGTGTCCCATGGCCATGTGCTGATGACAATGCACCGCGTCCACGACCAGCACTGTTGCCCCCAGACACAGAGCCTGCTTGCCCTCTTTTATTGCCTCCTGACTGTCTGCCTCTCCTTGTTTGCCTTCCAGACATTCTAATAGATGGCCTGCAGGGAGATGGGAAAAAAGCAATAAGGGCTACCTTCAGGTGTCCTTTTCTGTCCCTTTACTTAAGGATTTCTAAATATGGTTGAGGATGATTGCTTTCGCACAGAATAGCACAACGACAATTTCCCTGACTGTCCAAAAAACAAGGATTTCAAAGATGGTTGATGAGGAATGCTTTAGCACACTATAGCACAAGGAGAATTTCCCTCACTGTCCTTCCCTGTCCCTAGAAACAAGGATTATCACAGTGAAAGAAACTGACACTCTTCCTACCTATAGTTTTCTGTCCCTAGAAAATTTTTTTTTTAAAGCACACTATAGCACAAGGAGAATTTCCCTCACTTTCCTTCCCTGTCCCTAGAAACAAGGATTATCACAGTGAAAGAAACTGACACTCTTCCTACCTATAGTTTTCTGTCCCTAGAAAAAATGTTTTTTTAAAGCACACTATAGCACAAGTAGAATTTCCCTCACTTTCCTTCCCTGTCCCTAGAAACAAGGATTATCACAGTGAAAGAAACTGACACTCTTCCTACCTATAGTTTTCTGTCCCTAGAAAAAATGTTTTTTTAAAGCACACTATAGCACAAGGAGAATTTCCCTCACTGTCCTTCCCTGTCCCTAGAAACAAGGATTCGCACAGTAAAACACACTGACACTCTCCCTACCTATAGTTTTCTGTCCCTAGAAAAAATGTTTTTTTAAAGCACACTATAGCACAAGGAGAATTTCCCTCACTTTCCTTCCCTGTCCCTAGAAACAAGGATTATCACAGTGAAAGAAACTGACACTCTTCCTACCTATAGTTTTCTGTCCCTAGAAATTTTTTTTTTTTAAAGCACACTATAGCACAAGGAGAATTTCCCTCACTTTCCTTCCCTGTCCCTAGAAACAAGGATTATCACAGTGAAAGAAACTGACACTCTTCCTACCTATAGTTTTCTGTCCCTAGAAAAAAAGTTTTTTTAAAGCACACTATAGCACAAGGAGAATTTCCCTCACTGTCCTTCCCTGTCCCTAGAAACAAGGATTATCACAGTGAAAGAAACTGACACTCTTCCTACCTATAGTTTTCTGTCCCTAGAAAAAATGTTTTTTTAAAGCACACTATAGCACAAGGAGAATTTCCCTCACTGTCCTTCCCTGTCCCTAGAAACAAGGATTCGCACAGTAAAACACACTGACACTCTCCCTACCTATAGTTTTCTGTCCCTAGAAAAAATGTTTTTTTAAAGCACACTATAGCACAAGGAGAATTTCCCTCACTTTCCTTCCCTGTCCCTAGAAACAAGGATTATCACAGTGAAAGAAACTGACACTCTTCCTACCTATAGTTTTCTGTCCCTAGAAAATTTTTTTTTTTAAAGCACACTATAGCACAAGGAGAATTTCCCTCACTTTCCTTCCCTGTCCCTAGAAACAAGGATTATCACAGTGAAAGAAACTGACACTCTTCCTACCTATAGTTTTCTGTCCCTAGAAAAAAAGTTTTTTTAAAGCACACTATAGCACAAGGAGAATTTCCCTCACTGTCCTTCCCTGTCCCTAGAAACAAGGATTATCACAGTGAAAGAAACTGACACTCTTCCTACCTATAGTTTTCTGTCCCTAGAAAAAATGTTTTTTTAAAGCACACTATAGCACAAGGAGAATTTCCCTCACTGTCCTTCCCTGTCCCTAGAAACAAGGATTATCACAGTGAAAGAAACTGACACTCTTCCTACCTATAGTTTTCTGTCCCTAGAAAAAATGTTTTTTTAAAGCACACTATAGCACAAGGAGAATTTCCCTCACTTTCCTTCCCTGTCCCTAGAAACAAGGATTATCACAGTGAAAGAAACTGACACTCTTCCTACCTATAGTTTTCTGTCCCTAGAAAAAATGTTTTTTTAAAGCACACTATAGCACAAGGAGAATTTCCCTCACTTTCCTTCCCTGTCCCTAGAAACAAGGATTATCACAGTGAAAGAAACTGACACTCTTCCTACCTATAGTTTTCTGTCCCTAGAAAAAATGTTTTTTTAAAGCACACTATAGCACAAGGAGAATTTCCCTCACTGTCCTTCCCTGTCCCTAGAAACAAGGATTATCACAGTGAAATAAACTGACACTCTTCCTACCTATAGTTTTCTGTCCCTAGAAAAAATGTTTTTTTAAAGCACACTATAGCACAAGGAGAATTTCCCTCACTGTCCTTCCCTGTCCCTAGAAACAAGGATTCGCACAGTAAAACACACTGACACTCTCCCTACCTATAGTTTTCTGTCCCTAGAAAAAATGTTTTTTTAAAGCACACTATAGCACAAGGAGAATTTCCCTCACTTTCCTTCCCTGTCCCTAGAAACAAGGATTATCACAGTGAAAGAAACTGACACTCTTCCTACCTATAGTTTTCTGTCCCTAGAAAAAATGTTTTTTTAAAGCACACTATAGCACAAGGAGAATTTCCCTCACTTTCCTTCCCTGTCCCTAGAAACAAGGATTATCACAGTGAAAGAAACTGACACTCTTCCTACCTATAGTTTTCTGTCCCTAGAAAAAATGTTTTTTTAAAGCACACTATAGCACAAGGAGAATTTCCCTCACTGTCCTTCCCTGTCCCTAGAAACAAGGATTATCACAGTGAAAGAAACTGACACTCTTCCTACCTATAGTTTTCTGTCCCTAGAAAAAATGTTTTTTTAAAGCACACTATAGCACAAGGAGAATTTCCCTCACTTTCCTTCCCTGTCCCTAGAAACAAGGATTATCACAGTGAAAGAAACTGACACTCTTCCTACCTATAGTTTTCTGTCCCTAGAAAAAATGTTTTTTTAAAGCACACTATAGCACAAGGAGAATTTCCCTCACTGTCCTTCCCTGTCCCTAGAAACAAGGATTATCACAGTGAAAGAAACTGACACTCTTCCTACCTATAGTTTTCTGTCCCTAGAAAAAATGTTTTTTTAAAGCACACTATAGCACAAGGAGAATTTCCCTCACTTTCCTTCCCTGTCCCTAGAAACAAGGATTATCACAGTGAAAGAAACTGACACTCTTCCTACCTATAGTTTTCTGTCCCTAGAAAAAATGTTTTTTTAAAGCACACTATAGCACAAGGAGAATTTCCCTCACTTTCCTTCCCTGTCCCTAGAAACAAGGATTATCACAGTGAAAGAAACTGACACTCTTCCTACCTATAGTTTTCTTTCCCTAGAAAAAATGTTTTTTTTAAAGCACACTATAGCACAAGGAGAATTTCCCTCACTGTCCTTCCCTGTCCCTAGAAACAAGGATTCGCACAGTAAAACACACTGACACTCTCCCTACCTATAGTTTTCTGTCCCTAGAAAAAATGTTTTTTTAAAGCACACTATAGCACAAGGAGAATTTCCCTCACTTTCCTTCCCTGTCCCTAGAAACAAGGATTATCACAGTGAAAGAAACTGACACTCTTCCTACCTATAGTTTTCTGTCCCTAGAAAAAATGTTTTTTTAAAGCACACTATAGCACAAGGAGAATTTCCCTCACTTTCCTTCCCTGTCCCTAGAAACAAGGATTATCACAGTGAAAGAAACTGACACTCTTCCTACCTATAGTTTTCTGTCCCTAGAAAAAATGTTTTTTTAAAGCACACTATAGCACAAGGAGAATTTCCCTCACTTTCCTTCCCTGTCCCTAGAAACAAGGATTATCACAGTGAAAGAAACTGACACTCTTCCTACCTATAGTTTTCTGTCCCTAGAAAAAATGTTTTTTTAAAGCACACTATAGCACAAGGAGAATTTCCCTCACTGTCCTTCCCTGTCCCTAGAAACAAGGATTATCAGAGTGAAAGAAACTGACACTCTTCCTACCTATAGTTTTCTGTCCCTAGAAAAAATGTTTTTTTAAAGCACACTATAGCACAAGGAGAATTTCCCTCACTGTCCTTCCCTGTCCCTAGAAACAAGGATTATCACAGTGAAAGAAACTGACACTCTTCCTACCTATAGTTTTCTGTCCCTAGAAAAAATGTTTTTTTAAAGCACACTATAGCACAAGGAGAATTTCCCTCACTGTCCTTCCCTGTCCCTAGAAACAAGGATTCGCACAGTAAAACACACTGACACTCTCCCTACCTATAGTTTTCTGTCCCTAGAAAAAATGTTTTTTTAAAGCACACTATAGCACAAGGAGAATTTCCCTCACTGTCCTTCCCTGTCCCTAGAAACAAGGATTCGCACAGTAAAACACACTGACACTCTCCCTACCTATAGTTTTCTGTCCCTAGAAAAAATGTTTTTTTAAAGCACACTATAGCACAAGGAGAATTCCCTCACTGTCCTTCCCTGTCCCTAGAAACAAGGATTTGCACAGTAAAACACACTGACACTCTCCCTACCTATCCTTCTCTTTCCCTAAACTAAAGGAATCCAGGTTAAGCAAGAAAAAATAAATGTCACTGTCCCTGCCTATGCTTCTCTTTCCCTGCTCCGGAACAGACTACACTAGGCCGCCGTGCTGGCGGCCTTTTATAGTGTGGGGCGTGTACTAAACACCCTCAGCAATAATTGGCCACAGGCATCCTGCCTGTGGCCAATCATTGCTCTCCTCGCTGCCGGCGCTGTGATTGGCCAAGCATGCGGGGTCACAGTGCATGCTTGGCCAATCACAGCGCCTGGATGACACTGCGATGGCGTAGTGCATTGTGGGCCGTTCGCGTCACTCGAATTTGGCGCAAACGGCCCAAATCGTTCGATCTTCGTCGAACGATCGAACAGCCGATGTTCGAGTCGAACGTATGTTCGACTCGAGCACGAAGCTCATCCCTAGTCTTCACGAATTGGTGGATAGAAGTTGTTTCCAGTCACGGCTGTGGATTTATGCACAATTGATATAGTTGATTATTTCTGAAGAGAAAGACTGGGACTATTTTCACATATATATATATATATATATATATATATATATATATTGTGACAGCAGGAAGGTAAAGTCACCTGGTTGCATCCAGGGGGGTAGATATATTTCGCCCAGATTCAGGCTTTACGCCGACTTATACAACTAGGTGGAGAGTTGTATAAGGCTAGTGGGCTCATGGATGACTCATACCTCTAGGGAGAGGGCTGGGCGTCGTGCAGACAGGGAGTTGATGAGACCAGCTGAAGCTTGTCAGCTCATTTAGGCCTCTATAAGAACTCCCAGCTTCATTAGATGTTAGCTCATGCCTGGAACCAGACCTGTGTGGACTGTCTAGGGAGAGTGAACCCCTGTGCGGTGAGACAAAGCCTGTGTGGCTATTTGCTTGGACATTTAAAACCAGGGACTTAGGGACTAGGACAGCACTAGGCTGATCCCAGTTGTTAGTTAGGAAACCTGTATGTTTAGTCAGAGGTCAACTTGACCAGGATTTATTTTGGTTATGTTTCTTTTGCTTTGCTGTGTTTTGTCACTGTAAATAGAAAATAAACCGCACCTTTTTGATTTTGAAAACCACAACCTCCGTTTGCTGGGCCTGTTTTGTGTGGGGAGCCCATCCCGGGGGTCACACACACCCGCTGCCGAGCTAACCCCCTCACAGTTGGTGGAGAATGCGGGCAGTTTTTTTTTAAGCCAGCATGGAGGAGATACTGAAGCAGCTGGCTCTAGCAAATGCCAATCAACAGCAGACAAATGCAGGTTTGCAAAAGAGCCTTGCAGCTCATCAACAGAGCCTTGCAGCTCAACAACAGAACTTCGCAGCCCAGCAGCAAGCTCATCAACAGAGCCTTGCAGCCCAGCAGCAGACAAACGCAACTTTGCAACAGAGTCTGGAGGCTCAGCAACGAGCCCAGCAGCAATCTGAGGCCCGCTTCATAGACCTGTTGCAGAAGCAAGAGCAGAGACTACAACAACAGATGGAAGCAGTAATGCAGCAACGTCCGCAGACCAGTGAGGAAAGCCGTCCCACTAATACCGCGTCCTTTGGGGTGAGTCGTTTATTGACAAAAATGACTGGAGAGGATGATCCAGAGGTATTTTTGACCACATTTGAAAGGACCGCTGAAAGAGAAAAGTGGCCTGAGGAGCAGTGGGCTGGACTGGTGGCTCCTCTGTTAACTGGTGAATCGCAGAAAGCTTACTATGACCTAGAGCCTAACCAAGCAAAAGACTATGTGATGCTAAAAGCTGAAATATTGGCAAGGCTGGGTGTCACCCAGGCTGTCCGGGCTCAGCGTGTGCATAACTGGACTTTCCAGCTTGGAAAACCCCCCAGGTCTCAAATGTATGATCTCATTCACCTGAGCAGAAAGTGGCTACAGCCAGAGACTTTGTCCGCACCAAAGATTGTGGAACGTGTTGTAATGGATCGGTTTTTGAGAGCTCTTCCTACTGCCATCCAAAAGTGGGTAAGCCATGGAGACCCAGAGACGGCCGATGGTCTTGTGGATCGTGTGGAGAAATACTTGGCTACAGAGAACCTGACGGCCTCTTCCAGAGACACTCGGACTTTCCACCCTAAGACCAGACCATCCCCAGGGGCGGATAAGAGGATTCCAAGGGGTGAGGGTGGAGAGAGTGAGAGGGTGGGAGCTCTACCCCAAGTTTGGCGAGAACAGCCTGGGAAATCAGCGGCTCAAGAGGCGGCAAGAAGGATCGTTTGCTACCGCTGCCGGCAAGCGGGACATATTGCAGCCAATTGCCCGGTTGTGGAGGAACCCATGCAGTGTGACTTTCTGACGGGCAGACGTCAGTCGCTGTGTGCGACAGTCGCATGCACTGCCATTCGAGGAACTGAGAAACATTTATGCAAAATGTGTGTTAATGGTAGAAATGTTGTGGTATTGCTGGATTCAGGTAGCCTTGTGACCCTGATAAAGGCTGAGTTAGTTAAAACAGAGGTCTCTGGGAATAGCAAGGTAGCTGTTATTTGTGTGCATGGGGACACCCGAGAGTATCCAGTGACTACAGTGTGTTTCGAGACCCCCAAAGGTACCCTCTCTCATCCAGTGGGCTTAGTATCTCAGTTACCGCATGACGCCATTGTGGGAAGGGATTTTCCGAAGTTCTGGGAACTGTGGGATGATCCTGAGCCCCTCACTGGTGCCCCTATGTACCAGGAATGTGATAGCCAGAACTCCCCTGAGAGTGGTGAGGACTCTCCGGAATTTCCCTTATCAGTATTGGCAGGGGAGACTCAAGAAACTGGAGAGGAGCCCACCTCCTCAGACGAAAACCTACCGTCTGTGGAGTTTTCTGATCTTGAGGTTCACAGGGAAAACTTTGCCACAGAACAGTTGAAAGACCCCGCCCTAATAAAGGCACGGGAAAACGTAGTGAAAATAGATGGCGAGTTAGTGAACCCAGATAATACCTGCACTTACCCATACTTCAGCGTAGAGAAGGACCTACTGTATCGGGTGGCAAAAAGGGCAGAAGAAACCGTTGAGCAGCTTGTGGTGCCCAAACCTTACAGGAAGTTGGTGTTGGAGTTGGCCCATGGGCACATTCTTGGAGGTCATCTGGGGACAGAGAAAACCCGAGAGAGGGTATTACAGAGATTCTATTGGCCGGGGGTGATGAAGGACGTAGAAAATTATTGTTCCTCCTGCCCTGTGTGTCAGAGGTTGGCCCCGATGCCACATTTCCGTAGCCCGCTGGTCCCTCTACCCATCATTGAGGTCCCGTTTGAGAGGATCGCCATGGATTTGGTAGGTCCTATAATCAAGTCCGCTAGGGGGCACCAGTACATATTAGTTATAATGGACTATGCCACCCGTTATCCAGAAGCGATCCCTCTCCGAAATACCTCGGCCAAAACCATAGCCAAAGAGCTATCTCTTGTTTTTAGCCGGGTGGGTATTTGTAAAGAACTGCTTACGGACCAAGGTACACCCTTTATGTCCCGGGTTATGAAAGAGCTGTGTAAATTGTTCAAAGTGACGCAATTGCGTACGTCTGTGTATCATTCCCAAACCGATGGGCTGGTTGAAAGATTCAACAAAACCCTAAAACAAATGTTGAAGAAAGTGGTGGATAGAGATGGAAAGGATTGGGACTGTTTACTTCCTTATTTGATGTTTGCTATTAGGGAGGTGCCCCAATCCTCTACGGGATTCTCCCCCTTTGAGTTACTGTATGGGAGACACCCAAGAGGGCTGTTGGATATTGCCAAGGAAACTTGGGAAAGTGAGAGTTCTCCCCACAGGAGTGTGATTGAGCATGTCGCCCTGATGCAAGATCGAATTGCACAGGTAATGCCCATCGTGAAGGAACATTTGGTCCATAGCACAGATTGGGCCTCACATCTGCCAAAAGTGCAAGCAGTCCTGGACTCTGTTCGGGAAGCGGGGTTTACGGCTAACCCCAAGAAGTGTACCATTGGGCAGGAGGAGGCCAAATATCTTGGGTACACCATTGGGAGGGGAGTAATAAAACCCCAACTCAACAAAGTCAAGGCCATCCAGAGTTGGCCACGTCCCAACAGCAAGAAGCAGGTACGAGCCTTTCTGGGAATCGCTGGGTATTATCGGCGATTCATTCCCCACTTTGCTTCTAAGGCTGTGCCCCTAACCAACCTGACGAAGGGGAAAGGGTCGGTCATGATTAAATGGACCCCCGAGGCTGAGGCAGCATTCCAATTCTTGAAACAAGCCTTATGTAGCCAGCCAGTGTTGTACTCACCCGACTTCTCTAAAGACTTTGTCGTACAAAGTGATGCGTCAGATGTGGGGTTAGGAGCAGTATTGTCCCAGGTCTGGAACGGGGAAGAGCACCCAGTCATTTACCTCAGCAGGAAGTTGAAGTCCCATGAGGTAAATTACGCCACCGTTGAAAAGGAGTGTTTAGCGGTGAAGTGGGCTCTAGATTCCCTTCGGTACTACCTGCTAGGTAGGCACTTTGACATGGTTACGGATCACGCTCCGTTAAAGTGGATGGCTCAAAACAAGGAAACAAATAGAAGAGTGAATAGGTGGTTCCTGGCCCTCCAGGAATTCAACTTCACAGTAAAGCATCGCCCTGGCGTTCAAATGGGGAATGTGGATGCTTTGTCTCGAGTACATGAATGCCTGATTGCTGGTGTTCCAACCCCGAGGTTAAAACAAGAGGGGGGGGTATGTGACAGCAGGAAGGTAAAGTCACCTGGTTGCATCCAGGGGGGTAGATATATTTCGCCCAGATTCAGGCTTTACGCCGACTTATACAACTAGGTGGAGAGTTGTATAAGGCTAGTGGGCTCATGGATGACTCATACCTCTAGGGAGAGGGCTGGGCGTCGTGCAGACAGGGAGTTGATGAGACCAGCTGAAGCTTGTCAGCTCATTTAGGCCTCTATAAGAACTCCCAGCTTCATTAGATGTTAGCTCATGCCTGGAACCAGACCTGTGTGGACTGTCTAGGGAGAGTGAACCCCTGTGCGGTGAGACAAAGCCTGTGTGGCTATTTGCTTGGACATTTAAAACCAGGGACTTAGGGACTAGGACAGCACTAGGCTGATCCCAGTTGTTAGTTAGGAAACCTGTATGTTTAGTCAGAGGTCAACTTGACCAGGATTTATTTTGGTTATGTTTCTTTTGCTTTGCTGTGTTTTGTCACTGTAAATAGAAAATAAACCGCACCTTTTTGATTTTGAAAACCACAACCTCCGTTTGCTGGGCCTGTTTTGTGTGGGGAGCCCATCCCGGGGGTCACACACACCCGCTGCCGAGCTAACCCCCTCACAATATATATATATATATATAATTTGCGCCGGAATCTCCACGTGTGTCCTTCCACATGGCTAGACTCCTCACATACTCTGCACTTGTTCGCGGGCTTTCTCTTCTCCCCGCCCATGAACTGCGCAGCTATGGTGTGCCTCGTGGCGCATTGGCCAATATGGCCGACCTACTCGGAACTCCTCCGGGCAGCAAATTTCTAATTGAGACATTCTCAGCTCCATATGTATAACACATCCCGGACGAGCCCCCACGTGTAGCGACCTCACCCCTCTCACCCCTTCTTTTTCTCGGCTTGTTCTCTCATCTAGGGGGAAGTATGGGAGGAGGGATGCGATACACCATGGCCCATGTCCTCTTTTGGGTAGAGGTGAAGGCCAGAACCAATTTTTACCATCGGGTCGTGTGTATAACCCAGAGCCAAGTCTTTTCTGTAAATGACCACCTCTGCTCCCAGTAACTGGAGTTCCACACCACTGAAAAGGTTAAACTCGTATTTATTCTCCAATAGCAATAAATTGTCATTTAGCACAGACAGGTTGTGACCCAAAGAACAGTTCAGTATAGGTGGGGAGTAGGTCGAGGCACAATCCTTAGATAGAACTAACCATTGTGGTGTCACCAACGGTTATGGCGCACAGCCGCTGCCACCGACTGTGTAGAACAGAAAGTGAATTACCTTCGCTAAGCGCAGCCCCTGTCAGAGGGAAGACATCCGTCCAAGAGAGTTACCAGAGGCCCCTCCGTCACCGGCGAATGCTGCACCGGACTATCCGGAGAAGTTCTGCTCACTGACCTCCTCGTCTCAGACTCGGGCACCCAAGGATTTAGGGCCCCCTCGGATTCCTCCACCCTTGCGGGACCCAGTCGAAGGTACTGGGCCCCAGGCCTCCTCAATAGTACCTCACCCCAGGCCAGGGCACCCCAGGCCGGCCAGGTCAAGGGCACCTGGGCCCGGAAATCCGGAACGCCGGCACCCAGGCTGAAGGTGCCTGGGCGCGACTCTGACCTCCGACTCTGAACCCTGTGTTCAGGGCGTCCGCCCCCTCTTATCCCCTCTCTCCAGCGTCACAGCAGGTTCCCTGCCCCGCTGTACAACCGCCGGAAGAGGACAAAAAGGGCACAGTACTGCAGTGAGGGTTCAACCCCGGCCCAGTGCGACAGCGCCACCCACAGGCCGAAGGAAACCTCACACCACCAGAGTCCTCCATGAACAACAAATGGTCCCAAATTCCCTAACAATCAGTGCATCTGGGTTACACTACCACCCAGATGCCTCCCCTGAATTCAAATACCCACTACACTTATTTATATATATTTTGTAGGAATTTTATATGCTTGAATTTTTTTATTTATTTATATATTTTTCAGTATATGTGAATTTACATATAAGGGATTTCACTTGTTTTAAATGTTATTTTTTCACTTTTGCTCACTTAATCATGCATGGAATAGCACATTACATATCATGATTGAACATTTATAGCCCAAAGCAGTGGTAAATCCGATCATCATTATAGGGTTGGCGCAGTTACTATTTTTCTTTTTTTGCAAAGCAGGTGAAATGCACCCTTTTGTTGCATTTTGCATTAAAACAGATCCATTTAAAAACTGCTGTGTTTGAATGCAAAAGACAGTGCTTGACAGCAATGCCTATCTACACAAGTCCCTAAACTGACCGTGTCAGTATAAAAGCTGCTACCTTAATTACCTATATTATACTGTACAAAACAGTTTTATAATGTTATTATACCTATTAGCTGTACAGGTTAATTTGAGAATGTTCATGTTAATTAATTCTGAATTATCAACGTCACAGCTCAGAAAAGCTCGAAAACCATATATTTTTTTAATTATTTATCTGTGGAAAACAATTAAGCCATCAATAACGTCATACAGTTCACCTTATGTTTACCCAAAACTTGTTCAATTCAGGTTATGGCTACGTGCCCTATTCCTGACCCTATCTGGAACGTCTTACATAGTGATCCTGTTTCTGCTAAGCTAAGGCTTTTATAAAAATACTTATTAGCACAGCCAAAATCACAAAGCACAGAGAACGCCACATTAGGCATTTCATCCAAGCTGAACCATAAATGTGTGCTGTACAGATGAGGCAACACAGAAGTATATATTTATATAGCCAGCTGCACTAGGCTAAACAATCAAGCAAATAAGTGAGACAAAGAATTTCTCATACAAATTGCACTTCAGGCAGATATTAAAAAAATAAAGGAATGCAGCTATATAAATTAGGGTGACCAGACATCCCCGGTTTCAGGGGACAGTCCCCGGATTGAGGACACTGTCCCCGAACCAAGTCTGTCCCCAGTTTTGTCCCCGGATTGGATTTGAACAGGGGCTGGGGCAATTTCAAAGACAGTCAGTGCAGAATTAAAATAAAAAAAAATTCTGAATTACACCCCCCCGCTCCTACTAGCTTAGGGGGGTGTATTTTTTCCATTATCTGTGCCCCTTTCTGATGATAATATGCTGGTCGGAGCGGAGGGAATATTTCTTCAGTTTCGGGTGCATGCCCATTCAGCTCCGCTTGCATGTTCTTCTGCCTTGGCTCAAGTCCCGGCCAGCCGCCTGCCTGCTTATCTCCTTGCTTTCCCTGACAAAGTGATCTTCCTCCGCTCCCCACCCAGTAGTTTCCGGGGCCCGGAGAGTAAGACTTGACAGGCTGTGAGGCGGGCGACGGGCAGAGAGTCGCTGATTGCCGCCATTACTAGTAAAAAAAAAAAAAAATACGTCCCCAGATTTCATTCTAAAAATCTGGTCACCTTAATATAAATATATGCAGTACATAATTAAATGAATTTTGAAATGCAACTAGTGTAAGTGCCTAAAGTTGTCTAGGTATCAGCCAATCCTTTATGCAGTAGCACTAGGATAAGAAGGGGCTGCACTGGTAGCCAGTTAGGCATGCTGCATAGATGTATGTGATAGGGATGACAGGAGGAAAGAGCAAAGTGACAGAGGAATGGAGGGCTGCTGTCTCAAATTTAGGCACTTTGAATGTCCTTTGAAAGTAATTCAGAAATGTTTGCTTTTAACATTCAATTTTAGCGTGAATGTACTTTCCTGAACAAGAACCACACACACTGTTAGAAATTTGTTCAAGAAAATGTTTCTATCTGGTTCTTTCGAACATTCTTGATACTGTGGTTCAATAGTTAAAGCGGAAGTAAACCCATTGATTTAACAGTTTCAAAAAGCAGTTACATTCCCGGCATGCCGGGAATGCCAACTGTCACATTGGTTGTGCTCTCAACCAAACTGTCAAACCATCCAATGGCTGGTGTCATAACTGATCACATGTGCAGCACATGGCAGTTGAAGATTAAACAGAGGCCAAGATGGCAGCTTCCCTGCCTGAAAATGATAGGAGGGTTTACTTCCACTTTAATTTGACCTTAGAATTAAACAAAGGTTCTTAAAGTTTTCAAAATAAATTCTACTAGTGTAATGTCAGCTTAAAGTGATATTAAATCCTTGTTTTAAAAAAAAAATAACAAACATGTTATACTTACCTGCTCTGTCCATTCACACACGGAGCCGCGTCTTGGCCCCGTCCCCTCCATCTCCTGATTGGCTTATTGGCTGTTATTGACAGCAGTGGGAGTCAATGTCTCCCACTGCTGCCAAAAGCCAATTGGGAGTGTGAGTCCCCAAAGAGGCAAAGCTCTTGTGGACATTGATGGATCGAGAGGGGGGCTGTATTAAGTATTAAGTAAGTATTAGGGGGGCTGAGGGGGCTGTTGCATACAAAAGTTTTTTTACCTTCAAGCATAGAATGCATGACAATGAAAAACCTTGTGCCTTTACAACCACTTTAAGGCTGGGTTCACACCTCCAACGGATGCGGCTCGCAGCAGGTATCTGGTGCGTCACTGTTCTCCTTTTCAGGGACAAATCACGGCCGAATTTTTAATCTAAAACCAAGAAATCTTGGGAGCTACCCAAAATCTGTAAATATGTAACACCTCCTATCAGGACAGCTGCTAGCCCTGATCACGTCCCATACGACCATGCAAATCCAATATTTATAGAGCAAATGCTTTGCTATCTGGATGTTAGCATGAGTGCCTTGATGACACGTCAACACATTTTTTATTTAGTGTCATTGCATCAAGGCACTCATGCTAACATCCAGATAGCGCAGCATTTCGCCTATAAACAGGGCCAAATTTTAGCCTGAATTCGGCCCTTAAATGGAGCCAAAGACGCACAGTGTTCCTGTGCAAGCCGCTCCGCAGCTGCAACAGAGATATGTGAACCGGCTCTATAGAGAGACAGTCACAATCTCCTGTCATGCAAATTGGATGTGGGGAAACCCGCATCCAATTTGTATAGGTTTGAAACCAGCCTAATGCCCCGTACACACGGTCGGACTTTTGCCTGGAATTCCATCGGAGTAAAAGAGAACATGTTCTCGATCTAAACTCCGACGGAATTCCTCGGAATTAAGTCCAATGGGGCACACACACGGTCGGAATATCCGATGAAAAAATTCCGTCTGACTTTTTTCATCGGAAATTCCGACCGTGTGTACAAGGCATAAGAGTTGTGACCCATGAACAGGAAGTGTGTTTCATGCAGGATCTATAGTGCCTCGAAAAAGTAATCATGCTCCTTATAATTTTCAACATTTTGTCATGTTACATCCAATCTTGTGGAGAAGTTTAAAGCAGGGTTAGGTCATAAAAAAATATCACAAGCTTTAAACATTTCACAAAGCACTGTTCAATCAATCATCCGATAATGGAAAGAGTATGGCACAACTGCAAACCTAGCAAGACATGGCCGTCCACCTAAACTGACAGGCTGGGCAAGGAGAGCATTAATCAGAGAAGCAGCCAAGAGGCCCATGGTAACTCTGGAGGAGCTTCAGAGATCCACAGCTCAGGTGAGAGGTTCTATCCACAGGACAACTATTAGTCGTGCTCTCAACAAATCTTGCCTTTATGGAAGAGTGGCAAGAAGAAAGCCATTGTTGAAAGAAAGCCATAGGAAGTCCCGTTTGCAGTTTGCGAGAAGCCATGTGGGGGACACAGCAAACATGTGATAGAAGGTGCTCTGGTCAGATGAGACCAAAATCAAACTTTTTGGCCCAAAAGCAAAACGCTAAGTGTGACAGAAAACTAACACTGCACATCACCCTGAACACACCATCCCCACTGTGAAACATGGTGGTGGCAGCATCATGTTGTGGGGATGCTTTTCTTCAGCAGGGACAGGGAAGCTGGTCAGAGTTGATGGGAAGATAGATCGAGCCAAATACAGGACAATCTTAAAAGAAAACCCTTTCAGAGTCTGCAAAATACTTGAGACTGGAGCGGAGATTGACCTTCCAACAGGACAATGACCCTAAACATACAGCCAGAGCTACAATGGAGTAATTTAGATCAAAGGATATTCATGTGTTAGAATGGGTCAGTCAAACTCCAGACCTAAATCCAATTGAGAATCTGTTACAAGACTAGAAAATTGCTGTTCACAGACGCTCTCCATCCAATCTGACAGAGCTTGAGCTATTTTGCAAAGAAGAATGGGCAAAAATGTCCCTCTCTAGATGTGCAAAGTGAGACATCCCCAACAAGACTTTCAGCTGTAATTACAGCAAAAGGTGGTTCTACAAAGTATTGACAAATGCACGCCACACTTTTCATATTTTTTATTTTATTTTTTATTTTGCAACCCATTTATCATTTTTCTTCCACGTCACAATTATGTGTCACTTTGTGTTGGTTTATCACACAAAATCCTAATAAAATGCATTTATGTTTTTTGGTGTAACATGACAATGTGGAAAATTTCAAGGGGTATGAAAATTTTTTCAAGGCACTGTATAAAGAAAATAAAGCCTAAATAAAAGAAAGAAAATGCAGTCATCACATCTAAGGACTTGAGCGCAGCAATATATTACCATTTTGTTCTTTGGATACACTTTTAAACAAAATTGAATTTGTTATCATTGAAGTCTTTTCATTCAAAGCAAAATGAGCAACTTTCTTCCTTTTATATTCTGCTACTTGCAGCTTTTCAGTGACTATATTGTATGTTCCAGTTTACAAACATTTCCTATAAACTGATTTCACTCATTTAGGAGAAGCCTGTTTAAGAATGAAAATAAGTATTTTCCTGGCAGCTGGAGCACCTTCTGCTATGTAATTGTGCAAATTGTCTGTATTGTATTTGCATGTTTTTATTATTGTTTAGTATATATTAACGTTCAGCTGAGAACATGAAAGCCTGATGCAAATGAGGCTATACATAAAACAGTTTTTTATCTAGATAACCAATAAAATGGTCATAGATATTAGACTCCAGATGGGTGAGCACATGCAATTAGAGTGCCAATCTTTTTTTCATGGATTGCTACAGACATATTGCAAAAGTCATCCTGATAGCTGTGCAAACCTGCTGAAATCAGCAGTATTAAGCCCTCCAATATCTATAGGAATATTTAATTGTCTACAGCGAGAACATTTTTGGTATGATACAAACAGTTTAGGTGCATATTCATAAAGGATACAGACAATCACCATAGATAATAAGAATGGAAGCCCTCCAGACAGCAGTGCAAGAGTAAAAATAAACTGGCAGGATTAGAACATTTCAGTAAATTTCCTACTATGGTATACTGTACTGTAAATTCACAGGCTACATAGATATAGAAAATGAAAAGCTGTTCTGCCATAAAGTAAACATGTGGGTCTTATGCTGGCCATACACTCTACGAAAAATCTTCTGAATGAACTTTCGGAAAACGAACGTTCGGCCGTGAGCGCAAACGTGCCATCATGTAATGACCGATAAATCGTTCAGTGGACATAAATAATTTTTTTTATATAAACCTATCCAATATAGCAACAGGTGATACAGATCATTAAATTGCAGACTTCTTTCTAGCCACATGTGATTCACATAAACATTAATGAGAAAGAAAAAGACATAGACATATAAACTAATGCTGGCCATACACTCTACGAAAAATCGTCCGAACGAACTTTTGGAAAACGAACATTCGGCCGTGAGCGCAAACGATATTTGCCATCATGTAATGACCAATAAATCGTTCAGTGGACATAAATAAAAAATTTTTTTTTCTTTTTTTTACATATACCTAGTGCAGAAAGTTCGGACGGGAAACACATTAACCTTCCGATTTATCGTTCGTTCGGCAGAAAATTTCCAAACTTGTCCTTCGTTTTTTCGGCTCAAAAACGTCCTAACGATTATCAATTTTGTGCCCGTTAACTGTTCGAAAAACGAAAGAACTGTCTGAACGACTGATTTTCACCCGATTTTTCATATAGTGTAAGGATGAGGAAGACAAATCAGTTTGATTCAGCACTGGGATGTCAACACAGGACTTGAGATTCTTTTGAGACACTGGGGGTTATTTACACAACTGCAAACCTACCAAGACACGACCATCCACCTAAACTGACAGGCCGGGCAAGGAGAGCATCAATCGGAGAATCAGCCATAGTAACTCTGAAGGAGCTGCAGAGATCCATAGCTCAGGTGGAAGAATCTGTCCACAGGACAACTATTAGTGGTGCACTCCACAAACCTGGCCTTTATGGAAGAGTGTGAAGAAGAAAGCCATTGCTGAAAGAAAGCCATAAGAAGTCCCCTTTGCAGTTTGCGAGAAGCCATGTGGGGGACACAGCAAACATGTGGAAGAAGGTGATCTGGTCAGATGAGACCAAAATCGAACTTTCTGGCCCAAAAGCAAAACGTTATGTGTGGCGAGAAACTAACACTGTACATCACCCTGAGCACACCATCCAGACCCTGAAATATGGTAGTGGCAGCATCATGTTGTGGGGATGCTTTTCTTCAGCAGAGACAGGGAAGCTGGTCAGATATACACATCTATTTTTAATACATATGTAGCGCCCCTTTACTTTTCAGGGGTGCTATGTACTTAAATTTAGGGGTTGGTCTGAGCTAGTAGCCAGGCTCAGACCACTTTGATTTGTTAGTACTCGCTTCTGCCTATGTGATGTAACCTGATGTGCAGTTCTCCAAAAGAAGAATCCCAGGGTGCCCTGGAAAGGGTGGACCCGCTCTAAGAAGAGGAGACCGGGGGAGGACCTTTCTGATGGACCGGTGAGAGTTCACGGTGAAAGAGAGGCCTGGTTACCTTCTGGAGGGATTCAAAGATCCGTCACAGGCCTTGCAACGTGCTATCGCTGGCACCTGTCCTTGTGTTGCAATTGCTGAGAAGTTTGGGACTTAAAGATTCTGTGGCAGAGGATCTCCCGATCGTATCTCTAGGAAACCAAAAGTGAACGTTCGAGCATCACTCCGGCTGCTAGGATCCGCTCTTACAGGGGACTATCCGGGTGAGCTAAACCCACTCGGGATCGAGTGGTGACTATTGTACCAGTTTGTGCCTGGACCTATCTCCCAAACCTTACTGTCCTTTCTCTCATCCAACTTTCCTGTCTGCTGAACTTGAACTTTGCTTATAAAATAAACTTGGGGTTGGAGTTAAAGTGGTGTGGACATTGGCCTTCCTGGGGAGAAATAGAGACTTGTCCCTACAATCTAGGAGACAAGAACCAGTCTAATGGGATAACTTGCTGCAGGACCCAAAATTGTTAATACCGCTCAACCTCTTCAAACAGGAGTGTACGGGCATATAGCACGGTGTGCCTTGACCTGCAAGGGAACCAAAGGCAGGAAAAAGGTCCGTGTGCTACACATACTTCATATGTATATATTTTTTCCTGTTTTCTCATAGCACATGAAATGTCTATATTGGCATATCCTCATCACTACTATTAATTGTATTTATGAATGGATATCCAAATATGTGCAACTTATGCTGGCCATACACTATACGAAAAATCGGGCGAAAATCGGTCGTTCAGACAGTTCTTTCGTTTTTCGAACAGTTAATGGGCACAAAATCGATAATCGTTGGGATGTTTTTGAGCCGAAAAAACGAAGGACAAGTTTGGAAATTTTCTGCCGAACGAACGATAAATCGGAAGGTTAATGTGTTTCCCGTCCGAACTTTCTGCACTAGGTATATGTAAAAAAAAAAAAAAAAAAAAAATTTTATTTATGTCCACTGAACGATTTATTGGTCATTACATGATGGCAAATATCGTTTGCGCTCACGGCCGAATGTTCGTTTTCCAAAAGTTCGTTCGGACGATTTTTCGTAGAGTGTATGGCCAGCATTAGTTTATATGTCTATGTCTTTTTCTTTCTCATTAATGTTTATGTGAATCACATGTGGCTAGAAAGAAGTCTGCAATTTAATGATCTGTATCACCTGTTGCTATATTGGATAGGTTTATATAAGGAGAATAATGCAGACTTATCTTTGTAATAAATAAGCGCACCTGTTAGTACGTGAAACGCGTCTACCATTTGAACTGTTTGCAACACTTGGGATGTTCGTTTATTAAACAAGAATTTTGATGAATCTTGGAGTGCTGCCATTTCTTCAGTGTTGATGGGAAGATGGACAAAATGTGTAAAATCTCAAGGGGTATGAATACTTTTTCAAGGCACTGTAGATCTACAAGGGTTAACTAAAGCTTGCCATACGCGAATCAGATTTTTCAATCAGCTTGGAGGCTGATAAAAAAAAAACTGAACAGCTTTCCCCATCTACACAATCGAGGTGGATGGAGGAATCCTCCCCACTGTGCTATTGTATTCTGATAGTGGGGACTCCTTCACTGTCAGAATATACTGGCCAGTAGCCAAAAACTAAATTTACCTTACCCCAATGCTTCCATCACAATCCTGCTTGTTTCCTATAGGCATAATATGTTGTTTTATCTGTTGTGTCAGCCCTTTGTAGTCATAATTGAGAAATTTGGGGGAAAGGAAGAACGCTAACAAATATTCTGGGGTTATTCTAGCAAACACTTGCACCCTATAATTATTATTTATTTGTTGACTGAACCCAAAAGCATAACGGTGAAGAACACAAGGGTGTAGCCAGTGCTAGGCCTGTGAGACTGGACTGGGTCTGAGCAATCACAGTTGCTACACTTGTGGGCAATCAGGGATGCAGGAGGCTGTTGGTAATGGAAGTCATGGAAAGCCTTATTTTGTAGAAAATCACTTTAAGGAAGCAATAAAACAGAAAACATAAAAATATAGTAATAAATAAGCCATAAGAATAGTTTCTTGCTTGTCTGCCTACATTTTGTTTGGACTAGGGTAGTGATGGCGAACCTTGGCACCCCAGATGTTTTGAAACTACATTTCCCATGACGCTCACCTACACTGCAGAGTGCATTAGCATCATGGGAAATGTAGTTCCAAAACATCTGGGGTGCCAAGGTTCACCATCACTGGACTAGGGTGTTCAGAATGCAGATATGCGCACTATATAACAGACAACAATGTATGAAGTAGCGTGTAGCAACAAAGCAGAAATATTATGCACCAGGTTTAAAGCGGAGTTCCACCCAAAATGGAACTTCCGCTTTAAGGGAAGGTGACCCCCTGACATGCCACATTTGGCATGTCATTTTTTGGGGGGAAGCGAAAACCCTCTTTTTAGAGGCGGCGCCAGAAGGAAGTTCACCTCTCCCATCTCCCTCTCAGCAATCATCTGGGACACGTCACAGGTCCCAGATGATTGCCCGTTTAATCACGGCACGCAGCGCGGCTCGCGCATGCGCAGTGCGTGCCCAGCTGTGAAGCCACAGTCGGGCGCCCACAGTCACGATGCTGGCGCCGCAGAGAGGAGGGGAAGACAAGTGAGGCTTCGTACGCCCGCATCGCTGGTGGAACTCCACTTTAAGATAAGATTGCATGTGCATTTTGACATCCTGGGAGGTACAATATATAACCACTACAAAGCTTTGTCAGTTCAGCAGTTAAGTTCTCTGAATAGGGGTTTCTGTCCCAGTCACTTCGGTGGAGGGCGAATGACCATCTTAAAAGAACACTATTCTCATAATTATTTTAATTTGATTGCGTTTGTCTATGCTTTAACCACTTCCCTACCCGCCCATAGTCAAATGACGTCCACAGATGGGATCTCCCATCCTGGGTGGACGTCATATGACGTCCTGGGCTTTGTGGGGGGATATCTGAATGATGCCTGCAGCTAGAGGCATCATTCAGATATCCTTCTCTTCATCCGGCGATTCTGCGCACGATAAGAACGATCATAGCAGCGGTCCTGTCAGAGGCCCGGGCGCGATGTGATGACGTCACGCCCGGGTTCTCAGAAGTAAACAAAGCCGCGATTGCGGCTAGTAAGCATGAGATCTGAGAATTTTTTTTCACGATCTCATGCTTTCCAGCCTGGAGGAGAGATGTGGGGTCTTATTGACCCCGCATCTCTCCATAAAGAGGACCTGTCACACACCATTCCTATTACAAGGGATGTTTACATTCCTTGTAATAGGAATAAAAGTGATCAAAAAAAAAAATCATTTTTTAAAAAGTGTAAAAATAAAAAAAAAGTAAAAAAAATAAATAAATAATAATAAAAAAATTTTTTTAAAGCGCACCTGTCCCCGGTAGCTCGCGATCAGAAGCGAACGCACACGTAAGTCCCGCCCACATATGTAAACGCCATTCAAACCACATATGTGAGGTATCACCGCGTGCGTTGGAGCACATGCAACAATTCTAGCACTAGACCTCCTCTGTAACTCTAACCTGGTAACCTGTAAAAAATTTCAAAGCATCGCCTATGGAGATTTTTAAGTACCGAAGTTTGGCGCCATTCCATGAGTGTGTGCAATTTTAAAGCGTGACATGTTAGGTATCTATTTACTCTGTGTAACATCATCTTTCATATTTTACAAAAAAATTGGGCTAACTTTATTGTTTTGTTATTTTTTAATTCATTAAACCATTTTTTTTCCCCAAAAAAAGGCGTTTGAAAAATTATTGCGCAAATACCGTGCGAGAAAAAAGTTGCAATGACCGTCATTTTATTCCCTAGGGTGTCTGCTAAAAAAACATATATAATGTTTGGGGGTTCTGAGTAATTTTCTAGCAAAAGAATGATGATTTGTACATGTGGGAGAGAAGTGCCAGAATAGGCTCGGTATTGAGGTGGTATAAAAATCCCGGTATTGAAGTGGTTAAATAAGAGGTAGCAAGCAATCCCATTCAGTTTTTTGTGCCAATAACAATCTGCACAGCGCAGGGAGACACAGAATTCCAAACTCTCATGTGGCCTTCCCTGACAGCTTAAAATATGTTCTCCTTTAAAAGTGACATTTTAGAGCAAATACATTTAAACGCTTTTACAAAATCATGACTAAGAATGTCATTCAAACAACAATACAATGTTGATAAATTACCAACTAATGAATCTAGCTAGGTATTCCCATTTGGAAACATTTTGAGTCTTTCCATGAACAGATTGTATCATTTAATTAAGAAAAAACTGTCGAAAACATATTTTCTATTCTGAAGACAACATACACATTTAGCAACACAACGGATGTCTCTCCATCTGCAATTCACATATTCATAAACCGCTGGAAAAGCTATGCTCATAACCCTTTTATTTAGGCTAATGAACTATGGTCTGTTCTAGAATATGTCCAAAGAGATAAGCAAAACTCAGATTAACATAGCCGAAAGAATTACTTATGCAGAATTTGTTTTAGTATTTAAGTCATTGAGGTGTCTGACCCAATTACAGTCAGAAAACAGAGCATGTTCGTAGATGCTTGAGATGGAATTCTGGTTACAAGAATTTAGAGGATAGTTTATCTTAGGATTTTGCCCTCCCCTCTCGGACATTGGGGGGACATTTAATAAAACTGGAGCACTCAGAATCTGGTGCAGCTGTGCATGGTAGCCAATCAGCTTTTAACTTCAGCTTGTTCAATTACGATTTGGCAATAAAACCTGGACCCTGATTGGTTTCTATGTAGAGCTGCACCAGATTTTGCACTCTCCAGTTTTAGGAAAAAGCCTCCATTGAATCAACACACTGAAATATTAAACTACAAAGCAAAGTTTTTCAAAACATCTATCAAGGATAAAAGCCAACAAGTTCTGAGGGGCACACAATGCCCCCTTCCTTCCTCAGGGCTACAACATGAATAATGAAGATAAAAATAGTCATTTGGCAAGGAAAAAAAATTAAATTCATATTTGTGTATTTATATACAATACATATATACAGAAATACACCCATATAAATATGTGTTCATAAAAACACTTGTTTTGGCCAAAAAATTGATTTAATTTTCTAAAAAACATAAACCATTGTATGAATGACATACCTCAAATAAAACTTAAAATAAATGTGTTTTAATAGGGAAGGTTTGACAAAGGGGTTGATTTACTAAAGTCAAAAAGACTCTGCAAGTGCAGTTGCTCCAGAGCTTAGTAAATGAGGCGAATACCCAATCACATGCAAGGAATTTTTAAAAAAAAAATGCATTTTTTGCTTCCAGATGATTGGATGATGTTAGTCAGCAGCAGAGCTTCTACTCATTTACTAAGCTGTGGAGCAACTGTACTTGCAGAGTTCAACTGCACTTTGCAAAGTGTACAGTCTCTTTGCCTTTAGTAAATCAACCCCAAAATGTCATCTTTTATGCACCAGGACCCATAGCTGCAGAATAACTTTGGTCCAAAAGCATTTTTTTTCTGTGTGTTAAAGATCAGATTAATATCATAGTAAATGAAAGACTATATGCTGATGTTTGTCGTAAACATAAAGAGGTTTGCTGCTATTGATGAAACATTTAATATATTCTCAAATCATATGTCCTTATTTTGTCACTCTTTTCCTATCAGCATGCTTCTTGTGAGCACATGAGCTGATTGGCTCTGTGTTCTGCTTTTACCTACATTCCAGTCCTGCTGTACAGATGCTGCAAGAGGCTGATATCAGGTCAAATTCAGGTACCTACACCAGAGTTCAGCTTTAACCCTAAAACTGAGAGTAACACTTAACCCCCTAAATCCTGTTTATTCACGTTTTATACAGTTATTATCATATTGTGTTTTCAGAACATTTTTGGTTTTTTGTATTTGTATTTAGTTGCGCAACCTTAGTTCTTTTATACCCCTAAATCCTTGTCTAACCATTAAAGTAGAACTCGTTTTTTATTTTATTTTAGATAGTATAAGGGTGGGCTATAACCCCTGTTAGTTTTTTGTTTTGCCATCTGTGTCCCATTGGGGAGATTTCCCAGCACTTCCTGTCCCATAGCCAAACCAGGAAGTGAGAGAATCCCTAGTTGACTCCAGGGTCACTGTAACTAATGTCCCCATTGGAAGATTTCCCTTCTATTCCTGATCTGGTGACAACCTGAAATTTAGGATTTTTTTTTTTTTACTTTCACTCTTGATAACGATAAACAGGACATATAGAGAGAATGAACTTCCTTACCGAGGTTGAAGACAGGGATAAAATTTGACAGGCATTTTATTCCCTCACCACTCTATCCAAAACTAAAACAAAAGTTTGCCTTTAGTTAAACCTTAATGTTAATCCTTAAACCCCAAACCCTATCATAACCCCCAATAATAAAGATAACCAAAGATGGATCAAAATTTGTCTAGTGCAGCAAGGAGCAGTGGAGCAACGATTGATTGTTTCAGTCTGTTCAAGGTTTTCTGAGCTGAGAGTTTGATTACTCCCACCGCCTTTCAAAAATATGTTTTCAGAGCATAGGGCAGGGAGATTCAAATGATCAGTGGGATATTTATTAATGCCTTGCCAATCACTGGAAGGAGGCATCCAGAAGGTGGCTGGGGAGATGATAAATGTGCAGGAGGCCTGAGCAGAGTGTTTTATCCCTCAAGAGAGGGTTCCAGTTCTCTTGGGGCTGCTGCCCCTAGAGGCATCTCTACTGAGACAAGAATTGGCAGTCTGGGCCTCAGCAGCTGCTGGGCTAAGGGTCTCGAGAAGATTGCTGGAGGGCACTGCACTGAAGTGCTGGTCTGAAGTAGGATCTTGTTATCTCTTGTGACTGAGGATCTACGTGTGTATGCTGGATGGCAGACACTTTGAGTAAAGACCTTCCTGGGGACTATATGTTGTGCAAGTGCCTGAGGTTGCTCTATGGACTGCTGCTGTTGGGTCCTAGATATACTGGCCATTCCCTGTTACCTCCAAAAAAGTTGTTATTTTAAGATTAGAGAGACGTTTGTCCTCCTATTATTGCTATTAATCGGTTTAGACGCAGGGGTGTCAAACTCAATTTCATCGTGGGCCGCATCAGCATAATGATTGCACTCAAAACGGCCAGTTGTATCTGTAAGATTAGATGTCCAGTGCATCCCCTCCCCTTACATTAGATGTCAAGAGCCACCCCACCATCAGAAGTTGAGTCCCCCACTCTCCCTTACATCACAGTGCACCCCCCTTTCCTTATACTGCTGCTGGGAAGAAGCTGGATGCATTGCTTGAAAGCAGAAAGTAAGGGTCTGGAGGAGGACCAGAGGAGGGCTGGCAGTCTCAATTCTGACTGGCAGTCCCATACTACGTTGGGAGAACCCAATTACAATGGCCCCTTGAGGGGTAAGTGCTACATTTGTATAGATTTTCTATTGCTAGATAGTTTCCATATGGTTAACCACCATCTAATGCTACCTTTCTTAACCTTTTTATTTTTAAAGTACCGTATTGATCTGTGTATAAGACGCACACTCATTTTAAGAGGGAAGTTTCAGGAAAACATTTTTTTTTAAAATAAATAAACTTTGAATTAAAATAAGGGTCAGTGCTCATCAATGCAGCCTGATTAGTGCCCATCTGCAGCCTCCTCATCTCCCATCAATGCAGCCTGATCAATGCCTATCTGCAGCCTCAATGCAGCCTGATCAATGCCCATCTGCAGCCTCAATGCAGTCTGATCAATGCCCATCTGCAGCCCATCTCCCATCAATGCAGCCTGATTAATGCCCATTTTTAGCCTCAATGCTCATCTGCAGCCTCAGCATCTCTCATCAATGCAGCCTGAACAGTCCAGGAAATCACTAAACCATCATCTCCTGTTTACTCTCACTCGGCTCTCAGTCGGCAGTCACATACACAGTGCCGCCTCTGCCATCAACATTGGACCAGCTCCTGTGATAGACAGAACACTGGTCCAATGCCGGCGGCGGAGGCGGGACTGTGTGTGTGTAACGTGAGAGCCGAGTGAGAGCCTAGTGAGAGCCGAGTAAACAGGAGATGATGGCTCAGTGAATTTCATCGGCGCCTGTCCCCCTTCTTCCCCTCCGAGGTACCCTATCGGCGTATAACACGCACCTGTGATTTGCCCCCTATTTTCAGGGGGAAAAAGTGTGTGTTATATGCCGATAAATACAGTAGTTATTTTTCAATTCTAATGAAAGAACAATACAGAAACGGATGGCTTAAAAGTAGAAGCAGATCTTGTAACATAAGCATATACTGTAAGGAAAATATGAGTAACATTAAGAGCACAGTATAAAGGTCAAAAGATGAGAACACGACTCATATCACATCATCTATGCCCATCTCAGCATTTTTTTAACATGAAGGAAACCTCAAAATAACTTTCAGATCTCAGGGAACCCCTGCTTATTATTATTATTATCATTACGACAACTCACAGGACATTGGCGTGAACAGAAAGTTGTGAAAAAGATTTCATTATTAAGTAAATTGAAAAATAAGGAATGCTGTGTGCATAAAATATGTAATACCCATGGCTACTCTATTAGAAAACATTATTTTCTGTAATAATAATGAAATATAATAAATTATAATTTTGGCCATAGGTGAAATGCAGGATGTGAAAACTGCAGTGCTTTCTCACATAAGTTGTCAGTAAAAAAATTATCCAAAACAATGGTGGTCAATGTAAAATTTCCTCTTAGATTGATAAGAGAAAAAGTGCCCCCTATGGTGATCAGTAAAGCGTCCATTTGCACTCGTGGCCAGTGTAGTGCTTCCCAAATAATTAGTAGGAAGTACCATTCCCCTTACATTGATGGTCAGTGAAGAAGGCCCCCCTCTACATTGGTGGTCAGTGGAAGAAGGCCTTCCCCACCTTACACTGATGGTCAATGGAAAGAATTCTCCTACAATGGTGGTGACTGGAAAGAATGCTCCTTACATTGGTGGTGAGTGGAAAGAATATCCCCTTAAACATAGCAAAAAGATCAAAGTGTCATTGATAAATCTTCTGCCAATTTAAATGATAGGTTAGCATTATTTGAGAAATCCTGGAAACCATGGATTGATCTGGATAATGAATCCTAAGATGTATCAGCCTAAAGAACTCTCATACACAGATAAGTTGGCATACAGTACTTTATATCTGTCACTTCTTTCTTCCTTATCTCTTTCTCTCTTCCCTTTCCTATTTATGACTTTTGTTATGGACTAATAGGGTCTCAGTTGGACCCGATGAGACACCTATTTTTCATATTAGGATGACATAAAAAAAAAATCCATATTTTATTGGATAATTTTAGAGACTCTATATATATTGGGTATGAATTTCTATTAATACGTTCTTGACTTCTTCTTTAATATCTCAAATCTTTTCTATTCAGCTCAGAACTCAGATCTTGAGTTGCTTTGCTTATAGTCATCCTAACCTATTATTACAATGTATTTGGGCATAATAATTGTTAATGTAACTGAATTTTTATTTTTATTTTTTCCTGTACTATATTATATGTTAATTATTGTTATTGAAATTCTGAGAAAAAACAATGAAACAGAGACATTTTCTGAGAGGCAGAAACTGCCTACTGCTTTAAGAGCTTCTAGCAACCTCTGGAGGAACCCTAGAGTTCTAAAAAACCTTGGCTAGTATTAGCAATTTGGGTTGTGTCAGTAGGAGAACTAATAGCATGTGTGGATTGGAATAAAATATTAGTTTTAATCTCTTCCAGGAGAATTTTCTGAGGCAGAAATTGCCTACTGCTTTAAGAGCTTCTAGCAACCTCTGGAGGAACCCTAGAGTTCTACAAAACCTTGGCTAGTTTTAGCAATTTGGGTTGTGTCAGTAGAAGAACTAATAGCATGTGTGGATTGGAATAAAATATTAGTTTTAATCTCTTCCAGGAGAAATTTTCTGAGGCAGAAACTGCCTACTGCTTTAAGAGCATCTAGCAACCTCTGGAGGAACCCTAGAGTTCTACAAAACCTTGGCTAGTTTTAGCAATTTGGGTTGTGTCAGTAGGAGAACTAATAGCATGTGTGGAATGGAATAAAATATTAGTTTTAATCTCTTCCAGGATCTAACTAGTCACAAATAGCAAGGATAATCTTTGGGAAATGAACAATTAGATCAATCTTCACCCAATACACACAGCTTCTTTACAGTGAATGTGAATCTCAAGTCATTGGCAGTGGACAGCTCAGAGCTGTGACTACTCACCTCTCCTTCGTCAGTAGGGATAAAAGAAAATATGCTGTTTCATACTGGATCTCCAAATACAAGAATGCTGATCTTGTTATATGATCTTCTGTTCCCTATACACACTGAAGTTGTCTCAGTCTTTTGATTTTAATCGCCAGCAAAACACACAAGATATGCAAATCCCATTATTTTGCAAAAGGTGCATTTTGTCCAAATGCTTGTGTAAGTTTCATACCTCCCACGTTTTCCTGGCCCCACCACACAGTTGTCTGGGAAAATAAATGAGAACTGCACCTTAACCCACCACATTTTCCATGAACATTTGTTAATTATACGCAAAGAAAACCCACTGTAGCAGAAATAGCATTGGAAACATCTTCAGGCGCACTCTGTTGTTACTATTCACAGCTTTCCCTGCGGCCTAGGGCTATATCTAGTACAGAAACAAAAACAATAGGCTTGCCTGAACTGAAGCATTATTATATTTTCTTGATGAAGAAAATGAAATTTCTCTTCAGTGCAGCTATCTGGGAAACAATGCTAGTATTGATGTGTTAAAAATAAGCCAATCACAGATATTGCAGTATTTTTGCCTTATACAGTAAACTATTTGCAGAGGTTTTTTTTTTTCGTTTTTTTTTACACCGGACCTGAATAGTAACAATAACTCATATCCAAGAAGTTTCGTATGTCTCGGCAGACAGAGACATGTCCAATAAAAACTCTACTACACTGCTGATTTTCCGTCGTGCCTGAGAATACCCTCTACTCTCAAGAGACTACACTCATGGTTGCTTGCTCTGAAATAAGTAGAAGTAAATCTGATTTGCTTCATAGGTCAAAAGGGCCACAAGACAGTTAAAAATAATTGTGTGAATTTTTCAGTTATTGTAGGTATCTGAAAACTTAGCATGCGTTTCCTTCTAATTATTCCAAATTCTAAGATCAAAGCCCATTGATAATACAATCCTGCATTAGACTAGGATCACACATGATAAATATTGGGGTTGATTTGCTAAAAGCAAAAAGACTGTGCACTCTGCAAGAGCAGTTGCTCCAGAGCTTAGTAAATGAGTATAAGCTTTGATGACTTCAATCATCCAATCATATGCAAGCAAAAATGCTGTTTTTTTTGTTGTTTGTATTTTATTGTCCTTGCACGTGATTGGGTACTTTTTGCACAGTGAAGCTTTACCTCCTTTACTAAGCTCTGGAGCAACTGCACTTGCAACTGTGCACAGTCTATTTGGCTTTACTAAATAAACCCCATATGCCCTGTACACACGATCGGATTTCCGATGGAATAAAATCCGATGGATTTTTCCATTGGAAATCCGATGAAGCTGACTTCCATCAGTCTTGCCTACACACCATCAGTCAAAAATCCGACCGTCCCAAACGCCGTGACGTAAAACACTCCGAAGAGCTGAGAAAAATGAAGTTCAATGCTTCTGGGCATGCGTCGTCTTGATTCTGAGCATGCGTGGGTTTTTTCTCCGATGGAGTTCCCCACAAACGATCAGAATTTGCTATTGCTTTTTCCATCGGTAAAATATAAAACATGTTCTATTTTTTTTTTATACCGATGGAAAAAAGACCGATGGGGTCCACACACGATCGGTTTGTCCGATAAAAAAAGTCCATCGGTCTTTTTTTCATCAGAAAAAACGATCGTGTGTACTCGGCATCAGTGTTTATTAGCCTCTGCAAACATATGCCACGGAATCATCCGATTTTGTTGTGATTTTAAAGGAGACTTTTAAACCAGTTCCATCTTTGCTAAAGGGGAAAAAATGAGACCCGGGGGGTTTGTTTTTGCCCTGTAATGAATTTCTCCTCTTAAGAAATCTTTAGTAGTCAAATGTTTACTAAGCAATTGGAAATTCTTTTCTTATTGGTGTGTTTGGCAAGCCCCCGTGAGAGGTTTACAGCTACCCAAAGTAAGTTGGATCACCTTAGCGTTTTCAGTACCTCCCTATAGAACTGATATATTTTATTCCACGCATACTAATTTTGTGTATGTCTTAAAGCTGAAACCCTGGCAGATATAAATGATTCATATTAAATGTTTGTGAGGTGACTAGCCTCAGGTAATACACAGAGAATAAACAAATCCTCCTAAATAAGTTGCACATGTTTATCTGCAGCAATCTGTTTTGTACAGTCTTCTACAACATATAGATCAATGGATTTTTCTCAGCAGCAGGAAGCAGGGGGCAGGATCTGACCAAACACACAATGCAGAGCTAGCGCACAGCGCTGAAAGTACTCTGAGAGCTGATTGGAGGAAAGGCACTCCAGCCGCCCCCCCCCCCCCCAGCTTCAGAAGCTCCCAGAAACATAGAGCTGAGGGTATAAGTCATCTGCTGTGTGCTGGAGGGGGCTTATGGACACTTTAAGGCACCTCTGTATTCGTTAATGCATCATTACATAAATGTTTGAAATGCAAGCAGTATAAGTATTGTGAATTTGACTTGGTAGCAGCCTATTGCTCCATATAACAGAGCTTAGACCGAGAGGGAGAAGGAGCCAATCAGGCGTGCTACAGTGCACATGTGCTAACAATGAAAATACTAATAGAAGGAGAGAGAAGAGGGACAGAGAGATGAGGTCATCAGTGTGCTGCTTCTCCTTCACTATCCAGTCATTGGCTGGGGGAGAAAAGGGAAGACCTAGTTGTATTTCTTAACTAGAAGCAAAAAACAAAAACGTACACAAAGCAGTTCTTGAACCCAGTGGGGAAACCTAGCGCCTTGCAGTGTGCACTACTTTGGAAAGAGGAAACCACAAGATAACCATGTAGGTTTTAAAAACCTAGCTTGCAATTGCAAGGTGACTTCACAGCTGTCTTAAAGTGTAAGTAAACCCCCCTATCGTTTTCAGCCAAGGAAGCTGCCATCTTTGCCTCTGTTTAATCTACAACAGCCATGATGCTGCACATGTGATCAGCTATGACACCAGCCATTGGATGGTTTGACAGTTTGGTTGAGAGCACAACCAATGAGAGTGTTAGATTTCCGGCACGTGCTGGAAAGCAAACTGTTTTATGGATGGGTTTACTTCCGCTTTAAAGCAAACCAGGTATTTTCCCAGTCAGGGTAAAGTAACAGGTTTACTTTAATCTGCCTATCCCCAGCAGCATATATTTACCTTCCCTTCATTCTGATGCTATGTGCGGTGCTGAAAGCCAAAAGGAAATACCCAGCACTTTGGGTATAGAAAAGCATATGACATTTCTGGTGACTTGCAGCCTGCACAGGATGTTCCTATCTCTCCCAGTAGCTGAACAGAGAGGGCCAGTCATAGGCATGAAAGAAAAGTAAGTACAGTATATACATCTAGGGAGGTCCACATTAAAGTAACCTTTATAGGTAAAACACAAATTCACTTTAAGCCAAGCTGCACAAGTTATGAGAACTGATTTGGGAGCAGTGCCTCTATCTTGACAAGAGACTATTCCTTTGGGATGACAAAAATGTATTGAAAAACCCATGAATAGAAAAGCCCACAGGAATATCCAGAAAGCTGAATGATCCTCACTGGGTGGACTTTCCCTTTAAACAGTGGACTAATTTGAGGCCTTTAATTCTGTAAGATAAAGATATGTCAGTATTATGCTACTTTAAATTACGTCTACCATATGTTACATGGTCTTTGAATTTGCTTCTCAAGCTGCTACCTTTAAAATGGTATAATTATATATGCTCTTAATTGCAATAGACTTGTTTAAAGAGTAGATCCTATGTCCATGCAACCTCAGACTGCTGTATTATGTCCAATTAGGACATTTTTCAAAGTACTTATAAAATGCAGATTGTGCTTCAAAGGCAGATGTCAACTCCCTGTGGGAAGCCAGTCATAGCTGAATGGTACAGAGATAACGAATTGCCATATTTTTGGCCTTTTTCACATTATCAGTAGCCACTTGGCTAATAGGAAATACTTTACAGAAATACTTTACAAAGAAATTCTTTGTTGGCAAACCAATTCAAAGGAGCCATTTTATTTTTGTGTAGTGGTACCCCCGTAGGGGCTGCTGAGTGGAGTGGTCCGTCTCTCACCCTGCACAACCGGGCACACAGTTCTCATTCACCCTCAGGCAGAAGACCACTCCTTGAACTTTGTTTTGTATTTTGATTGAGGGGATTTAACTTGGTTGGGGGATAGGGTATTGGATGCCCCCTTCATTGCAGAAAAGGTATACGGGACTAAATTATATACACTTCCGGTATATACATCTTCCTCACTTCCAGCTCCAGCACATCACTTGGTTACACTTCCTCACTCCCAACTCCAGCACAACTTTTGATCTCTACTTCCAGGACCAGCTAACACTGTGATTTTGGCCTGACACAGGCTCAGCCAGGCCCAAAGCAAATGCCTTTTGCAGGCAAGGACCTTGGGCCCCTTTGGTGTAGCAAAAATGTAGATAGTCCTAGTGCTAGCTGTCCACGTGGCTACTAATCCCAGCTACACATCTTCAGGCCCTGCCAGCCTGGAGATGTGGCTGCAGTTGCCTCTCTCCACTGCCCGTGCCACCACAGTCTACTCCACTTGCTCTGCAGCCATCCCAGACTGCAATCTCCCAGTCCTCTCAGGCGTACCTCTCCAGTCCTTCTGATTGTGTGTCACTCACCAGCCCTCCTGACTGCGACTTGTTGTTCCTCCCTGGAGACTTTCCTGGCAGTGCTCTCCTGCTGTCCACTCCTTGCTCCCGTGTCTCCTGTCCAGGACACCCTTTTGTGTTGTAGGGAGGTCCTGCGCGCACCTGAGCCCTGGTCCAAAGACTCCCCCCCCCCCCGAATGGGGAGCTCCCTCCAAGACCACGACAGCCTAGCACTCCAGCTTCCACCTGAATGACTCCTCCCCATCCAGGCTGACCCTGCTAATCCAGGTTGGGGATTGGTCAGGGCTCCTCAGAATACTCCAGGCAGCTCCTCCTCTCCTCCTTCTTTTCCAGAAACTTCAGCACATTCTGAAATAAGAGGGGAGCTCTCAGTGACGCTGCCTGTGAGTCACCCAACCCTGCCTGAATGAACAGAAAAGCAAAAAATGCATGTCGCCCTGGGACTTTGAGTGAGGTGAGAGAGTTAGGCACATGCTCACACAGATGCATAATAAAAACAATTTAATAGTAACAGATGCTGTAGAAACAAAATGGAGACAACAATGATTGTGCGTCACCCGGCATGGTAGCCAATGTAAAACATCATAAGTACAGATAATTGTGAATACATAGCAAATATAATACATCCTTGAACAATATGATGACAAATGATAGCTGAGCCAGTGGATACATGCACATAGACAAGGTTACTTGAACAAATATTGTTGTATAAAAATCGTTATAAGAGATTGTTGGGGAGAGTAAGGTCCTCAACGCATGCAGATATACAAAAACGCATCATTATGCCCTACGCGTTTCGCAAGATTCCATTTGCTTCCTCAGGGGCTGATGCATGGTAGTTGTATCTGTTGTGGAAATAAGGACAGTAAAAATATGTTGGTAATAGTTGGGGTCAATGGGAAATGGTGAGTAGAGAGGGTCAGAAAGGGACAAACGACCCCATACTCACCAATGCCTTGGGTTGACTTGCCGATCGCTGGCTGCCGAGATGGAGGCATATGATATATCCAGCTCGGGAGCTGAGGGGACGAAACAATGGGGTACCATCCACGGGGAGGATTCGGATGAATAGCATAGTCTATGCGGAGGTGTCTGACCAGTGGTCACAGAAAGCCCACCTTGGAAAAGTCTGGAAAAACTGTGACAATGCACATATGTCAATTGATTGACAAACTGCATGTGACAAAATCAAATGCATGCAAACAAACGCATGAAAAATGCAAGTGGCATGGAATTTGCTGGACTTGCTATGTTGTATGCCTATGTGGGTATGCTATAACCTTAATAGTGGTGTGGTGTAGCTGGATATAAAGTATATCAAAGCATGCAATAAGCTAAACTTGTTATATTGTATGCATAAATGAGTATGCTATAATATTGATGGTAGTATAATATAACTGAATATGACATACATCAAGGCATGTGATAAGCCAGACTTGCTGTATAGTATGCAAATATGAGCATGCTACAATATTGATGGTGGTATAGTGTAGCTAGATATAAACATATATCAAAAAGTGGGCCTCAAAGTGGGGGAGGGGCGGATTTACCTGAGAGGCAGCAACAGTGATATAGCATTAAACAAAGTATGTGATCTACAGGTATCTCAACTCAGGTGTGTATTAGTGAGTATTGCATACTAGCATTCTAGTTGCTGGATTGAGAGAGTTTACCTTGAGGAGATACATGGACTTCCAATCATGGTTGCTGCCTTCACTTCACTGTGAACCTCACCCCAGACCACCGGACCGCAATGGGTTCGAACTCACAATCTGTGCCGGTACCCAGTATTATCGTGGAAGGACTTTGTATGCAGCTTCTAGGGTAGCCGTGTTGAAGGAGCACTTAGCCACAGAAGACCAAGTCTTGTTCCAGTTCTCTGGTTCGATAGAGGTCTCTAGGTCCTGTTCCCACCAGTGTTAATTTTGGCAGCAAATTTCGATTTAGTTTCAGTCTTATGCCTTGTACACCCGGTCGGAATTTCCGATGAAAAAAGTGCAAAGTGAGCTTTTCGTCGGATATTCCGACCGTGTGCATGCCCCATCGGACTTTTTCCGTCGGAAATTCCGACGGAATTAGATAGAGAACATGTTCGCAATTTCTCCGTTGGAAAAAATTCCTATCGGAAATTCCGATCGTCTGTATGCATAATCGGAAACCATTCGACGCATGCTCAGAAGTATAGAACTTCATTTTCTTGGCTCGTCGTAGTGTTTTACATCACCGCGTTCTTGATGGTCGGAATTTAGTGTGACCGTGTGTATGCAAGACAAGCCTGAGCGGAATTCCGTCGGAAAAACCATCCGAGTTTATTCCGACGGGAAAACCAGTCGTGTGTACAGGGCATTATTCCTAAGACTAAAATGGCATTTTAGATTTAGTCCCATTTTAGTCTTCTGCAATTGTTTTAGTTTTAGTCTTATTTAGTCGACTAAATCTTTTTTTTTTTTTTATCATTTTTTTTTTTTTTTAAGGTTGAACTGGATGGACTTGTGTCTTTTTTCAACCTGACTAACTATGTAACTATGTAAATCTCCAGTAGATTTTAGTCGACTAAAATGTCCTACGTTTTAGTCAACTAAAATCTCCAGTATATTTTATAGGGTGTAATTAAATTGTAATGCATTAGTTAACATTTCTCTAAAATTCCCAAACTCATTATATACTGCTGGAGTGAAAAATCTAATATGTTATTATTTATGGTATTTAGGTATGAACATGCACTACAGACCAGTGTTCATTTTGAAGTAAAATTTCTATTTAGTTTTAGTCTTAGTCATTTGACTAAAATGGCATTTTAGTTTTAGTCCCATTTTAGTCTTTTGACTAAAATGACATTTTAGTTTTAGTCATATTTTAGTCATCTCAATTGTTTTAGTTTTAGTCGTATTTTAGTAGACTAAAATAGTATTCATTTAGTCTACTAAAATAGTATTCATTTAGTCTACTAAAATGTTTTAGTCGTTTTAGTCGACAAAATGAACACTGGTTCCCACCACTCCTTATAGGATGCGGCCCCGGGCAAATCAATAGCATTTAGAGAAGAGTAGATTTTCGAGATAGCACCTGGGGCACTGGGGGAATGGAGGCATAGGTGTTCTAAAAATGTCTTTTGAAAATGGTAGGAGGAGGTGCACCTTTAATGAGGAAACCCAATGGCATATTTGAGCGTAACAATAGAAGTCCACCGAGGGTGCCTCATGGGTATCTTGGAATGAAGACCAGGGGGCGAGAGTGTGGGATGAGAGAAAATGTCGGACCTCAGTGAAGCCATGGGTGGACCACCAAGAAAAAGAGTCCAGTTGGTCCAGGCCCGGCATGAACAGGGGGTTATTGAGAAGAGGGAGGAGTGGTAGAAAGGGGAACATAAGGTTACCTGAGAAGCGGACAGAGTCCCAGAGTTTTAAGTCATGATGCATAAGTGGACTAAGAGAGGTGGGGCGCAACTTGTGAGGAAGCCACAGTAGGGTTGAGAGGGGAGTGGGGAGCTATTAGGAAGTTCAAGGAGCACCCATAACAGGATGTCAGAAGTTGCATCAAGTAAAGTTAACTGGGAGAACTGGGCTGCCTGATAGTATTTGGCTAAATTGGGGACCCCTAGGCCTCCTCGCAGTCTATATCTATAAAGGGTGAAACGCTGATAAGCCCAGATAAAGCAAAGAATCTTATCCTGCAATAAACATAGAAAATAGGAAGGAACGTCAACTGGGAGGGTACGAAAATAGTTAAGGACTTTAGGGAGGATGGTCATCTTGACCGCATGGATGCCACCTATCTAGGGACAGGGAAGGAAACTGCCAGGATTGCATAAAGGATATGAGTGATCGTAGTAGGGGATAGTAATTGGTGGCAAAAAGGGATGAGCAATGGAGAGTCAGCTTGATGCCAGGGTAATCCAGGGAGGAGTTCCAGCGATAAATGGAAAAGGTTCGCAGCTGTGTCACCAAAACAGGTGGTAAGGAAATGTTTAAGGCAATGGTCTTATGGGGGTTGACTCAAAGCCCAGAGAAAGTGGAGAAACGGGAGAGGAGGGAATGGAGATTAGGGAAGGGGGTCAGTAGATTGGTCAGGGTCAAGAGCACGTGGTCAGCAAAGAGGCTGATTTTATGGTGAATACCAGCCTATTTTTATTTTTTAATTCCACGTTTATAAGTGTTACACATATGGGAACCCAAAAGGTTTGTTTTTCATAGAAAAGTTTTGTGGTCAGTTTATATGTAAATGGCGCTTATCAGGATTTTGTATTTGGTATTGTTTGTTTGCAAACTAAAATCTGTGTTTCTTCTCCAGGTGTGCCTGTTGAATGTCCACCACAAGAGATGGCAGTTTGAGATTGGCCTATTAGCTATTTGTGAAGCTTCACATAGGAACTGAGGTAGACTGGCCTGTTTCCTGAAAGCTCATCATCTTACACACAAAATAGTTTTCAGACAGGAAAAGCTTAAATGGGTTGAGGAAGTTGGACCAGCCCAAGCCTCAGAACTGCTCCTGAGTGTCTCAGAAGAAAAACAGGCTCGCTTATCTATGAAGTTAAGAAATTCCTTTCAGACGCAGAGAGGTTTAACCACCAAATATCTAAAACAAAGGGAGAAATTAAATCAAGAGCACTTAATCCTCTTTTGTAATAATGCACTTGTACAAAGTCAATGAAGGCCAGAGGAAAAATCTCTATTAATTGTTTAGCTGCAAGGTCTTATGAATGAAGATTTAAAGAAAACACTGGTTTCACTTAAAAACGGGTTTATTGTTTAACAATGAGGAGCTCTTGAAATCACTATATTTAACCTACTTTTCTTGTAATGGAACAGTAACTTATTGCAAGCCATGATATGACTCCCTAAAAATATTGAGTGGGGTTTATTGAAACTGGTACACACAGAATCTGGCGCAGCTGTGCATAGTAACTAATTTCTAAGTTGTATTGTCAAAGCTTAAAGTGATGCTAAAGTCTCAGTTTTTTTCTTTAAAAATAACAAACATGTTCTACTTACCTGCTCTGTGTAGTGGTTTTGCACAGAGCAGCCCCAATCCTCCTCTTCTCGGGTCCCTCACCAGCACTCCTGGCCCCTCCCTCCTGCCGAATGCCCCTGTCGAATATTGCCCGCCCGGTACTGCGTATGCGCAGTACAGAGCCGCTGAACATTGGAATTTACCATCAGCTGTAGAAGGCGCCAGCGCACAATACCCGACATTGTGCCACGCGCTCCCGATGCTCGTGCAAGTCTGCAAGGGGCGGACTTGTTCATGATGGGCATGTGTGAGGGGGGATGGCAACAGAAGGAGGCGTATTGTGTAATGATGGGCAGTGCTGTTAAGATGGGGGCGGAATTTGGCACGAAACACGTGTAGGAATAATAGCAGAGACATATTTGTTTAGGAGATGTGTTTGAGTTTCGTGACAAATTCCGCCCCCATCTTAACAGCACTGCCCATCATTACAAAATACGCCCCCTTCTGTTGCCATCCGCCCCTCACACGCACCCATCAGGAACAAGTCCACCCCTTGCAGACTTGCACGAGCATCGGGAGCGTATTTCAGTGTTCGGCGGCTTTCGGCGGCTCCGTACTACGCAAGCACTGCACATGCGCAGTACAGGGCGGGCATTATTCGACAGGGGGCATTTCTCGTCAGAACAACCCCACAGCAAGCTGCTTGCTATGGGGGCAGCCGAGCCACTTCTCTGTGTGTCCATTCAGACACAAAACGGCGGTTCAGCCCCCCCTCTCTCTCCTAATTGGCTCACTGACTGTGATTGACAGCAGCGGGAGCCAATGGGTCTGCACTGCCATCTCGCCAATGAAAAGGGAGAGTCCTGGGCAGCCGAGTCTCTCCTCGCTGTAGCAAGATGGGTTCAGGTAAGTATTAGGGGGGACTGAGGGGGGGGGAGCTGCACAGGGAAGGTTTTTTATCCTAATGTATAGAATGCATTAATATAAAAAGCCTTCTGACTTTACAACCACTTTAATTGAACAAGCTGAAGTTCGAAGTTGATAGGTTACTATGCACAGCTGCACCAGATTCTGTTTGCACCAGTTCTAGTAAATCTCCCCATTGTGTCCGTGATATCATGGTAACTTGTAGGTAGGTTGCCTACAGTATCTTAGTTAGGCAGTTGGTTTGCCCAGGCTAAGGAAGGGGTCAATGTTCTGCACCTCTGTTCCTGGGCTTTTTGGCCCCACCCTATGTGCCCTGTGAAATAAATAAAGGGGAAGGCCAGGTTCCGGAGCTTTGGCCGTGATTGCTGTTGATCACAAAAGCAGGGACTGCTGCGCTCAGCAGTCCTTTAGAAGACGCCGGGAGTCCAGAGAACTGCCAAGCCTTGGGAAACAGAATGATGGACTATCACCTTTCTGAGATATGCCTGGGCAGCCTAGTAGAGTCAGTTAGGGAATTTTGCATGGAATTATTCATATTGGCCAGTGTCGCAAAATGTAAAGTAAAAATTCATCAACTGTTTTAAGCTTGGTGTGAAGTCATTTAAAGGGGGTGCCTGGAGGTTTCTGGCAGAAGAACTAGGGTAAATAAATCACATGTGGGGTATGAAGCAGTCTCTACAAAAGGTGTACTAGGCAAGACAAGCAGGAGGAGAAATGCAGTTGCTATGGGTAACCAGAAATAGTGCAAGGTACATCACAGTTAGTCTAGAAGCATGGTACTTGGCATGGTGGAGGGTTGTCCTGCAGCAATGAGGTCAGTGGTTTGGCCTCCTCCCCAGTGGTCAGTTCCCCAAAGCAACCATAACCGTACCTGTTTTATTACAGCCTTGCTGCATGGTATGGTAGAGAAAGGGTTAACAAGCGCATGCATGAGGTCCATGCTAGGTGCACGGCAGGACACCATTCTGTCACTGGGAGTGTGGTGACAGGGATACACTAGACTAGTGGAGTAAGCATAGGCTTAGCAATGTCCCTCCTTAATGCAGCATCTACCAAGCTAAGGTGTGTAGTGACATGGGACAGCATTCAGCAGAATTAATTACAGCGCACAGGTTCCTTTCTAAGCCACCATAATGTATGATTCTCACATAAATAAGGCCCCTGTCTGGTCCCGGGCATTGATGAGCATGCTCTGCGCAAAAGGTACCCCTCACGTGCGGGGCAAGTGGCCTCGCCCACAAACTGACACCACAGCTTGCTCACTGCAGAACAAAGGGAGAATCCAACTGCATTGGGAAAGGAGAATTTTTCCTTAATTAGACATAATCCATAATGATTTGCTGTGATAGAAGAGGAAATATACACGTTTTGAATTGATAATTCTTTCTATACAGTATGTACCTGTTTATTAGATGCATAGAGACCCCAAAACAGTGCTGGTTTGTGTGTTGTTTTTCTGAAATAGTCTTCCTATGTCCAGTTGAGAGGCACTACTTGGTATAGATTGCCCTTCAAACCAAGCCTCTCCAAAGACAAAGTATAGCAATATTTACCAGGCACCCTGAAATGTCACCTGACCATACCTTCCAATGGAGGGACTATCCCTCTTTGAGAAACAAATCCCTCTGATCATTTGTACTCCTTAGTTGTCCCTCTTGTTGGTCTAATGTACAGGTATCTATGAAATTGTACCACTTAACTACCTGAAGTGTTATTCTTCACAAAAACCTTCATTCTCTTGCTTAATTATTTTGTTTGCAATTTCAAAAAGTGTGTATAATGGAAAAGTAATGTTAGAAATAAAACAATTCTTGGTTTTGTCAATAATTTTGGGCATATAAATTCTTAATGGTTTGCAAAATATAAAGCATGGCAGGGGTTTGTCCATTGCCTTAATACATTGTGCTAGAAGGTGTCCCTGTTTCTCATCTGCGAAAGTTAGGAGGTATGCCTGACATTGACTTGAGAACCCCAGGATCCATGATATGCACATAGCATCTTAGTTCCTAAAGAGGTAATGAGACTTTAGTCTCCTGAAAAGATCTACACTAACCTTTAAATCCAGGGGTAGGAAAAAAAGTGATGATAATTCTCATGGTAACTGTATTTTCCCCCTTGCTGCTGTTAGCACTTCCTATTGGATCAGTTGTGATGTCCATCACAGTTTACAACCAACAGGAAGGAAGGATTATGTAACAACCATGAGAGATCTAGTTACATTTTTCCTAATACTGCACACTGGATATAATGGTTAGAGGAGAGCTTTGCAGGGAATTAAGTCTTCCAACTGGAAATTGGGGCAAGGCGGGATTTATGTCTCCAGCAGCCCTCTCCACCCCCTCTGCCCCCCACCACCACCCTAGCTGACTGGCTATCTTAAGTCTGTCACAAGTTTATTTCTGCCAGTTCCTCATGAACTGGTTGAAAGTCACTCTATGGGTGGCTTTGTTTGCACCCTCCTGTCCAATATCCTTTGAATATTGTCCGAAATCTAATAAGATACAGGCACTGTTTGGGTATTTTGACAGCCAGTGGTCAGAACAGAATAGATTGAGTTTCACCTATCTGCACTGTATAGAGTGGATGGAGGATTCTGTCAGATTGCTCCGCAGGCTGAACGAAAAATCTGTGTGTAGAGCCATCTGTATCACATTAATAAAATCAGACATCATTGTCGCAAAATGTATGGCAAGGCTGGGGGTGAGAGGTTCAAAGAAGAGAAGAAGAGTAGCAGGAAGAGAAGAAGAGTAGCAGGAAGAGAAGAAGAGTAGCAGGAAGTTCCAGATTCTTCCAGCAGCACAGCAGCAGCTTGGAAAGTTGTATTCAATTTATTATTACTGGGAGTTAGCAACATTGTGTGTGGCCGGCTGTGTGCTGCCCCCTGGCAACCTATTTTACATTGTTTTTAGCAGCAGCTGTAACCAACGTCCTGCTTCTTATGTAGAATCACTTTAGAATTGTTATCTTTTGTGTCCAATATGCTGGCTGGCTGGCTGCAGATTTTCATGAATCATCCATGTCTATTTAGAAAAAGCGTTTCATTTTTTTCAAGGCAAGTTCAGGAAGACAGTACATTTATTTTTGGAGCCCGGAAACTTCCAGCATTGTAAGCAGCCTTGCTAATAATGTCCCTGGAGAATGATTAATATATAAATCTGTCATTCAGGGCCAAGTTAAACAGAAATACTATCAAACATCCACACCCTGACGTCAGCTACATGCAGGGAAAACACGAGAGGCCAGGCACCAACCAATGCACTTTGGGTATTTTAAACCTTTAGAAGATAGCTGTGCTGACCATAGCAACCAATCCATCTCCACACCTCATTTAGTTCAAGGTTAATGTTAGAAACACAAGCCTAAGGTCACATCTGATCAAATTAATACAATATTGCAGTTCAAAGTGGATTTAATGACAGATATATATTATATTATTATAAGTGGATGCATGTTTAGGAATGTGTAAGTTTTACCAGCCATAGGTATGTATTGTCACTGACAGAGATCATAGTAATACCCCTGACAATGCCTCAGCTATGTTTGTTCACTCAAAATCTAAGGTCAGATTGTACTTAAAGCTAAGGTCCACACAAAAGGGAAAGCTCTGCTTGTCTGCCTCACCCCCGGAGGCGGTGTCTGGTTTTGACAGGTACACACTCCCATTTCCCACACTCCCATTTCCAGCTCAGTTCACCCCCCTCCCCACCCTCCTTCCCCTGCAGCCTTCTGGGACACTTCACAGGCCCCAGAAGACTGCGGGCCATTTACAAAGTACATCGTGCTTCCCGCATGAGCAGTAGGAAACTGTCTGTGGAGCTGCAAGACTTCACTGCCAGTTTCCCTTGGCCGATTAAAGAATCGACTGGGGTGAAGACACCGCTGGATGCTTGGACAGGTAAGTGCCCTAATATTAAAAGTCAACAGCTACAGTATTTGTAGCTGCTGACATTTTTTTTGGATGGATGGACTGAGAATCTGGCCACAAGATGACACAATTATGTAAATCCTGATACCTTTACAATTTTTGGTTGTCTGGCACCCACCAATGCAGCCCACCAATGCAGACTTTTGCCTTGACTCACTAAAGGGTTAAAAGGTTTGCACAGGCAAAACTTTTTTTTTGAATAGAGTAGGGAAAGTTTTAACCCTCTACCTACTTTTTTTACTATCTTTCTGTCCCAAAGATGGAACAGAAAGTTAGAGTTAAACCCCAAAAACAGGTTTAATTCCCCTCTTGGACAGCTGTCCTGGAACAGATGTCCACTTTGAAAGATTTCCCTCTACTTTGTTCATAAATGTTGCAATTTCCCCTAACTTTCTTTAATAGGAGCACAGACAGCAATGAAAACTTGACAGAGGGTGTATCTTTTTCCCACTCTATAAAAATGTTTTGTCTAGTGTAGCACCCTCTTACCCCCTGAATGTTAGGGACCCCCATATGGTTCAGTTGGCTGAAATTTCACTTCAGGCCTGACTGTTTTGGGGGTATGGAAAAATTGGCCACCAGTCACTTTTGAAAGGTTGGCAGAATTAATTTAACCCTATTAATCCACATGATATCCAAAACAGAACCACATGCAGACTCTCAATTTTACTTACAGTCATACAGAAAATAAAGTTTGTATCCTTCAGACTATATAGCAGTTGCAGTTCTTCAGCCCTCTGGGTGAGCCACCAGACTTCCTGCGATGTCCAAGCTTGCAGCTTGCGCTTACAGAAAATCTTCCAGCAGATGAAGTTCATGCCTGGTGTTCCAATTTAGGTTCTGGCTTCATTCTTTACGGATATATTCTCTAGCCAAGCAGTGCATGTGTCAGGGAATTAGTTGACCAGACTGTGTGGACTGCACAGAGATAACCAAAACACATGTAGAGTGAAATATAATGGGGTTTATTGAGAAGGTGATATAGATAAATACAAACAGTGCAAACTAACCAAACAACCCACAAACAACAAATAATATATACAACAAGGGCAGTACCTGAATCTTGAATGTAAGCCAGGCCGGGGTCATACACAGCAGATCAGGAGATTGACAAAGGAGTGTTCCAGGGGCATAAACGTAGCCAGGCCAAGGTCATACACGGGGAGGCAGCAGATGGGAATAGGGAACAAACAAGGCAGGGAGAGGACGGATGGATAGGCTCAGGACGGGGATCAGATCAGGTCAGGACAGGTACAGGCTCAAGGTCCGGATACAGGCTACAAGGTCAGGGCTCCAGGAGAAAGATACCAAGGCGAGCATGTAAGGGCTCGCTGGGTATTTATAGGACTGCTATAATTGTCCTCATGTAACAGCTGACCGAAGGAAGTACTGCTTGCCCCACACTGCTGGAATACCCCCGCTGGTGGACGCCGGTACCACGGTCCATGGATCAGGCATTACCACCAGCAGGTGAGATCCTCTGTCAAAGATACAGGCTGCGAGAGGACACCTGCTGGTGGACACTAGTACTGCGATCCATAGGACCAACAGCGCCACCAGTGGGGGAAGCCTTCCCTGACAGTACCCCCCCTAAAGGAGCGGCCTCCGGACGCTCCAACCAGTCTTGATTGTCCATAATTTAGGGCATTGGGTAGCACCAAGGATGAGGGTACTCCAGCCTGGTCATCAGGCACTTTAGGCTGGACCAGGGGCACGTCCAAGCGGAAAGCAGGCACATCCGGGCAGACAAGCTGGGCAGCAGGCTCTGGGTCGTTGAGCTGGGCAGCAGACAGGAACATCTCAGGCTGGGCAGCAGACCGGAACATCTCAGGCTGGGCAGCAGACTGGAACATCTCAGGCTGGGCAGCGGACAGGAACATCTCAGGCTGGGCAGCGGACAGGAACATCTCAGGCTGGGCAGCGGACAGGAACATTTCAGGCTGGGCAGCGGACAGGAACATCTCAGGCTGGGCAGCGGACAGGAAAATCTCAGGCTGGGCAGCGGACAGGAGCATCTCAGGCTGGGCAGCGGACAGGAGCATCTCAGGCTGGGCAGCGGACAGGAACATCTCAGGCTGGGCAGCGGACAGGAACATGTCAGGCTGGGCAGCAGACAGGAACATCTCAGGCTGGGCAGTAGGCTCCACAGACTGAGAAACGGGCATCATAACCTCAAGCCGGGAAATGGGCACCCCAACCTCAAGCCGGGAAACGGGCACCACAACCTCAATCCGGGAAACGGGCACCACAACCTCAGGCCGGGAAACGGACACCACAATCTCAGGCTGGGAAATGGGCACCACAACCTCAGGCTGGGAAACGGGCACCACGACCACAGGCGGATCTTCAGGCGGGGTCTCATGCACCGAATCTTTAGGCGGGGTCACCGGATCTTCCGACTGGGACACCGGATCTACCGACTGGGACACCGGATCTACCGACTGGGACACCGGATCTACCGACTGGGACACCGGATCTACCGACTGGGACACCGGATCTTCCAACTGGGACACCAGATCTTCTGACTAGGACACTGGATCTACCAACTGGGACACCGGATCTACCAACTGGGACACCGGATCTTCCGACTGGGACACCGGATCTTCCGACTGGGACACCGGATCTACCGACTGGGACACCGGATCTACCGACTGGGACACTGTCATCAGGACTTCTGTTTGGAAGACAGGCACAGGAATTTCAAGCTGGCAGGCTGGCACAGGAACTTCAAGTTGGCAGGCTGGCACAGGAACTTCAAGCTGGCAGGCTGGCACAGGAACTTCAAGCTGGCAGGCACAGGAACTTCAGGCTGGCAGGCTGGCACCGGAACCTCAGGCTGGCAGGCTGGCACCGGAACCTTAGGCTGGCACCGGAACCTCAGGCTGGCAGGCTGGCCCTGGAACCGCAGGCTGGAAGGCTGGCCCTGGAACTGCAGGCTGGAAGGCTGGCCCTGGAACTGCAGGCTGGACGGCTGGCCCTGGAACTGCAGGCTGGCTCTGGAACTGCAGGCTGGAAGGCTGGCTCTGGAACTGCAGGCTGGAAGGCTGGCTCTGGAACTGCAGGCTGGAAGGCTGGCCCTGGAACTGCAGGCTGGAAGGCTGGCTCTGGAACTGCAGGCTGGAAGGCTGGCTCTGGAACTGCAGGCTTGACGACTGGCTCTGGAACTGCAGGTTGGAAGACTGGCTCTGGAACTACAGGCTGGAGGGCTGGCTCTGGAGCTGCAGGCTGGAGCAGATTGGTTGGTGTGGAGGTAGGTTGGGTTGCTGGTAAGATTGTGTGGGTCGGAAAGTACTTCCGCTTCTTTTTGGGCTTAGTCACTGCAGATTTATAGGTAACAGGGGGGATGTGTGCAAAGGATGGAATAGAATAAGAGGAAGGACTGGAATGCGGAGGAGATAGGGGGATAGTGGCTGGAGGAGTTTTTGTGGACTTGTTACAGGAGGAAGGGAAGAGGTAGGTGGATTGAAGGCAGGATAAGTGCAGCAAGTGGAGACTGGGTAATAGTACTTGGTGGGAAGCAGAGTATACTGAGCAGTAGCTGAGGTTGCCAGGGGTGATGGGGAGATAGATTCTTGAGAAGGTAGGTGACTAATGGCAGGGTTGGGTTGTTGTGGTTTAGCTAGATACAGGAGGTCAGACCAGGCCTGAAGCACAGGCTGAACAAAAGTTGGTTTACACACACCCTGCCTAATCAGAGACTGCACTGCACAAATACAATCTTCTAGCAACTGCTTGGAACAGGTCATCCTCCAACAACCATACTAGGGACTCCACCTGATCAAAACTGAAAGAGGGAGTGTAATCATCACGGCCCCTTGGAACACAGGACAGGGCTAGCTCAGCACACATTTGAATCAAAGGCTGAACTTCCCCAAATGGCATTAACCCCTGATCAACCAGGGAGTGAATAAACCCAATGTTCCCTAGCAGCTGATCGCTGGTCTGCTCTTTCAATGCCTGGCGGCAGTATTCACTATTCTCAGACGCCAGCAGAGCATAAAAAACAACCTCATTGGCATTCATGTTTAGCAAAACACACTAAACCAAAAATGATTTCTCTGTGCGGCCACGTCTGATCAGGGAGGCCTTGGTATACTGTCGGGGAATTAGTTGACCAGACTGTGTGGACTGCACAGAGATAACCAAAACGCATGTAGAGTGAAATATAATGGGGTTTATTGAGAAGGTGATATAGATAAATACAAACAGTGCAAACTAACCAAACAACCCACAAACAACAAATAATATATACAACAAGGGCAGTACCAGAATCTTGAATGTAAGCCAGGCCGGGGTCATACACAGCAGATCAGGAGATTGACAAAGGAGTGTTCCAGGGGCATAAACGTAGCCAGGCCAAGGTCATACACGGGGAGGCAGCAGATGGGAATAGGGAACAAACAAGGCAGGGAGAGGATGGATGGATAGGCTCAGGATGGGGATCAGATCAGGTCAGGTCAGGACAGGTACAGGATCAAGGTCTGGATACAGGCTACAAGGTCAGGGCTCCAGGAGAAAGATACCAAGACGAGCATGTAAGGGCTCGCCGGGTATTTATAGGACTGCTATAATTGTCCTCATGTAACAGCTGACCGATGGAAGTACTGCTTGCCCCACACTGCCGGAATACCCCCGCTGGTGGACGCCGGTACTACGGTCCATGGATCAGGCGTTACCACCAGCAGGTGATACTAGTACTGCGATCCATAGGACCAACAGCGCCCCCAGTGGGTGAAGCCTTCCCTGACAGCATGCTTTTCTGGCCCCAAAACTGGTCCTTCTTTTTCCAAGCACATGTGTCCCCCCCCCGCCCCCCAGGCAGCAGACCTCTGTGGTCAGAAAACAGCTGCACAAACACCCTCCCCAAGCAAAACCAGGGAGGCAGAAGGTTTCCCCAAATATTTATATCCTTGCCCAGCATCCATCACTGGCAGTACGCCTCCTCGTGGTTGGCCAGGGAGATTTAAATATTCATAACTCAGGTTATTGGATCTTCTTACACTATTGCCAGTGACACTCCCCGGAAGCAGGCAGAGGCAAACAATGACCTGAACTTAGGGAAACCCTACAGAAGGGAGAACTATCAATTTAGGCCTAGGTTGACTGCAGCTCAGCAGCATTACATTTCAAATAGGGACATTCCTGCTTAGGGCAGGGTCCCCACACTAGAGATTCACTTTAAAGATACCTAAATTTACCAAATGCATGCCAGGGTACAGCTAATAAGCAGATACTAATTTACTCACCATATAAAATAAAAATCTTGTTTCACTAATCAATGTATACGTACCTTAATTTCTGCAGTTTTTCTGCCCAGTCACGTGATGTAGCACAATCCTCTCCTTCCTTCTCTTATGATAGGTAGTCCTGAATACTGCAGAAAATGGCACCAGGTAATGATGTCAGCGTTGTTCCCTGCGGTGTTCTCCTTTGCACCCAGGGCATGTCTATGGCACCATGGTCTCCCATTAAGCAGGCTGAATGACACTGGGTGTTATTTAACCTTCAAGAAGAGCAATGTTTTTTCATAGTGGTGGACAGCGCTGGAGATAGAGTAATTGCAACCTTGGGAGCTGCTTTTTTATTTTCACTCCTGCAAGGCTATCAATATTTTAAATACTTTTCCAGCTGGATTTGGGCTTTAAGTGTAAAACATTTTAAGAAACATATGGGGCACACAGCCTACCTACCTAGGTTTAATATATTTACCAGACATTGCCATAGTATATCATGTAATGTCCCACTCCCTTTTGTCAGCAATCATCAACCCTGTTTGTGATGCAAGAGAGAAATTCCAGTGAAGGATCCCTGCTGTCCACATACAAAAAACTGACATATATAAAATGTCAGCACTGTGTTTCCCACAGCCACAACTAAATTAGGGCTGTTTTGGATGTTTTAATGTGATTAGTAATGCAGTAAGAAGAGAGAGCAGACGTTACACGTCACAGGCTTCAGGATATACACTCCCAGTCACCTTGTGGGGTGCTCTGTGGATTCTTGCTGCAGCAAATTATCCAGAACTCAGATGCAGGTAATGCTGATATTAGCACAACTGCAGTGTTTACTAAATAGCTCACTAATCAGTTTTATTTGTTGTCTGGAATACTGTTTAATATGCTCTCCTGGAACAAGGTACAAAACTTAGACACATACATATTTGAACACAATACACTGGGTAGTGACCTCCTTTCCAGTGTGTGTTTACCTGGCTGATGATTAGACATAAGCCTCAGAATTCTCCTATATGAGTGGGAATTGTGTGTTTTCCGGCTGTGTGACATTTCCTTGACTTTTTGATGCACCTAGAGGTTTCTTTCCTGATTCCTTGCTCTCATGTCACTGTACACTTTCCCTGAAGCTAACAGAGGAAACCTGGCTGTCAGAGACTGACTTGACGGTTCCCTAAAGCCTAATGCGGCACTACTCAGCAGTACACAATGCACTCGGAAAAGAAAAAGAAGTAACTAAGACAAATTCTCAGCCACTGGCATGGATAGAACAAATTCTTGCTAAAGGAAACAAGTGACTTTAGAAGCAAAATGCTGTTCTGTACAATTCACATTCCAGAAAATAATTTTATGGGATTGAACACTTTCTAATGAACAAGGCAATCTCATTTTAAGCAAACCCTCTAGGAAAGGTCAATTTTTAAAACAAAAAAGCAAAAATGCTAAGACTGCCCCAACTTCTAGCAGTACTGTCTCCTGGGAAAGATTGACACTTGAAATCCAGAGAGCATGTGATCCAGTCTATTTGAAAAGTACGCTCTCTCGGGATTGGCGTCACCCTCCCATTATGAAAGCCTCAGAAGATAGGACTAAAATAGGATTTTTTTCTTTGTTTTCGGTTCCTACTATGTTTGTGAGGCTTTTTTACAGCTAATTGTGTTTGGGAAAAGGGGGTGTGGAGTAGTGGTCTGGCAGTACAGTTAACCATTTTCTTTTCACTTTAACAAAAATTTTGCCTACCACGTTGAATTCTACATGGCTCTTCAGAAAGTGATTCAAAAGTAATAAAGTAAAAAAAAAAAAACAGACATTGCATTATCTTTTTTACACGCATATTTATAAAAAAAAAAAAAAAAAAAAAAGTAAAGATACTGTACTGTACCTTCCTTTTAAAGAATACCTGCACTGAGAGATATCTGGAGTTAAGTATGGCTGACTTCCTTCTGACTTCCTTCCTTCCTTCTTAAAATGCTTGGTTGTCTCTTGTTTTATTAGCTTTTGAGTCATTAAAGGAGAATTACAGAAAAAGCTTGTTTAGCTGTAATTCTCCTGTAAATCACATGAGTGCAGTTCGTTCTGCACACCTGTGGCCTGTTTTTAGCAGACAGCGGGCTGTAGCCTGCTGTCAGCTGACATCACAGAGCTCGGGCAAGACAATGAAGTTGGAATCCGCCCACATGCCTGGACCGACACCCAGCTCACTCTCTCCTCCACAGCCCAGCTCTTCAATGAGCATGGGAGGGGGGCAGCTCTCTACTCAGGGAGCTGTGAGAACCGAGCTATCAGCAGTGTTCGATCGCTCGGTTCTCAGTGTTAGAGGCACCAGCTAAACCAGGAGAAGCTTAGTAAAAAAAAATCACAGTAAACTTTAATCTGCATGTTTGGTATGGTCAGTGACTCAGAAAGTACTGATAACATTGGATCAGCATGACAGCTGGGCAACATTCAATGCAAAGTGACAGTGTCTGCTGACAGCCCACCCCACTCCCAGCAAGGCTTACGCACCGATACATGCCCCTTTCATCCCGTCTTTGTTATGTTGGTAGCCTCACTGCACTGCACAACAGAGCGGGGCTTTTGGGTATGTAACAATACGATGATACTGCTGGCAGTTGAATGACATGATTATGCAATTATTCTTTTAAATGATACATAATAGAACAGTAAAAATTAAGCAATCAGACAACCTTAAAAGGAAAGTACATGCATTGCTCATAGCAACCAGTCTGACCTGCCCTTTAATATTTTTCCTTTAATTGGAAACAAGGACAGCTGCAATCTGATTGTTACGGGCAACACGAGCATGTTATTGTTATGTTTTTCTAGTATTTGGTCCTGAAATTATTGCTTTAGAATAAAACAACTCCATCATTGGAGGAGTGTGGTCATCTACAGGAGGGTATACTGTGGCTATACTGTGGGTATAAGAGGGTTACATGTGAGTATACTGTTATCTACAGGAGGTTTGGACAGCTCCAGTCACCTGCATACAAGCTTAGTTGAGCTTGGTGTCCTGAGGAGGTAGCTTGTCTCTATTCAGCTCTGCTGGGTGTAGACTTGTTGGGTGTCCTTGCCTGTCCTTTTATTTTAGAAAATGATTTTGGAACATGAAATAAAATCTGTGTCCTTAACATAACTAGTGCTGTAGGGTGCATGAAGGAGAACATGATTTTTGTACTGACAGTTACATCCTTTTCTTCCAGATTTAATGGAGGAAACAGCTACCTCCCCTCTGTGGGTGATATTTTTTAATTAGTCAGTTGCCATGCTTACATTTCTGTTATGGGAGGGATGGTAAAATACAGTAGTTCTCACTACTTTCTTCACATGAGCTGTTGAGCAGTTGCAGGGCTATAGTCACTATAGGGAGTTGTCCCTTTTTTATTTGCAGATTGAGCATACTTCCTGTAATAAGTGGCATGATACCCACGTGTAAAGAGTTCTGTGCTGCGTCTTTCAATTAGGGTTTTTTTTGGTACAATTTTTTTTTTCTTTAAATACTAAAAATGTAACACAGCTAGACAATCTATTTATATCCCTGTAATATAAAGTGGGGTATGCTATCAACATTTTCACAACTTCTCATTAACATTGAAAGATCTTTCAATATCGAAATAGATGGAGGTAATTATTCCTGGTAATATTGGGAAATGATAAAACCTCAACTGTCTAGAAATTTCCCCAAGGCATTGAGTCAGCTGGTAATTTTTCCGTTCCTAATTCCAATATTTTGGAAATAATTAAATATATTCATGGGCTTTATTAGCAAGTGTCTGTGTGCCGTCTAGTATAATTTACCCTTGATAAATTGATAACTACATGCAAGCCAATACATATATTTAAATGCTGGATAGCACAAGTTATTCCTAGCAGGGATAAAATATGAGATTGCATGAACCAAACCTACCTTCTAAAGGGATCACTATACACTTAGCTGTGGATTTATTATGTATCTACAAAGGCTCAGAACAGATCCATCTTTTGTGCCTAGATTGTGAACAAGTGATCCAATTTCAAAGAGATCAGAGACCGAGGTTCTAGACAGATAACAGGCACCTCTGAAGAATATCCTGCTATATGCAGAATTAAAAAGAGGACTGATAAAATATTATTTCAATTTAAATGAAGTGTCTCATTGTAATCACTAACTCTGTGTTGTCATAGATATTTAAAAGTATGGTAATGCAAAGTGCAGAAATACTTATATATATTCACAGGAAAGGTTCGTTCGAGGAGCTGCATTTTAACACTACACTGTTGTAGCGGGTACTTACTTTTCCCGGGGTAAATTTTGAATTTTTCGGTGACACCAGTGGTGTGTTCTTGGCGGTCCACCAGGTGGCGCTGTCACCACGGGCCGACGGACGGACATCGCTGTGTGCTGAGCCTCCTTTTTGTCCTCTCTCGGCAGCGGTATGGTGGGGCGGGGAGCCCGCCGTGCTTGCTGGGAGGGGGTATAAAGGGGTCGGCCATCTTGGTCACGGGGTCTGAGTCCCAGGCACCTTCAGCTTGTGGACGGTGGTTCGTGTTCGTCCTCTAGGCGGCCTAGAGGACCACCGGAGATCGTGTTCCACCTCAGGCACCTTTAGTCCTGGGGTGAGGTACTCGGATGGAGGTCCGGAGCTCAGTGCCCAACACTGAGTTCCGCGAGGGAAGGATCCTAAGGTACTCCGGGGATGGATGCCTGAATCCGAGGTGGGCGTAATGGACCGGGAAGAGCTCCTCATCTGAAGACCCGGTGCAGCATACTGCCGGTGACGGGTGAGTCTCTTGTCGGAGACCGTCCGGAAGGAGAATTCCCCTCGTGCGGAGACCATAGCCCACTCTCAGGGAGGAGAGTGGAGGATCGAATTTGTGTCTGGGCCTATTCGCACTCACACCACCTTTTCTGTTCTAAAGCCAAGGGAGTCCATGTTATGTTCTACAATAAAGGTGTGTTGGACTTTAACGGTGTGGGGCTCAATTTCTGGCAGACGAGGTTCGTGGAGACTCTTGGAGGGAGGATCCAGATGCACAACACAGACCCGAAGGTAAAAACAACAGAGACATTGCTGATACCACATCACATCTGTGGTGGAAGCCTGGCGTAGCTCACCCTCTCCCTCCCCTATCATACCCCTAGAATAGAGACAGTGCGAGTTGAACTTTAATAGAGGGGACTGGGGAGAAGGTAACCGCTACACTGTATAAACTAACAGTAAACCTGACCTGAGAGAAAAGTTTGCTGGTCATTGCTAACTGCCTTTTGAGTTTTAGTTTGCCTGGTTCTTATGCTTACCCACTTATGTAGTACTTTCTACATTCTACATCACTGACCCTGAACAAGTATGCAAAATCATTCGAAGAGTCAAAGTATTAAAGGCAAAAATGTCATCAACACAGCTAGGCATCTTACATTTGTATAATTAAGGTCAGCATTGTCCTTAATGTTTCTCCCAGGAAAGATTTGTTATGCCTAGTACACACGACCGGGATTCCCAACAGGAAAAGATCCGTCGGAAATCCCGAGGGGAAAACCGAGTTTTTCCCCACAGAAAAACTGCCAAAAATGGCCGTTTTCTGCTACACACGGCTGGGTTTTCTTACGTGAAAAAGTCCGTTCGGAAATCCGCCGGGAAAAAAGAGAGCTGGTTCTCTTTTTTTAGCCGGCCAATTTTGGCAGTTTTTCCCGTTGGAAAAACTGTGAGGGAGCATACACATGGTCGGGCTTCCTGGCCAAAAGCTCTCCTCGCAGTTTTCCCGTCGGGAAACAAGTTCGTGTGTACGGGGCATAAGTCTTTTTTAAATTTATTTTGGGGGATTCACTAAAACTGGTGCACACAGAATCTGGTGCAGCTGTGCATGGTAACCACTCAGCATCCAGGTTTTATTGTCAAAGCTTAATTGAGCTAACTGAAGTAAGAAGCTAATTGGTTACTATGCACAGCTACACCAGATTCTGTTTGCACCAGTTTTAGTAAATCTCCCCCAATATCTCCAAACTGACTGGAGAAGGAAAGGTGCAATCTTTAGATGCTCTTTAATGTGACTCAAGAATCCAGTGATCTCTCCCTCTCCCAGTATGTTAAACTACACTTGCTTTTCTTCAACGCTACACTTGTCACCATCCTAAGGGCTTGTGTCGATGGGAATGCAAAACCTGCTTGAAGAAAGGAGGTCAAATGCACTTGTAAAATAATTCTAAATGATCTAAGAAGTGTCTTCTAAGAATTTATATGAAATTGATGCCATCAACACAAGCTCAGGCCCCTAGTGATTTCTTGATATATTTCCATGGTGAATCCAGGTAGAGGCAAAGAACATAAATCCTGTACCATCTGTCCACTAATGCATTCATCATAGTAACATATCAAGGAGAGCTACTTTCAGTGGACTACAAGTTCTATATTAAATTTGCCAGCCAATCTGTATGTGGCACCATCTGTCTTCCATCGTATCCATGCCATGGAAAACAACGTACTGGTGAAAAATGTCAAACTGGTCTTTAAACATTTAAAAGTGAAGTTTTATTGGTAGAATAGGCAAACATACCTGCCAAACTGTAAAAACCCAGGTGAACATGAGACAAACTAAAAGGAAGGAAGACTTGAAATGATACATATGATTGTTAGTGTCATTGTGTCACAGGGGGTGAAAAGATGAAAAAAAAAAAAGTTACATGAAAAGATAATGTACACAGCTAATCCACTATTTATTACTAGACCCATATAGGTGTGAAAAACTTTTATTAATGACCCCAAAAACCTTCATATAAGCTTTAAAAAAAAACAAAGACAGTCTTCTTCAAAGGTCCTTTAACACCTTTGCATGTAATGTGTTTATGATGCAGAAGAATGTCCAAAGCTTGAAATTCACAATTCTTAAGGATATACAGTATATTAGAACAGGAAAAAAAAAGCCATCAAATAAACTTGATCATATCATTATATATAATGTACGGTACTTCCACCAGCAGCAAAGTGGTCTGTTTCTGTATCTAAATAGCAGAAGCTGGTAAGAACATACTTTGAAATCTGCTAAAATTCTTGCAAGAATTTCTCTGTACTCAAGAATGGTAGATTATATCCAGGGGTACACAACAACTTTAGTTCCTCATCCTGTTAACTTATTATAGTATACCTTGGTGGCCCTGTGGCAAACTAGACTCCTCCATGTTTCCATGAAAGTAGCACTAAAAACGTTTTTTGCATGTTGGATAGTGTACGGAAGTGTTGTAACCACTATCAGTATTTTATGTCATCTGTGTTCCATTGCAGAGATTTTCCTTCACTTAATGTCCCATAGCCAAAACAGGAAGTGTTTTGGAGTCACCAGAACTGGTGTCTATATTGGTAAATGTCCCCTCTATTGTTATTCTGGTGACATTCCAAAATTTGGGATTCGATTTCACTTTCACTTTCAATAATAACAGTAAACAAGACAAATAGACAGGGTGAGTCTCCCTAACGGGCACAAGCAGCAATAAAATCTGACAGGTGTTCTAATCCCTCCCTACTCTAACACAAAAAGGTTTTGTCTTTAGTTCTACGTTGAGTTCTTCATACGATAATAAAATAGTAATGTTAAGAGTAATAATAAAACGTATTATCATTGTTTGTCATCTTGAGGCATTCTTGGCTCGGAATGATTGGCTATCATTGATATAATCATCAATGAACCATTATACATATAATCATGGAGTGTTTATTAGCTTTTAAACCTTTCATACCGTCAAGCCCTGTACACACGATCGGATTTCTATGGATTCTAATCCGATGGATTTTTCCATCGGAAATCTGATGAAGCTGACTTCCATCAGTCTTGCCTACACACCATCAGTCAAAAATCCGACCGTCCCAAATGCCGTGACGTAAAACACTCCGAGAAAAATAAAGTTCAATGCTTCTGAGCATGTGTCGACTTGATTCTGAGCATGCGTGGGTTTTTTGTCCGATGGAGTTCCACACAGACGATCAGAATTTGCTATCGTTTTTTTTCCCATCGGATAAATTTAAAACATGTTCTATTTTTTCTCACCGATGGAAAAAAGACCGATGGGGCCCATACACGATCGGTTTGTCCGATGAGAAGAGTCCATCGGACTGTTTTCATCGGTAAAACCGATCGTGTGTACGCGGCATCAGATGTGTTATAGTTTATAGTGAGCATTTGTGACCCTGATTTACATTTTATATTTTGGCCAAAAAGAGTGGAGTTATACCACCACCCGAAATGCATTTTTTTTTTTTTAAATCAGGAATATAGTTTATTAGGCTTTAATAGGAAATGCAGTATTCAGTATTATATCATGCCCTCCAAATCAAATCTATGCTCCAAACTGGCCAAGACATGCATAATTGACATACAATTAACATTTATCGAATGCAGAATATACTGCTAGTGCCCATGCCTAAGTGGCCAAAGTCTACTAGGTGTTCTAGCAAACATAAAAAAACACCATAGATAATATCTAGTGCCAACTGTTCTCTTACTATGCTTGAGGGTTGTTCATATTGTTTCATTCTCTGCTGATGTTTTGGGTAGTACTGATGCTTAAAATAGAAGTCTATGTAACATGCTTCAGTATGCGATATAACACTGGACTTAGCCATTAATCTACCAAAGACTGAAGTGACCGTTTGGCCAACACAAACCTTATTTCCTGCCCATAGAAAAGAGATTACACAATTCACATCAAAGATACTGTAAATCCAAAGGAAACTGAACTGACAGTTCAGTTCTAATTTTAATATTCTTCCTGAAACAAATATTCTTGAGTTTTGTATACTGTAAGGAAGGAAATGGGCTGGCGAGACATATTCTGTCACGCTCTATTGTAGCACAGCAGAAACCTCTGTTTCAAAATTTTTTCATTGTCCTACAAGGATCTGTCCTGCTGTTATCTTCCATGATATGGCGATTCAAGGTTGTAGAACAACAAGCTTCAGCATAAATGTTCAGCTTCTTCTATATTGTGTCTGTAGCAAGAATGTGCTATGCAAATAATTTATTGGGCATTTTAGCTGGTTACCCCACAGTCTGCCTCCCAGAGTTGCCTTGCGTATCACAAGTTAAACTTGACAAACAGGAAAATGTATAGTGTACACATTAAAGATCCAGCAAGAGCATAAATGAACAATCCACTCACCCAAAAAGTCAGATAGTGAAAGAACTGGGTATCTAGAATTCAACTGCCACAATGGCATAGACACAAGCCCAAAGCCCGTCTACACCGGCCTTTAATGATTTTTTCTATATATTTCCATGGAAAATCCAGTTAAGTACAAAGAACATAACATAACAACATACTGTACCATTTATCACTGAACCGTGAGTCCTACATTAGGACTATTTATAAAAAAAAGTGCCAAACTGAAGTTTGTCGACCAATTTTTGACTGTGTTCATCGTCTTTTTTCCATCATATTCATAAAGTGGATAACAACTAACTGGTCAATTGTAAAAATGTCAAACTGGAAAGTTGGAGCAAATGGCAAATATATCTGCCAAAGTGGAAAACTCAACAGCTGCTCTTTATTTAAAATGTTCTTGTACTTAAAAAGTACTTAAATAGTAAATGAATGTTGTGAAGAGGAAGGGGAAGGGAGGAAGAAAAAATGATAAAGTTCTTCTAACTATGAAGGTTTTAGTGTATTTTTGAAGCCTCATGCATAGCATGAGACAGAGTGCAAAAGTTGCAGTAGTATTAGGGATGATAGGCTCTTCGTGATTACTTCACTGTAACATCAATCAACCACTCAGAAAAAGCAGAACATATTAAAGCGGTTGTACGGCAAAGGCATAATGAGCTGTGTTGCATTGATGTGAATGGGTACCATTGGAACTCATGTGCTTTCCATTGTCATGCGATTCTGTGCAACTCAAGACGCATCTGAAATCGCACTATTGTGAACAGAGCCTCACTCAATTTGTCTGAGACTGACATTTGCAGAGCAGAGTCAGAGCTGAGAGACCCACAGGTATTGGACAGTTTATACTCCCTCAACTGTTTGACCTCATTCTGATACCAAACACTCTCTCTCAGCTCTTCAGTGGACATAACAGTAAATAACACCTTATTTGTCTATAAATGTAAAAATATAGGCTTTGTGCACACTGGACATTTAACATTAGTACATGAGACTCCATCATTTAAGTGCACGTGGGAGGCACAGTGTAAGAGAACTACTGGTAGACACTCGCGCGCATGCGCGCGTTCAAGAACAATGGCAGGCTTCCTGGAAGACTGGCGCGTGCACGCTCACGGGCCACAACGGACGGCATGCACGTGCAGGAGCGTGTCCCTAATCTCACTTGGCGCCAGTCTGGCTATTTAAAGGGGGCTCTGACTCTCAAACAGTGCTGACTGGTCTTCAGCTGTGTCCTGATTTCCTGATTCCTGTTTTGTTCTGCTTGATACCCGTTGCTGACTTTGGCCTTCCCTGACTCTGCCTCTGGACTCTGATACTTCTCTGATTACTGGCTCCTGAACCTGGCTTTCATTAACCCTACTCCTGCTGATACCTTTGTACTTTGCTGCCCGCCTGTTACCGAACCCGGTTATCCATTTGACCCTGCTCCTGCTGATGACTTGGTACCTTGCTGCCTGCCTGTTACCGAACCCGGCTATTCCTCTGACCTCTGACTTCCGGAAGTTTCAGCAAGCTGCTAATCCAGAACCTGCAAGCTGGTTGGAGTTCCCCTTAACATCGGCTGATCCTCCGAGCATTACCCATGCTCTGTGCCTGTTGACCTGCCTGTGTCTCCAAGCCTACATCTTCATCTGCAAGTTCTGCAAGCAACACCTACAGGCACTCGTGTTCCTCCTGACCCTAGCCACCATCTGTTCCATTCTCAGTGGGGCTTGGGCTGGAGATACAAGAGAGGCCGACCTCATCATATCAGACTCCTACCAGGTACGTGACACACAGGCTCACCATCCACAGTAGAGAACAAAACTCTACTCATCCGCCTTAAAGAAGTAGCAGGAGTCGCAGACTCTGACCTACCTTGGTTCGCTTCCTTCCTAGATAATCGTTCACAGACAGTGAAACTAGGAACCTTCACCTCTGAAACTCACGCAATTTCTTGCGGAGTCCCTCAAGGATCACCCCTGTCACCCCTGCTCTTTAACATCTACCTCCGCCCGCTCCTCAAAATCATCAGCAAACAGGACCTGTGCTACCACTCATATGCTGACGACACCCAACTCTACTTTCGTATCACCGGAAAAAAAGACCAATATCACGGATTGGAAAATTGCCTCACATTGATCGATGATTGGATGACTGATAGTTCCCTCAAACTCAAAGGATCCAAAACAGAACTCCTTCTCCTCCACGCAAACCGAAAGACAAAAACTAAAACTTCAGGGACACCACCCACTATCCTTGGACAGACCATTACCCCGAGCACCAAAGTCAAAAGTCTCGGAGTTATCTTTGACTCAGAGATGTCGATGGATGCACAAATAGGATCAGTAGTCAGCGGATCACACCATCTCCTCCGCCTGCTGCGTAGACTCATCCCCTTCATCCCAGAAGAGGACACAGCAGTAGTAGTTGGAACAATTATCAACTCCCGACTCGACTATGCAAACTCCCTCTACTCAGGACTACCTAAATACCAGATTTCGCGCCTACAAGTCGTCCAGAACACGGCAGCCAGACTGGTAACGGGGAAAAAACCCTGGGAATCCATCACCCCTTCACTGAGGACCCTTCATTGGCTTACCGTAAAGGATCGGGTCACATTCAAGACCCTCTGTCTCACCCACAAGTGCACACAAGGAAATGCTCCGCAATATTTATGTGAGAAGATAAAACATTACACCCCAAATCGCATTCTCCAATCAACCAACCAAAACCTCCTTCACATCCCCAAGTTTCGCTACAAATCAAAGGGAGAACGAAGATTTGCAGTCCAAGGACCACGGCTATGGAACGCTCTACCCACGGACATCCGCATGGAAGAAAACCATTGGGCCTTCAGGAAAAAAATTAAGACCCACCTCTTCTGATGGATCAGGACATCACTCTATGCAAAGCGCCTTGAGGCGATTTAGTTCGCAGTTGTAGCGCTATACAAGTTATTCACTCTACTCACTCACCATCCAACTTGTAAAACACAAAAAAAAAGTCTGACAAGTGCTCTGGCTGGACAGGGCTCGTTGGTGCAGCTAGTAGTACTAACATTTAGTGCAGTATTCACCTAGGGACGAGTGTCCAGAAAAAAAGCAGTCTGGGGAAAAAACATGGGTTCTGTCATCACTGAGCTCTACCTCTGTAAATGCTATTTGCCAGGATATCATGCTGACCCCTTTTGTTTCCTTAAGTCACAAACCCACTATCCATATCTACATGCTTGTCCCAGGGCAGCGACTCAGAAAGCATTGTAAGTCAGCATAACAGCCAGGTGGCAAACATTTTTAGAAGGCAGTCAACAATGTCACCCACCATATTTCTCTCATGACAGGTTTATTTTAACAACTGTGTAGATAAAATATCAACAACATAAGGGAGTGCAGTGTTTTCAATATGGTGGCTGACCCCATAGTATTTCTTAATGAGAAGGAGCAGTAAATCACAACCATAGTGTAGCATTGAACAGCGGGAAGTAGAGCCTGCATACTGTATGCAACAAGTAAATATGGCAGCCCCCATGTATATAATTACAAATTATACATAAAACTAAGTGTAACGGAACATCCCACACTCCACTTGAGTACTTCCGTCATATAACGCTTCCTCCAGTCTGAATATAGATATTAGATATTATAGCCGGTAGCCGCATATTACAACCAAGAACAAGACAGGACTCATTTGGCTGAAAAGCTGGAACTCTTTATTTGAACAAGAATATGGGCTTTTATGCATTTGAGAAGGAGGTTCCCCTCTCCTGATCATATTACCCTAACAATACAAAGTGTAACCAGAAACATAAATTAACATGACCTAATTAACTAGTCATTTAACCAGCCTAGGTGACCCAGAGGTCGTCTCCTAGCTCACAAACCACAATACACATTATCATAAGTATAAACACAGGACACCTTCTTCACACAATAGCAGGAGACCACCAGTAGCAGACTATCCGTCTCCTACATTGTACAGAGGTCAATATGATCAGCTCTTTCAATTAACATGTAGAGTTCAGAATCAAACAAACTAGGAATAGTCTTTGTATATTTCCTGGGAGATATTATGTATAAATATTATGTCCCATTTGCTTGGTCACCCTGTGCCCCTAATAGACACAGGGTAACTTAGACATAAGAGGGCATGGAGAGCTGAAAACAAAACCTTAACAAACCAGGGCCCATAGTCAGTAGGCAAGAGGCTAGCATTCAGTCCTCTCCAAAAGCCTCTGCCCCAGGTGAGTCTGTCACACAAGGTTTTATGACATTTATTGTCAGGATTACTTGTTATCAAGTCGATTTTATTTTTACACGTATACCTAAAGAATTGTGAAGGTTATACATATTCCACGGCACTACTGTGAGAACCTAGGAGATTGACAATGCAGGACAGTTTTTCCTAACCTTTTTATGCACCCCCCCCCCCCTAGAAACTTATAGAATAATTTTCAGTTTTCAGGGAGCCCTTACTAAAACCCATTTATCAGAGGTCAATGGCAAAACTGCCTTTTATATTGATGGTCAGTAGGAAGAATACAATCATTGCCATGGTGGTTAGAAGGCCACCTCACAGAGAGCTAAAAAAGATAATTGGTGTCATGCTTCTAGCTTTGCCAAGTGGTGTTGGTCCTGGAACTATGCAGGCACCATAGAATGGTAGGTCAATCAGCCACAGCTCAAGAAGTACTCCCTAGTAAACTATGTTGAAACTATAGGGTTCCACGTTACCCTGGTTGAGAATAGCTGCTTCGGGAAGTGTTGGTTTCCCAGCAGACTAAGGCCTCATTCACGCGGGTCAGATTTTTTTTTTTTACAACACTCACTCCTGCGAATGAGCGTGGGAGTTGCTGTTTATGGCACGGCTCTGAAGGAACAGCACGAATAGGCCGTTCCTTCAGAGCGCATGCGCTGGTTATGTAACTGGCTGGCTGCATCTAATTATCTCCTCAATGGTGCACATTGATATTTACAGTACCTATAGGTAAGCTTTATTATAGGCTTATCTATAGGTAAAAATCTTACATGAGAGTTTACTCCCACTTTAAAGTGGTTGTAAGCCGCTTTTGACTACTTCTACCTATAGGTAAGCCTAGAATTAGGCTTTACCTATAGGTAGTGGTAATATCTCCTAAACGTGCGCCGTTTAGGACATATTTCACTTGTAGTCCGCCGCAAATGTTAACGGCGCATGCGCAGGGAAGAAACAAAACTAAGTGCTGTTTCTTCCCCAGCCTGTGCCGTGAATTGCGGCTCTCGTGCACATGCGTGGGAGTGACGTCATGCGGCTCCGGCGAATCACAGCGCCGGAGTCCGCAGCCCGGAAGGAAGAGGAGACAGAAGATGGAAGCTTCCCACTGTGGAGACATCACTGGATTCTTTTGCAGGTAAGTGTTACATAATGGGCTAATATGCGATGCATACTAGCCCATCATGCTTTACATTTGCAGGCTGTTCATGTAGCAAAAGAGGAATTAAAACCCATTAGGGTTTACTTCCTCTTTAAGAGTCTGCAATAGTCTGCTACACAAAACAGTAATTTTAATCTATGGAATTTGTAGCTTTTTAGAAAAAAAGACCTCAGCCTATCACTTGATTTTTTTTCCCTTGTAAATCTGCCTACTCTAACTTCAAGCATCTTTTTGTGTCTGTCAGCACCCCTTTGACAAGATACTTCTAGACAGAAGCTGCAGAGGCGACGCTAGAAATAACAAAGAGTACATCTACAGCTCTCCTTGTCCTAAATCTCACGCTGTCACTTGAAGAAAGGGAACTAACGTTCATCTTTTGCTCCATTCAGAACCTTTGGGTCTCCGGAGGTCACCCTGGAACATATCTGGACATGTCATTTGAAGGACTTAAAGGAGAAATGACATCATAAACCTTCTAGGGCTTGTGTGTCAGAGTAGATTGTAAATCAGATGAATTTGCAGTCCTAAACTGTCCACTCATCATATAAATATTTTAGTAATCTCTGGCCGAAGATGCCTCACAATGTCCATTAAGTCTTTCAGCTACTCTCCAGCATAAGTCTAGGTTGGAAAAGCAAATAGGGAAGGAATATTTTTTATTACATAACCATAAGCGGTTAACCCAGGGTCACTTATGAAAAATAAATAAAGCCTAGGTCCTATAATGCTGCCGTTTCACTGCTCTCCAGCTGCAGCAGGTATTTCATACTTCCAGCTGTGTGAATACCTGTTCCTCTTGCTGACTCATACATCACACACTGTGGGGTTGATTTACTAAAACTGGAGAATGCAAAATCTGGCGCAGCTGTGCATGGTAGCCAATCAGCTTTTAATTTCAGCTTGTTCAGTTAGGCTACTTTCACACTGAGGCGCTGGATGCGCTGGCGGTATAGGGGCGATATTTTTAGCGCCGCTATAGCGTATTTTTTCCCGCGATTTGCGGGAGCTAGCGGGGGGATTTTAACCCCCGCTAGCGGCCGAAAATGGGTTAAAAACACCCGCAATAACGCCTCTTTGTGGCGTTTTGCGGGCGTTTTGGAGGCGCTACCTCATTGATTTCAATGGGCAGGGGCGCTATAGGAGCGGTATTTTTACCGCTCCTATTGCGCCTCAAAGATGCGGCTTGCAGGACTTTTTTGACCCTCCTGCAAGTGCAACACTCCAGTGTGAAAGCCCTCGGGCTTTCACATTGGATACAATTGAGCGTCTTTTTTGGGGCGCATTGCAGGCGCTATTTTTAGCGCAATAGCGCCTGCAAAGCGCCTCAGTGTGAAAGGGGCCTTAAAGTGGAAGTAAAGTTGATTTTAAACAAATGGCTGACAGGCAGGGTATTAATGACAGAAGAGACCCTATTGGTGTCTTCTTCCATAAATGCATCCTTCTGTCTGTCAGCTTTCATGTTCACTGAGCATGCGCAGCTCAGCAAGCATTTACAGCCTCGATCCATGCCGCGCCAATGTGACTCCTGTGTGCATGCACGGGAGTGACGTCATCGTGGCCTGGCCTATTAAATGGCTGAAGGCATGGGACCCGGAAGGAAGACCGAGCGAAGATTGAAGCGCTGGGGGCCTGGCAGGTCAATCCCACCCCAGCGCTGGAGGACACCATATGACAGGTAAGTCTGCCATATTGTACATACTAGCACATTATGGCATAACCCACCTAGGTGGCCCTAAAACAAATTATATAGTGCACGTTACATCCTCTTTTAGCTTTAACAAAAAAACTGGAAGGTGATTGTTTTCTATGCAGAGCTGCACCAGATTTTGCACTCTCCGGTTTTAGTAAATCAACCCCTATGTGTGGTGATTGCCATTTTTCTGTACCTGATTAACACTAGTCACTGCAAGGACACATAGAAAAATTTGGTTTCTATGAACTCCATTCACATCGCAATAGGGCTGCAACTAACGATTATTTTCATAATCGATTCGTTGGCCAATTATTGTTTCGATTAATCGGTTAATATCTTTAAAAAAAGTGTGGTGTATAATTTAGTTAATATGTAAGTTTAAAAAAAGACAATTTATTCTTAAATATCCCTATGAAGTGGTAAATATAATTAACCAACTATATGGTTAGGGAGCAAAATCTCTAATCCACTCTGAGAATAACAGACAGAAGAGATATACTGTATATACTATTAGAGGGTGAATCTGGTAAATATCATCAGACTCAGAACAAATTTTTTTATTTAAAGAAAAAAAAAGTTAAAGACTGTTTTTCAAACAGAACTGTAATATACAGTATTATATGTTGGCCATACAACAACGTCTTCCTTCAAAAAAAAGAAAATAATTCTAAGAACGTTCGTTCGATTTTCTAATCGTCAGTGGGGTCAAATCGACGTTCGTTTTCAATCACAGTGACGGGAAAGTTTAGAAATAATAGAAAACTTCTTGGTCAAAGGAATTTTCAGACCATGTAATGTGGTTTTCGTTCAGAAATTACATTAATTTTAAAACTGAATGTTAAAAGAAAGTGAAAATTTCAAACAACATTCTTTCATTCAGCGAATGTACAAAGATTTTTCGTATTAATATAATATTAACAGTACTGATTTTTTGCTCTTTTTGTACTATAAAGGGCTAATTTTCGTTTTTTTAAACCAATTATGTTACTGGCCGATTAATCGATTATGAAAATAGTAATTAATTAATTTCATAATCGATTAGTTGACGATTAATTGATTAGTTGTTTCGGCCCTACATCACAATGCTTAGACGATTCATCTTTTCTATGTTGGCTATAATTATGCCTTTCAGAATGTGAATGTTAATCCCATTGACTTCAAAGTGCAATCCTCATAGATACGGGCAGGTTTTTTTTTCAGGTGGAACTTGGTGGAACTCAGTTCCACCACCTCTGGCTCAGACCCCTTGGTGCCTGATCACCACAATCACTTGTAAACACAGAAGTCCGGTTTCTGTGTTTACAAGTGACAGCTCTGCACTCTGTATGTAACCCCCCTGAACTCTGAACTCTGCATGTAATGCAATCCTGGTATTTAATGCCCCTTTAAGACCCTCCTACTGTTTGTGAAATATGACCACACCCACTATTTGATGTGATTTGGAGGATGTGTATGGGGGAGGAGTTTTGGGGGGTCGTGGTTGAGTTCCAGCACCTATTGTTCGAGAAAAAAAGCCCTGGATACGGGACATAGACTATGCGAGGAGGAAAGAACTCAATGTAACTGCATCTTTACACTGCATCTTCAAAAGTAATTATTCCTTTCCAATCAAGGGAAACAGTGCAAACAGTAATGTCCTTACTGATGTATGATGCTCCTCACACAGCTCAATAACACCAATAAAAGCTGTCTATTTGCATTATGATAACATCCAAGATTACATACTGTTCTTTGGCAGATTTTAGCATTCTAGTCATTGCTATTTTTACTACAACTACATTTTCTGGATCTTATTTCCATTTTGAAGAGCACGTCTGCCAGTCTGCCACTAGTATGTAGCAGCAGAGACTGTAGGCAAAGGGAAATCCATTTCCAAACACCACATATGTCTCCACAGATGATTCAAAGACTACTCATCTAGTGCCGATCTGGCATCTTCAAGCAACTGCTGTAATCTGTGTCTCCATTTGTTATTTACATATTACATATGTCACTCTGCAAATACAGAGTTGTTAAAGACACCTCTCAACATGAAGACTGTCAAATGGATTACCATAATTCCTTGTAAGTGTAGCACACAAACCTTTTTCCTGCCTGGCTCACTTGCAAGTCAAGGCACACTGTGCTATATGCCCGTACCCTCCTGTTTGAAGAGGTTAAGCGGTGTTCACAAATTTTGGGTCCTGCAGCGAGTTACCTCTTTCCACTGGTTCTCATCCCCAGTGTATAGGGACAAGTCTATATTTCTCCCCCCAAGAAGGCCAATGTCCAGAAACACTTTAACTCCAACAGAGAGTTTATTTTTTCTTTGCTCCAGTAAACTGGAAATTGAAGAGAGAAAAGAAGTTAGCAGAGTCAGAAGGCAGATTCAGGCACACACACCTTAGTCACTCGTCGCCACTCGAGTGGGTTTAGCTCACCCGGATAGTCCCTATGAGAGCGGCCCTAGCAGCCGGTGTGGAGCTCGAACAATTCTGGCACCCTATCCCCTCCAGGGACGGGTTCAGGAAATCCTTTAATCTCTGTAGACTTTAGAGAACAGAACGATGCCAATGGGCACTCTACAGGGTTAGCTATGCGAAGTGAAGAATCCTTCCCTCTGACAGGTCACCAGGCCTTTCCAGAGACAGCGATCTTCCATCACTTATCTCCTCTATGGGACTGATTCTCCCCTCCTGGCTTCCCTTCGGTCAGAGCGGGTACTCTCACCTGGGCACCCTGGGACTCTTCTTTCGGGGGTAGGCCCAAGCTAAAGGTGCTGGGCCTACTAGTAGAGTTGCAGCCCCAGGCTAAATGTGCCTGGGCCTGATCACACCCACATGCACCCCTGGCCATGAGGGCCACCGAAGGTGGGGTACGTGTGTCACTCTTGGACCAAGGGGTCCTCTCCTTCTCCTCCTCTCCTGTCTATCTACAACATGGCGTCTGCCCCTTTTGTACCCTCTCCCGGCATGCACAGCGGGAAGACCACGCCCACTGCACGGCCGCCGAGAGAGGACACCCAATACCGCCACTGTGTCACCTATGGTTCGACCCTGGGCCTGGGCAACAGTGCCACCTGCAGGCCAAAGGGGAACCGCACACCAGATAACACCACAGCAGAGCAGAGTCCAGTATAACAAATCAGAGAACCTGAGCCAACTATGGCTCATACTACCCCTAAATTTAGTACATAGCAACCCCCATATTGAGGTACCCGCTACATAAGTATTTCCATGCAACAAATGCTGGTAATTGATTACCAAAGGGACTTAATGATGAAACATAACATAATAACATCACTGGAAACTATATTATCCAATGTTAGCATAAAGTAAACACAAAATTATCTTATCTATATATCTATCATCCAAAAGAGAGAGCGGCACTCATGGGTCTTGAGAGGTGAACGCACAGTGAAGATTTTATTTTGGCATTTCAAGCTTGCGCCTCGTCAAAATAAAATCTTCATTGTGTGTTCACCTCTCAAGACCCATGAGTTCCGCTCTCTATTTTAGATTTTATGTACTACAGTCTTTGCTGCGCACCTGGGCCCATTTTTTTTTTTATCTCTGATATGTGTGCAGTGGCAACCATCGGATTATCTATCTATCTATCTATCTATCTATATATCTATCTATCTATCCTATCAGGCCTGGTGCAGCACTGATTGCACCATCAAAGACAATGGCGGCTGGTGATTACAATTTTTGGGGGCGCAAACAAACTGAAAAATTCTGCAAAAAAAAAACAATTGCAGCCTCACTGTGCCCATCAAACACAGCCACTGTGCCCATCAAATGCCGCCACTGTGCCCATCAAATGCTGCCACTGTGCCCATCAAATGCAGTCACTGTGCCATCAAATGCAGCCACTGTGCCATCAAATGCAGCCACTGTGCCCATCAAATGCTGCCACTGTGCCATCAAATGCTGCCACTGTGCCATCAAATGCTGCCACTGTACCCATCAAATGCTGCCACTGTGCCATCAAATGCTGCCACTGTGCCCATCAAATGCAGCCATTGTGCCATCAAATGCTGCCACTGTACCCATCAAATGCTACCACTGTGCCCATCCAATGCTACCACTGTGCCCATCGAATGCCGCAACTGTGCCATCGAATTCCACCATTGTGAACCCCCCCCCGCCTGTTTGCCGTTTGTCCGGCACTTACCTTGTCTCGGTGGGGCAGCGGGTGACAGCAGCGAGCGGTGTCCTCCATGCATCTCCTCCCATCCTCTCCTCCTGATAGGCGTCCAATCGCAGCACCTATCGTTTCAGCCAATCAGGTGGCCGGTAACAGACACGAGCATCTGATTGCTGGAGAGGTGGTTCAGTGTTAGGAAAGCGTATATATTCATTCGCTTTTCTAATACACTCATGGCGCTTGCAGTTCACCTATTTTGAAGCCTATTAGATCCTATGGCTCTAATCAGGTGCTTCAAAAACACTCCCCCCGCCGCTGTAATTCAGGTACCCGGCACCCGAAAAGGGGCAAGGCGCCTGAATAGGGGGCGGCAGTGGCGGGCAGGGCCACTGATAAGCCAGTACAACCGGCCCCTTTGTACCGGGCCCAGCGTCCTCGGCTCTACAGGGAGGCCCGGGCAATCTGAACAGAGTGCAGAATAAAGAAAAGCCTCTCTGAACCACCATCCGACCCCCGCTCCCCACCTACTAACTTTGCTTGGTTTTTTTTCTATTTTCTGGGCCCCTCTCTCCCTCTGCAATGTGAGAGTGAGTGTGCGGTGGGAGGGACTATTTGCTCTGTTTCGGGCACATGTCAAACCAGCGCCGTGCACGCTCTGCACGTTGATCCTGGTACAAGTCCCGGCCACCTGCCTGCATATTGCCTTCCCTGGCGGAGTGATTTGTCTACCTCCACTCACTGCGCTCAGCTCTGCTCCCCACTAGGCCTGAGACTGAAGAACCTGTGAGGCGAACGGTGGAGGCGGCGGCAGAGGAGGCAGCTCAGCTGACATTTGTCCAGGCAGCTAGAAGAGTGAGGAAACGGTTTGTGGGGCTGCCAGTGTCCAACAGAGGTGTGTCCTTGCTTGCGATTCAGACAAGATCTAATGATTACACTGAATCTGTCTCTGTCTGCAGCACATAACATACACATTATGGCATTGGAATGGTCTCTGCAGCACATACATATTATGGCACGCTATAACTTTTGCGCAAACCAATCAATATACACTTATTGGGATTTTTTCTAACAAAAATATGTAGCAGAATTCATATTGATCTAAATTGATTAAGAAATTCGATTTTTTTTTACATTTTTATTGGATGTTTTATAGCAGAATGTAAAAAATACTGTTTTTTTTTTTTTAATTGTCGGTCTTTTTTTGTTTATAGCAGGCTTTGGGGGGGGGACCAGGGGTGGGGCTGAAGGAGGGACCAGGGGTGGGGTCGAAGGGGGTCCCGTCAGGTAGGCTGTACGGGGCCCCATGATTTCTATCAGCGGCCCTGGCGGTGGCCATTGATAGACTCATGCATGAATCTATCCATTGGTCATAGAGGGGGTGGCTGGAGAGAGGGGGCGGCGCCCATTCACCCTTATGGATGCACCGCCACTGATCAAAGAACATTATGACACCATTGGTCTCTGCTGTAAATTCTCCCACTGCCAGAATGTCTCGGAAACCTTAGCTGAAAAGAAGAAGGCTGTCGCTGTGCCTTGATTAACAGAGAAATAACTCAAATTACTGGGCTCCGTAAGGGTCTTGTTCACCCCTCAGGCTGCTAAATCAAATTATTTTGTCGGTAAATCTATAGAACCACAACAGCAGATAATGTGTAAAATAAAGAAATTCTGTCTTTTGTGTGTTAAGAATGTAATATGAGCACCATACTAATTAAATAGAAGGAAAGGATGCTAAGCTTGGGCCCACCCCCTAGGTTTCATGGGCCTGGAAGCACTGGAATTTTTGCCATGTCATAGTTGCTTGGATCCTATAAAGCCTCTGGTAATACAAGGAGAGCATTTAGAAGCACCTTAGATCTTCTCTGGTGCAAAACAGTTTGAATCTTGGGCAACACTTAGCTTCAAGGGCCCAGCAGTTGCCAAAGCCACTGCACCCTCAGAAGAGCTGCTCTCTTTAATATTTAACTAGTAAACCAGAAAGCTTACCTCCCACAGAGCTTTAAAGTCCTTCTGTTCAATGCGTAGAAGCTCGCTGAATTCTCTTGTGACAATGGTGGCATGTCTGGGTGTATTGTCCAGTATTGATTCTCCAAAAGCAGTTCCAACCCCCAGTGTACATATAACCACGGCATCCTATGGAGAAGAGGAACATTTTGAAGGCACATATAACTGTGTGGGGACAAATTAGCTGCAAAGGGATGGGTCTTTAGCCAGTTTAAAACATGCATCACAAACACTAATAGAAGAAATGTCACCTTAGACCAGGGGTGCCCAACATTTTGAAGAGCAAGGGCCACTTAAGCGACTTGGTAACAGGTCGCGGCCACAATGAGCGGAGCGGGTGGATGGCAGCCCACTCGGCTCTATAGAGCCCACTCTACTCTCAGCACCACACCAAACTCGCAGGTAATAGAAGTCTATGGCTCAGTGTAGGTCACCCACAGGTGCTGTTCTCTGCACCTGTGGATCAGTTTGAAAGCAGCCCAGTAACCACTGTAGAACAGATATGCCCATATCTATGCCCATATATACACTGTGATTTTAGTAATAAACTTACCTTTAACAACAGTATTCTATTCTATTTTATTCCATCCCAGAGCAGGAGGTCACGGGCCATATCAGAGGGCTTCACGGGCCACTGGTTGGGCACACCTGCCTTAGACAGTAGTAGGTGGCAGTATGTCATTGACTTCCACTATTCTCTTGTATGCCAAAAAGGCAGCAATCAAAGATATAAAAATGAATGGCCACATCACTTCCTGCTATCAGTGTAAGCATTAGAGAAAGCAGAACTTATTGAAGAGGTGCAAGTGTGAAGCATGGGAGAGAGGAAAGGACGTAGAAAAGGGGCATGGGTGAAAAGGCAAATGACTGCCTTTAATTCATTTTGAGAAGGCAAATCATCCTCAATAATTTGGCATACTTCCACTTAATGTGGAAATGTCTACACTTTAAATAGAACCAATATCTTCAGCCACAGCTAATAAGTCATTTTTGGAAGGTTTGGGGGAAGTTGAATGGCATGCTAGCTTTTTTAATCTTATTTTACTCCAATATTATGATTAGGCTGATTTGCTAGAGGAATTGAGAATGTTCATGCAATAAATGGTGCAAAACGTGTTAAATCCTGCAGGGGATCTTGTGCACATAGCAACTGTCCTCATGTCTGTGAAGGGGTTGCTGAGCTGTGGTATCAAATAGCTAGCCCCACCCACCTGATTAGCAATCTGACAAGCAAAAAAAAAACAATTTCTGATTGACAGCTCAGGATGAGAGGGGGCACAACAGCCAGTGCACAAAGAGTCCGCACAGGTTTACTGTCAGTGTCCATGTTGGGTGTCAAGGGAACCAAGGGGAAATCTCCCCAGAGAGGACAAAACCAGCAACGATAACATGATAGAGGTTCTAACTCTTCTCAACTGCATCCAAAAAAATATATGAAATTTGCTTATAATGTTTTTATGTTAGGATCTCTTTAAAGCAACCCTTTCTATATAATACAATTTTTACTGTAGCGATACCTCCACTTAAGAAGGCCGCAAGTTTAGTTTGGGCCCTGAAAGCAGCTCCACCAACCCCCGGCAATGTACTCGACCCCCTACTGGCACAGTTAGTATTGGCAGCAATAAATATTCTTATACTGTATGAGTAAGCCCAGACACCAAGACAATAATGATAAAAAGGTATAAGATTTACTTAAGCTTTTGGTAAGAAAGGGGTTTAACAGTGGTAACAGTTCACAGATAATAAATTTGCAGAGCCCTGCAGATTAACACACTATGCATATAGAATGAACAGTAAAAGTGCGCCACATGGGCGACCGTTAACTAGGTGTCCTATGACGCAGTAACCAAATGAACTAACTAGCTGACCAGGCCTGGCTCAGATATCTACAACTTAGTCTATAGGGGATGATGGTTTTCTTCACCGGCAGGTCTTTAACGGTGGTGCACATTAACAGAATACCCTTTTGTAATCCAATAGGAAGGTAGAGATGAAATAAACACTTTGCTATGTAAACTCTGAGTTCAGCTCCGATGAGGTTCTCTAATGAGAGTATCAGAAACAACTTATGGGCCACGGCAGTCTATAGGCCCATTAGTAACAACAGTATATGGTCTGGGCATACGCCCTCTCACCCATCCGGACGCGGTCCCAGTCCGGGGAAAACTTCCACCGACTGTGTCACACACACAGTGTCTCCAGCGATCGGGTCCCCGATCCAACCAAGGCTGTAGGTAAGCAAAGTCAGGTGCCACCCAGGCTCGCAGTGGGGTGGAAGGCTCTTTGGTGCTGCGCAAGGCCTCAGGCTTCAGGCCCTGCACTCCGGCACATCCGCACAGGAGGATCAGTCACAGAAGTCTCGTGTCCCAAAGAGGCCGAGCGCAGCCGCGCCTCCTCCTTATATAACCCCTCCCATGAGTCTCTGCGGTGAAACACTCCGAATGGGGTTCTGGGTAATGTAGTCTCTCTGCATTAAAGGGGAACACCCCGCTACACACTCCCCCCACTTGAACGCTTTGGTCCCCAAAGATAATCCTTAACAAAGACTATGTACAACTCTAGACAATTCTGTAAACGAAGTTGGCATAGGGAATTCCCACCAAAACTGAGGGGTAGAACTCCCTTGCCCACAGGTCACATTATCATGGGTGGCCTGCCTAACTGTGCCAGAGAGTGAGTTGGGGTTGCCCTCCACCAAATGGACAGTGGAGGGATCTGGATCTTCAGCACTTCTCCTAGCAGTAACTACAGAGTCCTCCGAGCTATTCCCCATTTGTGGGTAGGTCAGCTTCTTAGGAGGCCGGATGACTCTTCGAGCCCTTTGCTCTCTTGGGACTTCTGGCTCTGGCGCCACAGGCTCCTCTTCCTCTGAGTAACTATCACGGGCATCTTCCCAGTGATCTGATGAAGGACTAGATGGGATGAACTCTGTGGCCTCTGGGTTCAGTGTTCCATCTGGAGTGTCTTCAGTGGGTGGAAGATCTATAGTAGAAGTTCCTGGAGTTGGGGAAGGCCACAACCAATCAAGTTCTCTTTCTTCATCTTCACTAAGTTGAGATGCCTCTCCATCTTCAGCTCGAGAGGTCTGCGACCGAGTGTTTGGTCTGGGAGTATCCAGAATAGAGACCGGTTCAGGAGAATCTCTCACGGGAGGTATCCTGACTGCCTCAGCAAGTGGGAGCAGGTGGTTTCGATGCCACGTCTTCAGTGGGCCTACCTTCCCTTCTGGCTTCAACTTGTAGACAGGTAGGCCCGGCAACTTCCTACAGACAACATAGGGTTCAGATCTCCATCTGTCTGCAAGTTTGTGTTTTCCAGGGACCCCCAGATTGCGTAACAGTACTCTATCCCCGGGCTGCAGGTCTTGTATCCGGACCTTCAAGTCGAAGTTTCTTTTGTTTCGAGCTCCTCTTTGATCTAAGGCCGCTGGAGCTTGTTCATAGGCCACTTTCAGGCTGTGTCTGAGCCTGTCCACATATCCTTTGTGGGATGTGGCTGAGGAATGGTCCAGAGAGGTGCCAAAGGCCAAGTCCACAGGTAGTCTCGCTTCTCTCCCAAACATAAGTCGATATGGGGAGTAACCTGTAGCATCACTGGTGGTGCAGTTGTAAGCATGTACTATGGCTGCTATGTGTTTGCTCCAATGTTGCTTCTTCTCACTTTCCAGAGTCCCCAACATGTTAAGCAAGGTTCGGTTAAACCTCTCCGGCTGAGCATCTCCCTGTGGGTGGTAAGGTGTAGTTCGAGTCTTCTTGATTCCCAACGAATCTAAGAGCTTCCGGATCAGCCGACTTTCAAAATCCCTTTCTTGATCTGAATGAAGTCGCTGGGGCAGCCCATAATGGACAAAATACTTCTCCATAAGTATCTTGGCTACAGTGGAAGCCTTCTGGTCTTTGGTTGGAAAAGCTTGGGCATACCGGGTGAAATGATCGTTATCACCAGAACATTTCCCAGTCCACTCTGGTCGGGTTCGAGGCAGAGGAAATCAATGCATACCAGATCCATTGGGCCTTGACTTTGTAGATGGCCCATTGGGGCAGCTTGATGAGGTAAAGTCTTCCTCTGGATGCAACGTGCACATGAGTGGCAGTACTCTTCTACTTCTGCCCTCATGCAGGGCCAATAGAACCGACTTCTGACAAGTTGAAAGGTCCTCTCCGCCCCTAAGTGGCCATGATTGTCATGTAGGGCAATCAGAACAGTCTCTCGATGTTTTTCTGGAAGAAACAATTGGCATTTATCTTCCAGGTCATCAGAGGGGCCCCTTCGGTAGACCACTCCCTGATGTACCTGTAACCTGTCCCACTCTTTCCTCAACAGGCAGGCTTCCTTTGAGGAGTGACTCAGGAGTTTGTTTGGATCCTGATTCTCCAGGGCTTCCAGAACCAATTTCCCCATGGGATCTTCTAATTGGTCACACCTTAGTTCCTTCTTGGACAACTTTGGCAGATGGTCTTCCCCCAGCTGAGTTAGTCCACAGTATTGTTTGGGGACTCCTACCATGGTAACTCCTATCTCTTCCGCCCTTGAGCCCCCTCTGGCTTGTAATTCAGCCCCTTGACAAAGGGCCCGCACCCCATCAGGTGCCACTTGAGTCCAGTCTTCCATGTCACTGTTGGGACCATGAGATCTCCTGGACAGAGCGTCTGCATCTCGATTCCCAATCCCTGGCCTGTACTTTAGGCTGAAATTGAATCCAGACAATGCGGCCAGCCACATGTGTCCAGTGGCGTCCAGCTTTGCTGTAGTGAATAGGTAGGTCAGGGGGTTGTTGTCGGTCTTCACAGTGAACTCCGCCCCATATAGGTAGTCTTTGAGCTTGTCTACTACCGCCCACTTAAGGGCCAGGAACTCCAACTTGTGAGTGGGGTAGTTTTTCTCAGAGGGGGTCAGGCTCCTGCTCACGTAGGCAACAGGCCGTGGTTGCCCCTCGTGTTCTTGATAAAGTACTCCTCCCAGACCGTCATGACTAGCATCGACGTGTAGTTCATAGGGTTTGGTTGGGTCTGCGTAGGCCAAGACTGGAGCAGTGGTTAGGCTCTTCTTCAATGCCTGGAAGGCCTCTTCACATTTCTGGTTCCACTGATCTTTGACTGACTCTCCCGGCTTCCTGGGTCCTGAGTCGTCCTCTTCTCCCTCAGTCTTGAGCAGTTCATTCAATGGTCTAGCAATTCGGGCGAATCCTTCCACAAACCTCCTGTAATAGGAGCAGAACCCTAAGAAGGACCTGAGTTCTGTTACTGTGGTGGGTCTTAGCCAGGAGGTAACTGCCTCCAATTTCTCAGGGTCTGTGGCCACCCCTTCTACAGACACTATGTGCCCCAGATAATTCACAGAAGATTGGTAGAACCGACACTTCTCAGGCGAAAGCTTGAGTCCCTCCTCACTGAGTCTCCTCAAGACTTTTTCCAGCCTCTTCTCGTGTTCCTCCAGGGTTCTTCCAAAGACAATGACATCGTCCAGGTATACAAGGACTTCAATAAGGTTCATGTCTCCTACAGTCTTCTCCATGAGACGTTGGAAAGTAGCTGGGGCTCCAGACAGACCTTGGGGCATCCGGTCGAATTCAAAGAATCCCACTGGGGTTATGAAAGCTGTCTGTCTTCTCCTTGTCTTCTGGGTGCATAGGGATCTGATAGTACCCACTCTTGAGATCCATAACGCTGAACCACTTGGCTCCAGACAAGCTCTGTAGGGCATCCTCTATCCTCGGAGTGGTGTACTGGTCAGGTATGGTTCTCCTGTTAAGAGTCCTGTAGTCGATACAGAGCCTCAACGATCCATTCTTCTTCCTGACCACCACTATCGGGGAGGCATAAGGGCTTCTGGACTCCCGTATCACACCAGTCCTTTTTAGTTCTGCAAGTTGTTCCCTTAGATCCTCCAGATCCGCTAGTGGGACCCGCCTGACCCTCTCCCTGAAGGGCTTATCTTCTTGGAGGCGGTTCCGATGGGTGACACTCCTTGCACACCCCACATCGAACTCATCTTTGGAGAAGATCTTCTCCCATCTGGTCAACTGGGCTTTGGCTCTCTCCTTCCAAGCCCTGGGCAGGTTCGGGTTTTCTATGGATAGCTTCTCCCAAGCATCTCCTCCTTCGCCCGCCCCCTTTACTTCCGACAAGTTGACCGGGGCAGCAGGGCTCACCTGGCCCAGCAGCATCCTGGCTGGGATTTCCATGGGGCCATCTGTATTGTTCCTAACACTCACTGGAACTCTACAATGGGCCTTCTTCAGGGCCCTCAGCGGAATCACTTTTGGTATCACTTCCAGGCCGGGGGACTCTTCCCTTGGGTCAGACTCCAACATGACAAAGGGTCCAGGCTGCTCCCAAGTAAGCTTCACAGTGGCTCTGAGACAGGTTACTTCACCGGGCTGCAACACCATCCCCTCTCTTCCAAGTCTCCACACCTTCCCTATCCCCTCTCCAGGGGTCTTCTGCTCTAGGACCAGCCATTGATAAGCCGTCTTCAGCATGGGGTGAATCTTGGTGGCCGCTGACCCCTTCTCTTTCACTAGAGGGGTCAGAAGTCTTCGGACCAGGTCCGTGTTTGTTCCTATTATAAGGGAACTCTTGTTGGCTCCTGGCGGCCGAGGGCACACAACCGCCAGAGTGTCAAACACTTCGGCTTTTCCAGCCACGGATGGGTCAAAGATCATCTTGACAGGCAAATAGCCATCATAGGGGAAATTCTGGGTCCCAATCCCACATATCTCTAGTCCCTCTATCTTCTGGATGGGCAGGTGACTCAAGTGCTTCTCGTAGAAATCTCGGTATAACAGGGTCACTTGTGCCCCAGTATCCAAGATGGCTCTGGTGTAGACTCCCTCCACTTGAATGGGCACTATAGGAGATGGGCCTACTAGCCTCTCCGGATATGGCCTGGCAGGGGTCACCTTCTTCTGGCCCTTTCCCTTTGGACTCTCTCTCATCCAGTTCCCTTTGGACTTTAATCTTTCTTTCTTTCTTGAGCCTGGTATGCATTAATTTCCCTCCTCTCGATAGGTGTGCACCCCCTCTGGGGAGTGCTGTGCCTCTTCTGAGGGGTCTTGCCCCCTTTCTCTGGGGTGTATCTCTGTTGAGGAATGTTGTGTTTCCTCCAAGGTGTTTTATCTCCTCTTTCCTTCTGCTTCACTTTCAGCTTGGAGCTCACTGAAGGTGATGGGCACCCGGTTGACTTCTTCACCGGGGCTCTCTGGAGTTTCCCACGGCTTGCGGTTGTCTAGCTTCTTCTTCTTGGGACTGGAACAGGTAGCTGCAACATGGCCAATTCCTCCACAGTTAAAGCAAACTATATCTCCCCATTCCTGTAAAGATGCGGGTGCCGAAGCAATTGGGAATAGTTCCTTCCGTGGTACCTCTCTCTTGGGACCCTCTGTGTCTTTTGCCATCAGAGAGGTCAACATTTCTAACACCTTGGACATTTGTGCTTTTAAAGTGTCTACCTCTGAGTCTCTTTCAGGGGTCATCACTGGATTGACTAGCACCTGTGCGGGGACAACATTTGCCTTAGTCATTTGCTGGTCCTGTTGCAGCGCCTCCTCATCTCTGATGATTTTTATCAAGTCAGCATAAGTCAGCAACGTTCCTCCTCCCGAGGTTTTCAGGTGCAGCCAGACTGGGTCCGAGCGTAACGCTCCCTTTAAGACCTGCTTCATTCTTGCCGCATCTGTATCTTGGGGCTTCATTCCCTTCTTCAACACAATCTTGCACAGCAACCGGTTTAGTCTCCTAACATATTCTGACAGTTTCTCCCTTGGCTGTTGGAAAGTATGTTCAAATTGGTATACCATCTCTGCAGTGGTGTATTTAGGTTTTGTGCTGCCCTAGGCCTGATGGAACTCGCGCACCCCCTACTTTATATATGACGCACCCCTTCCCTTTTAAGACCCGCCCTGTCGTTTTCATGGGAGGAGGAGAAAGGGACAGGGTGGGATGAGGACAGAGGGACAGGGTGGGATAGGAACATAGGGACAGGGTGGGATGAGGACAGAGGGACAGGGTGGGATGAGGACAGAGGGACAGGTGGGATGAGGACAGGGGGACAGGGTGGGATGAGGACAGAGGGACAGGGTGGGATGAGGACAGAGGGACAGGGTGGGATGAGGACAGAGGGACAGGGTGGGATGAGAACAGAGGGACAGGGTGGGATGGGAACAGAGGGACAGGGTGGGATGGGGACAGAGGGACAGGGTGGGATGAGAACAGAGGGACAGGGTGGGATGGGGACAGGGTGGGATGAGGACAGAGGGACAGGGTGGGATGGGGACAGAGGGACAGGGTGGGATGAGGACAGAGGGACAGGGTGGGATGAGAACAGAGGGACAGGGTGGGATGAGGACAGGGGGACAGGGTGGGATGAGGACAGAGGGACAGGGACAGAGGGACAGGGTGGGATGAGGACAGAGGGACAGGGTGGGATGAGGACAGAGGGACAGGGTGGGATGAGGACAGAGGGACAGGGTGGGATGGGGACAGTGGGACAGGGTGGGATGAGGACAGAGGGACAGGGTGGGATGAGGACAGAGGGACAGGGTGGGATGAGGACAGAGGGACAGGGTGGGATGAGGACAGAGGGACAGGGTGGGATGGGGACAGCGGGACAGGGTGGGATGAGGACAGAGGGACAGAGTGGGATGAGGACAGAGGGACAGGGTGGGATGAGGACAGAGGGACAGAGTGGGATGAGGACAGAGGGACAGGGTGGGATGAGGACAGAGGGACAGGGTGGGACGAGGACAGAGGGACAGAGTGGGATGAGGACAGAGGGACAGGGTGGGATGAGGACAGAGGGACAGGGTGGGATGAGGACAGAGGGACAGAGTGGGATGAGGACAGAGGGACAGGGTGGGATGAGGACAGGGTGGGGAGGGGCAGATCATCTTTTAATTTGGGGGGAGAGGGGGGTATTGGGGATATGTGCTGGGGAGTGATTTGAGAGGAAAGAAGATATGTGCTAGTGGGGGGGGATCAGACCCCCCCCCACTAGCACATATCTTCTTTCCTCTCAAATCACTCCCCAGCACATATCCCCAATACCCCCCTCTCCCCTCCCATCACTTCAGTTCACCTCTTATCTTCCCCCCTGCCCGTGTCATCTCTCACAAGTTGTCTCACATACCAGCAGCACGGCTCTCGGCTCTCTCACTGACTGAAGTTGTGTCTCTCCTCGGCTCCTCCTCCTGGCTGTGTACACAGGAACATTGAGCCGAGAGGGGGGAGGAGCCGGAGACTGACTGTGCGATGTGGAGAGAGAGAGAGGGACGGCTGCTCTGTACAGCTGATCGACGCTGCGGGACCCCGGGCGGCAGATGTCCCGGGTGACCGCGGCAGCGCATCCAGCTAGAGTGACCAATTATCGGAGCTCAGTGCCGAAACTTGTCATGGCACTGAGCTCCAGGATTCAGCTGTGCGGCTCTCCGTGCGGGAGGAGGGGGGGGTTTGCGGGGGGGGCACTTTTCGGCCGCCGCCCGCAAAGTGCCGCCCTAGGCCTGGGCCTTGTCGGCCTAGGCCATAATACAGCACTGCATCTCTGTCACCTTTTCCAATTGACCAAACTCTTCCTGTAACATGGCCAGACAGTCTTGAGCCGTGAAATCTGCATTCCTAAACCGAAAACTTTTCACTGCTTCTGCTGCTGCGCCTTTAAGGCTTTCTATCACTTGTTGCCTCTTCTGCGCTTCAGGCACCTCCCATGCCTCTACTGCCTGCAATGCCTGCTCCACCCAGGTATCAAAATCTTCTTCCCCTGCAGGGACAGGGAGCTTCCCTGAGAATGTCTTCAGTCTCCGGTAGCTAGTCTCTACATGCACCGTGCTTGTCTTCTGACATTTAAATAGCAGATCCCCTATCGCCTTCATCAATTCTGGTGATATAGCAGTGGCAGGTGCGGTTGTCACCGGGAGCGTCACCCCGTCTCCTTTTACTGGTGAGGCGCGGGCCGCAGCCTGCGGTGATCCCATCGGTGATGGTTCCTTCTTTATAGTTAAAGCAGGCGCCAACCTATAGGTTCTATTATCTGGCGTCTTTACACACTTGCGCTTGCAAGCCTCTGGTATCCCGTCTCCGTATTCCACCAGTGCATACTGATATGAAGTGTCCGGGTCTGCCTTTATATCTATTACCCACGGTGTGTGATCTGGGGACACTGACTTCATCAACTCCTCTACCGTCTCAGTCTTCCATTCCTCCCCTGGGAGGCTGATGACTATTGAGTTGTTTGGCTATGCCCTAACGGCTTTGCACCATTCTTCTATCGCTTGTGGATCCATAGGGTCCATGCCGGCACTTCTGGCGTTCACCTGCTGTATCAGGATCCCGGACCCGAGCTCCCACGTGTAGCGATACCTCCACTTAAGAAGGCCGCAAGTTTAGTTTGGGCCCTGAAAGCAGCTCCGCCAACCCCCGGCAATGTACTCGACCCCCTACTGGCACAGTTAGTATTGGCAGCAATAAATATTCTTATACTGTATGAGTAAGCCCAGACACCAAGACAATAATGATAAAAAGGTATAAGATTTACTTAAAGCGGAAGTAAGCCCATCCATAAAACAGTTTCATTTCTGGCAGTGCCGGAAATGTAACACTCGCATTGGTTGTGCTCTCAACCAAACTGTAAAACCATCCAATGGCTGGTGTCATAACTGATCACATGCGCAGCATCATGGCAGTTGTAGATTAAACAGAGGCAAAGATGGCAGCTTCCTTGGCTGAAAACGATAGGAGGGTTTACTTACACTTTAAGCTTTTGGTAAGAAAGGGGTTTAACAGTGGTAACAGTTCACAGATAATAAATTTGCAGAGCCCTGCAGATTAACACACTATGCATATAGAATGAACAGTAAAAGTGCGCCACATGGGCGACCGTTAACTAGGCGTCCTATGATGCAGTAACCAAATGAACTAACTAGCTGACCAGGCCTGGCTCAGATATCTATAACTTAGTCTATAGGGGATGATGGTTTTCTTCACTGGCAGGTCTTTAACGGTGGTGCACATTAACAGAATACCCTTTTGTAATCCAATAGGAAGGTAGAGATGAAATAAACACTTTGCTATGTAAACTCTGAGTTCAGCTCCGATGAGGTTCTCTAATGAGAGTATCAGAAACAACTTGTGGGCCACGGCAGTCTATAGGCCCATTAGTAACAACAGTATATGGTCTGGGCATACGCCCTCTCACCCATCCGGACGCAGTCCCAGTCCAGGGAAAACTTCCACCGACTGTGTCACACACACACACAGTGTCTCCAGCGATCGGGTCCCCGATCCAACCAAGGCTGTAGGTAAGCGATGTCAGGTGCCACCCAGGCTCGCAGTGGGGTGGAAGGCTCTTTTGGTGCTGCGCAAGGCCTCAGGCTTCAGGCCCTGCACTCCGGCACATCCGCACAGGAGGATCAGTCACAGAAATTTCGTGTCCCAAAGAGGCCGAGTGCAGCCGCGCCTCCTCCTTATATAACCCCTCCCATGAGTCTCTGCGGTGAAACACTCCGAATGGGGTTCTGGGTAATGTAGTCTCTCTGCATTAAAGGGGAACACCCCGCTACATTACATTACAACTAGAATTTAAAGAAGGCTCTCACACATACCTGTGATAGTGTTTTGGAACACCCAATAGGGTGATCTGATATGTAAAGACATAAGAAAGGTTGACACATGCTCCTTCCTATTTCTTCTGCCTCACTATTGGTTACTGAGCCCACAAATCATATAGAGGAACTAATATTGAGCTATGAGACACAAAATGTGGAGGACCAAATTTTGGCTTTCCTTCTTCCAGTCAGCATTTACATATTATGGTGTTAGGTTCCAGAGAACTTGATAAAAAAAAATTGTAGATATGTGCATGCATCGGAGGATGTCTGCTTTATATTTCTGCTGAAGCTTTATAGTATGAAAAGTGTAAATAAAAATTTACAGTTACAAGACTTATAAATGTACGCATATATGCTGGACACTATTTATCAGTCTCTTGTGACTTTTCACCACTTATTAATTTTCAAGGCAGTGGTGCCCCCTTGGGATGAATGTTAAGCCAGTTTTCATGCCGAGGCCTACAGTTTCCATTTTCAGTGATGGTGGGTCTGAGACTGCCGTAACCATCCCATCAGGGTTTACTTCCGCTTTAAGTGAGGTAGCTGTGTGTGCATGCTAATAGGAGAGGGATCCAGGAGGATTGCATCAGTAATATGTATCAGTGATGTGCATCGGCAGCAGGCAGGAGGGAAGGCTTTTAAACCATATACTAAACTTCAGCTTTACCTCTTATATGAATAATCCCAAGAGTCATCAATAATGTGTAGGTAATTTGTGGAGGAGTGACAACACCAGCACCTTACTATACTGTAGCATCAATAGCTTGTATAAAATGTTTTCCCATGTCGCAATGTGATTAGCCTTTTAGAACTTTGATGTTCTCTATATGAAGCATGTACTGTGCCTTGAAAAAGAAGTCATACCCCTTGAAATTTTTCACATTTTGTCATGTTACAACCAAAAACGTAAATGTGTTTTATTGGGATTTTCTGTGATAGACCAACACAAAGTGGCACATAATTATAAAGGGTAAGGAAAATTATAAATGGTTTTCAATTTTCTTTACAAATCAATATGTGAAAAGTGTGGCTTGCATTTGTATTCATCCCCCCTGAGCCAATAATTTGTAGAACCACATTTTGCTGCAATTACAGCTGCAAGTCTTTTTGGGGATGTCTCTACCAGCTTTGCATATCTAGAAAGTGACATTTTTGTCCATTCTTCTTTGCAAAATAGCTCAAACTCTGTCAGATTGGATGGAGATCTTCTGTGAACAGCAATTTTCAAGTCTTGCCACAGATTCTCAATTGGATTCAGTTCTGGACTTTGACTGGGCCACATGAAGATGCTTTGATCTAAACCAGTCCATTGTAGCTCTGGCTGTATGTTTATCGTCGTTGTTCTGTGGGAAAGTGAACCTCTGCTCCAGTCTCAAGTCTTTTGCAGACTATAACAGCTTTTCTTCTAAGATTGTCCTGTATTTGGCTCCATCCATCTTCCCATCAACTCTGACCAGCTTCCCTGTCCCTGCTGAAGAAAATCATACCCACCAACATGATGCTGCCACCACCATGTTTCACAGTGGGGAAAGTGTGTTCAGGGTGATGTGCAATGTTAGTTTTCTGCCACACATAGAGTTTTGCTTTTAGGGCACAAAGTTCAAGTTTGGTCTCATCTGACCAGAGCACCTTCCTCCACATGTTTGCTGTGTCCCCCACATGGCTTCTCGCAAACTGCAAACAGAACTTCTTATGGCTTTCGTTCAACAATGGCTTTCTTCTTGCCACTTTTCCACAAGATTTGTGGAGTGCAGGAGTAATAGTAATATGTGCAGATTCTCCCACCTGAGCTGATCTCTGCAGCTCCTCCAGAGTTACTATGGGCCTCTTGGCTGCTTCTCTGATTAATGCTCTCCTTGTCCAGCCTGTCAGTTTAGGTGGACGGCCATGTCTTGGTAGGTTTGCAGCTGTGCCATACGCTTTCCATTTTCGGATGATGGATTAAACAGTGCTCCGTGAGATGTTCAAAGCTTTGAATATTTTTATATAACCTAACCCTGATTTAAACGTCTCCACAACTTAATCCCTGACCTGTCTGGTGTGTTCCTTGGCCTTCTTGATGCTGTTTGTTCACTAAGATTTTCTAACAAACATCTGAGGGCTTCACAGAACAGCTGTATTTATACTGAGAATAAATTAAACACAGGTGAACTCTATTTACTAATTAGGTGACTTTTGAAGGCAATTGGTTCCACTAGATTTTAGTTAGGGGTATCAGAGTAAAGGGGGCTGAATACAAATGCATGCCACACTTTTCAGATATTTATTTGTAAAAAAAATTGAAAACTATTTATCATTTTCCTTCCACTTCAAAATTATGTGCCACTCTGTGTTGGTCTATCACATAAAATCCCAATAAAATAAAGTTATGTTTTTGGTTGTAACATAACAAAATGTGGAAAATTTTAGGGGTATGATTACTTTTTTAAGGCACTGAATGTACTTTTACTGCATTTAGATGTATGGAATCTTTATTCTTAAATTTTTGCATGTAAATATAGTCATCCTAAATTATATACTATATTGTCAAATATGTTTCTATGTATTGTAGCAGGGTTCTCAATTTAGTGGGATACACCTGGGGGTAGTGTGACCCAAGTGTGTAATTGTGTTAGGGTTCAGACCCCTTTTTGTTATTCGTGGAGGATTGGGTGGTGTAATATTCTCCTTGACCAGTGGGTGTCAGTGTACCTACTGGCTCAGGGTAGAATCACTACCGGAGTGCTACCCTTCTTTGTCCCTTCCTGGAGATGGTACGGCCGGGGCGGGGAGCCACGAGGTCTTTTTTCGGGGGATCATCTCTTCACGCACCCAGGCACCTTAGGCCTGGGTGCGGGCGGTTCAAGGTTCCGGCCTAGGCGCCTTAGGCCAGGCCGGAATGAAGATGGAGTCCATCCCAGGCACCTTCAGCCTGGGGTGAGGTACTATTCAGGAGGCCTGGGACCTGGTGACTCCGACTGGGTTCCGCGAGGGTGAAGTTGCTCCAGGGCGCCCCTTGCGAGGGGACCCGCATCTGAGGTGAGGAGGCTGGGGAGGTCACTCGTTCGAAGACCCGGTGTAGTGTCAACCCGGTGACGGATGGGCCTTCGGTAACTCCCTTGGAGGACATCTTCCCCTGATAGGGGCCGCAATGCAACGGAGGTATTCATGTCAAGACTCCTACAACCCTTGGTCATAGCACAGGGGGTGTGGGGACCCAGATCAGTATAGTGCCTCGACCTGCTCATCCCACCGTATCATGCCATCGCATTGCCTGTATGTGGAGATACGAAATAAACCAACAGTTGGACTGTGATCGGTGTATGGACTCTGTTAATGGGAGCAAAGGGTGGTTCGGTGGTTTCTGCACGACAGACTCGGTACATGTTCAGGACACACCGGCCCGAGGAAACATCAGGTATTGGCCTTCACCTCGCCCGCCGTTATGGGGAGGACATGGGCCGTAGCGCACCTCACTCTGTCGCGTGACATACCCCTAGCTAAAGAGGACGGGGTGAGGGGGTGGCTACACGTGGGGGCTCGTCCGGGATTGTGTGTGTCTTGGCGATGGAACTGAGAACGTCTGTGTTTAAACTTTGCTGCCCGGAGGAGTTCCGAACAGGTCGGCCATGTGATTGGCCAAAGTGCATCCCTGCTCGGAGTTGTGGACATGACCTTAAGTCGGGAAAGGCCCACGCAGAGGAGCGTAAAAAGGGAGAGGTCCAGCCGTGTGAAGTACTACATGTGGGGACTGTTAATGCACTGCGCCACGAGGCACCCTATGACTGTACAATTCGTGGCTGGCGGAAGCCCGCGAAAATGTACAAGTTGTGGGAGGAGTCTGGTCACGTGTGGAGATACACGTGGAGACTCTGGCGCGTGGTCAGCGCGTGATGGAACAGCAAGTGGTCGGAATGAATCCAAGTTCTCCGTGGATGCCGGTATCTTGCCCTATGAAGATGACTGCATTGGCTGCTCCCCTGACAGACACGGGGATAAGACTTAGGCCCCGAGGACAGTTGGCTCTGTATTCATGCAGAGACACGGAGGCCCTCGGTGTGATCTGTCCCGGATGCTCGGGACTGGTGGTCCAACTAAAGCCATTCGGGCGATGTGAGGCATGCAAGGAGTTCCTTTTTGAGGTTGAACCATACACGGAAAGGCCCCGGGCCCTACGCCTCAACTGCATCACAGGAACCGCCACTCCGGAGGGAGAGATCCAGGCCTCTGCGGAGGTCCCCGTACGCGCTGACCAGGGCGAAGTGACTGCCCAACCAGAGACTGAGAGAGAAAAATCCGAAGACACTGCTTCGGTCACCACAGACTCCCTGCTGCCACCCCCGAAGAGGAAGATAGGCCTGGTGCAGGCATCCTATGGTCGTGGTCGAGCTTCACCCCGCCGTTTGCCTGGCCTGGATGGCGCCGGTAGAGAAGAGAGTCCCGGACATCCCAGTTCTTCAGTAGGTCCAGGTGAGCTAGGGGCTGGGACTGTGGTGTTGGTTGGAGGTGTCGGGAGTTCACAGCCGGTGGAGCCCGAAAGGGAGGGTAGCCTTCCGTCTACTAGAGACTACCTTCCCGCCGAGATGTATGACACCTCCGACCTAGAGTCGTTGTCAGACTGTGGTGATGACGGAGAAATAGACGAGCTGTTTCACTGGAAGGGCTGGGACAGACGCCCGCTACCTGTGCTGAGTAAACCACAGGATTCCCCCATGTCCATAGAAGACAGTACGCTCCGGGCGCAGGCCCCGGAGTTCCCGAGGAAATCTAACCCTCCGACCAACTTTCCTCATTCAACTACATCACCCGCTCTGATGGAGGGGACGCAGCGTGCTTCGTTGCGGGCACCAAAGACAAAGCAACCCGAGATGGTGAAGGTACCTCGGCCCCCGGAGGCCATAGTACAGCCAGGAGAGGGTGAGCGAGATGTGATGCCGCCTCTAGCCAGGTTGCAGAGACTTTTCTCCCAGAGAGTCGCCCGTGAATATGGGTGGGAGTACCCCTACTTGCCTCGGGACTTATTGTATGAAGTTGAGGTCCTGCGACCACGGTGGTATGACGAGTTTGTGTGGGAAAAGCTTAAAGTACCCCATGCCAGGCGATACCTGTCATGTTCGCCGCCTGTGTCTAAAAAGTTCAAAGACTGCAGAGCTGATTGGAGACTTGGGCGCCATATTCATGCCGATAAGGTGCTAATCTGTAGGAAAGAAGGAGAGGATGTCGAGTATTCGGTGGAAGTGTTTGATGGGCACCTGAAGCCTCTGTTTCTGCCGGATCCAAGGTTCTACTTATAGGAGAAGTGAGCTCCTATCTTGTTGCTGTTGAAACTTTCTGGAAGAGACATTCCCAGACGCCTAGAACTGTGCCCTACTTTTGTTTTGATTTGGGCTTTTCCTTTACTCACTGGAGACTTGGGGGCTGTGATTTTTTTGTTCTCCCTTTTCTTCATGTGCCAAAGGCAGAGACTTTTGGGGAAGAGTCAGAGTAGGAAAGCAGGAAGAATGAAGATCTCACCAAGTGTCATTACCGCAGCTCTGTCACCAGGTGGCAGTGTTGTGCAACGGTTGTTTGAAATGCTACACATGCATTACTTACTTATTGGAGTGAGCGGGTCTCTCGGCTGACGGACCCACTCATGCCAAGTTAACCCAGAGTGTTAGGATGTGTTTTCTTTTTGTTGTTCCCCCTCTGCAGGAGATTCATCGGTCAAGACTGCTGAGAGTGGGGTGGTTCTTAGACAGTGATGGGAGGGATTGTACATGTGTACAGAATAGATGTCTTATATAAATGTTTATCATTTTATATTTCCCCTTTCCCTTTTTGAGCAGGTCTTGGCACACCAAAAAAATTTTTTTTTGAGGGATAGCCTCTGGGGCCCACTTCATGTCGCCACTCCTTGGGAGACATGGGTGTGCACCTGACGCTGGGGACCAGCGTCAAATCACAGGGGGGAGTGTGTAGCGGGATTCTCAATTTAGTGGGATACACCTGGGGGTAGTGTGACCCAAGTGTGTAATTGTGTTAGGGTTCAGACCCCTTTTTGTTATTCGTGGAGGATTGGGTGGTGTAATATTCTCCTTGACCAGTGGGTGTCAGTGTACCTACTGGCTCAGGGTAGAATCACTACCGGAGTGCTACCCTTCTTTGTCCCTTCCTGGAGATGGTACGGCCGGGGCGGGGAACCCGCTGTGGTATCGAAGGGAGGAGATAAAAGGGGGAGACGCCCTCGCCACAAGGTCTTTTTTCGGGGGATCATCTCTTCACGCACCCAGGCACCTTAGGCCTGGGTGCGGGCGGTTCAAGGTTCCAGCCTAGGCGCCTTAGGCCAGGCCGGAATGAAGATGGAGTCCATCCCAGGCACCTTCAGCCTGGGGTGAGGTACTATTCAGGAGGCCTGGGACCTGGTGACTCCGACTGGGTTCCGCGAGGGTGAAGTTGCTCCAGGGCGCCCCTTGCGAGGGGACCCACATCTGAGGTGAGGAGGCTGGGGAGGTCACTCGTTCGAAGACCCGGTGTAGTGTCAACCCGGTGACGGATGGGCCTTCGGTAACTGCCTTGGAGGACATCTTCCCCTGATAGGGGCCGCAATGCAACGGAGGTATTCATGTCAAGACTCCTACAACCCTTGGTCATAGCACAGGGGGTGTGGGGACCCAGATCAGTATAGTGCCTCGACCTGCTCATCCCACCGTATCATGCCATCGCATTGCCTGTATGTGGAGATACGAAATAAACCAACAGTTGGACTGTGATCGGTGTATGGACTCTGTTAATGGGAGCAAAGGGTGGTTCGGTGGTTTCTGCACGACAGACTCGGTACATGTTCAGGACACACCGGCCCGAGGAAACATCAGGTATTGGCCTTCACCTCGCCCGCCGTTATGGGGAGGACATGGGCCGTAGCGCACCTCACTCTGTCGCGTGACATACCCCTAGCTAAAGAGGACGGGGTGAGGGGGTGGCTACAGTATATCTTATATGTGCACATGGGGTCAGCCATACGTACTGATTACATAGCAGGCTTTGCTTTCAACTGTAGTGCTTTAGAGTGATTGTGGCCGTCTACATGGCTTATCTTGATCTACATTTCAGTAACTGTTCTGCAGGAATACTGCTTACTGGAAAAATGTGTATATAAATAATGGATAATGATAAATGTTACATAAATGTTTAGTAGCCTGCTAACATTGTACTACCTGCTATATATATTCCAAAACCATAAATAAACAACTGAAAAAAAAAAGTATTGAGACGCATCCCGGTCACGATAATTACGGTCACTTCCGGTTTCTGTCTTACCACAACGCATGTCGATCAACACAGCACGAGCGGGACGGCTATTCCTTCCATTTACCTGGTGACAGATGCTTTATACCTCCAGTGCCGAGGAAAGGCAATGTAAGCGGCCAATGTAAGCGGCCAATGTAAGCGGCCATTTGGCTCATGTTTTTTAAAACTATTTTTTAAAATTAAACTGTATTACGCTATGGTCCTGTTTTTTTATTTTTTCTGATTGCCACTGCAGTAGAGTATTAGCAAGATTCCAGTCACATCTCCTCTTATATACCAGCAAGATCACAAACCCACATCTTAAAAAAGCCCCATCTGACCTTCTTTTTATTTAAAGAGGTCATGGTGGTCTGGTGAGTAGGAATTTCACTCACATCCACTGGGTGTTTTCTCATGACGTTTTTGCCATTGGTGATAGTGTAAAGATTGAAGTTGCATCACAAAAAGATTTATGGGCTTTTGTTTTCTAATGAAATATTTGTTTTTAATGAAATATTTAAAATCACTGTTATTTCAGCATTGGATTATTAATAAATTATAAATTTTTTGAGCACTATGCACTTTATTTGTATATGCACAAAATGTAATACAATCTATTAATTTTACAGCGCCCCCTATTATTACACATCCCATACCTGCTATATGATTAGTGGGTTCAGCTATGAAACAGCAAGACCCTTTCTAAAGGCATACCTCTCGACTTTCTGAAATGGCCTAAGGCAGAAACCTTTTGCAACAACTTATGTAGTTTACTACACATACGCGCACACACACACGCAACACAATAATACAAAATTATTATTTATTTTTACAAGCAATAGGACCAGGAACCTATTGGTTGGACCTGCCTCCGGAGTGTGGAGTATGGGCAGTGCTTTCGCCACTCTCACTATGGAGGAGATCGGGTGAGATAGAAAGTGGGTGGAGTTTGTGGTGTGGGTTAGGTGTGGTTTTGTACCACTTGATGAAGCAAATTAATAGGGCCCTACTATGTTAGAGGAGCGGATGTCCTTATTAATCATCATATTGTGTGTGTGTGTGTGTATATATATATATATATATATATATATATATATATATAAATATATTATTATACAGGATTTATATAGCACCAGTTTGCGCAGCGCTTTACAAAATGATATATATAGGGCAAGCTACATAAGTTGCTGGTATACATTTACTTGGTTGAATGTACACATATGATGTTTTTATTAAAATAATTTCAAAGAGTCTGAGGAAGTGGGATGGTTGGGACCCACAAAACATGTTGTGTAATGACACAACCCTCCTTATGTTATCATCATTTAGAACTTTGGAAACCATCCAGCATGGAAATAACAAAGGATACAAGCAATTTCCTGAAGGGTGGGAAAGTCAACATTGTACATTGAAACAAATATTTTATCCATTGTGAAATATGTTATACATTTATGAATGAGCTTATATGGCCAGCATGTTATGTACACATTGGGGTTGATTTACTAAAGCTAGAGAGTGCAAAATCTGGTGCAGCTCTGCATAGAAACCAAACAACTTCCAGGTTTTTTTGTCAAGCTGATGTTAGAAGCTGATTGGCTACTATTCACAGCCGCACCAAATTTTGCACTCTCCAGTTTTAGTAAAGCAACCCCAATGTATTTAATAATCTGAAGATTTATATTTTAGAACTATAATAAATGTACAGTATGGAATTTTAATTGTGGTGTATATTGTATACATACTAGGGCACCTTTAAAGTCTTTAAGCGGAGTTCCAGCCACAAACATTTATTTTTTAAAAGTCAGCAGCTACAAACACTGTATCTGCTGACTTTTAATAAGGACACTTACCTACCCAGGGAGCCCATGATGTCCCCCTCCCCCCAGAGGCCGATCCATCCATTGGATCGGGTGCAGGCGCCGCCATTGTAACGAAGGGAACGGCAGTGGAGCCTTGCAACTTCACTGCCGGTTTCCTACTGTGCATGCGAGTCGCGTGGCGCTTTGTGAATGACCAGCTTGTCTTCTGGGACATACACAGGTCCCAGAAGATGGCGAGGGGGGCTTGCCGCACAAGAGGACATGACGTCCTGTGCCGCGGCCCGGCTGGAATGGAAGTATACTTAGTAATTCAAAAAAGGTACTAAAGAAAAAAATTCTAAATATCCAAAAACGGGAGGTGGAGGGGTGGTTTTTAGTTTAAGACCACCTTTCTAAAGTGGGTGGAACTCCGCTTTAAGTTGGTTCTCTATTGAGAACATGATACTATGCAGTGTATTTGTAAAGGCAGTGTAAAAGCATAGAACATACAGTCATCCATAGCAACGTTGTTAAACTAAAATCTGATTGGTTTCTCTGAGTTACTATACTTTTGCACTGTTTTACTGAATAAGTCCCCACTTATATCACTAAATATTCAGGTTTGCAGCATTGAGGTTCTGTCTGTAAGGCCTCATTCACACGGTCGTAAAAATAAAAAAAAAAGAGGCATATATAAGCATTTTATAATTATTGATCTGAATGCAGCTTCATTGTTTTCAAGGGAGCCATTTACACAGGTGCGTAAACATGAGCTGCTTTCAGATCCTTAACACAGAATAAAAAAACATGCCTCTAAGAACATGCGCTTATGCGTATAAACACATGTGAATGCATTTGTAGGTGCGTAAATTAGGTATAAACAAAGAGGAAAATTAAAGTTTCATAAAAACAAACAATGTGCGCATACACGTCTTTTACTCAAGTATTTTACTCATCATTTTGCAGGAACTTTTCTCATAGAAAACACACGTGTAATAACATTTTTTACGGCCGTGTGAATGAAGCCTTAATCATAAAATAAACATTCAGCCTTCATTAATCCACCCTGAATTTTCCATGGAAGTGGCTAAGTGGCTGTAGCAGGCATAATCACATGAACATTTATATCAGCACCCTCAATACAGCTCCTCCTATGGCAGATGCTAAAATCAATAATTAAATCAGAAATGAAATGTTGCATAACATTTCATCAGTGTCCTGGAGTGCTATCTTTGCTGCCCCACTCCTTCCCTCCATTGTCCTGATGTGTGCAAAAACTGTAAAATCCACACATGGGATGGACGTGTATAAACTAGGGCTGTGGAAATTAACTATTAAGTCCTCGATTAATTGATTACGTTTTTTGATCGATCAAAACTATTTTGATCGATCAAAATTCCGGGTCTTCAGGGAGTTCCGTCGGAGATCCGGTGACGCCACAGACACCGGCGGCGTTTGCCGTGTCCATCTGAAGGGCTCCTTTGCTGTGCCTTCATATCTGCATGCCGGCGGGACCTTACTATCTGCCACACGCAAGGGCTGTTACACTTCCCTCTATCACTTCCCTCTATCAACCTGGGATTCTACAGCCATCCACTTAAGCCCCGTACACACGGTCGGACTTTTGGCCAACAAACTTCATTTTGAGCAAGTTGGACCAACAAGCCGACCATGTGTACGCTCCATCGGACAAACTTTTTTTGTTTTCATCGGACAAATGTTGGGTCTGCAAACGGACAAACTTTTGCCCAACAAAAGTCCGATGGAGCAAAGTCCGACCGTGTGTACAGAAAACCATCGGACTTTTGTCCGATGGACAAAACAAATAATGTTACAATCAACCAACAATAGCAGAAGTTGACCAAAGGGTGGCGGTAAAAAGCAGAAATGAGCAGAAAAACCACATGATGTTGGATAAAGTTTTGGGAAAGTTTGCAGAAAAGTCTGAGCGTGTGTATGCTATGGGTGTTCCCGACCAACTCCGTTCGGACAAAAAACCACGGAAAAGTCCGATGGAAGTCCAAACGTGTGTACGGGGCTTAAGAGTTGTGATAGTTCCCTTCACGGGACATCTACATGCCGACGGACTGATGGTAACCCCTCCTCATCTGGATTCAGCAGTGGTATCGTTGTACACATTTTTATACCAGTATCATACTTAGCTACATGTTTTTATGACTGCTTTTCCTACCGTTTGGTATTACTTAAATTCTTATTGGTGGGGGAGGCTGATGGATGGGGCTTTAAAGTCACAGCTTTACTAAAAACACAAAACTGCAGCAGAGAGGGGCACAGTGAAGGGTTTTCTGGCTAATAGCAGTAACAGAGTTAGCTTTGTGGGGCCTGAGGCAGGTTCTGGTTAACAGAAGGTGATTTTGCACAATATGGCTGAAAGATTCTCCTCAGTAGGAGTTCATACACTGAACAACATGGCTGGCATAAAAATGAGACAAAGAGATGGCCCCTTAAAGTGTTACTAAACCCACAACAGTAAAATCAGTCTGTATATGCAGTAAAGCGTGCTTGTTATACTCACTGTGGAGCCTAAGTGGTTAATCCTCTGCATTGTTAATCCTGTCTTCTCTGATCCTCCCCTCCTTCCACTGTCCCCTGATAATTTCCTGACAACACAGTCTATAAAGTCAGGCTTCGCATGCTCAGTTTGGTGTCTATTGCTAGAGAGATATTTTTTTCTTGGGAGAGTGCATGTGATCAGCACAGGGCCAATCAGCACTGTCCAGACAATCTCATAGGACAGTCATGAAACTCCTCCTACAAGCTTTAACCATTGCTTGGCAGGACAATGATAACAGTCACAAGACTGCTCTAACTGCTGATAAGAAAAGGTATTTAGCCGTTTATATTTACTAATATAATTGCATTTTCATGTTCTGTGTACTGTGGGAGAGCAGATATAGTGAATGCAGGGTTTAGTAACACTTTAACTGAGCCAATTTAGGAGTTAAACAAATCCAGAGCAGTGGTATACATGAGTATGTGCACCTTTCATTATGCAGTATAAAACACAATGAATATTATGCAGTAAGTAAAAAAAAATTGTAACTCTATTGCAGTGGTCTCCAAACTGCATCCCGGGGGCTGAATGCGGCCTTTGCTTGACTTTGTCAGGCCCTTGGGGCACTTTTTATCCCACTGACACCAATGATAGAGCACCATTCCTCCCACTGACACCAATCATGGGGCGCTATTCCTCCCACTGACACCAATGATAGAGCACCGTTCCTCCCACTGACACCAATCATGGGGCGCTATTCCTCCCACTGACACCAATGATAGAGCACCGTTCCTCCCACTGACACCAATCATGGGGCGCTATTCCTCCCACTGACACCAATGATAGAGCACCGTTCCTCCCACTGACACCAATCATTGGGCGCTATTCCTCCCACTGACACCAATGATGGGGCACTATTCCTCTAACTGACAGCAGCGATGGAGCGCTATTTCTCCCACTAACACCAACGATGAGTCACTATCCCTCTCACTGACACCAACGTTGGGACACTATTCCTCTCACTGACACCAACGTTGGGACACTATTCCTCCCACTGACACCAACATTGAGACACTATTCCTCCCACTGACACCAACAATGGGGCACTGATAATTCCCCTAATACCAAAGATGGGGCATTGTTTATGCCCACTGATGCCAGGACATTGTTTACTCCCAATGGCCACAGTCCAGCCCCCCTAAAGTCCAAAGCACAATAAACAGGCCCTTTGTTTAGAAATTTTGGAGACCCCTGCTCTAAAAAATATATATAGATATATATATAAACAGTATCTCACAAATGTCAGTACACTCCTCACATTTTTGTGAATAGTTTATTATATCTTTTCATGTGAAAACACTGAAAAAATGACACTTTGCTTCAATGTAAAGTAGTTAGTGTACAGCTTCTATAACAGTGTAAATTTGCTGTCCCCTCAAAATAACTCAACATACAGCCATTAATGTCTAAACCTCTGGCAACAAAAATGTCCAAATTGGGCCTAATTAGCCATTTTCCCTCCCCGATGTCATGTGACTCTTTAGTGTTACAAGGTCTCAGGTGTGAATGGGGAGCAGGTGTAGTGATGAGCCGAACACCCCCGGGTTCGGTTCGCACCAGAACCCGCGAACGGACCGGAAGTTCGAACGAACATTAGAACCCTATTAAATACAATGGATGCGAACGTTCGAATTCTAAAGTGCTAATTATAACAACTATTATGCATGTTATTGTCCTAAAAAGGGTTTGGGAACCCGGGTTCTGCACCAGGGGACATGTATCAATGCAAAAAGAAGTTTTAAAAACGGTCGTTTTTCGGGAGCAGTCATTTTAATGATGCATAAAGTGAAAAAAAAAAAGTCAAATATTCCTTTAAATATCGTACCTGGGGGGTGTCTAAAGTATGCCTGTGAAGTGCCACGTGTTTCCCGTGTTTAGAACTGTCCCTGCACAAAATGACACTTCTAAAGGAAAAAAAAGCCATTTAAAACTGCTTGCGGCTTTAATGTAATGTCTGGTCCCGGTAATATGGATGAAATTCTTTAAGAAAAATGGCATAGCTACCCCATGACCCCCCCCCCCCTACCCCAGCCCATTACCAGCCCCTTTGGGTCTTGTATGGATATTAAGGGGAACCCCGCACATAAAATAAAAAAGGCCCTATATACTCTGAACAGCCGTATACAGGCGGTGCATACAAGACAGGGACTGTAGGTTTGTTCTTATGTAGAATCTGTTTGTAATTTTGAACAGGTACATTGTTGAAGTGTAGCTCCAGCCCAAAAATCTATTTTTAAACTTTTTGGAAAACATAGGTAAGGGTTATCACCCCTGTAACATTTGTTTTGCTGTCTGTGCCCCTGTTCAGAACATTTCACCTCACTTTCCGTCCCAATGACAACTGTTTTTGAAATGTGGTGTTTTTCTTGAAACAAGGATTGCTGATAAAGCATCAGTACAGAGGAGACACCTTTCTCCCATATTTATTCTTACAGGAGAGAATTTTCCTTCCTAGTGGTAGATTTCCTCTCACTTCCTGTTGTCTTCTTGCGTTTGCAAGTAGGAGTCGTTTGTAAGTTGGATGTTTGAAAGTAGGGACCTGCCGTATATACTCTGCAGAAATAGGCCCCTTAGTTGTTGGTGTTGGCACAACACTGTAAGCACTCACAGTTACTCTTGGTTGGTGCTGGAACGCCCTGCTGTCAACTATTATATCAGGAATTTTAATTACATATAATTGTTGAACAGTGGTAGTAAAAATTGGGCCTTTGATGGTGGTGCTGGTGCCACAACACTGTAAGCCCTGACAGTTACTCTTGGTGGGTGCAGCAATGGGCCCTGCTGTGAATTATTAGATCAAGAATTGTAATTACATGCCCCTGTTGAACAGGGGCTGAAAAATTGGGCCTTAGGCACTGGTGGCACAACACTGCAACCCCTCACAGATACTGTACTTGGAGCACAGCAATGAGCCCTGTTGCAAAGTATTGCTTCAAAAATTGTAATGACACGCCCCTGTTAAACAGGGGCTGAAAAATTGGGCCTTAGGCACTGGTGGCACAACACTGCAACTCCTCACAGATACTGTACTTGGAGCACAGCAATGAGCCCTGTTGCAAAGTATTGCTTCAAAAATTGTAATTACACGCCCCTGTTAAACAGGGGCTGAAAAATTGGGCGTTAGGCACTGGTGGCGGCACCCATAAACAAAAATGATCTTCCAAGCTATCATCATCAATCGTATCATTGAGGACTCAGAGGAGGAGGATAGCCAGTCAACATAACAGCACAGGCACTCAGCATCAGCATCAGTCTTGAAGGGATGTGACATTTTAAAATCAATTAGTCTGTTATATCAGCATCAGGTGTGTGGTAGCTGGTGGTGATCCAAGACTGGTTCATCTTGATGAAAGTCAGTCGATCAACCGAGTCGGTGGACAGGCGCACCCTGTGATCCGTGACAAATCCTCCAGCAGCACTGAATGTGCGTTCCGAAAGAACGCTGGATGCAGGACAGGCCAGTAGCTCAATTGCATACTGTGCAAGCTCTGGCCAGTGATCCATCCTCAAGACCCAGTAAGCCAGAGGATTTTCGGTGGGGAAGGTGTCCAAGTCTGACCTTGCCCCTAGATATTCCTGCACCATGTTTATCAGACGCTGGCGATGGTTGCTGGAACCAATCATACTTTGGGGCTGCGGACTAAAGAATTGTCTGAACGCATCGGTCAGACGGCCACCTTCCCCACCGCTCCTTCTTTGACTGGCCGAAGCCTCAGCAACTCGTTGTCCAGGACCAGGAGTTTGCAACCTCCCAGTCTCTGGGAACGCGTTGCACAGACCTTTCTGCAAGGCCTCCCGGAGTTGTCTCATCCTCTGCTCCCTCTGCGACGGTAACATAAGGTCCGCAACCTTACCCTTGTACCGTGGATCAAGGAGAGTGGCCAGCCAGTAATGGTCCCTCTCCTTGATCCGAAGAATACGAGGATCCTTCCGCAGACTTTGCAGGATCAGGGAGGCCATGCAGCGTAGGTTTGCTGAGGCATTCGCTCCGGAGTCCTCTGTGTCACTAAGGACGACATGATCCGCAGCCACCTCCTCCCAGCCACGTACAAGTCCACTGGTTTCTTGGGACTGTAAATCATCCCTAAAAGACTGCTGCTGATGATGCTGAGTGCCAGCCTCCACCTCCATGCTGACACAATCCTCCTCCTCCTCCTCCTCCTCCTCCTCCTCTTCCTGTGCGATGGGTGGGACAGAAGGAACACTGTCTGGGTAAAGGGGGCCTTGAGAGGCAAGGAAGTCCTCCTCTTCCTGCCTCTGTTCTGCCTCAAGTGCCCTGTCCATTATTCCACGCAGCGTGTGCTCCAACAGGTGGACAAGAGGTACAGTGTCACTGATGCATGCACTGTCACTGCTCACCATCCTCGTGGCCTCCTCAAATGGTGCCAGGACAGTGCATGCATCCCTGATCATGCCCCACTGGCGTGGAGAAAAAAAACCAAGCTCCCCTGACCCTGTCCTGGTGCCGTAGTCGCACAGGTACTCATTGATGGCCCTCTGCTGCGTGTGCAGCCGCTGCAGCATGGCCAACGTTGAGTTCCACCTGGTGGGCATGTCACATATAAGGCGGTTCTTGGGCAGGTTCAACTCCTTTTGCAGCTCAGCCAGGCGAGCACTGGCATTATAAGATCTGCGGAAATGCACACAGACTTTCCTGGCCTGCCTCAGGACATCCTGTAAGCCCGGGTACCTGCCCAAGAACCGCTGCACCACCAGGTTAAGGACGTGAGCCACACAGGGCACATGGGTCAGTTGTCCCTGTCGGAGGGCGGAGAGGAGGTTGGTGCCATTGTCGCAAACCACCATTCCTGGCTTAAGCTGGCGTGGCGTCAACCACCTCTCGGCCTGGCCCTGCAGAGCAGACAGGACCTCTGCCCCAGTGTGGCTTCTGTCCCCCAAACACACCAGCGCAAGCACGGCATGGCATCTTTTTGCCTGCGTACTTGCGTAGCCCCGTGAACGGCTACGGAGCACCGCTGGTTCATAGGACAAACCACAGGAAGAGGCCATGGAGGAAGAAGAAGAGGAGGGGGTGGAGGAGAGAGGTGTGTCACAACCAGTAGTAGCATTTTGGAGGCGTGGCGGTGGGACAACCTCCAACACTACTGCACCTTGTCCTGAATCCTTCCCAGCTGCCAAAAGAGTGACCCAATGGGCCGTGAAAGAAAGGTAACGTCCCTGTCCATGCCTGCTGGACCATGAGTCAGCGGTAATATGCACCTTACCGCTGACCGCCCTGTCCAGCGAGGCCAAGACATTGCCTTCCACATGCCGGTAGAGAGCCGGAATAGCCTTCCGTGAGAAAAAGTGGCGTTTGGGAACCTGCCACTGAGGAACCGCACATTGCACAAACTCACGGAAGGGGGCCGAGTCTACCAACTGAAAAGGCAGCAGTTGAAGCGCTAGCAATTTAGCCAAGCTAGCATTCAACCGCTGGGCATGTGGATGGCTGGGAGTGAACTTCTTTCGACGGTCCAGCAGCTGGGGCAGGGAAATTTGCCTGCTAGAATCGGACGTCGGTGTACTGCTAGCAGAGTGGGCGCAAGTACTTGGCTGTGACACACCTAATTCTACACCTTCATTCCTCTCAGTGCATGTTTCAGAGAGGACTGAAGTTATAGTGGGGTTGGAGATCCCAGCTGATGCGGTGCAAGGAGAGGTCCGCTTTGTTCTTTGGTGTGGGTCTTTGAGGTAGGCTTGCCAACGAGCTGCATGGCAGGTCAACATATGTCTGGTCAGGCATGTGGTACCCAAGCGGCTGATGTTTTGGCCACGCGATATACGCTTGAGACATATGTTGCAAACAGCAGCTGTGCGATCTGATGCACTAGCCTCAAAAAAGGCCCACACCAAAGAACTTTTTGAATGACGGGCAGAGGCAGCGCCCTGCACAGGCGGAGCTCTGCGGTGTGATTCCGTCGGTGTACTGCCCTTACGCTGGCCACCAAAGGGCATCCTGCCTCGTTGGAGATGTGCCTCCTCCTCATCCTCCTCCTCCTCCTCTCTCCTATTAGGCACCCACGTGGAGTCATTGACCTCATCATCCCCTCCCTCCTCATCACTGGAGCCAATCTGGCAGTATGCTGCAGCTGCTGGAACATGACTGCCAGATTGGTGTCCTTCTTGAGCATCCCCTCTGTCTGCTCTCACGCTACTGCCTTCCTCTAGCTGGGTTTCATCATCAGACCCTTCGAAACGCTGGGCATCCTCCTGGAGCATGTACCCAACACTGTGCTGAAACAGTTCGGGGGACTCCTCAGGAGGAGGACATGGTGGGTCTAGGGAAGGAGTGACTGATGATTTGTCTGACATTGATACCAGGGAAGACGACGCTTTGGCAGCTGCTTTTCCAGTACCCTGAGCCTGGGTGAGAGAGGATGAGGAGGAGGAGGAGGGCTTGGTCATCCACTCTACCAAGTCTTCGGCATGATGTGGCTCAACATGTCCAGCTGCCGAAAAGAAGGACAAGCGTGTCCCATGGCCATGTGCTGATGACAATGCACCGCGTCCACGACCAGCACTGTTGCCCCCAGACACAGAGCCTGCTTGCCCTCTTTTATTGCCTCCTGACTGTCTGCCTCTCCTTGTTTGCCTTCCAGACATTCTAATAGATGGCCTGCAGGGAGATGGGAAAAAAGCAATAAGGGCTACCTTCAGGTGTCCTTCTCTGTCCCTGGAAACAAGGACTTGCAGAGTGAAAGAAAAAAAACACTCTCCCTACCTACAGTTTTCTGTCCCTAGAAAAAATGTTTTTTTTAATCACAATATAGCACAAGGAAAATTAACTCACTGTCCTTACAGGTCCCTGGAAACAAGGACTTGCAGAGTGAAAGAAAAAAAACACTCTCCCTACCTACAGTTTTCTGTCCCTAGAAAAAAATGTTTTTTTTAATCACAATATAGCAAAAGGACAATTCACTCACTGTCCTTCCAGGTCCCTGGAAACAAGGACTTGCAGAGTGAAAGAAACTGACACTGTCCCTACCTACAGTTTTCTGTCCCTAGAAAAAATGTTTTTTTTAATCACAATATAGCACAAGGACAATTCACTCACTGTCCTTCCAGGTCCCTGGAAACAAGGACTTGCAGAGTGAAAGAAAAAAAACACTCTCCCTACCTACAGTTTTCTGTCCCTAGAAAAAAATGTTTTTTTTAATCACAATATAGCAAAAGGACAATTCACTCACTGTCCTTCCAGGTCCCTGGAAACAAGGACTTGCAGAGTGAAAGAAACTGACACTGTCCCTACCTAGAGTTTTCTGTCCCTAGAATAAATGTTTTTTTTAATCACAATATAGCAAAAGGACAATTCACTCACTGTCCTTCCAGGTCCCTGGAAACAAGGACTTGCAGAGTGAAAGAAACTGACACTGTCCCTACCTAGAGTTTTCTGTCCCTAGAATAAATGTTTTTTTTAATCACAATATAGCAAAAGGACAATTCACTCACTGTCCTTCCAGGTCCCTGGAAACAAGGACTTGCAGAGTGAAAGAAAAAAAACACTCTCCCTACCTACAGTTTTCTGTCCCTAGAAAAAAATGTTTTTTTTAATCACAATATAGCAAAAGGACAATTCACTCACTGTCCTTCCAGGTCCCTGGAAACAAGGACTTGCAGAGTGAAAGAAACTGACACTGTCCCTACCTAGAGTTTTCTGTCCCTAGAATAAATGTTTTTTTTAATCACAATATAGCAAAAGGACAATTCACTCACTGTCCTTCCAGGTCCCTGGAAACAAGGACTTGCAGAGTGAAAGAAACTGACACTGTCCCTACCTAGAGTTTTCTGTCCCTAGAATAAATGTTTTTTTTAATCACAATATAGCAAAAGGACAATTCACTCACTGTCCTTCCAGGTCCCTGGAAACAAGGACTTGCAGAGTGAAAGAAACTGACACTGTCCCTACCTAGAGTTTTCTGTCCCTAGAATAAATGTTTTTTTTAATCACAATATAGCAAAAGGACAATTCACTCACTGTCCTTCCAGGTCCCTGGAAACAAGGACTTGCAGAGTGAAAGAAACTGACACTGTCCCTACCTAGAGTTTTCTGTCCCTAGAATAAATGTTTTTTTTAATCACAATATAGCAAAAGGACAATTCACTCACTGTCCTTCCAGGTCCCTGGAAACAAGGACTTGCAGAGTGAAAGAAACTGACACTGTCCCTACCTAGAGTTTTCTGTCCCTAGAATAAATGTTTTTTTTAATCACAATATAGCAAAAGGACAATTCACTCACTGTCCTTCCAGGTCCCTGGAAACAAGGACTTGCAGAGTGAAAGAAACTGACACTGTCCCTACCTAGAGTTTTCTGTCCCTAGAATAAATGTTTTTTTTAATCACAATATAGCAAAAGGACAATTCACTCACTGTCCTTCCAGGTCCCTGGAAACAAGGACTTGCAGAGTGAAAGAAACTGACACTGTCCCTACCTAGAGTTTTCTGTCCCTAGAATAAATGTTTTTTTTAATCACAATATAGCAAAAGGACAATTCACTCACTGTCCTTCCAGGTCCCTGGAAACAAGGACTTGCAGAGTGAAAGAAACTGACACTGTCCCTACCTAGAGTTTTCTGTCCCTAGAATAAATGTTTTTTTTAATCACAATATAGCAAAAGGACAATTCACTCACTGTCCTTCCAGGTCCCTGGAAACAAGGACTTGCAGAGTGAAAGAAACTGACACTGTCCCTACCTAGAGTTTTCTGTCCCTAGAATAAATGTTTTTTTTAATCACAATATAGCAAAAGGACAATTCACTCACTGTCCTTCCAGGTCCCTGGAAACAAGGACTTGCAGAGTGAAAGAAACTGACACTGTCCCTACCTAGAGTTTTCTGTCCCTAGAATAAATGTTTTTTTTAATCACAATATAGCAAAAGGACAATTCACTCACTGTCCTTCCAGGTCCCTGGAAACAAGGACTTGCAGAGTGAAAGAAACTGACACTGTCCCTACCTAGAGTTTTCTGTCCCTAGAATAAATGTTTTTTTTAATCACAATATAGCAAAAGGACAATTCACTCACTGTCCTTCCAGGTCCCTGGAAACAAGGACTTGCAGAGTGAAAGAAACTGACACTGTCCCTACCTAGAGTTTTCTGTCCCTAGAATAAATGTTTTTTTTAATCACAATATAGCAAAAGGACAATTCACTCACTGTCCTTCCAGGTCCCTGGAAACAAGGACTTGCAGAGTGAAAGAAACTGACACTGTCCCTACCTAGAGTTTTCTGTCCCTAGAATAAATGTTTTTTTTAATCACAATATAGCAAAAGGACAATTCACTCACTGTCCTTCCAGGTCCCTGGAAACAAGGACTTGCAGAGTGAAAGAAACTGACACTGTCCCTACCTAGAGTTTTCTGTCCCTAGAATAAATGTTTTTTTTAATCACAATATAGCAAAAGGACAATTCACTCACTGTCCTTCCAGGTCCCTGGAAACAAGGACTTGCAGAGTGAAAGAAACTGACACTGTCCCTACCTAGAGTTTTCTGTCCCTAGAATAAATGTTTTTTTTAATCACAATATAGCAAAAGGACAATTCACTCACTGTCCTTCCAGGTCCCTGGAAACAAGGACTTGCAGAGTGAAAGAAACTGACACTGTCCCTACCTAGAGTTTTCTGTCCCTAGAATAAATGTTTTTTTTAATCACAATATAGCAAAAGGACAATTCACTCACTGTCCTTCCAGGTCCCTGGAAACAAGGACTTGCAGAGTGAAAGAAACTGACACTGTCCCTACCTAGAGTTTTCTGTCCCTAGAATAAATGTTTTTTTTAATCACAATATAGCAAAAGGACAATTCACTCACTGTCCTTCCAGGTCCCTGGAAACAAGGACTTGCAGAGTGAAAGAAACTGACACTGTCCCTACCTAGAGTTTTCTGTCCCTAGAATAAATGTTTTTTTTAATCACAATATAGCAAAAGGACAATTCACTCACTGTCCTTCCAGGTCCCTGGAAACAAGGACTTGCAGAGTGAAAGAAACTGACACTGTCCCTACCTAGAGTTTTCTGTCCCTAGAATAAATGTTTTTTTTAATCACAATATAGCAAAAGGACAATTCACTCACTGTCCTTCCAGGTCCCTGGAAACAAGGACTTGCAGAGTGAAAGAAACTGACACTGTCCCTACCTAGAGTTTTCTGTCCCTAGAATAAATGTTTTTTTTAATCACAATATAGCAAAAGGACAATTCACTCACTGTCCTTCCAGGTCCCTGGAAACAAGGACTTGCAGAGTGAAAGAAACTGACACTGTCCCTACCTAGAGTTTTCTGTCCCTAGAATAAATGTTTTTTTTAATCACAATATAGCAAAAGGACAATTCACTCACTGTCCTTCCAGGTCCCTGGAAACAAGGACTTGCAGAGTGAAAGAAACTGACACTGTCCCTACCTAGAGTTTTCTGTCCCTAGAATAAATGTTTTTTTTAATCACAATATAGCAAAAGGACAATTCACTCACTGTCCTTCCAGGTCCCTGGAAACAAGGACTTGCAGAGTGAAAGAAACTGACACTGTCCCTACCTAGAGTTTTCTGTCCCTAGAATAAATGTTTTTTTTAATCACAATATAGCAAAAGGACAATTCACTCACTGTCCTTCCAGGTCCCTGGAAACAAGGACTTGCAGAGTGAAAGAAACTGACACTGTCCCTACCTAGAGTTTTCTGTCCCTAGAATAAATGTTTTTTTTAATCACAATATAGCAAAAGGACAATTCACTCACTGTCCTTCCAGGTCCCTGGAAACAAGGACTTGCAGAGTGAAAGAAACTGACACTGTCCCTACCTAGAGTTTTCTGTCCCTAGAATAAATGTTTTTTTTAATCACAATATAGCAAAAGGACAATTCACTCACTGTCCTTCCAGGTCCCTGGAAACAAGGACTTGCAGAGTGAAAGAAACTGACACTGTCCCTACCTAGAGTTTTCTGTCCCTAGAATAAATGTTTTTTTTAATCACAATATAGCAAAAGGACAATTCACTCACTGTCCTTCCAGGTCCCTGGAAACAAGGACTTGCAGAGTGAAAGAAACTGACACTGTCCCTACCTAGAGTTTTCTGTCCCTAGAATAAATGTTTTTTTTAATCACAATATAGCAAAAGGACAATTCACTCACTGTCCTTCCAGGTCCCTGGAAACAAGGACTTGCAGAGTGAAAGAAACTGACACTGTCCCTACCTAGAGTTTTCTGTCCCTAGAATAAATGTTTTTTTTAATCACAATATAGCAAAAGGACAATTCACTCACTGTCCTTCCAGGTCCCTGGAAACAAGGACTTGCAGAGTGAAAGAAACTGACACTGTCCCTACCTAGAGTTTTCTGTCCCTAGAATAAATGTTTTTTTTAATCACAATATAGCAAAAGGACAATTCACTCACTGTCCTTCCAGGTCCCTGGAAACAAGGACTTGCAGAGTGAAAGAAACTGACACTGTCCCTACCTAGAGTTTTCTGTCCCTAGAATAAATGTTTTTTTTAATCACAATATAGCAAAAGGACAATTCACTCACTGTCCTTCCAGGTCCCTGGAAACAAGGACTTGCAGAGTGAAAGAAACTGACACTGTCCCTACCTAGAGTTTTCTGTCCCTAGAATAAATGTTTTTTTTAATCACAATATAGCAAAAGGACAATTCACTCACTGTCCTTCCAGGTCCCTGGAAACAAGGACTTGCAGAGTGAAAGAAACTGACACTGTCCCTACCTAGAGTTTTCTGTCCCTAGAATAAATGTTTTTTTTAATCACAATATAGCAAAAGGACAATTCACTCACTGTCCTTCCAGGTCCCTGGAAACAAGGACTTGCAGAGTGAAAGAAACTGACACTGTCCCTACCTAGAGTTTTCTGTCCCTAGAATAAATGTTTTTTTTAATCACAATATAGCAAAAGGACAATTCACTCACTGTCCTTCCAGGTCCCTGGAAACAAGGACTTGCAGAGTGAAAGAAACTGACACTGTCCCTACCTAGAGTTTTCTGTCCCTAGAATAAATGTTTTTTTTAATCACAATATAGCAAAAGGACAATTCACTCACTGTCCTTCCAGGTCCCTGGAAACAAGGACTTGCAGAGTGAAAGAAACTGACACTGTCCCTACCTAGAGTTTTCTGTCCCTAGAATAAATGTTTTTTTTAATCACAATATAGCAAAAGGACAATTCACTCACTGTCCTTCCAGGTCCCTGGAAACAAGGACTTGCAGAGTGAAAGAAACTGACACTGTCCCTACCTAGAGTTTTCTGTCCCTAGAATAAATGTTTTTTTTAATCACAATATAGCAAAAGGACAATTCACTCACTGTCCTTCCAGGTCCCTGGAAACAAGGACTTGCAGAGTGAAAGAAACTGACACTGTCCCTACCTAGAGTTTTCTGTCCCTAGAATAAATGTTTTTTTTAATCACAATATAGCAAAAGGACAATTCACTCACTGTCCTTCCAGGTCCCTGGAAACAAGGACTTGCAGAGTGAAAGAAACTGACACTGTCCCTACCTAGAGTTTTCTGTCCCTAGAATAAATGTTTTTTTTAATCACAATATAGCAAAAGGACAATTCACTCACTGTCCTTCCAGGTCCCTGGAAACAAGGACTTGCAGAGTGAAAGAAACTGACACTGTCCCTACCTAGAGTTTTCTGTCCCTAGAATAAATGTTTTTTTTAATCACAATATAGCAAAAGGACAATTCACTCACTGTCCTTCCAGGTCCCTGGAAACAAGGACTTGCAGAGTGAAAGAAACTGACACTGTCCCTACCTAGAGTTTTCTGTCCCTAGAATAAATGTTTTTTTTAATCACAATATAGCAAAAGGACAATTCACTCACTGTCCTTCCAGGTCCCTGGAAACAAGGACTTGCAGAGTGAAAGAAACTGACACTGTCCCTACCTAGAGTTTTCTGTCCCTAGAATAAATGTTTTTTTTAATCACAATATAGCAAAAGGACAATTCACTCACTGTCCTTCCAGGTCCCTGGAAACAAGGACTTGCAGAGTGAAAGAAACTGACACTGTCCCTACCTAGAGTTTTCTGTCCCTAGAATAAATGTTTTTTTTAATCACAATATAGCAAAAGGACAATTCACTCACTGTCCTTCCAGGTCCCTGGAAACAAGGACTTGCAGAGTGAAAGAAACTGACACTGTCCCTACCTAGAGTTTTCTGTCCCTAGAATAAATGTTTTTTTTAATCACAATATAGCAAAAGGACAATTCACTCACTGTCCTTCCAGGTCCCTGGAAACAAGGACTTGCAGAGTGAAAGAAACTGACACTGTCCCTACCTAGAGTTTTCTGTCCCTAGAATAAATGTTTTTTTTAATCACAATATAGCAAAAGGACAATTCACTCACTGTCCTTCCAGGTCCCTGGAAACAAGGACTTGCAGAGTGAAAGAAACTGACACTGTCCCTACCTAGAGTTTTCTGTCCCTAGAATAAATGTTTTTTTTAATCACAATATAGCAAAAGGACAATTCACTCACTGTCCTTCCAGGTCCCTGGAAACAAGGACTTGCAGAGTGAAAGAAACTGACACTGTCCCTACCTAGAGTTTTCTGTCCCTAGAATAAATGTTTTTTTTAATCACAATATAGCAAAAGGACAATTCACTCACTGTCCTTCCAGGTCCCTGGAAACAAGGACTTGCAGAGTGAAAGAAACTGACACTGTCCCTACCTAGAGTTTTCTGTCCCTAGAATAAATGTTTTTTTTAATCACAATATAGCAAAAGGACAATTCACTCACTGTCCTTCCAGGTCCCTGGAAACAAGGACTTGCAGAGTGAAAGAAACTGACACTGTCCCTACCTAGAGTTTTCTGTCCCTAGAATAAATGTTTTTTTTAATCACAATATAGCAAAAGGACAATTCACTCACTGTCCTTCCAGGTCCCTGGAAACAAGGACTTGCAGAGTGAAAGAAACTGACACTGTCCCTACCTAGAGTTTTCTGTCCCTAGAATAAATGTTTTTTTTAATCACAATATAGCAAAAGGACAATTCACTCACTGTCCTTCCAGGTCCCTGGAAACAAGGACTTGCAGAGTGAAAGAAACTGACACTGTCCCTACCTAGAGTTTTCTGTCCCTAGAATAAATGTTTTTTTTAATCACAATATAGCAAAAGGACAATTCACTCACTGTCCTTCCAGGTCCCTGGAAACAAGGACTTGCAGAGTGAAAGAAACTGACACTGTCCCTACCTAGAGTTTTCTGTCCCTAGAATAAATGTTTTTTTTAATCACAATATAGCAAAAGGACAATTCACTCACTGTCCTTCCAGGTCCCTGGAAACAAGGACTTGCAGAGTGAAAGAAACTGACACTGTCCCTACCTAGAGTTTTCTGTCCCTAGAATAAATGTTTTTTTTAATCACAATATAGCAAAAGGACAATTCACTCACTGTCCTTCCAGGTCCCTGGAAACAAGGACTTGCAGAGTGAAAGAAACTGACACTGTCCCTACCTAGAGTTTTCTGTCCCTAGAATAAATGTTTTTTTTAATCACAATATAGCAAAAGGACAATTCACTCACTGTCCTTCCAGGTCCCTGGAAACAAGGACTTGCAGAGTGAAAGAAACTGACACTGTCCCTACCTAGAGTTTTCTGTCCCTAGAATAAATGTTTTTTTTTAAGCACACTATAGCAGAAGCACAAAACACACTGACACTCTCCCTACCTATCCTTCTCTTTCCCTAAACTAAAGGAATCCAGGTTAAGCAAGAAAGAAATAACAGTCACTGTCCCTGCCTATGCTACTCTATCCCTGCTCCGGAACACACTACACTAGGCCGCCGTGCTGGCGGCCTTTTATAGTGTGGGGCGTGTACTAAACACCCTCAGCAATAATTGGCCACAGGCATCCTGCCTGTGGCCAATCATTGCTCTCCTCGCTGCCGGCGCTGTGATTGGCCAAGCATGCGGGGTCACAGTGCATGCTTGGCCAATCACAGCGCCTGGATGACACTGCGATGGCGTAGTGCATTGTGGGCCGTTCGCGTCACTCGAATTTGGCGCGAACGGCCCAAATCGTTCGATCTTCGTCGAACGATCGAACAGCCAATGTTCGAGTCGAACGTATGTTCGACTCGAACACGAAGCTCATCCCTAAGCAGGTGTGTTAAATCTGGTGTTATCGCTCTCACTCTCTCATACTGGTCACTAGAAGTTCAACATGGCAGCTCATGGCAAAGAACTCCCTGAGGATCTGAAAAAAATTATTGTTGCTCTACATAAAGATGGCCTAGGCTATAAGAAGATTGCCAAGACCCTGAAACTGACCTGCAGCACAGTGGCTAATGCGGCGTACACACGATCGTTTTTCATGCCGTTAAAAATGCCATTTTTAAAAATGGCCATTAAAACCGATCGTGTGTATGCTCCAGAGCATTTTTAACGGCGTGAAAAACGGCCATTAAAAATTTCGAACATGCTCTATTTTTTCACGTCGTTTTTTATGTCGTTTTTTTTAACGACGTGAAAAACGATAGTGTGTATGCTTTTACGAAGTGAAAAAAAACGCGCATGCTCAGAATCAAGTATGAGACGGGAGCGCTCGTTCTGGTAAAACTAGCGTTTGTAATGGAGATAGCACATTCGTCACGCTGTAACGGACTGAAAAGCACGAGGCTGAAAAGCGCGAATCGTCGCTCAACAAACTTTACTAACATGAAGGGTGGCGCCATCCGAACGGAACTTCCCCTTTATAGTGCCGTCGGACGTGTTGTACGTCACTGCGCTTTCCTCGAGCGTTTTTTTTTAATGATCGTGTGGTTGCAAGACAGGCTTGAGAGGAAACAAGAAAAAAAACGACGAGAAAAACGTTGGTTTAAAAAATGGCATGAAAAACGATCGTATGTACGCGGCATAAGACCATACAGCAGTTCAACAGGACAGGTTTCACTCAGAACAGGCCTCGCTATGGTCGACCAAAGAAGTTGAGTGCACGTGCTCAGCGTCATATCCAGAGGTTGCCTTTGAGAAATAGACGTACAAGTGCTGCCAACATTGCTGCAGAGGTTGAAGGGAAAGGGGGTCAGCCTGTCAGTGCTTAGACAATACGCCGCACACTGCAATAAATTGGTCTGCATGGCTGTCGCCCCAGAAGGAAGCCTCTTCTAAAGATGATGCACAAGAAAGCCTGCAAACAGTTTGCTGAAGACAAGCAGACTAAGGACATGAATTACTGGAACCATGTCCTGTGGTCTGATGAGACCAAGATAAACTTATTTGGTTCAGATGGTGTCAAGCATGTGTGTCGGCAACCAGGTGAGGAGTACAAGGACAAGTGTGTCTTCCCTACAGTCAAGCATGGTGGTGGGAGTGTCATGGTCTGGGCCTGCATAAGTGCTGCCGGCACTGGGGAGCTACAGTTCATTAAGGGAACTGGGCCGCAGGGCAGTATTCCAACATGATAACGACCCCAAACACACTTCCAAGATGTCTACTGACTTGCTAAAGAAGCTGAGGGTAAAGGTGATGGACTGGCCAAGCATGTCTCCAGACCTAAACCCTATTGAGCATCTGTGGGGCATCCTCAAATGGAAGTTGGAGGAGCGCAAGGTCTCTAACATCCACCAGCTCTGTGATGTCATCATGGAGGAGGGGAAGAGGACTCCAGTGGCAACCTGTGAAGCTGTGGTGAACTCCATGCCCAAGAGGGTTAAGGCAGTGCTGGAAGATAATGGTGACCACACAAAATATTGACACTTTGGTCCCAATTTGAACATTTTCACTTAGGGGTGTACTCACTTTTGTTGCCAGCAGTTTATACATTAATGGCTGTGTTGAGTTATTTTGAGGGGACAGCAAATTTACACTGTTATAAAGTGTAATTTCTTCAGTGTTGTCACATGAAAAGATATAATAAAATATTTACAAAAATGTGAGGGGTGTACTCACTTTTGTGAGATACTGTATATATATATTTTTGCTATAAGGCAATATAGTTGTTGGTTATATCAAGCATTATACAGCATTATCAGCTTATGCAAGTTTGCCAGTACTGTACTGATATAAACAGCAGATGTTTTTATTGCAATCTAATATTCCAGTGCCACCTAGTGGACCAAAATAAAGCCAGTTTAACAGCCACAATTATAAGCCAGTGCTGTCCAACCTGGTTCTCAAGAACCTACAGTACATCCCCTTCCCCATGGTTTTAGGATTTCTCTAACAAGAAATGATGAAATAAAGATTTAGCACAGTAGTCAATACTGCTTGTCTGACCAAAAAATCCTAATGATTCTAGCAAAGGATACAATAACCAACAATTATCTTTTTTAGAATAAGCAGAGTTAAAGGAAACCTGTAGTAGAGAAATACATAGGTTATCTGAAACAGCATAATAACTATAAAATCTGCATTTTCAGAAGACAAGGTCCTTATAATGCCCCCAGAAGAGGTGTCCTTTATCTATTGTGTCTTGCCATATATACCTATCGCATGCCCCATGCTGTACATCCTTGAGGATATTCAAACAGAGATAATAGTTTTTCCTTGCCAATATATCAAAATAGGGACTGAGTATGCTATGACTTTGGCGCTATGCCCCACCTTCACCAGTCAACCTCCCAATCAGAGCAACATTAGACTACCCCACAGGGTCAAATATCTATCCCAACCCACATAGCACTGCTAAAAAGGTAGAACGGACATGACAACCCCAATCCCACCTTCCCTTCTCCTACCCAACTGCAAAGAGCAGAAGTATTGTACTACATGTTGGTATTGGAAAGGTTGGCTGATTAATGCTGTCCCTGCACAAAATAGCTGACAGTGGTGTGTGCACTGGTCCAAATCATTTGGCAGAGGGGGGGTTATGGCGTGGGGTTGTTTTAAAGGGGTTGAGCATGACCCCTTAGTTCCAGTGAAGGGAACTCTTAAGGCGTGGGAACAGTTTGGGAACGGCCCCTTCTTGTTCCAACATGACTGCACACCAGTGCACAAAGCAAGGTCCATAAAGACATGGATGACCGAGTTTGGGGTAGAGGAACTTGACTGGCCTGCACAGAGTCCGGACCTCAACCTGATGAATTAGAGCGGAGACTGGGAGCCAGGCCTTCTCGTCCACATCAGTGCCTGACCTCACAAATGTACTTCTGGAAAAATGCTCAAACATTCCCATAGACACTCCTAAACCTTGTGGACAGCCTTACTATAGCTGCAAAGGGAGGGCCAACTCAATATTGAACCCTATGGACTAAGACTAAGAAGCCAATTCATATGCGTGTAAAGGCAGGTGTCCTAATAGTTTTGGTAATACAGCATGTGTGTGTATAATATATATATAATAATAATATATATATATATACATACACACACACACACACACACATTATTACCCAGTATCTATGGGAAACAGGTGTCACAGGAGTGAATCAAAGCTATTGTACCAGTTCCCTGGAGGGTTAGATGACATCATTCAACAGCAAAGCAGTGTTAGAGTTTCTTTAAACCAGTGGTTGGGCTGTTAGGCCCGTTTTACCCTGGGGCGGGGAGGTGCGCTGGTGGTATAGCGGCGCTATTTTTAGCACCGCTATACTGTCGAATTTGCCGGGATATTTGGGATTTGCCACGAGAAAGGGTTAAAACTGCCCGCGGGCGGTATAGCTGCGGTGTCCCATTGATTTCAATGGGAAGGAGCGGTAAAGGAGCAGTATACACACCACTCCTTCACCGCTCCAAAGATGCTGCTTGCAGGAGATTCTTTTTTCCTCAGTGTGAAAGCCCTTGGGCTTTCACATTGAGAATGCTGGGGCAGGATTATTTCAGGTGTTATTTATGCGCTATTTTTAGCGCTAAAACGCCTGAAATACGCCTCAGTGTGAAAGGGGCCTTAATGTTCCAATAAATGCTGTACGAGCACATTTGTTTGCATTGGGTGAACATACATGAACATGCATATTGCTGTGAAGTGAAGAGAGATAATATTCTGTTGGTACAACAAGCATCAGTCTATCCTAAAGTGGTTGTAAACCTCAGACATGAAATATGAGCAAAGCATATCCCTCTATAGTGTATTGGTCTCAATTAAGAGCACTAGTGTCATTTATGTCTGCTGCTTCTTTCCTCTGCTATCAACATGAGTCACTTTTGTCAGGCTTTCCGGTCACCAAAAGAAAAAAAGGTTACAGGGGAGGGAGCTCCAGCTGATTGACAGCCTCTGTTCCTGTGTGATGTGTGAAGGGGGGGGGGTCTTTTCCCTCCGATCAACTTTATGAGATCTCATCACTGAGCTCTGCAGTGTGACATTTCAGCTCTCCTCCCCCTTTTTTTCATAACTCTCAGACAAGCAGTATAAATCCCGGACTTTGAATAGATGTAGAGAGGAGAAGACTGCAGATAAACAAGTACAATTTATGAAGGAGTATTTGTTTCATCTCTGTGTATCACCTGAGGCCAATCACTTTACTGGGTATATGTAAGGGTTTACATCCACTTTGAGACAAAACATTTTTTATTTTTTAAATAAACGTTGTTGCTATTGAACCCTTTTATAACGTGCTTTTGAAGCCATTGTTTTCATTGTGGATAAAATGGATAGAAAAGGTGGAACTTCTGTGTCCCATTGGGGAGCTGCGCTTGTGCTATTTGTTCTGATCATTATCACCAGAACAGACAGTGAGATCGAATCCTTACTGTTGAGTTCTTTGAGTGGAACTGAAATAGAAAATAAACCTTCCAATGAGGGCACTTGTTCCAGTGACAAGAGAGGATTTCCCTTTTTTCAAAGAGATCTCCAATCACTTCCTTTTCTCTTTTTTAGCCCTGGTTCACATTGAAGCGATTTGACATGTGATTTGGCATGTCAAATCGCATGCCAAATTGGCAGCTATTGCCAGCAATGGCACCGTCCGAATCGGTGCAACGCTGATTCCCAAAAGTAGTTTCTGTACTACTTTTGGTGGCTTAGGGGTGCGATTTCAATAGACATCTGTGCATGAACCCGCACATATGTCTCTGAAATTGCCCCCGAAGGCGGGATTGACATGCGGGTATGAAATTGTGTGAGTTCAGCCGAACTCGCTCGATTTCAATCCCGCATGTCAGTGTGAACCTAGGCTGAGACAGGAAGTCAAGAAAAATTGGTGAAAAAAGAAATCAAAAAGAAACATATTGAGTCCAGAAAATAAATCCAATGTGATGAAACAATCTACAGGGGTCTCAAACTCAAATTGCCTGAGGGCCACATGACAAGTTTTCATATCCCATGGGGGCCGCATGCAAACTTTTAAAACTTCAAAAACAATAAACTATACCAGCAATAATATACTATACTATACCCAGCACTGGTGTCAGCAAACGCATTATTAACCCCCCAGCACTGGTGTCAGAAAACGCATTATTAACCCCCAGCATTACCCCCCACACTGCACAAATACCCCCCACACGGCATAATTACCCCCAACATTGCACAAATCCCCCCACACTCCATAAAATACCCCCCACATTACACAATTACCCCCCGCACTCCATAAAATACCCTCAGCACTACACAATTACCCCCCAACACTACACAATTACCCCCCAACACTACACAATTACCCCCCACACTACACAAATACCCCCCCCCAAACTCGATAAAATACCCCCCACACTGCACAAATACCCCCACACTCCATAAAATACCCCCCACACTGCACAAATCCCCCCACACTGCACAAATCCCCCCACACTGCACAATTACCTCCCACACTCCATAAAATACCCCCCAACACTGCACAAATAGCCCCACACTACACAATTACCCCCACACTCCATAAAATACCCCCCACACTGCACAAATCCCCCCACACTGCATAAAATACCCCCACACTACACAATTACCCCCCACACTCCATAAATACCCCCACACTCCATAAATACCCCCCACACTGCACAAATACCCCCCACACTCCATAAAATACCCCCCACACTCCATAAAATACCCCCCACACTCCATAAAATACCCCCCACAAAATACCCCCCACACTCCATAAAATACCCCCCACACTCCATAAAATACCCCCCACACTGCACAAATACCCCCCACACTGCACAAATACCCCCCACACTCCATAAAATACCCCCCACACTGCACAAATAGCCCCCACACTCCATAAAATACCCCCCACACTGCACAAATAGCCCCAAACTGCACAATTAACCCCCACACCCCCAGACTACACAATTAACCCCACACTACACAATTAACCCCCACACTACACAAGTACCCCCACACTCCATAAAATACCCCCACACTGCACAAATCCCCCCACACTCCATAAAATACCCCCCACACTCCATAAAATACCCCCCACACTGCACAAATCCCCCCACACTCCATAAAATCCCCCCACACTGCACAAATCCCCCCACACTCCATAAAATCCCCCCACACTCCATAAAATACCCCCCACACTACACAATTAACCCCCACACTACACAATTAACACCCACACTGCACAAGTACCCCCACACTGCACAAATCCCCCCACACTCCATAAAATACCCCCCACACTGCACAAATAGCCCCACACTACACAATTACCCCCCCACACTCCATAAAATACCCCATTCACCCCACTAAGGACTTTGCCTCACTCACCTCTCCTGGCAGTCAGGATTGTCTGGCTCCCGAGTCCTCTCCTCCTGGCTTCCACAGAGGCCTAGTGACAGGGCACCCAGAGAACACAATATCCCGCTCTGAGCAGCAGGACCCTGGATCGGGGCTCTGATCGTCAGTGCCTAGGTGGGCGGGGCGATGGGCGAATCCTTCCTCCACTCTGTTCTCTCTCTGGGCTGCGGCAGTGTGCAGCGGAGAGGACAGAGGTGATGGAGAGGTAAAGCTCTTCGGCGCCTCCCCCTCTGCGGTGCCTGTGCAAAAAGACGTCCTGGATCGGCCCTGCGGGCCATTTTTAACCAGTCCGCGGGCCGGTACTTTGAGACCCCTAATCTAATGTGTCCAAAAAAAAGTGTTAAAGTTCCAATTTCATCCAATCTGAATGAGCATATCAGATGTGAAGAAAGGGTTCCAACCCAAAATGTGAGTCACCCAAGTCACCTCCACCTCATGATAAAATGGATTCTTTCTAGAACATGTGGACTCTTTTTTTTTTAAAGAGTCAAATTTCCTGTATCAATAGAAGTGTCATCTATAATGGGTACCTATCACTCCTCTGCATTAACTACTTTAATATCAGGCACTTTCACCCCCTTCCTGCCCAGGCCAATTTTCAGCTTTCAGCACTGTCGCACTTTGAATGACAATTGCGCGGTCATGCAACAATGTACCCATATGAAATTTTTATAATTTTCTTCCACAAATAGAGCTTTCTTTTGGTGGTATTAAATCACAGCTGAATTTTTAATTTAGCAAAAACAAAAAAATACCAAAAATTAAAAAAAATTAAAAAGTTTCTTAGCTTGTGTCAGAAAATGTTGTAAATAAGTAATTTTTCTCCTCAACAAATGTGTGCTGATGAGGCTGCACTGATGGGCATTGATAGGCTGCACTGATGGGCACTGATGAGAAGGCACTAATATGCAGCACTGATGGGCACTGATAGGTGGCACTGATATGCAACACTGATGAGCATTGATAGGCGGCATTGATGGGCACTGATAGGCAGCACTGATGGGCGGCACTGATTGGTCTCACTGATGGGCATAGACTGGTGTCACTCATGGGCATAGACTGGTGTTACTAATGGGCACAGAGTGGCATCACTAATGGGCACTGCTGGGGCTGCATTGTAATGAGGGCACTGATGATCAATGCCCTGATTACATTTACACATCTTCCCTGTGGGGAGATACCGCTGATCGGCTCTCCTCACCTCACACTCTGTCAGTGTGAGGCGAGGAGAGATGATAAATGGCACTTCCTTGTTTACATGTGATCAGCTGTGATTGGACACAGCCAATCACATGGGCAAATAGCCATGGCGCTTTCCCAAGCAACAATATGGAGTGCTCCATCATGATATATAAAATAATAAAACCGGGGAAACCCCACATAGTGTAAAACTGTATAACAAGTTTAAAAAAGAAGTTAACCACTCACAAGATAAATAGCATGAACAAGCATTGAGATAAAAAACACCGGTCCCAGGATCCGATCAACTTGTGGTTTTGGCATGCGTAGTGACGTCACAACTGTAAACTCCGCCCTACGTGTTATGTCAAAATGTACGTCATCGGGGCCTGGACACGGATGGCTAGCTTCTTTTGTAATTCTTAAAAAAAATGTCCACCTGTTCTGGTAAGAATCCATTTTATCTTAAGGTGGAGGTGACTTGGGTGACTCACATTTTGGATTAAACCCATTCTTCACATCTGATATGCTCATTCGGCTTGTTTTTTGTTTTGTTTTTTGGACACATTAGACTGATCACATTGGATTTATTTTCTGGACTCAATATATAACTTCCTTTTTGGTTTATTTTTTCAAAGATTTTAGGATGATTGCATTAGTCATTAGCACAGCAAAGAGTTGTGTGTATATTTTGGTTTACATCCACTCTGATTGTTCTTTTGCCAGCTGCTGTTTTTTTTTATCTGCCAGTGCGATATTTGTTTGTTTACAGTCAAGAAGACTTGCCCCGCAGAGACAAAAAAAGTAATTAAAAAAGTTTTGATCCAGCTTCACTCTCCGCCATTTCGCTTTCTCTTCTGCCTGTTTTTTTCCCGTCTTCCTGTTTCACACTAATTTGTATGCCATATGCAGAGCCCTTACTGACTCAACCGAGGCTTTTATTATGTTTTATGCTGGATGTTCTCTGCCTCCAAATAGTGAGTAATTTGTTTTGTTGAACAATGCTTTCCTTGTAAAATATTACCGAGGCTAACCGTTGTCGGGTAAACAAAACTCGCTGCATTTTTCTTTGACTTTGTCTACTATTTTCTAAATCTCAAATAAAAATGTATTAAACAAGAAAAAAAGGCTTTGCTTTACATATACAGGTGCATCTCATAAAATTAGAATATCATCAAAAAGTTATTTTATTTCAGTAATTCAATTTAAAAAAGTGAAACTCATTTCTTTCTTTTAATTTTGATGATTATGGCTTACAGCTAGTGAAAACCCAAAATTCTGTATCTCAGAAAATTAGAATATTACATAAGACCAATGAAAAAAAGGATTTTTAATACAGAAATGTTGGCTTACTGAAATGTATGTCCATGTTAATATAGTATGCACTCAATACTTGGTCGGGGATCCTTTTGCATGAATTTCTGCATCAATGTGGCGTGGCATGGAGGCAATCAACCTGTGGCACTGCTAAGGTGTTATGGAAGCCCAGGTTGCTTTGATAGCGGCCTTCAGCTCATCTGTATTGTTGGGTCTGGTGTGTGTTGTCTTTCTCTTGACAATACTCAACAGATTTTCTATGGGGTTTAGGTAGGCGAGTTTGCTGGCCAATCAAGCACCGTGATACCATGATCATTAAACCAGATATTGGTACTTTTGGCAGTGTGGGCAGGTGCCAAGTCCTGCTGGAAAATGAAATCAGCATCTGATCATCTGAGGTACATTATGGGTCTGAAGGGGGGTCTGTATTGTAGGGGGGGGTCTGTATTGTAGGGGGGTCTGTACTGCACTGTAGGGGGGTCTGTATTACAGGGGTGGTGTCTGCACTGTAGGGTTGGTGTCTGCACTGTGGGGGGTCTGCATTGTAGGGGGTCTGTACTGTAGGGGTCTGTATTGTAGGGGGGTCTGCATTGTAGGGGGGGTCTGTATTGTAGGGGGGTCTGTACTGTAGGGGGGTGTTTGCACTCTAGGGGGTCTTCACTCTAGGGGGGTCTGCATTGTAGGGGGTGTCTGCACTGTAGGGGGTTCTGCACTGTAGGGGGTCTGCACTGTAGGGGGGTCTGTACTGTAGGGGGGTCTGTACTGTAGGGGGGTCTGCACTGTAGGGGGTCTGTGTAACATAAAGGGGTCCAGAGGTGCAGGGTGCTGTGTAATATAAAGGGGTCCAGAGGTGCAAGGGCTGTGTAATGTAAAGGGGTCTAGAGGTGCAAGAGCTGTGTAATGTAAAGGGGTCAAGAGGTGCAGCATTGATGCAGTAATTCATGCAAAAGGAGCCCCGACCAAGTATTGAGTGCATATTATACATAGACATACTTTTCAATAAGCCAACATTTCTGTATTAAAAATCCTTTTTTTTTTTTATTGCTCTTATGTAATATTATAATTTTCTGAGATACTGAATGTTGGGTTTTTACTAGCTGTAAGCCATAATAATCAAACTTAAAAGAAAGAAATGTGTGAATTATATCACTCTGTTTGTAATGAATGTATATAAAATATAGGAGTTTCACTTTTTGAATTGCGTTACTGAAATAAATTAACTTTTTGATGATATTCTAATTTTATGAGATGCACCTGTACATTTACACCCAAACTAACCCATGTCAACTGACTCCTTTCCTTCTCTCCTTAGCTATTTTCTTTGGCTGATTGTTTTTCATATGTGAACAGTTATAATTTTGTGCTCATTCTATTCTTTAACCACTTGCTTACTGGGCACATATACCCCCTTCCTGCCCAGACAAAATTTCAGCTTTCAGCACTGTCACGCTTTAAATTACAATTGCGCGGTCGTGCGATGTGGCTCCCAAAAAAAGTTGACGTCCTTTTTTCCCACAAATAGAGCTTTCTTTTGGTGGTATTTGATCATCTCTGCGGTTTTTATTTTTTGCGCTATAAACAAAAAAAAAAACACAATTTTTTTTTACTTTTTGCTATAATAAATATCCCAATTTAAAAAAAAAAATACATTTTCCTCAGTTTAGGCCGATACGTATTCTTCTACATATTTTTGGTAAAAAAAATCGCAATAAGCGTATAGTGATTGGTTTGCAGAAAAGTTATAGCGCCTACAAAATAGGTGATAGAAATATGAAATTTTTTTAATTATTTTTTTTTTACTAGTAATGGCGGCTATCTGCGATTTTTGTCAGGACTGCGATATTACGGCGGACACATCGGACACTTTTGACACATTTTTGGGACCATTCACATTTATACAGCGAACAGTGTACTGCACTGATTACTGTATAAATGTGACTGGCAGGGAAGGGGTTAACACTAAGGGGCGATCAAGGGGTTAAATGTGTGCCCTGCTAGGTGATTCTTACTGTGGGGGGAGGGCACTGACTGGGGGGGTGACCGATGGGTGTCCCTATGTACAAGGGTCACACCATCGGTCTCCTCTCCGTGACAGGACGTGGATCTCTGTGTTTGATCGCGAGCACCTGGCGGACATCGCGCCTGAGTGACGCGGCCAGCACGCATGCGCCCCCCAGCGGCCGGAGGCCCGAGGACGTCATATGACGGTCTCCCGGCCCTGTAGAGCCACCTTGTGGCCGTCATTCTACAATGGCCTGGATCCAAAGTGGTTAACGTAAGTAGTGTCACAATAATAATAGTAATAATAATATAAAGCTTCTATTTAATTTTGACTTAATTTTACCATAGTTTGTACCAGGAGGAATTTTAGATCTATATTATATTATATTATAGATCTTTCACCTACAGTATTTTCTAATACTTAACTTAGCTTATTTTATGTAAAGTAAGATAATCATAGACACCATGTAATAATAATTATACGGACCAATCGGAGTCCATCTGATTAATTCACTACACTCTGACTACCGTAAAAATTTATTATGGAAAATGGCTAGTAAAATTTGAGTGAATAGGAAAACAATATTTGCTTTTTTTTTTAAAAAGAGAAGTATGACTTTTTTTAAAAGAATCATACTTACCTAGTTGGATGCAGCATCGGTCCGATGCTGCACCTGTACCCACCGGCTCTAACACCAAGAACCGAGCGATCAAACACTGCTGATCGCTTAGTTCTCACAGCTCCCTGAGCAAAGAGCTGGTGACTTTCAACTCTCTTTGCTCTGCCCCCCCGCACTCACTGGAGCGCTGGGCTGTAAAGGGGGCGGAAGCAGCCAGCTTAGGCTCTTAGTGGCTTGCTGAGAGGCTGAGTCAGGTGTCGGTCCAGGCTTGTGGGTGGATCCTGACTTCATTGTCGCGATCTTGCACGAGCCTGGAACGGCTCTGTTACATCAGCCGACAGCAGGCTTCATCCTGTTGTCTGCTGAAAATGGGTCACAGGGATGCAGAATGAACTGTGATCCATAGGAGAAGTACAGCTAAACGAGCTTTGGCTGTACTTCTTTAGGTCACAAGGATGTCTTTTAATTTTCAAAGACATGTCTGCTACACACATAGCTGTACCTGGGTACAGGGCCATCTTTAATGCGGGGCAAATGAGGCAGCTGCCCTGGGCCCTGTCTTTGCTGTGGGGCCCAAAGCAGCTGCCCCTTGAGCCTGTGCTACCCGCAATTTGGGGCCACAATGATGGCACTACAGAGTGCACCGGAGACACAGGAGGCAGCGCTGTAATCCTGAGCCAGCAGAAAAGGGGCGGGGGCAGGGCCGGGAGCTCCACTGACGCTCTGACTCCACCCCACACAGTCTGTATACTTGGGAGGGAGGCAGAGCTGCATTCCCCAGCCAGCATAGAGGGGACGGGGCCGGGAGCTCCACTGACACTCTTACCCCGCCCCATGCAGCCTGTATACTCGGGAGGGAATGGCTGCAGTAGAAGCAGAACTCAGAGTGGGAGCCCCGCCCCCGGACTACTGAAGGTGCATGCTGGGCTGGTCAGGTATGTTTTCTCCCCCCATAGACTGCCTGACTGCTCTCCTAAACCCTGAGCTGTTCCGCTGTAAAGATGTGCATTGCTGAAAGGTCTCTGGTCATCTCCTGTAGTATGTACCCAGTCTCTGAGCATCTCTTCTAGTTTGTGCGCAGTCTCTGAGCATCTCCTGTAGTATGTGCGCAGTCTCTGAACATCTCCTGTAGTATATGCACAGTCTCTTTCCGTCTCCTGTAGTATGTGCGCAGTCTCTGACTGTCTCCTGTATTATATCTGCAGTTTCTGACCATCTCCTGTAGTATGTGCACAGTCCCTGGCCATCTCCTGTAGTATGTGCCCAGTCTCTGAGCATCTCCTGTAGTTTGTGCACAGTCCCTGAGCATCTCCTGTAGTATATGCACAGTCTCTGACTGTCTGCTGTAGTATGTGTGCGGTCTCTGAGCGTCTCCTGTAGTATGTTCGCAGTCTCTGACCGTCTCCTGTAGTATATGCACAGTCTCTGGCAAACTCCTGTAGTATGTGCGCAGTCTCTGGCCATCTCCTGTAGTATGTGCGCAGTCTCTGACCGTCTCCTGTAGTATGTGCGCAGTCTCTGACCGTCTCCTGTAGTATATGCGCAGTCTCTGACCATCTCCTGTAGTATGTGCGCAATCTCTGGCCATCTCCTGTAGCCTGTAGTATGTGTGCAGTCTCTGACCATCTCCTGTAGTATATGCACAGTTTCTGGCCATCTCCTGTAGTATGTGCGCAGTCTCTGACCATCTCCTGTATTATGTGCACAGTCTCTGGCCATCTCCTGTAGTATGTGTGCAGTCTCTGACCATCTCCTGTAGTATGTGCACAGTCTCTGACCATCTCCTGTAGTATGTGCACAGTCTCTGACTATCTCCTATAGTTTGTCTGCAGCCTCTGACCATCTCCTGTAGTCTGTCTGCAGTCTCTGAGTATCTCCTGTGGTATTTGCGCAGTCTCTGACCATGTCCTGTAGTATGTGCGCAGTCTCTGACCATCTCCCGCAGTATGTCTGCAGTATCTGACCATCTCTTGCAGTATGTCTGCAGTCTCTGACCGTCTCCTGCAGTTTCTGACCGTCTCCTGCAGTATGTCTGCAGTGTCTGCAGTCTCTCACCGTCTCCTGTAGTGTGTCTGCAGTCTCTCACCCTCTCCTGTAGTACGTGCATTAATGTGCTGCTTTACTTGCTCAAATATTTGGGATTGCTCCACTGCTCAGTGAGTGGTAATGATGTGCAGTAACCTGCCTGTGTCAATCAATCGGTGAACAGTAGTGATCTGCTGTAACCTCAAGAAACCAATCAGTGAGCAGCAATGTTGTGCCGTAACCTCTAGCAACCAATCAGCGAGCAGCAATAATGTGTAGTAACCTCTAGCAACCAGTCAGTGAGCGGTAATGATACCCTGTAACCGCTGTCAACTAATTGCAATCGCTACGTGATCTGCTGCAGCAAACTGATTTTGAGTCTACTGGCTATTTTTTTTAATGTCTCAGAATGGGGGGCCCAAGAAAATGTTTGCCCAGGGTGCAATCAATATTAAAGATGGCGCTGCCTGGATATAAGCACCTGTTTCATAACTTCGTATGGTAGCTGGTATTTTTATTTTTTTAAATTTTTTATTTACTGTATTTATTGGCGTATAACGCTCACTTTTTTACCCTGAAAACAGAGGGTAAACTGTACCTGCGTGTTATATGCAGGGGGCTGTGTAAAGTTTTTTCCCTGAAACTTCTCTCTTAAAGTTAGGGTTCGTGTTATATGCCTGTCCGTGTTATACGCCGATAAATACGGTAAATCAGAAAGGCCGGACCACCTGGACCACAGATACAGAGATAATACGTCTGCAAGATATGAGACAGTCATTCGTACAGGTTCCCCATATACAAAAATATACAACATATGGTTCAGAGGTGTAGGTCCGGCCCAGGTCGCCAAGCAGGTAATTGTCCTGCTGGAGACACCGGCAGGCCCAGTCCCGTGAGGTGTCGTCAGGAGTGTCCAGCAGACGGAGGCAAGTGCCTTTCCTGTGTCCAGTGGACATAGCATCCCTTCATTTTCTATTTTTCCATAATAGAGAAAAGAAAGATCAGAAATAAAAGAGTAAACTTAAAATACAAAAAACCAGAGTAGAATTCCAGAAATTAAAAGTGGGAGAAAATATTGGTACGATACAGAGGGTAACGGGGAGTGGGGGGGGGGGGGAGTGGCAGGGACAGGGGTCCTTGAACATGGATTCCGGGGGGCGGACTGCACAGGCACAGGAATCCCCCCCCCAGCAGGCGTGCTACATGGCGGGAGGACAACAAAAATGGAATGGAATGGGGCGAGAGCAGTCGTCAGGTCGGTAAAGGCAACCCTTTGAGGCTCTGTCCCTCGTCAGAGTATTTAAACATATCCCACAGTCGCCACGTCTTGGTATATGTTTCCTGACGGTTTTGGTCGGTGAGGATCAAGTCCTCCATCCGGCCAATGTCATCCACTTTGTGTAACCATTGAGCAATGGTCGGTGGGTGTGGGGATTTCCAGGATAGCGGAATGCAAGCCTTGGCTGCGTCCAAGAGGTGTCTGACCACGACTTCTTGTATATTCGCATCGGGGTGTCCGTCGCGTGTAGGAGAAAATAGGCCGGTTCGTCCGGTACCGGTCTATCCGAGAATTTCTGGGTAATCCGACGGACTTCTCCCCAGAAACTCTGTAGCCGGGGGCATGACCAAAATACGTGCAAAAGGGCGCCAATTTCTGACTGGCAGCGCCAACAGAGGTCTGAGGAGGCAGGGAATAGTTTATGCAGGAGGGCAGGGGTCCTGTACCAACGAGTAAGGATCTTGAAGTTAGTCTCCTGTACTCTGGAGCACAATAAGGACTTGTGAGTGAATTTGATAATTTGTTGTTTCTTGGTGTCAGTGAAGTGGCAGTTCAAGTCACTCTCCCATTTGGTCAGGCACGGGGGGAAGAAGTCACTCGGAGGTTCAGTCATTATGGCATGTGTCAGTGATAGCGTGTGGGGAATCACCCCAGTCTCCGTACAGAGTTCCTCCGTGGGTGTGAGCTGTTGCCTTGAGTCACTGGGGGGGGGGGGGGGCGTGAGTCCGTCGAGGAAGTGGCTCAATTGTAGAGCTCTCAGAAAGTCCAATTTGTAAGGGCCGCTGGGGTCCGACAGTTCCGCGTGTGTTTTCCAAAGACCCAAAGAGCTAAAGTGGGATGCCTGGTATAGACCCTCTGCTCGAAGTTCACGGAATTTTTTATCGTGAAGTCCCGGTTCGAATTGGGGGTGTCCGATCACGGGCCTCAAGGGTGAGTCGCGGGGGGAGAGACAATATTACAGCAGTAGCGAGCAAACCGCGGCCGTATTGCCTATTAGAGGGTGGTGTTTTAGTTTAGGCGGTAAGGCTGCTTGGCACCAAGGTATCCTGCAGAGGAGCACCTCACACTGGTCCTGCTCCAGCTGTGTCCACAGCTTGGAGTCGGTGTGCCGGCACCAATCCAGCAGCCTGCTGAGGTGTGCCGCATGATAGTACATGCGCACGTCCGGCAGTGCCAGGCCTCCGTGCGATTTGGGGAGAGAAAGTAGTTTCCTGCTGAGGCGGGAATGCTTCCCCGCCCAGAGAAAACGGGAGAAGGTGGAGTTCACACGTTTGAAGAAGTCTCCCGGGATGTGGATTGGGAGGGCTTGGAGGAGGTAGAGGAACTTGGGCAGAATCGTCATTTTGAGTATGTTGCAACACCTCAGCCAGGAGTGGAGACCGCCACTCCAGTCGTCTAGTAGTTTTTGGACTGCTTTTAGTAGGGGAGGGAACTTGAGCTTAAATAGTTGGGGCATTGAGGTGGGTATATATATGCCTAAATACTTTAGGGCTGAGTCCGTCCATTTTAAATTAAAGCTGCTCCTAAGGCTCACAAGCTGTTGCTGCGGGATCCCAATACCCATGGCCTCCGATTTAGACAGCTTGATCTTCAAATTGGAGAGTCGGCCGTAATTGTCGAACTCTCGTAGGAGGGCCGGTAGGGATGTCGAGGGGTTCGCCAGGGAAAACATGAGGTCGTCCGCATACGCAGAGACTTTATGCCGCGTTTCATGGGTCCCTATACCTGTGATGTCTGGGTTCAGTCTGATGTGACACAAGAAGGGTTCCAGGGTCAGAGCGAAGAGAAGGGGAGAGAGGGGACAGCCTTGCCTGGTCCCGTTTGTGATCGAGAAGTTCTCCGAGAGAATTCCGTTCGCTCTCACCCTGGCAGTGGGTGCCGCATAAGCCGCTGATACCCAGCTCAGCATCTTATTCCCCAGGCAAACGTGTTTCAACGTGTCAAACATGAAGCTCCAGCTGACCTGGTCAAACGCCTTTTCGGCGTCTGTACCCAGGAATAGACTTGGCGTTTTAGTGTTGACCGCTATATGGAGTAGGTTGAGCACCTTGGTGGTGTTGTCTCTCGCCTCCCTGGTTGGGACAAAACCCACTTGGTCCAGGTGTACGAGGTGTGGGAGGTATTGTTGTAATCTGGACGCTAGGATTTTGGTGAAGATCTTAAGGTCAGTGTTCAGGAGGGAAATTGGGCGGTAGCTCCCAAATTGGGCCGGGTCTTTGCCCTCCTTAGGGATGACGAGATGTGGGCCTTCAATGTGGTATTGTGGAAAGATTGCCCAGTCCCAAGGTCGTTGTATAAAGTCACCAGGTGTTGGCCTAGGGAAGGGAGTAGGGTTTTATAGTAGATATTGGTTAGTCCGTCTGGGCCAGGGGCTCTGCCTGGTTTAGCGCTCTTCAGGGCTGATTGAATTTCGGACAGTTTAATGGGCTCCTCTAAGAGGTCCCGAGTCTCTTCCGAAAGGGAAGGCATCAGGGAGTCATTCAGGTATGTCGTCATGGTGTCGGGGTGGAGCGGAGTCGGGGTCAGGTTATATAGGGAACTATAATAGGACCTGAACTCTTGCGAGATCTGTAATGGCAGTGCTCGTTTCAGTCCAATACTGGTCATGATGTGCGGGATGTAGGTTGCCAGTCGTTGTGTTTGCAAAGTTCGAGCCAAGAGTCTCCCGCATTTGTCCCCTGACTCATAAGTGTTCCTCCGGCACACACGCAGCGCCGCCTTGGCTTTGAACAGAAGGAGATCAGTTATTTGGGAACGAACGACGTCGAGATCGGTGACAGTCTGGCTAGTCGGGGATGTCTTATGAGTCAATTCCAAGGTGTGCAGTTTGGCGAGGAGCAGGTCTAATTGGGCCATTCGCGTTCGCTTTAGTCTAGCCCCGTGCTTAATGAGGAGCCCCCTAATCACGGCCTTGTGGGCCTCCCATACCACCCCGGTGTTGCTGTCAGGGGTAGAGTTGGTGTCAAAGTAATGTTTAATTTCCCTGACAACCTCCGCCAGAACATCAGGGGGTAGCTGGTATTTTGCTGATCAACAGCATGTTGGGCAATGCACCCTCACACTTTCCTCCCTAAATTTCTTAACTGTTGACATTCCTTAAAGTGGAACTACTGGAAATACTTACCTATGGTCCGATGCCCACAAGGTCCCTTGTCATCGTCTGCATCTTCTCCCCGGCTTCTTCCAGGTGCCCGTTTTAAGCCTTCCTGATTTTCTGGCACAGGTCAACATCACTAGTACACTGGCACTTGACCTGAAATGTAAATGGAGTCGCGCATGTGCAGCTCCACGTACATTTCTCAGAGGACTGCAAACAGACAAGTAATTTCATCTTTTTCACATAGGCTTAGCTTCCTTTAGTCGATCTCCTCACTGCAGTTAGCATTTTCTGTGCCTATATGGAAGTAAGGTGGTTTTAAAACACTTTACCTGATGATTGTTGGTTTCGGTAACTTTGACATCCAGGGATCCAGTTAATACAGCATACCAACTTGTGCCAATATCACCCTGGCGATACACTGTAATTAAAAGAGAAACAATGTGATTTCATAGTCGTTATATTTTAACTCTTTGATTCACTATTCAAAGGCAGTTTCCATGTAACAAATAAAATAAATCAGTTATCGTTATGCTGCAAACAATGCAACTTTGTTAAAATTAGCGCACTCAATATACCTTAAAGTGGTTCTAAAGCCTAAACATTTTTTACTTTAATGCATTCTCTCCCCCACCACCAAGAGAAAGCTTGGGCACATCAAAACCAGACCTTGGCTATACTGATACAGACCCAGGCAGAGCAACTTAAGGTGCAGACGGAGTCCATGCAAACCCAGTTGACTGCTCTGGTGGAGTGTTTGAAGATGGTCATTGCCCCTAGCAACCCAGTAAAAAACAGCCATTTCCTACAGAAATGTACTCCCCATGATGATATGGAAGCCTTCCTGACCACATTTGAGGGCACGGTCGAGATCGAGAGAGAGCGAGAGAGATGACCTTGAGATATCATGCTGGCTAATCAACGTGGTCCCAAATGCATGACCTGTTGCAGTTGGCAATAAGGTGGTTGCAACCGGAGAGGCTAAGGGGACCACAGATAGTGAATCAGGTTATCATGGACCATTACCTGCAGGCACTTCCTATTGAGTTACAGCGTTGGGTCAGCCATGGGGAGCCCCAGATGATGGACCAACTGGTAGAGGTGGTAGAGTGGTACACCTTAGGTTCAGGATCTTCTGGGACCTGTCAAGCCATGAGGACTCCTGTCAGCGAGGAGAAAAAGGCCTTCCGCAAACCCAGCAACCAGCATTTAGGAGAGTCAGGGAGCAACTACCCCAGCATTGCTCCAGCAAGGAGGAGTGATAGCATGATGTTCTGGCTGTGTCACACCAATAGTCATATGGAGGCTCAGTGTCCCCTGCAGGAAAAATCTACGGAGTGCAGAACTATATGGAGGCTCTCCTGCCTGACGCTGTCACACCAATAGTCATATGGAGGCTCAGTGTCCCCTGCAGGAAAAATCTACGGAGTGCAGAACTATATGGAGGCTCTCCTGCCTGACGCTGTCTACCTGGATCTGACCAACGAGCGATTCAAATGTGCCCTCTGGGTTAACCAACGTCATGCCTGGGCATTAATTAACTCAGGTAGTATGGTAACCCTTGCCCATATAAGGGTGGCTGGTAGTGTGGGCCCTGTAATTAGAACCCTTCATTTAGTGTATGTACATGGGGACACTACCTGCTGGTAACGGTGACAATAACTATTGCATGTAATGCAGTTACCCAAGAGGTCGGGGTGGTAATACCCAAATAAGAGAAAGAAATAAGAGAAAAGTGATGCCTTTGGTCAAGGAGCACTTGCAGAGGGCACAAGAAGCACAGAGAAAGGTGTACAACTTGTCCTCCAAATTTAGACAGTTCAAGTTTGGGGACCGGGATGAGGTGCTTCTACCCACAGTGGAAAGTAAGTTCCTGGTCAGGTGCCAGGGGACATTGGAGGTGGTAGCAAAAGTTGGTGGGGCAAATTATAGAGTACATCAACCTATGAAGTGAAAACCTTATCTAATCTACCACATGAAATTATTAAAACCCTGGAAAACAAACTAGAGAATGAATAGCAGGGCTAATAACTAAAGTGCTCCTAAATATAAATAACAATTGTGCTACAATAAAGTGCTTGAATAAAATCATTAAAATCCACAATTTTATGCAACTAATCAATGCTGAGAAATATAAATACATTATCCTTATTCTAACTCAACACTTGCAAATAATGTATGAAAGCATCCAAAAGTAAAATACTGAAAGTGATTGTAAAAGGTCATTCTTTTAAATAAACATGTTATACTTTCCCGCTCTATGAAATGTTTTTTCACATATTAGCCTTGATCCTCCCCTTCTGCAGTCCCCTGCAAGCACTCCTGGCTCCTACTCTTCTTAGTTTGGCATCATAGGAAGCTGCTTCCTATTGTGCCACACCTGCAGGCTCGATCCTGAGCTACGCTGTCTGTGTCCAGACCCAAGCTCACTTGTTACAGGATTTGACTGACAGCAGCAGAAGCCAATGGCTCCCGCTGCTATCAATCTGCCCTGGGATGAGGGAGAGAGCTCAGGTAAGTATAAAGGGGGCTGGTGGGGGGAGCTGCATACAGAAGATTGTTTACCTGAATGCATTAAGGTAAAAAAAGTCTGCTTTTCAGAACCACTTTAAAATGATTAACACTGAGTTCATAAATAATTATTGTGTAGTCCGCAATTCCCGTTCTAAGAAATTGCCTAATTAAGTGCAATTGTGATAAGTCCAATGTGCAAAACAGCTTCTTGTGCTTCTGTGCTAGTGGCACCCTATAGAGTTAATTACTCACCAGATCTCACTTCCGGGACACGTCACTTTCGCCATTTGGAGCGCAGATGGAACGCAAACCGGCATTTCCATGCTTATTCCATATACCCCGGTCGAAGTCTTAGTAGACGAAACGCGTAGGGTTAATACGCTGGCCCAAGCCACCTCATACTGTGCTTTTTTTATTGTTCAATTGAACTGTTTTTATCCTATATTCATTTGTTTGGATATATTTTTACCTTTAAGAAATTCCATCATTTGGATTTACACTATGTGGAGGCTTTTTTCCTCTCTTTTTTATACCTGGAATCTAATACCATCATCTGGAGGAGATACACTTTGGAGAGCCGTGTTTAAAATTGCCTATTGTTTGGAGCATTATCCATTCACATAATTATTGACGCTTTGGATTCACCACCGGCCCACAGAGGAGGGGATTGAATGGTTCCTCCATGGAGCTTGACTCAAGGTCTCCGGTTCCATGCCTGACAGATCCACCGCTGTATGGTGAGTTGGGTCCACTACTTTGGGTAAGAGTACCTTTTTCTCTCCCCCATCCCTGGAAGGTGAAGGCACTCCCGGGTGTGTTTATCCACTGTTCATCACATCTATCCAAGAGACTGGCAGACATCTGCAGCAACAGTGTGTTTTCCTCAAATGTCACTGTTTAACTCTGATGCCCTAACCTCATGGACTAACACGTTTTTAGTTTCTATCACAATTGGAAACAGCATTGTTTTTGCTTTTTTACATATCTAGGGTCATACATTGGTTTGTGTTGCTGAACAGAGTCACCAATATCATAATATCTATGTTTTCACATTCACGTTCGATGTATGAACTAAGATCACATTTGAGTTTATTACATTTATTATGATATTGTGGTTTTTATATCACCACTGCTAGCAATTTTTTGTTTTGGCGTTTGTGACCTTTTTGCGACTCTATATCGCATGAGGTCCTTTGCATATAATTATTGTTGATATTTATATGTTGTACTCTCTATTATGAAGCCTCGTACACACGACCGAGTAAACCGTGCGTGTGTACGAGGCTTTCAGGTTTCTTGTCAAGAAAACTGGCCAGAATCTCGACGAGAAAAATAGAGAACCTGCTCTCTATTTTCTCGTCTGGATTCTCGTCGGCCTGTTTCCCGACGAGAAACCCGAGAGTGTGTACACTTACCTGTCGCCGTGGAAACCCGCGCATGCTCGAAATGCCTTCAACGCATGCGCGGTAGCTTCCTAGGCATAGGTAGGGTGTAGCAAGATGGCGGCGACGGCATCGAATGTGACGAGCGCACGCTCGTCGTAGTCGATGACGTCACCGCGTTTGTTCCATTCAAAAGAACGGCAGTTCTTTTGAATCAAGCGTGTGTACACTCGGCCGGGACAAGATTCTTGTCAAGAATCTCATCATGGAAAAACAACGGGTTTTTTCCTGACGAGATTCTCGGTCGTGTGTACGAGGCTTGAGAGACAGAATTTTCACACTTCATTGTTTTGATCACTTAGCCTTTTCTAAGGTTTTGCTAGGTTGATTTATCTTGCACATTTCTAGCGCTACACTTTTCACTCGCACATGCTTATTCAATGCCAAAATATTATTTTATCCAATAAATTAAAATATACTGCACTAAGAGGTTCCTCTATTCTTCTCCATGTGCGAGTCAGATTTAGAATCTGCTAAGGGCGCCGGAGCGCCGTTTTGTTGTCGCTGGATGCCTATCTTCCTAGGCACTTGGGTTTGTGACTGTATTTGAGTGGGGCTTCAGAGCCTGAAGACAAATCCTGCTGGTTAAGGCTTAACAGAGAGCGCTGTGTGTCTTCATGTAATGGGGGTCATGATGTTCTGGTGGGTGAGCTGTATATCTACACTTTGGTGAAGAGGAGAGCACAATCACTCTGATTCGGTGTTAAACTATCACACGTTTGGACGCTGATTTTGGATTTTTTCATATTCATTTGGAATATATACAATGTATATATTTTATGGACACTTTTGTACTGTTATATTGATTGGTTTAAGTGTTGCACAGACATATTTAGTGAAAAGGAGAGCACACAATTCTTCTTGTGCACTTTTATATACATTTTCATCATATAAAAGGTTTTTTTCTGTACAGTGTTATTGCTCTAATATGGGATATTGAGAATGCAGTTATTCATTTAATCTATAGTTGTTTTCTCCTTGGCAGGAAGTTTAGTTTAGTGTCAGACCATGCTTCCCTGACCTGGATGAGACAGAACAGACACATGAATGCTAAGGTAACCAGATGGTTCTTGGCCCTACAAGAGTTTTGTGGTAAAACACAGGTCTGGAAAGCAACATCGGAATGCTGATGCCCTCTCTAAGGTACACTTTAGGGTGTCCCACATTGCCTCTGACATCAGGGATGGGTCCTGGAAGGCAGGTATGTTTCCTCTTTATTTGAGTTGTGGTCCCTGAGTTGTGGGGACAAGAGACAGGAGTACTTAGGGATTCTTACCTGTGCAGGTTGAGGGGTTCCAGGGTGATCCAGTATTAAGAGTAAAACTGATTTACATTTTTCCCAGGATTGTTAAGTCCTGGAAGGAGACACGGAATGTGGAAGCTCAAGAGATTTTCGGTGGGAAAGAGCCTCCAACACTGATTAAAGGGACTTTGGCTTGGAAAGGATTAACACGCCTGTTGGGGAGGGCTGAAAAGGCCAGGAAGCATTAAGCAGGTGTTCCATGAAGTGTGAGTAGAGCAGGGCACAGCTATGTGAGGATTGTGGGCTGGTTTGTTGCTGAAGCACAGCTGCTGAGCTCCTGTGGCTTGTCTGGACCCTGAACTATATTGGAACCCTGAACCCTGGTGTGGGACTTTTTCTTTGTTTTGTGTTCCAGGAGTGTGGAGGAGTGTATATTGTATACAATATATATATATTGAAGAAACTTGATACATTTTTCTTATTGTTAAACCAGTTCACATTTAGAAGATGTTACACCTGTATTTAGGGTGTAACATGTAAAATTTTCTAGCATTCCATCCGCCCCCCCCCCCCCCCCGAGATGCCTCCCTAGACAGCAGGTAGGGGTTACGCTCCCCCACAGCTGCTATCAAATTTAAAATCGGAGTGGCTGTGCAGGTCTCCACGCGCATAGCTGCGTCATTCATTCCCAGGATTTGTGAATCAAAACACTACAAGTCCCTTCTATCACTGTCAGGGGCAGATCCAGAGTCTTGTCTCGGGAGGGGACCTACCAGGAAATATATTTTTGTTTGGTGGCAATTTATCAGGGAAATGACTGGTGTTAGTGCTTTAATGATCATGGCACCATGATTGTTATGGTGTCAGGATGATTGAAGCGCATTATTTATATTATTACATTGTAATCTAAAATTAAATGGTTCAACTCACCATAATGCAGAATCAGTGGGTGCCCCGAGTGTGTCATTTGCCACGTCACCTGCCACCAGATGCAGCTTGTCACTTGCCACATCACCTGCCACACATTGCGGATTGTCACTTGCCACGTCGCCTGCCACACGTTGCGGATTGTCACTTGCCACATCACCTGCCACATGTTGCGGAATGTCACTTGCCTGCCACCAGATGCAGATTGTCACTTGCCACATCACCTGCCACATGTTGCAGATTGTCACTTGCCACATCACCTGCCACATGTTGCGGAATGTCACTTGTCACATGTTGCGGATTTTCACTTGCCACAAGTTGCAGAATGTCACTTGCCACAAGTTGCGGAATGTCACTTGCCACAAGTTGCGGAATGTCACTTGCCACAAGTTGCGGATTGTCACTTGCTACAAGTTGCGGATTGTCACTTGCCTGCCACCAGATGCAGATTGTCACTTGCCGCCTCACCTGCCACACCTTGCGGATTGCCACTTGCTAAGGTGGTGTTTTGCTTGTCAGAGTCAGGCAGCATGAGAGATGATGTAATGCTGTCTGCACAGTGAGGGCGGAAGTTACTGCAGGGATTCAGAGCGGGCGCGGGGTGGTGAGAGATGATGTCATCTCTTTGCTCCCATGGCCGCAGGCTTGTTGATTGGCCAGCCGCTCGCTCACCCACAGAGCCGCCCAGCTGACCGCCCACTCTCTGACTCTCACTCGCTGCCGAGCCACCCGCAAACACACTGAGGCACCTGGCAGCCCACGCTTTTAGCCGCCCATGTAGCCGCCAGCTCTGTCACTCGCACGCGGAGCCGCCCGCTCAGACTCTCAGGCGCCACAAGTTGTTCAACTACAGCCCGCTCAGACTCTCAGGCGCCCGCAAGTTCCGCAACTAAAACTAATTTCTCGGGGGTGGCAATTGCCCCGTTGCCCCCCCCCCCCCCCCGATCTGGTACTGGTCATTGTAGCAGATAGACTTGTAATCCAAAATTCAATGAGAACAATAAGTGTGTTCATCAGCACACCCGCAGTCCACTGACACTTCCTGCAAAGTGAAAGACCATACAGAGGTACAGGCAGAAAGCTGGAGGATGGGTCTACAGGAGCCTGACATTGCACAAGCAATCCACTGATCACAGGTGCAATGCTCATGTGAGAAAAAATAATAAGAGTACATTTTTTTCTGCAAGAATATGTGCAATAAATATTATTTGTTCCCCAAAGGTAAACTTAGCCTTTAATATATGGCATTTCTGCACATTCAATGTTGAAAAAACAGACTTTGCAATTTTAAAATATAATATACCTCATGTAAAAATGCTTAATTATACAGTAAAAGGGTTTTCTATGTACTGTAGATGCTGGGAAAATGCTTTATATTTTAAACTTCAAACATAGTGTTGATTTTCCAACAGTTATTTTCCATCATTTGTAACATAACATACTGTACACTAATTGTTGTAATGAAAAATACAATTTTACACCGTATAATTTAAGTAATTATTAGCCCATGTCATTTAAAATTCCTGAAATATTCCATTTGTTTAGCTAATTTTGTAGCTGCTCTCTATTGTATATAAATTCACATTTATTGTAATGGTTTATGTTCAGTAGCGCTAGGTGCTAATTATGCTATTAACTGTGTTTATGAGCATATGTTTCTAAATACGTGCTTAGACTTGGGGATGAGCTCAAGGTTCGGCCCAAGTAAAAATTTAGACCAATCTTTGGCTGTTCAAGAGTTTGTCTGAGCACTGGATTTTTAGCCAATTCTATAGAAGCCAAATATCCATATGCATAGTGGACAAAATTTAGAAAAAAAAAAACAGGGACACCTTCTTTAGCTGTGTGACCAGCAAACCAATGTAGGCAAAGAATGTATTTTATTTAGGAGTGGGGCATTAATTTAAAACGGCCATATTGTTAACCAAATGTCATACTTAAACTAAGCATATAGAAGAAAGTCCTAATTATGGGGCTAAAGAAAAACAAAAGTAAACAAAAAAGTATGCAATGCAGGCAGTAAGAAATAGCAGTGCAGAGTTATGGAGTTCATGGTATGTAGCAGCAGGGTGGGCAGTGAGCAGTATGGAGTGGCAGGGCAGCCAATAAGCAGTATGTAGTGGCAGGCAATCAGTGAGCAGCATGTAGTGGCAGGGCAGAAAGCAGTATGTAGTGGTAGGGCGGTCAGTTAGAAGTATGTAGTGGCAGGGTAGAGCAGTATGTAGTGGCACTGCAATGAGCAGCATGTAGTACCAGGGCAGTCAGTAAACAGTATATAGTGGCAGAACAGTCAGTGAGCAGTATTTAATGGCAGGGCGGTCAATGAAAAGTATATAGTGGTAGGGCAGTCAGTGAACAGTGTGTAGTGTTAGGGTAGTCGGGGAACAATGTGTAGTGGCAGGGTAGTCAGTTAGCAGTATGTAGTGGCACAGAGGTCAGGGTGGCCCGTGAGCAGTATGTAGTGGCAGGGTGGTCAGTGAGCATTATGTAGTGGCAGGGAGGTCAGTGAGCAGTATGTAGCGGCAGGGTGGTCAGTGAGCAGTATGTAGCGGCAGGGCGGTCAGTGAGCAGCATGTAATGGCAGGGTGGTCAGTGAGCAGCATGTAATGGCATGGCAGTCAGTGAGCAGCATGTATTGGCAGGGCAGTCAATGAGCAGCATGTAGTGGCAGGGCAGTCAGTGATCAGCATGTAATGGCAGGGCGGTCAGTGCGCAATTTGTAGTGGCAGGGTAGTCAGTGAGCAGTATGTAGTGACAGGGTAGTCAGTGAGCAGTATGTAGTGGCAGGGTAGTCAGTGAGCAGTATGTAGTGGTAGGGTGAACAGTGAGCTGTATGTAGTGTCAGGGCGGTATGTGAGCAGTATGTAGTGTTAGGGTAGTCAGGGGACAGTGTGTAGTGGCAGGGTAGTCAGTTAGCAGTATGTAGTGGCACAGAGGTCAGGGTGGCCCGTGAGCAGTATGTAGTGGCAGGGAGGTCAGTGAGCAGTATGTAGCGGCAGGGTGGTCAGTGAGCAGTATGTAGTGGCAGGGCGGTCAGTGAGCAGCATGTAATGGCAGGGCAGTCAGTGAGCAGCATGTAATGGCAGGGCAGTCAGTGAGCAGCATGTATTGGCAGGGCAGTCAATGAGCAGGATGTAGTGGCAGGGCAGTCAGTGATCAGCATGTAATGGCAGGGCGGTCAGTGTGCAATTTGTAGTGGCAGGGTAGTCAGTGAGCAGTATGTAGTGGCAGGGTAGTTAGTGAGCAGTATGTAGTGGCAGGGTAGTCAGTGAGCAGTATGTAGTGGCAGGGTAGTCAGTGAGCAGTATGTAGTGGTAGGGTGAACAGTGAGCTGTATGTAGTGTCAGGGCGGTATGTGAGCAGTACATAGTGGCAGGGCGATACGTGAGCAGTATGTAGCGGCAGGGTGGTGAGTAGTATGTAGCGGCAGGGTGGTCAGTGAACTGTGTGTAGTGTCAGGGCAGTCAGTGAACAGTGTGTAGTGGCAGGGTAATCAGTGAGCAGTGTGTAGTGTCAGGGCAGTCAGTAAACAGGAAGTCAGTGAGCAGCATATAGCGGCAGGGTGGTCAGTGTGTAGTATATAATGGCAGGGCGGTCAGTGAGCAGTATATTAGTGGCATGGTGAACAGTGAGCAGTATGTAGTGCCATGGTGGTCAGTGAGCAGTATGTAGTGGCAGGGTGAACAGTGAGCAGTATGTAGTGCCATGGCGGTCAGTGAGCAGTATGTAGTGGCAGGGTGGTCAGTGAGTAGTACGTAATGGCAGGGTGGTCAGTGAGTAGTATGTAATGGCAGGGTGGTCAGTGAGCAGCATGTAGCGGCTGGGCGATTAGTAGTATGTAGAGGCAGGGAAGTCAGTGAGCAGTATGTAGCGGCAGGGCAGTGAGTAGTATGTAGCGGCAGGGCAGTCAGTGAGAAGTACGTAGTGGTAGGGTGGTCAGTGAGTAGTATGTAGTGGCAGGGTGGTCAGTGAGCAGTATGTAGCAGCAGGGCAGTTAGTAGGGATGAGCCCAACACCCCCTGGTTCGGTTCGCATCCAGAACATGTGAACAGACCAAAAATTTACGCGAACATTCGAACACCATTAAAGTCTATTGGACTCGAATGTGAGAAATCAAAAGTGCGAATTTTAAAGGCTAATATGCAAGTTATTGTCCTAAAACGTGTTTGGGGACCGGGTCCTGCCCCAGGGGACATGTATCAATGCAAAAACAAGTTTTAAAAACTGACGTTTTTTCGGGAGCAGTGATTTTAATAATGCTTAAAGTGAAACAATAAAAGTGAAAAAATCCTTAAAATTTCATACCTGGGGGGTGTGTATAGTATTCCTGTAAAGTGGCGCGTGTTTCCCGTGCTTAGAACTGTCCCTGCACAAAATGTCATTTTTGAAGGAAAGGGTCTGGTATGGATTTTTGGAGGAACCCCACGCCATTTAAAAAAAAAAATTGGTGCAGGGTTCCCCTTAATATTTATACCAGACCTAAAGGGCCTGGTAATTGAATTTTGGGGGGACCACCACGCATTTTTTTTTCCTTTTGGTTCCCTGCACAAAATGTCATTTTTGAAGGAAAAAAAGTCATTTAAAACTACTCGTGGCTATTAATGAATTGTCGGGTCCCGGCAATACAGATAAAAGTCATTGAAAAAAACGACCGTTTTTTTTTCAATTCATTTATAGCCGCGAGTAGTTTTAAATTACTTTTTTTCCTTCAAAAATGACATTTTGTGCAGAGAACCAAAATGAAAAAAAAAATGCGTGGGGGTCCCCCCAAAATTCAATTACCAGGCCCTTCAGGTCTGGTATGGATATTAAGGGGAACCCTGCACCATTTTTTTTTTAAATGGCGTGGGGTTCCCCAAAAATCCATACCAGACCGTTATCCGAGCACGCAACCTGGCAGGCCGCAGAAAAAGAGGGGGGGGTGAGAGCACCCCCCCTCCTGAACCGTACCAGGCCACATGCCCTCAACATGGGAAGGATGCTTTGGGGGTCTGTGCACATAGTATTCAGTAATTGAAATGCTGTCAGAG